>OY755042.1:68197484-68872484 GCA_963576565.1 Aspidapion aeneum | reverse complement strand
TAGTTAGAAACACGTTAAACAATCGTACCATTAATTGCTTCTAGTATCTTTATTCTCAGGAATTGAGCTACAGGGTGATATCGAAATTAATAGTAAAATTTTCTAAAAATCACATTTCTAAAAAACAACAATGTCGAGAGCTTTCATTTGCAACAAATAGTTAGAAACGCGTTAAACAGTCGTACCATTAACTGTTTGTATTATCTTTATTCTCAGGAATTGAGCTACAGGGTGATATCCAAATTAGTGGTAAAATTTTCTAATAATCACATTTTTAAAAAACAGCAATGTCGAGAGCTTTCGTTTGCAAAAAATAGTTAGAAACACGTTAAACAGTCGTACCATTAACTGTTTGAATTATCTTTATTCTCAGGAATTGGAGCTACAGGGTGATATCGAAATTAGTGGTAAAATTTTCTAAGAATCACATTTTTAAAAAACAGCAATGTCGAGAGCTTTCGTTTGCAAAAAATAGTTAGAAACACGTTAAACAGTCGTACCATTAACTGTTTGTATTATATTTATTCTCAGGAATTGAGCTACAGGGTAATATCGAAATTAGTAGTAAAATTTTCTAAAAATCACATTTTTTAAAAACAACAATGTCGAGAGCTTTCATTTGCAAAAAATAGTTAGAAACTCGTTAAACAATCGCACCATTAACTGTTTCTATTATCTCTATTCTCAGGAATTGAGCTACAGGGTGATATCGAAATTAGTGGTAAAATTTTCTAAGAATCACATTTTTAAAAAACAGCAATGTCGAGAGCTTTCGTTTGCAAAAAATAGTTAGAAACACGTTAAGCAGTCGTACCATTAACTGTTTGTATTATATTTATTCTCAGGAATTGAGCTACAGGGTGATATCGAAATTAGTGGTAAAATTTTCTAAAAATCACATTTTTAAAAAACAACAATGTCGAGAGCTTTCATTTGCAAAAAATAGTTAGAAACTCGTTAAACAATCGCACCATTAACTGTTTCTATTATCTTTATTCTCAGGAATTGAGCTACAGGGTGATATCAAAATTAGTGGTAAAATTTTCTAAGAATCACATTTTTAAAAAACAGCAATGTCGAGAGCTTTCGTTTGCAAAAAAATAGTTAGAAACACGTTAAACAGTCGTACCATTAACTGTTTGTATTATATTTATTCTCAGGAATTGAGCTACAGGGTGATATCGAAATTAGTAGTAAAATTTTCTAAAAATCAAATTTTTAAAAACAACAATGTCGAGAGCGTTCGTTTACAAAAAATAGCTAGAAAGAAGTTAAACAGTCGTACCACTAACTGTTTGTATTATCTTTATTCTCAGGAATTGAGCTACAGAGTGATATCGAAATTACTAGTAAAATTTTCTAAAAATCACATTTTTAAAAAACAGCAATGGCGAGAGCTTTCGTTTGCAAAAAATAGTTAGAAACACGTTAAACAGTCGTACCATTAACTGTTTGTATTATCTTTATTCTCAGGAATTGAGCTACAGGGTGATATCGAAATTAATAGTAAAATTTCTAAAAATCACATTTTTAAAAAACAGCAATGTCGAGAGCTTTCGTTTGCAAAAAATAGTTAGAAACACGTTAAACAATCGTACCATTAATTGTTTCTAGTATCTTTATTCTCAGGAATTGAGCTACAGGGTGATATCGAAATTAATAGTAAAATTTTCTAAAAATCACCTTTTTAAAAAACAACAATGTCGAGAGCTTTCGTTTGCGAAAAATAGTTAGAAATACGTTAAACAGTCGTACCATTAATTGTTTGTATTATATTTTTTCTCAGGAATTGAGCTACAGGGTGATATCGAAATTAGTAGTAAAATTTTCAAAAAATCACATTTTTAAAAAACAGCAATGTCGAGTGCCTTCGTTTGCAAAAAATAGTTAGAAACACGTTAAACAGTCGTATCGTTAACTGCTTGTATTAAGTTTGTTCTCAGGAATTGAGCTACAGGGTGATATCGAAATTAGTAGTAAAATTTTCTTAAAATCACATTTTTAAAAAACATCAATGTCGAGAGCTTTGATTTGCAAAAAATAGTTAGAAACACGTTAAACAGTCGTACCATTAATTGTTTGTATTATATTTTTTCTCAGGAATTGAGCTACAACAGTCGTACCATTAATTGTTTGTATTATATTTTTTCTCAGGAATTGAGCTACAGGGTGATATCGAAATTAGTAGTAAAATTTTCTTAAAATCACATTTTTAAAAAACAGCAATGTTGAGAGCTTTCGTTTGCAAAAAATAGTTAGAAACACGTTAAACAATCGCACCATTAACAGTTTCTATTATCTTTATTCTCAGGAATTGAGCTACAGGTTGATATCCAAATTAGTGGTAAACTTTTCTAAGAATCACATTTTTAAAAAACAACAATGTCGAGAGCTTTCGTTTGCAAAAAATAGTTAGAAACACGTTAAACAGTCGTACCATTAACTGTTTGTATTATATTTATTCTCAGGAATTGAGCTACAGGGTGATATCAAAATTAGTGTAAAATTTTCTAAAAATCAAATTTTTAAAAACAACAATGTCGAGAGCTTTCGTTTACAAAAAATAGTTAGAAACACGTTAAACAGTCGTACCACTAACTGTTTGTATTATATTTATTCTCAGGAATTAAGCTACAGGGTGATATCAAAATTAGTAGTAAAATTTTCTAAAAATCAAATTTTTAAAAACAACAATGTCGAGAGCTTTTGTTTACAAAAAATAGTTAGAAACACGTTAAACAGTCGTACCATTAACTGTTTGAATTATCTTTATTCTCAGGAATTGGAGCTACAGGGTGATATCGAAATTAGTGGTAAAATTTTCTAAGAATCACATTTTTAAAAAACAGCAATGTCGAGAGCTTTCGTTTGCAAAAAATAGTTAGAAACACGTTAAACAGTCGTACCATTAACTGTTTGTATTATATTTATTCTCAGGAATTGAGCTACAGGGTAATATCGAAATTAGTAGTAAAATTTTCTAAAAATCACATTTTTTAAAAACAACAATGTCGAGAGCTTTCATTTGCAAAAAATAGTTAGAAACTCGTTAAACAATCGCACCATTAACTGTTTCTATTATCTGTATTCTCAGGAATTGAGCTACAGGGTGATATCGAAATTAGTGGTAAAATTTTCTAAGAATCACATTTTTAAAAAACAGCAATGTCGAGAGCTTTCGTTTGCAAAAAATAGTTAGAAACACCTTAAACAATCGTACCATTAACTGTTTTTATTATCTGTATTCTCAGGAATTGAGCTACAGGGTGATATCGAAATTAGTGGTAAAATTTTCTAAAAATCACATTTTTAAAAAACAACAATGTCGAGAGCTTTCATTTGCAAAAAATAGTTAGAAACTCGTTAAACAATCGCACCATTAACTGTTTCTATTATCTTTATTCTCAGGAATTGAGCTACAGGGTGATATCAAAATTAGTGGTAAAATTTTCTAAGAATCACATTTTTAAAAAACAGCAATGTCGAGAGCTTTCGTTTGCAAAAAAATAGTTAGAAACACGTTAAACAGTCGTACCATTAACTGTTTGTATTATATTTATTCTCAGGAATTGAGCTACAGGGTGATATCGAAATTAGTAGTAAAATTTTCTAAAAATCAAATTTTTAAAAACAACAATGTCGAGAGCGTTCGTTTACAAAAAATAGCTAGAAAGAAGTTAAACAGTCGTACCACTAACTGTTTGTATTATCTTTATTCTCAGGAATTGAGCTACAGAGTGATATCGAAATTACTAGTAAAATTTTCTAAAAATCACATTTTTAAAAAACAGCAATGGCGAGAGCTTTCGTTTGCAAAAAATAGTTAGAAACACGTTAAACAGTCGTACCATTAACTGTTTGTATTATCTTTATTCTCAGGAATTGAGCTACAGGGTGATATCGAAATTAATAGTAAAATTTCTAAAAATCACATTTTTAAAAAACAGCAATGTCGAGAGCTTTCGTTTGCAAAAAATAGTTAGAAACACGTTAAACAATCGTACCATTAATTGTTTCTAGTATCTTTATTCTCAGGAATTGAGCTACAGGGTGATATCTAAAATAGTGGTAAAATTTTCTAAGAATCACATTTTTAAAAAACAGCAATGTCGAGAGCTTTCGTTTGCAAAAAATAGTTAGAAACACCTTAAACAATCGTACCATTAACTGTTTTTATTATCTGTATTCTCAGGAATTGAGCTACAGGGTGATATCAAAATTAGTGGTAAAATTTTCTAAAAATCACATTTTTAAAAAACAACAATGTCGAGAGCTTTCATTTGCAAAAAATAGTTAGAAACTCGTTAAACAATCGCACCATTAACTGTTTCTATTATCTTTATTCTCAGGAATTGAGCTACAGGGTGATATCGAAATTAGTGGTAAAATTTTCTAAGAATCACATTTTTAAAAAACAGCAATGTCGAGAGCTTTCGTTTGCAAAAAAATAGTTAGAAACACGTTAAACAGTCGTACCATTAACTGTTTGTATTATATTTATTCTCAGGAATTGAGCTACAGGGTGATATCGAAATTAGTAGTAAAATTTTCTAAAAATCAAATTTTTAAAAACAACAATGTCGAGAGCGTTCGTTTACAAAAAATAGCTAGAAAGAAGTTAAACAGTCGTACCACTAACTGTTTGTATTATCTTTATTCTCAGGAATTGAGCTACAGGGTGATATCGAAATTACTAGTAAAATTTTCTAAAAATCACATTTTTAAAAAACAGCAATGGCGAGAGCTTTCGTTTGCAAAAAATAGTTAGAAACACGTTAAACAGTCGTACCATTAACTGTTTGTATTATCTTTATTCTCAGGAATTGAGCTACAGGGTGATATCGAAATTAATAGTAAAATTTCTAAAAATCACATTTTTAAAAAACAGCAATGTCGAGAGCTTTCGTTTGCAAAAAATAGTTAGAAACACGTTAAACAATCGTACCATTAATTGTTTCTAGTATCTTTATTCTCAGGAATTGAGCTACAGGGTGATATCGAAATTAATAGTAAAATTTTCTAAAAATCACATTTTTAAAAAACAACAATGTCGAGAGCTTTCGTTTGCGAAAAATAGTTAGAAATACGTTAAACAGTCGTACCATTAATTGTTTGTATTATATTTTTTCTCAGGAATTGAGCTACAGGGTGATATCGAAATTAGTAGTAAATTTTTCAAAAAATCACATTTTTAAAAAACAGCAATGTCGAGTGCCTTCGTTTGCAAAAAATAGTTAGAAACACGTTAAACAGTCGTATCGTTAACTGTTTGTATTATCTTTATTCTCAGGAATTGAGCTACAGGGTGATATCGAAATTAATAGTAAAATTTCTAAAAATCACATTTTTAAAAAACAGCAATGTCGAGAGCTTTCGTTTGCAAAAAATAGTTAGAAACACGTTAAACAATCGTACCATTAATTGTTTCTAGTATCTTTATTCTCAGGAATTGAGCTACAGGGTGATATCGAAATTAATAGTAAAATTTTCTAAAAATCACATTTTTAAAAAACAACAATGTCGAGAGCTTTCGTTTGCGAAAAATAGTTAGAAATACGTTAAACAGTCGTACCATTAATTGTTTGTATTAAGTTTGTTCTCAGGAATTGAGCTACAGGGTGATATCGAAATTAGTAGTAAAATTTTCTTAAAATCACATTTTTAAAAAACATCAATGTCGAGAGCTTTGATTTGCAAAAAATAGTTAGAAACACGTTAAACAGTCGTACCATTAATTGTTTGTATTATATTTTTTCTCAGGAATTGAGCTACAACAGTCGTACCATTAATTGTTTGTATTATATTTTTTCTCAGGAATTGAGCTACAGGGTGATATCGAAATTAGTAGTAAAATTTTCTTAAAATCACATTTTTAAAAAACAGCAATGTTGAGAGCTTTCGTTTGCAAAAACTAGTTAGAAACACGTTAAACAATCGCACCATTAACTGTTTCTATTATCTTTATTCTCTGGAATTGAGCTACAGGTTGATATCCAAATTAGTGGTAAACTTTTCTAAGAATCACATTTTTAAAAAACAACAATGTCGAGAGCTTTCGTTTGCAAAAAATAGTTAGAAACACGTTAAACAGTCGTACCATTAACTGTTTGTATTATATTTATTCTCAGGAATTGAGCTACAGGGTGATATCAAAATTAGTGTAAAATTTTCTGAAAATCAAATTTTTAAAAACAACAATGTCGAGAGCTTTCGTTTACAAAAAATAGTTAGAAACACGTTAAACAGTCGTACCACTAACTGTTTGTATTATATTTATTCTCAGGAATTAAGCTACAGGGTGATATCAAAATTAGTAGTCAAATTTTCTAAAAATCAAATTTTTAAAAACAACAATGTCGAGAGCTTTCGTTTACAAAAAATAGTTAGAAACACGTTAAACAGTCGTACCATTAACTGTTTGTATTATATTTATTCTCAGGAATTGAGCTACAGGGTGATATCAAAATTAGTAGTAAAATTTTCTAAAAATCAAATTTTTAAAAACAACAATGTCGAGAGCTTTCGTTTACAAAAAATAGTTAGAAACACGTTAAACAGTCGTACCATTAACTGTTTATATTATCTTTATTCTCAGGAATTGAGCTACAGGGTGATATCTAATTTAGTGGTAAAATTTTCTAATAATCACATTGTTAAAAAACAGCAATGTCGAGAGCCTTCGTTTGCAAAAAATAGTTAGAAACACGTTAAACAGTCGTACCATTAACTGTTTGTATTATCTTTATTCTCAGGAATTGAGGTACAGGGTGATATCGAAATTAATAGTAAAATTTTCTAAAAATCACATTTTTAAAAAACAACAATGTCGAGAGCTTTCATTTGCTAAACATAGTTATAAACACGTTAAACAGTCGTACCATTAACTGTTTCTATTATCTTTATTCTCAGGAATTGAGCTACAGGGTGATATCGAAATTAGTGGTAAAATTTTCTAAGAAAAATAGTTAGAAACACGTTAAACAGTCGTACCATTAACTGTTTGTATTATATATCGAAATTAGTAGTAAAATTTTCTAAAAATCACATTTTTAAAAAACAACAATGTCGAGAGCTTTCATTTGCAAAAAATAGTTAGAAACACGTTAAACAGTCGCACCATTAACTGTTTCTATTATCTTTATTCTCAGGAATTGAGCTACAGGGTGATATCGAAATTAGTGGTAAAATTTTCTAAGAATCACATTTTTAAAAAACAGCAATGTCGAGAGCTTTCGTTTGCAAAAAATAGTTAGAAACACGTTAAACAATCGTACCATTAACTGTTTGTATTATCTTTATTCTCAGGAATTGAGCTATAAGGTGATATCGAAATTAGTAGTAAAATTTTCTAAAAATCACATTTTTGAAAAACAACATTTTCGAGAGCTTTAGTTTGTAATAACAGTTAAAAACACGTTAAACAGTCAGACCATTAACTGGTTGTATTACCTTTTGTTCCAGGAAATGAGCTGCAAGGTGATTTCGAAATTAGTAGTAAAATTTTCTAAAAATCACATTTTTAAAAAACAACAATGTCGAGAGCTTTCTTTTGCAAAAAAAAGTTACAAACACGTTAAACAGTCATACCGTGAACTGCTTGTCTTATCTTTATTCTCAGGAATTGAGCTACAGGGTGATATCGAAATTAGTAGTAAAATTTTCTAAAAATCACATTTTTAAAAAACAACAATGTCGAGAGCTTTCGTTTACAAAAAATAGTTAGAAATACGTTAAACAGTCGTACCATTAACTGTTTGTATTATATTTATTCTCAGGAATTGAGCTACAGGGTGATATCGAAATTAGTAGTAAAATTTTCTAAAAATCACATTTTTAAAAAACAACAATGTCGAGAGCTTTCGTTTGCGAAAAATAGTTAGAAATACGTTAAGCAGTCGTATCGTTAACTGCTTGTATTAAGTTTGTTCTCAGGAATTGAGCTACAGGGTGATATCGGAATTAGTAGTAAAATTTTCTTAAAATCACATTTTTAAAAAACATCAATGTCGAGAGCTTTGGTTTGCAAAAAATAGTTAGAAACACGTTAAACAGTCGTACCATTAATTGTTTGTATTATATTTTTTCTCAGGAATTGAGCTACAGGGTGATATCGAAATTAGTAGTAAAATTTTCAAAAAATCACATTTTTAAAAAACAGCAATGTCGAGTGCCTTCGTTTGCAAAAAATAGTTAGAAACACGTTAAACAGTCGTACCATTAATTGCTTGTATTATATTTATTCTCAGGAATTGAGCTACAGGGTGATATCGAAATTAGTAGTAAAATTTTCTAAAAATCACATTTTTAAAAAACAACAATGTCGAGAGCTTTCGTTTGCGAAAAATAGTTAGAAATACGTTAAGCAGTCGTATCGTTAACTGCTTGTATTAAGTTTGTTCTCAGGAATTGAGCTACAGGGTGATATCGGAATTAGTAGTAAAATTTTCTTAAAATCACATTTTTAAAAAACATCAATGTCGAGAGCTTTGGTTTGCAAAAAATAGTTAGAAACACGTTAAACAGTCGTACCATTAATTGTTTGTGTTATATTTTTTCTCAGGAATTGAGCTACAGGATGATATCGAAATTAGTAGTAAAATTTTCAAAAAATCACATTTTTAAAAAACAGCAATGTCGAGTGCCTTCGTTTGCAAAAAATAGTTAGAAACACGTTAAACAGTCGTACCATTAATTGTTTGTATTATATTTATTCTCAGGAATTGAGCTACAGGGTGATATCGAAATTAGTAGTAAAATTTTCTAAAAATCAAATTTTTCAAAACAACAATGTCGAGAGCTTTCGTTTACAAAAAATAGTTAGAAACGCGTTAAACAGTCGTACCACTAACTGTTTGTATTATCTTTAGTCTCAGGAATTGAGCTACAGGGTGATATCGAAATTACTAGTAAAATTTTCTAAAAATCACATTTTTAAAAAACAGCAATGTCGAGAGCTTTCGTTTGCAGAAAATAGTTAGAAACACGTTAAACAGTCGTACCATTAACTGTTTGTATTATCTTTATTCTCAGGAATTGAGCTACAGGGTGATATCGAAATTAGTAGTAAAATTTTCTAAAAATCACATTTTTAAAAAACAACAATGTCGAGACTTTCGTTTACAAAAAATAGTTAGAAATACGTTAAACAGTCGTACCATTAACTGTTTGTATTATATTTATTCTCAGGAATTGAGCTACAGGGTGATATCGAAATTAGTAGTAAAATTTTCTAAAAATCACATTTTTAAAAAACAACAATGTCGAGAGCTTTCGTTTGCGAAAAATAGTTAGAAATACGTTAAGCAGTCGTATCGTTAACTGCTTGTATTAAGTTTGTTCTCAGGAATTGAGCTACAGGGTGATATCGGAATTAGTAGTAAAATTTTCTTAAAATCACATTTTTAAAAAACATCAATGTCGAGAGCTTTGGTTTGCAAAAAATAGTTAGAAACACGTTAAGCAGTCGTACCATTAATTGTTTGTATTATATTTTTTCTCAGGAATTGAGCTACAGGGTGATATCGAAATTAGTAGTAAAATTTTCAAAAAATCACATTTTTAAAAAACAGCAATGTCGAGTGCCTTCGTTTGCAAAAAATAGTTAGAAACACGTTAAACAGTCGTACCATTAATTGTTTGTATTATATTTATCCTCAGGAATTGAGCTACAGGGTGATATCGAAATTAGTAGTAAAATTTTCTAAAAATCACATTTTTAAAAAACAACAATTTCGAGAGCTTTCGTTTGCGAAAAATAGTTAGAAATACGTTAAGCAGTCGTATCGTTAACTGCTTGTATTAAGTTTGTTCTCAGGAATTGAGCTACAGGGTGATATCGGAATTAGTAGTAAAATTTTCTTAAAATCACATTTTTAAAAAACATCAATGTCGAGAGCTTTGGTTTGCAAAAAATAGTTAGAAACACGTTAAACAGTCGTACCATTAATTGTTTGTGTTATATTTTTCTCAGGAACTGAGCTACAGGGTGATATCGAAATTAATAGTAAAATTTTCAAAAAATCACATTTTTAAAAAACAGCAATGTCGAGTGCCTTCGTTTGCAAAAAATAGTTAGAAACACGTTAAACAGTCGTACCATTAATTGTTTGTATTATATTTATTCTCAGGAATTGAGCTACAGGGTGATATCGAAATAAGTAGTAAAATTTTCTAAAAATCAAATTTTTAAAAACAACAATGTCGAGAGCTTTCGTTTACAAAAAATAGTTAGAAACACGTTAAACAGTCGTACCACTAACGGTTTGTATTATCTTTAGTCTCAGGAATTGAGCTACAGGGTGATATCGAAATTACTAGTAAAATTTTCTAAAAATCACATTTTTAAAAAACAGCAATGTCGAGAGCTTTCGTTTGCAGAAAATAGTTAGAAACACGTTAAACAGTCGTACCATTAACTGTTTGTATTATCTTTATTCTCAGGAATTGAGCTACAGGGTGATATCGAAATTAGTGGTAAAATTTTCTAAGAATCACATTTTTAAAAAACAGCAATTTCGAGAGCTATCGTTTGCAAAAAATAGTTAGAAACACATTAAGCAATCGTACCATTAATTGTTTCTAGTATCTTTATTCTCAGGAATTGAGCCACAGGGTGATATCGAAATTAATAATAAAATTTTCTAAAAATCACATTTTTAAAAAACAACAATGTCGAGAGCTTTCGTTTGCAAAAAATAGTTAGAAACACACTAAACAGTCGTACCATTAACTGTTTGTATTATCTTTATTCTCAGGAATTGAGCTACAGGGTGATATCGAAATTAGTGGTAAAATTTTCTAAGAAAAATAGTTAGAAACACGTTAAACAGTCGTACCATTAACTGTTTGTATTATATATCGAAATTAGTCGTAAAATTTTCTAAAAATCACATTTTTAAAAAACAACAATGTCGAGAGCTTTCGTTTGCAAAAAATAGTTAGAAACACGTTAAACAGTCGCACCATTAACTGTTTCTATTATCTTTGTTCTCAGGAATTGAGCTACAGGGTGATATTGAAATTAGTGGTAAAATTTTCTAAGAATCACATTTTTAAAAAACAGCAATGTCGAGAGCTTTCGTTTGCAAAAAATAGTTAGAAACACGTTAAACAATCGTACCATTAACTGTTCGTATTATATTTATTCTCAGGAATTGAGCTACAGGGTGATATCGAAATTAGTAGTAAAATTTTCTAAAAATCAAATTTTTAAAAACAACAATGTCGAGAGCTTTTGTTTACAAAAAATAGTTAGAAACACGTTAAACAGTCATACCGTGAACTGTTTGTATTATCTTTATTCTCAGGAATTGAGCTACAGGGTGATATCGAAATTACTAGTAAAATTTTCCAAAAATAACATTTTTAAAAAACGGCAATGTCCAGAGCTTTCGTTTGCAAAAAATAGTTAGAAACACGTTAAACAGTCGTACCATTAATTGTTTGTATTATCTTTATTCTCAGGAATTGAGCTACAGGGTGATATCGAAATTAATAGTAAAATTTTCTAAAAATCACATTTTTAAAAAACAGCAATGTCGAGAGCTTTCGTTTGCAAAAAATAGTTAGAAACACGTTAAGCAATCGTACCATTAATTGTTTCTAGTATCTTTATTCTCAGGAATTGAGCTACAGGGTGATATCGAAATTAATAATAAAATTTTCTAAAAATCACATTTTTAAAAAACAACAATGTCGAGAGCTTTCGTTTGCAAAAAATAGTTAGAAGCACGTTAAACAGTCGTACCATTAACTGTTTGTATTATCTTTATTCTCAGGAATTGAGCTACAGGGTGATATCCAAATTAGTGGTAAAATTTTCTAATTCACATTTTTAAAAAACAGCAATGTCGAGAGCTTGTGGCTTATTAAAATGCGTTGGGTGACATTTGTGGCAGCTTAAAGACGTTGCCGCCATTTTGTGACACTGTAATTAGAATAATGACAATTTGCCAACTTGTGACACAACAAAACCCCTGAATAATTAAACAAATATCTGGAAGCAGAACTGTATTTTCCAGCTAGGTAAAACATTGATATGCCCGGTAACTTTTATACAGTAGAGGGTCCAGAAATAAGAAAATTTTAAGTGCGCCACATTATTTAATACCAATGTTTTACAATGAAGATCTTGATTAAAATACAGTTCAACCCAAACGTTGCAGCCAAACAATGAAATTCTACCTACTTCCGAGGCTTCCAGAGTATTTGTGTAATTAAAAAAAAAACCAAAAAAAAAATTGACTAATAGACGAGATAAAATTCTGAAAGATTGGATTAAGATGACAAAACTAGAAGCACTTTTACAGGTAGATGGACTCCTTTAACAGGTCATAGTGTACCTACATCTGAGTCAGTAGCGTAGGACTCAATTATATGAATGATTGTTAAAAAAATATATATATATACTTCCAAAATTATTCCGTCATAGGGGAGATCTGGACCAAATATCTGCTGTCATCATTCTACGTTAGGTAGAAGGAGACAGACAGCAACCCAGTCCGAGATCCACCCCATGAGGTAGAACAATGTAAGGAAACCGCAAAAAAAATATAACTTCATCTCTCTTATGTCGCTGCAAAGTTGGTTCATTGGGTTGTACAAATAACACAAAGATTTAGTTCATCTTGTATAATTCAAATTGAAATCTAGGGGTAAAATAGAGATTATCACAGGTAGAGACAAAATAAGGATGAATCCAAGTTGGAACAACTAGCAGGGCTTTTTTAATTGTACAATAAAAATAGTTATGCCGCAAAATGGTGGTCATGACGTCATACCTTTATCTTGCGTTCACAAGAAGTGTTAAAATTATATTGAAAATTTATATGGAAAGATTATGTCTAAATTATATTCAAAATTTATATGAAAAGATTATAACTAAATGTCTACTTGCTCCTACCTTGGTCCTTTGGTTATCTTGTGATTAAATAAAAATGTGTTTTATAGTTTCAAACCTGGAAGTGGTGTATTCTAAAACATGGTGTTCTCCTGCTACTCCGGTCCTGGTTTGTTCGCGCCTCCCCTACTGCCGCTTAGCACATCACGCTAGGGCAACACATGGTCTCAAGTGTTGATGGATACTTGCCCGAGCGTAGAACCCTTTCCCAGGGTTACAACTGGCTCGTCCGGCTTCCCACCAGCGTCCAGCACAGCTGTCCATGGAATGGACAGGGCACTGCTCTTTCCCGTACAAATGGCGAAGGCCGACTTAAATCCCCTTCAAAAGGGTATGAGCGTCAATTCAGGATTCGCCTAAACACGACGGACTCACTTCTACAGTTTCTGGGATATCTCCTGCAATCGCTGCAGTGCCAAAAACCAAAACAAAGGCGATCCCAGAAACTGTTGTCGACCCAGCCAAAATTCGTTAGGAAGAGACAAAGCACTTTGTCGAGAACACAAAAAAAATGAAGCCACCGGAAACCGTTCGTAGATTTGGTGGGGAGTGGGGACAGTAAAACGAGACTGGAAGAAAAACCCGCGGTTTTCAAACTAACCAATGAGGAAATACACCAATAGTTCCATACCGGTATATAGGGGCCAGCACCGACCAAGGGGACATTGAAAATAGGTAAAACGCGCATTGAGGTGTTGTCGGACAAGGACAAGGACGTCGAGACACCCTCCATACATAGACCGAACATTTGCCTACCGGACCCCTGCCAACATATCAAGTAGGAGAAGAATAACCAGACGGACTGTAAGAAGCTCAGCATTAAAACCATCAACTGTAAAATCAATTACTGAAGATCAGGGCATGCATCAAACCCAAGAATATTCGAACACTCAACCAATTCCCATATGAGTAAAGCTATACTGAGTGTAGAATTTAGTTGTATTTTAGTTACAGTCTTAGTCAAAAGTTTCCTTTGCTCTTTATAAATGTTTTCTCTAAGATTCATATGGTTTGGCGCCATTTTTGTAAAACATTTCTACATTAATAAAGTTGTTTCTGAACCTGAACCTAAAAATACACACTGAACTACTGCTTAAACTCGGCACAAGAGTGTTCAGATGTTAACTCACACGATTTCGTTTATTCTTTTAGTCTTGGTTTTTATCCCTCGTTTATCTCCCATTTACAAAAGTGCATAACTCGTATTTATTTTATCTTCTCCTCATCAAATTATTAAAGGTATCAAAGGGGTGGAGCCTCGGTTGTTCCTGGTCGACCCAAATATGTTTTCGTACTATCAAAACTAGTTAATCCGTGAAGGATATGAGGTTCGGATTGTCCCAATATCCTCGAAATAAACGTAAGGGAATGAAATGTTCATCTAAATGTTTCCTTCCTGTTACCGAAACCATTTGTGATGCGGCAACGCCGCCATTCCCCAGCTGTTTAATTTCATAAACGTCAAAGAGAATTACGAAGTGCAGGTAAACAAAACAATCGAAAGTTTTTATGTGATTTTTAAAGAACTGTGATCTTAAATTCCAATTACGATGTCCAGATAATGCGATGTGCGTAGTGTCCACAGTAATTCGATGGAATGCCTCCTTTTAAGGTAACTTTTTAGACACTATATAACCTCCAAACCTAGCTCTATAAAATACCCTTAATTTGTGTACAGAAAGACGAGTCGCAGAGCCTTGATTATTTACCTGAATATACAAATATGTAAACGTAAAAATGACACGTTACATAATCCCCCCCCCCAACTTCAAGACGATTAACCTAAAAGGTTAATCGGAGAGGTCCGCTGCCGACTTAAGGTTTTTGGCATGCCAACTCCTTGGTAGTACTTTACCCGATGGTTCCTGAAGCTCAAATATCCATGGAGAAATTTTATTCCTAATCACATAAGGACCAACGAATTTCGGTGCTAACTTCTTCGAGAAAAACTTCGCAGCATCTGACAAAACATAATTTTTCTTCCAAACACGCTGACCCACAGCAAAGTTGGGTACCCTTGTACGCAAATTATACTAAACTAAGTTTTTCTCTCCAGCCACCTCTAACCTTCTCTTAACATCAGCATAGAGCTTCCGGAAACCTTCGTTCTTACTTTCAGCTGCGGATTTTACACCATTCTCTTCAGATAACAAAATTGGGTTGGAGTAATCTTTTCCTGACAAACACATATTCCTACCAAAATTAACAAAGAAAGGAGACATCCTGGTCGTCTCATGGGTTGCAGTACGAATCACGCAGGCAAGTTTATGTATTTGTTCGTCCCACTTCCTGTGGTTGTCTTTCACATAACAACATAACATGGTTTTTAACGTACGATTCGTCCTTTCTGTTGGATTCGCTCTGGGGTGATAATACGGATTATACTGAATTTAAACCTGATAACTCTCAGCAAAACGCTTGAACTCGTTACTTTTGTACTGAGGGCCATTATCACAAAGTATCAAACGGGGTACTCCGAAGACCATAAATACTTGCTCCTCAAGGTGCTTGACAACAGCTTGAGTAGGGGCTGTTCGCATTGGAAAAACTAAGGAAAACTTACTCAAATAGTCCGTAACGACGAGAATCCAGCAATTACCCTTTGTCGAACGAGGTAGAGGTCCACATAAATCAGTCGAAATAATTTCCCAAGGACGAGTTGGTTTTGGGTGAGATATCATCTGATCAGATACACCTTGTGTATCACCTTTATGAGCTGCACAGACAAAACATTTCTTTACAAAAGTTGCCACGTCCTGGCGCATTTTTGGCCAATAATATTTTTCTGCCAGTCTGTGGAAGGTTTTATACACACCCATATGCCCTGCGGTAGGAGGATCGTGAGCTTCTCTAATAATTCTACGCCTATGATCTTTGGGGACGACCTCTTTCCAATATTCGTTAGATGGTGAAAGTTGAGGGTATTCTTGTTTGACATATTTATACAACTTATTATCAGTGTATCTCCAGTTCATAAATTTTAACGGTGATTCTACGACCCTCTTTACCATCTTTTGGTACCATCGATCTTTAATTGCTGTTGAAACGTCTCTGGGCTGCGAAATTGTATCAATCATAGGTACTGCGCGAGACAACATGTCCGGGACAACTTAATCTTTCCCTTTCCGATGGATTACTTCAAAGTCATATTGCTGCAGTTTTACAGACCAACGAGCAAGTCTTCCACTGGGCTCTTTCAAGCAATGAAGCCATTTTAAGCTAAAATGATCTGTAATGACCTTAAATGATATCCCCTCAATATATGGCCGGAGCTTCTCTATCGCCCAAACCAATGCCAAACATTCTCGCTCGGTGGTCGTGTAAACACGTTCTTGCCTAGTCAAAGATCGACTCAAATAGCATATGACTTTGTCTCCCTCAGGATAAGGCTGCGTTAAACATGCTCCTATTCCATATCCTGATGCGTCTGTTTGAATGACAAATTCTTTGGTATAATCTGGACATGTAAGAATCGGTGCAGTCACTAAAAGTTTCTTAATCTTAATAAATGCTCTTTCGCAGTCTGGAGTCCAATCGAACTTTTGATTTTTCTTAGTTAGAGCTGTAATCGGAGCTATTATCGCTGAAATATTCTCTATGAAACGTCTATACCAGGATATTGTACCTACAACTCTACGAACTTCTCTGACAGTTCTTGGCCTCTGGAGCTCTAACATGGCTTTAATTTTATTAGGGTCAACTCGGATGCCTCGACGGTCCACTACGAATCCTAAATAAGTCATTTCTGGCCTACACAGTTGGCATTTCCCCAACTTACCGTTATCTTTGCATTCTGCAATCTTCGTAGGACTTCCTCAAGAATTCTAAGATGTTCAGAAAAGCTCTGTGTGACAATTACGAGGTCATCGAGATATACGTACACGTAGGGGTCTAAATCGTTCCCTATGATGCTATCTATGAGTCTTTGCCAAGTTGAAGTTGCATTATGAAGACCAAATGGAAACCGCTTAAATTGGAAGAGACCTCGTCGACAGATGAATGCTGTTAGTGGCTTCGATGATTCTTCCATTGGTACTTGCCAATAAGCACTCTTAATATTTAAAGTTGACAAGTACTTAGCATCTTTCAATTTGTCAAGAGTCTCGGATACAAGTGGTAAAGGATAACTATCACGCGCCGTCACTGAGTTCAATTTGCGGTAGTCTACACAGAAACGATATTTCTTTGTGTTTTTCTTTTGTACCATTACCACTGGTGAAGCCCATGAACTACTACTACGTTCTATCACATCCATTTTCAGCATTTCGTCGATTTCGTCATCAATAAGTTTTTGAATGACCGGTGAGACCTTATATGAACGTTGTCTTATCGGTGCTGCATCTGTTGTAATCTTATGCTCTACCCTGTCTGTACATCCTAGTGAGTCACCCATAATAGTCTTATATTTAACGACCAATTCCTCTAGTCGTTCTGATTCATAAGGTGTAAGAGTTGTTTGTTGGTCTGATGTTTCTAAAGAACAACTCACATCTTTATTATCGGCAAAGTGCCACACATTAGTACTTAAGTTCGGTACTATCCCCATCGAAATCCAAAAATCTAACCCCAAAACCAAAGTGTGCGGCAACTCAGGAACGACGACGACCTCTATTAACCTAAATTTATCCTGGACTCGCATAGGAAGCTGCACTGTCCCAATATTACTCGTGCTTTGACCATTTGCCACAATACAACTCGTCTTCTTCGTCGTATCAAGTGAAAAACCAAACCTCTCGATGATTGACCAACCATGATTCCCTAAAAAGGTACGTGAAGCCCCGGAATCCAACAAACCTAGTAACTTATTTCCGAGCACATCCACTTCTAAATAAGGCCTCTCATCTTTACGAGCATGACTTATCACATAATCTAACACGTACGTTAGCCTATCGGTCGATGCTTGTTCAGGCTGACTCGAAGGTCGACCACCTACGAGTGCCTGGGTCCGTTTCCCCGACGATTACAATTACGGCATTCTCTGACTGTTACCCCTGCCTGACCACACGAATAACACTGCTTACCTCTAGGTAGTGCGCACCCGATTGCCATGTGCCCTGTTTGGTTGCATCTATAACAAACAACGTCCCTATTCGCCCTATCAGATCCAACACCCTGTGGTGGTTGTACATCCCTGTCACTTACGCTAGACTGACCACTAGGTGGCTGTTGTCTCTCTCTATCAGCCCTAGCAGAGAAACTGCTTGCTGGCTGCTGCCTATTTCTGTCGAATCTATTAGCAGGATGATTTAAATTCTGTTGGTTCGATGTCCCGGCACCTGATATTTGAATTGCATCAACCCCTGTTGGAAAATCGTCAAAATCGCTCTCTACGTCAACGTAGGCCAAGTCAGGTTCAATAGATTGGTTTCTTCTAGGAGTAAAATTCTCCTCCTCTAACCCATATCTCTGGTCTATTCTACGACACAAATCTTTTAAATGTGATAGGCTATTGACCTCAGTAGCAATGAACCCTTTCTTATAAATGTCCGCGATATTTCTGAAGACGATGGCTAATTTTGCCTCTTCGGAAACAGGACAGCCAAGTCTTTGGAAGTATGTGTTCATGACAGCAATGTAAGTCCCTATAGACTCTCCCGGGCCTTGTTTACGTTTTTGAATTTCCTTCAATACCTTCTCGCCATATGAAGAAGGAAGATACTCTGCCATGAACCTCTGTTACAGCTGTTCTCATGTATGAACTTCTCTACGAACATCTTTATAAAAAGTATAGGCTGACTTTTCAAAAAGATCAATGCCTGAGTTCAGTAGAACCTTTTTACTAACTCCTCTAGCCTGATTCAACTCGTCCACTCTCTCAAAAAATGCGGTGACGGAGATTGTACCCCTCTCGCTGTAAACTTTATGTTCCACTTATGCGGAGGTACAGGTGCAACATGATATGAAGTACCAGGATCATTTGACATTGGTACTGACGACGAACATGAAAATGGTCGTGACTGAGCAATTGGTGCAATGCTAATTTGGAGGGCAGCTAAACTCAAAGGAACGGTAGACGGTTGTTGATAATGAAAAGCTGCTGTACCGTCATTCTGAATTAGCATTGGGGGTGGTGCTTGTACTGGTGTTTGAGTCGGGTTTGTAAGCACTTGCATTTGCAATGGAGCAATGATCGACGGTTGGTTTGTGGGCTGAGCTGTTCTTTGTGTGCTCGAGTGCTGTGGTTGCGGGAGTTGAGACTGGCTGGGAATGTTGCCAACATTTGTCGAGTGATCTGAGCTTTGACTCGTTGATTGGGTTTCAGATGCTTCATCATCATCTGAGGTCACGCCAACTCTTAATAAATCTGTTGCTTAGCTCTGCAACCTCCCAATCAAACTCAAGGTTTCCGCAACCAGTATGCCTTTTGTTTGACTTTCTTCAAAGTTTGACGGATTCATATTATTTATCCTGGCTAACACATGTTCCAACCTTACAGCGATTTTCCTAAACTCTCCCCCTTTGCTCGTACCAGAGAACTTCTCTACCAGCGGTACCAGACTATCAAGCTTCTTCATGCAGCTAAAAGCATCCTGGCCAAATTTAAAGGGATACGGAGGGTATCTCCTACTTGCATCAGTCTTTTCTCTTTGCTTAATCAGCATGAGCTGATGCTTCATTTCTTCCACCGATCCAATGGCTATGCCTCTCCATGTTAACTCATAGATTAATTCGTCCTTGACTAAGTACCTTATGTCAGACAACCGACTCACAGAAACAGCCATGGTGCCTTTTATATATATTAAAACTTTAAACTTTAAAACTCTTAATTATACGTCCCAATTATAAAACTAAACCACGCAATAACAAACACAAAGTTCACTTTAAATTCACTAGTGAAAACCAATATAAATTTTCTCACAAATGTAGAAAATATAAAACTTAAATACGGGCAGACGCGAACGAAATCGAAGAACACCGGAGCAGTAAGAAAATAAAATTTATTTGCATTTAAAAATGTAATCATAGTTTATATTAAGTATTTGTACAACCAACTATGACGTCCAACCTTGCAGAGAGAAATAACTACTTAAATCCTTAATTAGAATTAACAAGTAGCCATAAAAAAAAGTTAAACAAATAAAAGAGAGACAAGAGTTTTGGCAGTGTGCAGGTCTTATGTTCCACTCCTGCGTGAGTAAAACCAAAAAAAAAATAATTGCGCTTATCCTAGCTGAACTGGATTAAAATTAAAGTTAAGTGATGTTTGTTTACCTCAGCAACCGAATAGGTAAATTTATCCCTAAATGGAACGTACAACAGACTACCTATAACAAAAAAAATCCCAAAGCTGTTGTACACAGTTAACGCTAGGGTATACTCCTGCTATTGCAGAACGCCTCCACTAATAAACTCCTCAAAAAAAACCCAAATCGCCGTATACAATGATTTTTCTAAAAAGAAAAAATCAAAACCCACTTTAACCTGCTTACAATTTAAAGAAAATTTTTAAAAAAATTACCGATGGTAATAAAAAATTTACACAAATAACGTCTTGGTAGGACTGCAACTCTCTAATAATCGTTAAAATGAAATTCCCAAAATGTTAACTAAATTAATGCATCAACCATGGTCATGGTCAAGAAGACCCTAGGATCGTACCGAAAGGTGTCCAAAAAAAAAATTTTTTTTTTAAATTTTTGGTGTCGACCACAGTAGTCCAATAGTCAAAAAAATGAATTAGTGACTCACTAAAATTTTCAAAAATTACTCCGCTCTGATAGGTGGTTGGAGTAGGGAGAAGAAAAATTTTTTTTAAACAAATGATGATAGGTTGTTAAAACGTGAGGGTTCGAAATAAAATTATATTTTAATTCAGCAAAAAAAAAATATTTAAATAAACTGGTCAAACCATTGTAGGGGCAAGGTACTACTATGCACCAAGGAAAAAATGTCCAACAAGAAAATCAAGTTTCCCTTTTAAAAAAAAATATTTAAAGAAAAATATTTTAAAAAAATATTTTCAAAAAAAAATAAAAGTGTTTAAGTGGGGTTGCAGCTCCTATTAGTGAACCTTAAAAAAAAAATTTAATAAAATCAACACCAGAAAAATCTTATTCGAGTTGTCATGCAACAGTTTTTGTTCTTTTCCTTTTAAAAAACAGTTGTCAATTCCCTTTCCTCTCCCAAAACTGTGGCAATGTGAAAAGTAAATGAGCTAGAAAAATTAATTTACTATACAAAAAAATATTGAAAATTAAATTTACTTAAGAATCATAAAGTACAAAAAATTGTCATTGCAAAAAAACCAATCAGTTTAGGAAAAGAAAAAAATATTTATGTTCGAAAACAACCGATGTTAGTATAATTGTTCAAAATTATTACTTAAGGGAATAAGTAACGTTAGTACTTATTTACTGTACCACTATAATGTGAAGAATCTTTGCACTCAACTCCGTAAAGAATTATCTTGTGTGCACTTCCAAAAAAACAAATATGAAAACAATTTCAAGGTTCACCTATAAGAACGTTGTAAAACTAAATCTGCCTACTCAAGTGTCTTTACACAAAACATCTAATCAAAAAAAATTTACTGCTTAATGCATTCTCAGATCCTTATTCCCGGTGTTTACGAGACATAAAATTAAGTTGGGCCCTTTCCGCAACTATTAGTCAAAGCAAAATTACCAAATGTACAAGGGCTAATGAGACCCTATCACTTACAAATGACATTTTGAAATGAAACAGTTGGGAATAATCCTGCGTAAAACCCAGAAACCAAAAATCAAGAAGCCAAACTTATTACATTAATTTTAAAAGAGCATAATAAAACTCCCGGCCACAATTAAATTTTTGTTATCTCAACAAAACTCGGCCTAAAACCAAAAACTGTTTATTAGACATTTCCCCTATTTCCTAAGTATAATGTCAATAAACCCAAAAACTTGTGATTTCCATTCCAATCCCATCTGGACCCTATATATTTTTCAAACGGTTAAACGCCCACAGGCGAAACAATATCTTATTTCAAAGAAAGGGTGAAGATATTTTGAAGCACCCTGTGAAAATAGGACACTATTATGGAAAATTGTTCAGATCAGTGTTCTTACTACTTTCCAACCTAAATATATCTAGTTCCCTCATGTGCATGTTACTATTTTAATTCCTATCATAATTAAATAGATCACAAAATTTGTCTTTCTCCGCGAATCTGCAAGGTCCTGGAAAATGCGAGATTCAGCCTGTAGGCCAAATTTGGATGTATTTTAATTTAGCGAAAACCGAAGTTGCGAAATCCTAAAAAGATTAGCAGGAAGTCCTCGTTCCTCGATTTCTACACTCCGAACCAAACATTTCTTCCATTTCCACCCAGCTCGCGAGAGAAATAAAACCCTAATTATTGCAATATAAAAGGTAGCTAGCTCCTTTACACCCTGTACAACTATCAGATTTTAAAAAATTAGATGCCCTCATCAATGTTTAGTCGCCTAAAGGAAAACCTATTGTTTTTAAATTTATTCTTAGGTTGAAATCTTTTTTTTTTGAAATCAATGATCTTAAATTTATTGTTTAACCTGAACACTTTCCCATTTATTCCACAACAGTGTATTGTAATTTAAAAATTTGCTTCATTATTTGAGGTGATCAGTATGAAATTATTTTAAAATTAAAAAAAATGAAATAAAAAAAATTATTCCCCAATTGTCCACAACTTCCAAATCTTCATCCCTAAATAGGTACTTTCTTAGTCTAACACCATCCCTCGTTATCCAACATAACGTTTTAATTTCAGAAGCAACAAAACGAAGATTAAGTGAAAAAGCTAAGCAAGTAAGTTGGAAGTTGCTTTACAATGGGCGCAGATGTAAGGCCCCTTTAAGTACACGCCACTGTCCTGAACTGCAAACTAAAAAAACTGAAGACTAGCATATCTGCCGTCAAACAACATTTGGCATGAAATTAAAATAATTTCATATCATACCAGTACCCTCCAAAAACAAAACGGTTTTTTACTATAAGACCCAAACACTTAACCAATAAATCTTGTTATTTAAAATTATGATTTGGAAGTAAAAGATTTATTTATTCCTGCCTGATCAACTAAGACAAAAAAAAGTTCACCTCTTTGTAACTCAAGAAGTTCCCGTTTGGCCCCCTAAAAAAATATAACCTGTCTGGTCACCCTTTAAAACTACGACCACTATACAAACCGTTTTGACCAAAACAAGAATTCGAGAAGTATGTTTACAGAAAGAAAATAATCTTTTCAAGAAAGATTAAATTATTTAAAAAAAAAGTAAAATTTTGAAATATTTTTACCAATTACCACCGCCTAGCATTCTTTATTTAGTTGAAAGTCTCTCTTAAATTCACTGACCAATTTCACGGCCTCAAAATGACATTACTTAAAAAATTTCTGAACTTTACAAGTGAACTAAAAAAAATCAAAAAAACTTATATCTATATCTGTCTCAGTTAAACATTTCTTTTGTGGTATTATATCTAGTTGGGCTTCAAATTCATTTTCTCTGTATTCAATCCGGAGCAGGCAAAACTTCTCAAGGCTTAAACATAAATGTTTGCTCTCCATTGGCCATGACCAAGCTATGACCTGAACGCAGAAAAAAAATACAGAAAAAACAATTGTGAACCAGAAAAACTTTAATTGATAGAAATACCCGTAGGTCATTTTTTTTAAAAAATGCACTCCAAAGCCCGACGCTGTATTTTCTACCAAGAAAAAAATTTACCAGTCACGAAAACACAACTAAACAACTAGACTTGGACCAAAGACCTAAAAAACTGTCCTACAAAAAAGATACTCCAAAACAAATGTTAACTGGACCTCTGGCGTTGATCTTCAGCCAATATGTTGCTCTAGGAATTTTAGCCTTGTGTTCCCTAAACTTCCGAGCTAACTATAAGTAGTAGTACCCTCCTCTGACCCGATGTAACTGAGTGACGTAAGATCTTAATTGTCATCAACAGTTACCACCAAAAAAAACAAGAAAAGAAAATGACAAAGCAAAATAAACTCATTTTCCTTTTCTTTCATTAGTAATTAATACTTTCAACTAAACAAAGCTACCAGCTGTTAAGCTATATTTACTTTAAAACAACCCAGCCAAGAAAAATTTGTGTGAAACCCTGTAAAAATATTCCAATTTCCAAGTGGTGATATCCCACAAAAAAAATTAAAATCACCAAAAAAAATAACTTGTTGACCTAAATAAATTGACTGCACTAAAAAATAATCGATGAAACAATTTCTATCTTATCACAAGCAGGAAATAATAACATATAAATAAATGAACCTGCAAAGAAAATTGTTAGAAAAACACACTACCTATGTCATATATTTAAAACATAAAAAGACCATGTCTGGAGGTCCATCCACCTATAAATCAACAAAAAATGTAAGTAAATTTACATTACTGTGTTTATTTTTCTTAAAAAAATTAAAAAAATTAAAACATATTTTCCGTACAAAAACTTTAAAGAATTAAGACATGAGTTGGACTCCGTTCAATAAAAACTCCCATGCTTTTTATCTACTTATTCTTCCTTAATAAATAAAAATGAATCTTTTATTTTCCAAGAAAAAAACTTGTGAAGATAAGTTAATAAAAAACTATAAGAACTACTACAATAACAAAACGAATTCCAAATCAACACTTAAATATTACCAAAAAATATTTAAAAAGTGTTATTTCCAAAAACCAATGATCTTGTTTTTTATTAAAAAAATGATTGGTTGTCAAAAAACACCGACAGCCACTGAAAGCCTTTAACCTGGCTTTGGCTGTAACACAAAAAAAAATTTCAAAAAAAAATTCAAAAAATTCACAAAAAAGTTTTTTCTTTTTTTTCAAATTAAAAAAAAGAACAAAAAATTACATCAGGTGTTAAAAATACTAGCCAAAACACACGTAGGGCGCCAATTTGTGGCCTATTAAAATGCATTGGGTGACATTTGTGGCAGCTTAAAGACGTTGCCGCCATTTTGTGACACTGTAATTAGAATAATGACAATTTGCCAACTTGTGACACAACAAAACCCCTGAATAATTAAACAAATATCTGGAAGCAGAACTGTATTTTCCAGCTAGGTAAAACATTGATATGCCCGGTAACTTTTATACAGTGGAGAAGGGGGGGTTCACAAATAAAAAAATTTTAAGTGCGCCACATTATTTAATACCAATGTTTTACAAAGAAGATCTTGATTAAAATACAGTTCAACCCAAACGTTGCAGCCAAACAATGAAATTCTACCTACTTCCGAGGCTTCCAGAGTATTTGTGTAATTAAAAAAAACCAAAAAAAAAATTGACTAATAGACGAGATAAAATTCTAAAAGATTGGATTAAGATGACAAAACTAGAAGCACTTTTACAGGTAGATGGACTCCTTTAACAGTTCATAGTGTACCTACATCTGAGTCAGTAGCGTAGGACGAGGTAGTAGCGAGGTAGCAATTATATGAATGATTGTTAAAAAAAAATATATATATACTTCCAAAATTATTCCGTCATAGGGGAGATCTGGACCAAATATCTGCTGTCATCATTCTACGTTAGGTAGAAGGAGACAGACAGCAACCCAGTCCGAGATCCACCCCATGAGGTAGAACAATGTAAGGAAACCGCAAGAAAAATATAACTTCATCTCTCTTATGTCGCTGCAAAGTTGGTTCATTGGGTTGTACAAATAACACAAAGATTTAGTTCATCTTGTATAATTCAAATTGAAATCTAGGGGTAAAATAGAGATTATCACAGGTAGAGACAAAATAAGGATGAATCCAAGTTGGAAGAACTAGCAGGGCTTTTTCAATTGTACAATAAAAATAGTTATGCCGCAAAATGGTGGCCATGACGTCATACCTTTATCTTGCGTTCACAAGAAGTGTTAAAATTATATTGAAAATTTATATGGAAAGATTATGTCTAAATTATATTTAAAATTTATATGAAAAGATTATAACTAAATGTCTACTTGCTCCTACCTTGGTCCTTTGATTATCTTGTGATTAAATAAAAATGTGTTTTATGGTTTCAAACCTGGAAGTGGTGTATTCTAAAACATGGTGTTCTCCTGCTAGTCCGGCCTTGGTTTGTTCGCGCCTCCCCTACTGCCGCTTAGCACATCACGCTAGGGCAGCACATGGTCTCAAGTGTTGATGGATACTTGCCCGAGCGTAGAACCCTTTCCCAGGGTTACAACTGGCTCGTCCGGCTTCCCACCAGCGTCCAGCACAGCTGTCGATGGAATGGACAGGGCACTGCTCTTTCCCGTACAAATGGCGTAGGCCGACTTAAATCCCCTTCTAAAGGGTATGAGCGTCACTTCAGGATTCGCCTAAACACGACGGACTCACTTCTACAGTTTCTCAATCTCCTGCAATCGCTGCAGTGCCAAAAACCAAAACAAAGGCGATCCCAGAAACTGTTGTCGACCCAGCCAAAATTCGTTAGCAAGAGACAAAGCACTTTGTCGAGAACACAAAAAAAATGAAACCACCGGAAACCGTTCGTAGATTTGGTGGGGAGTGGGGACAGTAAAACGAGACTGGAAGAAAAACCCGCGGTTTTCAAACTAACCAATGAGGAAATACACCAATAGTTCCATACCGGTATATAGGGGCCAGCACCGACCAAGGGGACATTGAAAATAGGTAAAACGCGCATTGAGGTGTTGTCGGATCTATTTCCACGGTTGAAATTTTTATAACAAGGACGTCGAGACACCCTCCATACATAGACCGAACATTTGCCTACCGGACCCCTGCCAACATATCAAATAGGAGAAGAATAACCAGACGGACTGTAAGAAGCTCAGCATTGAAACCATCAACTGTAAAATCAATTACTGAAGATCAGGGCATGCATCAAACCCAGGAATATTCGAACACTCAACCAATTCCCATATGAGTAAAGCTATACTGAGTGTAGAATTTAGTTGAATTTTAGTTACAGTCTTAGTCAAAAGTTTCCTTTGCTCTTAATAAATGTTTTCTCTAAGATTCATATGGTTTGACGCCATTTTTGTAAAACATTTCTACATTAATAAAGTTGTTTCTGAACCTGAACCTAAAAATACACACTGAACTACTGCTTAAACTCGGCACAAGTGTGTTCAGATGTTAACTCACACGATTTCGTTTATTCTTTTAGTCTTGGTTTTTATCCCTCGTTTATCTCCCATTTACAAAATTGCATAACTCGTATTTATTTTATCTTCTCCTCATCAAATTAATAAAGGTATCAAAGGGGTGGAGCCTCGGTTGTTCCTGGTCGACCCAAATATGTTTTCGTACTATCAAAACTAGTTAATCCGTGAAGGATATGAGGTTCGGATTGTCCCAATATCCTCGAAATAAACGTAAGGGAATGAAATGTTCATCTAAATGTTTCCTTCCTGTTACCGAAACCATTTGTGATGCGGCAACGCCGCCATTCCCCAGCTGTTTAATTTCATAAACGTCAAAGAGAATTACGAAGTGCAGGTAAACAAAACAATCGAAAGTTTTTATGTGATTTTTAAAGAACTGTGATCTTAAATTCCAATTACGATGTCCAGATAATGCGATGTGCGTAGTGTCCACAGTAATTCGATGGAATGCCTCCTTTTAAGGTAACTTTTTAGACACTATATAACCTCCAAACCTAGCTCTATAAAATACCCTTAATTTGTGTACAGAAAGACGAGTCGCAGAGCCTTGATTATTTACCTGAATAAACAAATATGTAACGTTGCCTTAAACGTAAAAATGACACGTTACAAGCTTTCGTTTGCAAAAAATAGTTAGAAACACGTTAGACAATCGTACCATTAACTGTTTCTATTATCTTTATTCTCAGGAATTGAGCTACAGAGTGATATCGAAATTAGTGGTAAAATTTTCTAAGAATCACATTTTTAAAAAACAGCAATGTCGAGAGCTTTCGTTTGCAAAAAATAGTTAGAAACACGTTAAACAGTCGCACCATTAACTGTTTGTATTATCTTTATTCTCAGGAAATGAGCTACAGGGTGATATCGAAATTAGTGGTAAAATTTTCTAAGAATCACATTTTTAAAAAACAGCAATGTCGAGAGCTTTTGTTTGCAAAAAATAGTTAGAAACACGTTAAACAGTCGTACCATTAACAGTTTGTATTATCTTTATTCTCAGGAATTGAGCTACAGGGTGATATAGAAATTAGTGGTAAAATTTTCTAAGAATCACATTTTTAAAAAACCGCAATGTCGAGAGCTTTCGTTTGCAAAAAATAGTTAGAAACACGTTAAACAGTCGTACCATTAACTGTTTGTATTATCTTTGTTCTCAGGAATTGAGCTACAGGGTGATTTACAAATTAATAGTAAAATTTTCTAAAAATCACATTTTTAAAAAACAGCAATGTCGAGAGCTTTCGTTTGCAAAAAATAGTTAGAAACACGTTAAAAAGTCGTACCATTAACTGGTTGTATTATCTTTATTCTCAGGAATTGAGCTACAGGGTGATATCGAAATTAATAGTAAAATTTTTTAAAAATCACATTTTTAAAAAACAACAATGTCGAGAGCTTTCGTTTGCAAAAAATAGTTAGAAACACGTTAAACAATCGTACCATTAACTGTTTCTATTATCTTTATTCTCAGGAATTGAGCTACAGGGTGATATCGAAATTAGTGGTAAAATTTTCTAAGAATCACATTTTTAAAAAACAGCAATGTTGAGAGCTTTCGTTTGCAAAAAATAGTTAGAAACACGTTAAACAGTCGTACCATTAATTGTTTGTATTATCTTTATTCTCAGGAATTGAGCTACAGGGTGATATCGAAATTAGTGGTAAAATTTTCTAAGAATCATATTTTTAAAAAACAGCAATGTCGAGAGCTTTCGTTTACAAAAAATAGTTAGAAACACGTTTAACAGTCGTACCATTAACTGTTTGTATTATATTTATTCTCAGGAATTGAGCTACAGGGTGATATCGAAATTAGTAGTAAAATTTTCTAAAAATCAAATTTTTAAAAACAACAATGTCGAGAGCTTTCGTTTACAAAAAATAGTTAGAAACACGTTAAACAGTCGTACCACTAACTGTTTGTATCATCTTTATTCTCAGGAATTGAGCTACAGGGTGATATCGAAATTAGTGGTAAAATTTTCTAAGAATCACATTTTTAAAAAACAGCAATGTCGAGAGCTTTTGTTTGCAAAAAGTAGTTCAGGAATTGAGCTACAGGGTGATATCGAAATTAGTGGTAAAATTTTCTAATAATCACATTTTTGAAAAACAGCAATGTCGAGAGTTTTCGTTTGCAAAAAATAGTTAGAAACACGTTAACCAATCGTACCATTAACTGTTTCTATTATCTTTATTCTCAGGAATTGAGGTACAGGGTGATATCGAAATTAGTGGTAAAATTTTCTAAGAATCACGTTTTTAAAAAACAGCAATGTTGAGAGCTTTCGTTTGCAAAAAATAGTTAGAAACACGTTAAACAGTCGTACCATTAACTGTTTGTATTATCTTTATTCTCAGGAATTGAGCTACAGGGTGATATCGAAATTAGTGGTAAAATTTTCTAAGAAACACATTTTTAAAAAACAGCAATGTCGAGAGCTTTTGTTTGCAAAAAATAGTTAGAAACATGTTAAACAGTCGTACCATTAACTGTTTGTATTATCTGTATTCTCAGGAATTGAGCTACAGGGTGATATCGAAATTAGTGGTAAAATTTTCTAAGAATCATATTTTTAAAAAACAGCAATGTCGAGAGCTTTCGTTTGCAAAAAATAGTTAGAAACACGTTAAACAGTCGTACCATTAACTGTTTGTATTATCTTTGTTCTCAGGAATTGAGCTACAGGGTGATTTACAAATTAATAGTAAAATTTTCTAAAAATCACATTTTTAAAAAACAGCAATGTGCAGAGCTTTCGTTTGCAAAAAATAGTTAGAAACACGTTAAAAAGTCGTACCATTAACTGTTTGTATTATCTTTATTCTCAGGAATTGAGCTACAGGGTGATAACGAAATTAATAGTAAAATTTTCTAAAAATCACATTTTTAAAAGACAACAATGTCGAGAGCTTTCGTTTACAAAAAATAGTTAGAAACACGTTAAACAGTCGTACCATTAACTGTTTGTATTATCTTTATTCTCAGGAATTGAGCTACAGGGTGATATCCAAATTAGTGGTAAAATTTTCTAATAATCACATTTTTAAAAAACAGCAATGTCGAGAGTTTTCGTTTGCAAAAAATAGTTAGAAACACGTTAAACAATCGTACCATTACCTGTTTCTATTATCTTTATTCTCAGGAATTGAGCTACAGGGTGATATCGAAATTAGTGGTAAAATTTTCTAAGAATCACATTTTTAAAAAACAGCAATGTCGAGAGCTTTTGTTTGCAAAAAATAGTTAGAAACACGTTAAACAGTCGTACCATTAACTGTTTGTATTATCTTTATTCTCAGGAATTGAGCTACGGGGTGATATTGTAATGCCGCGGTTAGGGGTGCTTTAGTCGAGCGGTATATTTATACAACTTGCCCCTTTCCACGATTACATTAAATTTATTTGGAGGTAGGCGTCCTAGTTGCACATAGCTATGATTAAAGCCAGTTGTTGTTATTGACTTTTGGTTGTTATTAAATTAGACACCAATTGTTATAAAGAATACGTTATATTTAAAGTCAAAAATTATTAATACAAAATCGTAGATCCAAAGTCTAGCATGGTCCTAACATTCAAATTAATTACGAAAATGCGCTAAAATTAACATTAGCCAATACCTTAGAGTCTATCTACGAACAAAGCTGATTGGTTTTATTACAATTTTTCCGTCACAAAATTGTCTTCGCAAATTAAAATGATAGAGTCTAAAAAAAACGTTGTAGAACATAATATTGTAAAATTAACTCAATGGTAACACATACATAATAAGTCCGTAAACATATCAGTAAATTTATTCCAATAGTCTAAATCTCGTTAAATACTAAATGCACTATCAAAAGTTCAAAATCATTCTTCATCTTTTCATCTTTACTATAATTACTAATCCTTATTTACGTATAAAAGTCTAATAATTTAAGTGTTTACATAAGCAATTACATAAACGGTAATATTTTCTTTTTAAATCAATGTTCAACTAGTTTAAAACGTAGTATTTTCCTTTTAAATCAATGTTCAAATATATTTAACTTACTTTCTGTCATCGAATCACTAAAATATATTTTTTATTCTAGAGTTCAGAACTTTAGATTTTCTTGAAGACTACATTTTTATATAAAATGGTTAACTCAACTTTTACTAATTCACTTTAATTTTAACTGTTTACTATTTTTTACTTTTGGCTGCAACTTTCACACTGGTACTTTAATAATGCCCGGATATAATTCAAGAAATCGAATTTATAGGCGATCGCCTCTTGTTGATCCCACAAATTTTTATGACGAAACAGGTCAATGTGTTTTGATCGAGCCAGTGTTTCTGAATATAGCCCTAATTAATGAATACAATAGACGTGGACAAAACAGGTAAAAATGGGATTTTTGTCAACTTCTTTTGTGGCTCATTTAATTATTTTCATTTGTAATTTTGCGATCGATCGAATCAACAGTGCTCTCTAGTGAAAATAAGTGTTAGGGTTTTAGTTCAGCTGGCTTCATGTGAGTCTCAATCATTTTATTTTAACTCTTGTTTTTTATTTTTGGTTTAAATATTACTTGTTTATCGACTGGTCTCTCAATATTTGTTTTTATTATTTTTAATTTTTGGTTTTTATTATTTTATTTTAAAAATAATATTTTTTTATTGTTGTGATTTTTTCACTTTCTTGCTTCGATAATACTTGTATATTTTCTGCCAGTTTTAGAATATGTTTTTAATATTTTCAATTTAGGTTTTAATGAATATTTTTCTTTTCCTTAAAAAAAATAATTTTATTTTTTTTTTAATTTTATTTTTTTTTAATTTGAACTAATTAATGAATATTATTTTTTTTTCTTAAAAAAAATAATATCTAATTTATTTTTTTTACTTATTTAATTTTCATCGTGTTAAATATTATTATCAACTAAACGGAAATCTTGAAACTTCTCATATTTTTGATAAAATATTTTTATATTTTATTAAATAAACCCCGACCTTAACATTCCTCCCTTCTTTTAACTCAAATAATAGCTCTTTAATAGCTATCATTTGGTATAACTTCGGCATAAATATAAAATGTCGCGCATACATAACTTTTTCGAGCTCATAAAAAAAAATGTTCCTAACATTGATCCAGTTATGAGAAGTTCTTTACTAAATTGAAATTATTTTTAAGGTCGAAATTTTTTATTTAAGAGTGATATTACTGCCTTAAGATGTGTTTACTGCTAATATATTTATAAAATTTGTGCTCAATTTTAAGTTAGATATAAGTTTGACTAAGTTCTTATTTATTTATTTTTGTTGATTATTTTAGACGTTTACTTTTAATGATTTTAAAACTGAACTCTATTATTTTCTTTGATGATTAACTCAGAAAGTAAGCCCTTTACAAAATAAAATTTACCTAAACTTTCATTCCTCAAAAACTAAATTCTACTTACATCCGTTTTCTATATTTAAAATGCGTCAAAACCTTACTTGCTTCTTCTTAGATTTCGTTGTTTCCCGTGAAAAGGTGGTTGGTTAGAATCTGCACTGCTAGCTTCCGTATGGATGTCCAACTTCAGCTTGATCTGATGACGTCCCGTGCTAACCATATTCCATCTCAGTTTTAAATAGATAAGATTCTTCTTTTCACTTTATATATTTTCTTAAGACACTTCACTTAAAATATTTTTTTAAATGCACTTTATTTATTTTTAACATATTTAAGCTTGTTATCAACCCTTGCGTGATTATAACTTTCTTATTCCAAAATTAAAATTAATAGTGTGCTAAATATCTAACATTTTTCTTTTTAACTAATTTTAGAGTTATTACATTCCAAAATTTTCAACTTTCATCATTTTATTAATATGACAGCTATGATCAACGTAACCTGTACCTATGTGTTTTTACATGGTAGTTTGAGTACTAATTGCAAGAGATAAAAATATCATATTAACGAAAAGTTAAAACAGTAGAACATCTTTTATCTAACACTTCGTCTAATTTTATTACCAAGTTAACCCTCTGTTGTATAATATAAACAGACCGCGTGCTGTCTCATCTAGGCATTAGGGACCTATTATTGATTATTGTGGTAGCAGCCAATTTCACTATTGTCGTAGGTCGACTTTTCTTTAAGCTATTGACTCAATTAAAGTATCTTTCCTGACTCAATCTCGACTCTGCGTCAGTGTGATTCTTAATTTATCTGCAGCGAGAACCGAACCGCGATATTCTGTGGTGTGATTGAGTCACCCTTTGGATTACTTCACTGGCTGGTAGAAGAAAAGTTATGACGCTATAACCCGACAAGTTAATAGAACTTTTTCAGCTGTACTTTATTTCTCTTACTCATCTAACAATAATTTCTGGAAATTGCATTATGATCTTAAAATCAAAATGTTGTGTCATTATATATTTTTCCTTTCAAACAACTAAATTTCTCTGCTTCATTGGAGGTCTTCTTAACCTTCTTCGTGACTATCTATGTCACCACAACTGACCTTCTGTCAGCTCCATCTTCTACAATCACGTTGCCTAAAATATTAGACATCCGTCTCTACAAATCTTCATGACTATATTTGTCATCTTAACATCTGACCTTCTGTCAGTTGTTCCAACAAATAGTATCATATGATACCACATTTTTTTTACTTTCATCTCTTTGTTATTAGTTTAACCAATTTCTACTTTACATCTAACTCTCAATGCATCCTAGAGGAAGACAGGGGCCAACTGTCAAATCTCTAGTTCCTTTATCATTGGCCTATGACTCAGGAATCTCCAAACAAAATTTTTTTGGCTAAACTCAAATTTCCTTAAATTTCTTTTTAAAAATGTTCTAACCTTCTTAAACTCCTCCATGATAAATACACTCTCCATCCAATCCTGCATTTAGACTACATCTAACTTCTATATGTGCGTAACCTTCTCTTCTTTTGCCTTTTGTTCTTTAATTTTTTTTGATATAGGTACTTGGTATGCTTCTTTTTCATTCTTAACGTTAAAATAACCAAATCTTCTCAAACTGCAATGCCCAATAAAACTTTTCACATCGTGTCAAATAATTTCGGACAGGGAAATGCCATCAAAACCGTTTGCAAAATCACTGCACATCTAGGCTACTTTTATCCCTTAGGTTTATCCAGATAACTCTGGTGTCATTTTTTTTATGAGGTGTGAAATTTATCACTAAACTGCAAACTAAATGTTTTACTTTCTTTTCGAACTTTTTGCGTACTTCGTTTAAATTAACTGTTTAAAAATTTCAAAAATATTTTTGACAGATACTTGCCCAACTTCTGGTCATTTTCTTTTGGTCTTCATCTTTTTGCTCTGCTTAAAAACTTCTAGTTAAAACCAATTAGTTTAAATAGTAAGAAACTGCATCTCCTGTCTTATACAGGACTCTAGCTACAAGCAATCCCGTAGGATTATTCATCCCTGGGTTCAAAATCATTTGCGAACTATCAACTTTGGATATGTTGCAAATATCAGCTGACCAAATTGCATTACTATGCTGTGGCTTACTTAAGTATTCCTTTAACAACACAGGCAACTTCTAAGTATTTCTTAATTTCTGCTATATAATGCTCTAGAAGTGGCCTACTTGCCGGGTCTCCAATCTTAAGGGATTTCTTATATACCCGTTTACAGTCTCTGTACCACTTTCTTTTTTTTTTAAATTAAATATTCAAAAGTTTAAACATTCACGGAAACTCCAATTTTTATTTGCTTTGACATTTGGTTTAAATAATTAATCTGTATAATGGTTAACCACCTTTAGGTCCGATTTGACAAGCCAAGCGTAAAAGTTTGAACCCACTTTTCTTTGAACAAAGTAGATTTCGTCAGCTCTTTCTTGATTTATCATATTATATCTTTACAAAATATTAATTTAAGTGGTGGTTTGTTTGCATGCACATCAGACTGCACACTGTCTGAGCTTGATGTCTCATCAAAATTCTCTCTGAAAATCTTACATCACGTTATTTCTTCAATCTATCTCAACTCCATATTTATGAAGGAAATCTAATCCTATTAATACATCAGCTTCAAAGCTTTCTGCGTCTATAGAAAAAAACTGGTAAAGCACTTCTTATTTTTTTAACAAACTTAATTGCACACAATACCTGTGCTTGTGTGGTATCGTGTTTCTTTGCACATTTACTTTGGCCACGGATCACCAAACAAAGATCCGTGCTTCGGCGCCAAATCTTATTATTAGGGAACTTCTGCGACATAGGGTAAGATACCTACTCTGTGCGTGTGATCACAAAGTAATAGGACACTTCGTGCTGTGATATAGGGGCTTCTCGGATATAAGCATAACCAGGGATACTGCATGCTGCAACTTTCGAAGTGAATAAAGCTGTACATACACGTCTGAGTTTTCACTTTAATTTTAATAAACATAGTTTTATTAGATTTCCATACATGATTTCTTTTCTCTCTATTCTCTATACTTCCTTCGAGGTATATTTCTAGTGCCTTGTTAAATGAAGCTTAATGGGTATCATCAAATCGAGTAAAAATTATACTACAATAAATTCTTTAACATATTTTGGAGATTTTGTTTACTGGCCTGGATGCTAGTTAAAGTAAGGGTAGCTAATAACTTCAAAGGTGTATGGAAAATTGTGTGTATAATACGCCTGTCTACATCGCTGAGCATATGGTCGAATAAACTGTACGTGTAGCACATTCTTTAGATCATCTCAACGACTGCTTGTGGCCCTTTAAAACCGTTTCACTGTCGAGCTTTGCTTTGAATCGTAGTTTTAAGTACGGATTACCAAATTTCTGTTGCCATGTCAAATTTTTAAGTGTGGCGCTTTCTTCGCCTATAGATAAATATTTGTCGATGCTGGTTAAACCGTCATATGTCGGAATGAAGTCAAATGACTGCAAATTTTCTTTACCAATTCTAATTTTTGATTACCCGAGCTGTAAGTACAGGTCTTCTTTCGTCATTTTAAATGTTTTAAATTTTAACTTCAAACATAGTGTCACACTAATCTTTTGGTGGTCTGTCCATGTAGTTATGGTCTCCAATTTCTTAATTATGATCAAAAACTCTTTCCCAAAACTTTTAACATCATCACTGGAGTTAGATTTGTGGTGAATAAACACTTTATTTTTATACTGTATTCTTATCGTTGTGAAAACTCTTTTTGTTTTGTTAATTTTTGGTGTAATGTCTATAGCTAGTAACTGACTGAAGGAGTCCTAGAACTTTTCGGCAATATTCACAATTTAAATCTTCAAAAGGTGGAAATTTTATTCCTAATTCTAACACCATTCCAAAAATCCATCCTACCGACTGCGCCAAATGTAATGCCGCGGTTAGGGGTGCTTTAGTCGAGCGGTATATTTATACAACTTGTCCCTTTCCACGATTACATTAAATTTATTTGTAGGTAGGCGTCCTAGTTGCACATAGCTATGATTAAAGCCAGTTGTTGTTATTGACTTTTGGTTGTTATTAAATTAGACACCAATTGTTATTAAGAATACGTTATATTTAAAGTCAAAAATTATTAATACAAAATCGTAGATCCAAAGTCTAGCATGGTCCTAACATTCAAATTAATTACGAAAATGCACTAAAATTAACATTAGCCAATACCTTAGAGTCTATCTACGAACAAAGCTGGTTTTATTACAATTTTTCCGTCACAAAATTGTCTTCGCAAATTAAAATGATAGAGTCTAAAAAAAACGTTGTAGAACATAATATTGTGAAATTAACTCAATGGTAACACATACATAATAAGTCCGTAAACATATCAGTAAATTTATTCCAATAGTCTAAATCTCGTTAAATACTAAATGCACTATCAAAAGTTCAAAATCATTCTCCATCTTTTCATCTTTACTATAATTACTATTCCTTATTTACGTATAAAAGTCTAATAATTTAATTGTCTACAGCAATTAAATAAACGGTAATATTTTCTTTTTAAATCAATGTTCAACTAGTTTAATACGTAATATTTTCCTTTTAAATCAATGTTCAAATACATTTAACTTACTTTCTGTCATCGAATCACTAAAATATATTTTTTATTCTAGAGTTCAGAACTCTAGATTTTCTTGAAGACTACATTTTTATATAAAATGGTTAACTCAACTTTTACTAATTCACTTTAATTTTAACTGTTTACTATTTTTCACTTTTGGCTGCAACTTTAACACTGGTACTTTAATAATGCCCGGATATAATTCAAGAAATCGAATTTATAGGCGATCCCCTCTTGTTGATCCCACAAATTTTTATGACGAAACAGGTCAATGTGTTTTGATCGAGCCAGTGTTTCTGAATATAGCCCTAATTAATGAATACAATAGAGTCGTGTATTCATTGCCCCCTAATATAAACAATTTCGTAAGACGCGGACAAAACAGGTAAAAATGGGATTTTTGTCAACTTCTTTTGTGGCTCATTTAATTATTTTCATTTGTAATTTTGCGATCGATCGAAACAACAGTGCTCTCCAGTGAAAATAAGTGTTAGGGTTTTAGTTCAGCTGGCTTCATGTGAGTCTCAATCATTTTATTTTAACTCTTGTTTTTTATTTTTGGTTTAAATATTACTTGTTTATCGACTGGTCTCTTAATATTTGTTTTTATTATTTTTAATTTTTGGTTTTTATTATTTTATATACTATACTATAGTAGTGTGAGCTATGGTGATCCTAATTTTTTCGAGAAAAAAAAAGTTGCTCCGATTTCAAATTTTTTTATATATCTTTGCGTTTCAGATGATTTTGCAACTTTTTTGTTGCGCCGTCTGTCTGTCTGTCTGTCTGTCTGTCTGTCTGTCTGTCTGTCTGTATGTCTGTCTGTCTGTCTGTCTGTCTGTATGTCTGTATGTCTGTCTGTCTGTCTGTCTGTAACGACCAACGCGCATAACTCAAAAACCGCTTGGTCGATTTTAATGAAATTTGGTACCTAGGCTGGGTGTTGGGTCGAGATGGTCCCATTTAAAAATGAACAAAATCCACCGAACACAAACCAAATAAAAGGGTGGGGGTAGATTTCAAAATTTAGAGTTTATGTGAAAATATGGCGTGTGTGATATGAAACGAAAGGTAATTGAGTCTGCAGTTAAACAAAATACATTTTAATTTGTTTTAAAAAAAGGGTGGGGGTATATTTTAAAAATTAGAGTTTAAGTGAAAATATGGCGTGTGTGATATCAAACGAAAGGTAATTGAGTCCGGAGTTTAACAAAATACATTTTAGTTTTTGTTTTTTTTTAAGGGTGGGGGTAGATTTGTGGGGTATCAAACAAAAGTTAATTTAGTCCGGAGTTTAATAAAATATATTTCAGTTTTTAGTTATATTAGCTCACACGTACACTATAACTATAGTACCTAGTGTGAGCTTAGGGGCCCATATATTGGCAGAGTATTTTTTTATTGTTGTGATTTTTTCACTTTCTTGCTTCGATAATATTTGTATATTTTCTGCCAGTTTTAGAATTTGTTTTTAATATTTTCAATTTAGGTTTTAATTAATATTTTTCTTTTCTTAAAAAAAAATTAATTTTATTTTTTTTTTAATTTAATTTTTTTTTAATTTGAACTTTAATGAATATTATTTTTTTTTCTTAAAAATCTTCTTAAAATCTAATTTATTTTTTTTACTTATTTAATTTTCATCGTGTTAAATATTATTATCAACTAAACGGAATTCTTGAAACTTCTCATATTTTTGATAAAATATTTTTATATTTTATTAAATAAACCCCGACCTTTTGTAACGAAGTTACTATTTTTTTATTATATTACGTTAGTTCAGGCAATTTTTTTCTTTATTTTGTAAGTAAATTTTAAGAAATGGGACAAATACCTACTTAGCTGATTGACCCGAGTCTCCCCTATTTAGTAATTGTCTTAAATGCCCATATTAGGCAAATCTATCAACAGTCTATAAATGGTTCGATTGTCGCTTTAGGTCATTTATCTTTATAAATACATATATGATGAATACGTCTAGGTATTAACTTCCATATATGGTCAACCCGTGTATATTTAATTCAGCGCTAACACCAGCTATGGCGATCCATATAAGTATTACTTGATTTCCTAATTTGGTAATCAGCTAAGTAGTGGTAAAACCTTTGAATATTTTATTACTATAAATGGATATATAATAATTTTAATACCATATATGGTGAATTATTTAAGGAAGTTCATGCACAAATGCGATACCATATATGAATAGTTTTTTTTATTCTTGATAAAACCTTTGTTTATTTTATTACTATAAATGGCTCGAGAATAAATTTTATACCATATAAGGTAAATTATTTTCTTATCTTGCATTTTTTGCGCCAATTTTTAATTTAATATAAAAGGAGGTACAGGATTTTCGGAGGCCTCTTTGACCTGTTAGCAGTCGTCGCCGATAGTTTTCAGAAGTTTTCCAAAGTTTTATTTTCCGGTGTGTGAATCCGAAATCGCCAGGTAAGCACCAGTCCGTATTATTTTTTTTATTTTATTTTAAAAAACTATTGCTCTAGTTGCTTTATTTCATTTTCTTTACTGCTTTTTAAAATGATAAATTAATTTTATAACAGCAATAATGCACACTGTTTTTATTAGCTTTGGCTACGGCAACTTGGCTTCTAAAAATAGTGCCTTTGAATTAATAACTGCTTTAAAAAATTCATAAAACAAAATGCATCAAACAGCCAAACGTAAAAAGGGGATTTCTTGTATTTACGATTCATTTTACCTGTTCTGAATTTGTTAGTTAAATGGTTTGATTTGTTTTAATTTATTAACTGTTAATTAAAATTTGTTGTTTCCCGCTTTGGCTTCTGCAACTTAGCTTTATAACAACAATAATGCACACTGTTTTTACCAGTTTTGGCTCCGGCAACTTGGCTTCTAAAAATAGTGCTTTTGAATAAATAACTGCTTTAAAAAATTCATAAAACAAAATGCATCAAACAGGCAAACGTAAAAAAAGGGATTTCTTGTATTTACGATTCATTTTACCTGTTTTGAATTTGTTAGTTAAATTGTTTGATTTGTTTTAATTTATTAACTGTTAATTAAAATTTGTTGTTTCCCGCTTTGGCGTCTGCAACTTAGCTTTATAACAACAATAATGCACACTGTTTTTACCAGTTTTGGCTCCGGCAACTTGGCTTCTAAAAATAGTGCTTTTGAATAAATAACTGCTTTAAAAAATTCATAAAACAAAATGCATCAAACAGGCAAACGTAAAAAAAAAGGGGATTTCTTGTATTCACGATTCATTTTACCTGTTTTGAATTTGTTAGTTAAATTGTTTGATTTATTTTAATTTATTAACTGTTAATTAAGATTTGTTGTTTCCCGCTTTGGCTTCTGCAACTTAGCTTTATAACAACAATAATGCACACTGTTTTTATCAGCTTTGGCTCCGGCAACTTGGCTTCTAAAAATAGTCCTTTTGAATAAATCACTGTTTTAAAAAATTCATAAAACAAAATGAATCCAACAGACAAACGTAAAAAAAAGGGGATTTCTTGTATCCACGATTCATTTTACCTGTTTTGAATTTGTTAGTTAAATTGTTTGATTTATTTTAATTTATTAACTGCTAATTAAAATTTGTTGTTTCCCGCTTTGGCTTCTGTAACTTAGCTTTATAACAACAATAATGCACACTGTTTTTACCAGCTTTGGCTCCGGCAACTTGGCTTCTAAAAATAGTCCTTTTGAATAAATCACTGTTTTAAAAAATTCATAAAACAAAATGAATCCAACAGACAAACGTAAAAAAAAAGGGGATTTCTTGTATCCACGATTCATTTTACCTGTTTTGAATTTGTTAGTTAAATTGTTTGATTTATTTTAATTTATTAACTGCTAATTAAAATTTGTTGTTTCCCGCTTTGGCTTCTGTAACTTAGCTTTATAACAACAATAATGCACACTGTTTTTACCAGCTTTGGCTCCGGCAACTTGGCTTCTAAAAATAGTCCTTTTGAATAAATCACTGTTTTAAAAAATTCATAAAACAAAATGAATCCAACAGACAAACGTAAAAAAAAAGGGGATTTCTTGTATTCACGATTCATTTTACCTGTTTTGAATTTGTTAGTTAAATTGTTTAATTTATTTTAATTTATTAACTGTTAATTAAAATTTGTTGTTTCCCGCTTTGGCTTCTGTAACTTAGCTTTATAACAACAATAATGCACACTGTTTTTACCAGCTTTGGCTCCGGCAACTTGGCTTCTAAAAATAGTCCTTTTGAATAAATCACTGTTTTAAAAAATTCATAAAACAAAATGAATCCAACAGACAAACGTAAAAAAAAAGGGGATTTCTTGTATTCACGATTCATTTTACCTGTTTTGAATTTGTTAGTTAAATTGTTTGATTTATTTTAATTTATTAACTGTTAATTAAAATTTGTTGTTTCCCGCTTTGGCTTCTGTAACTTAGCTTTATAACAACAATAATGCACACTGTTTTTACCAGCTTTGGCTCCGGCAACTTGGCTTCTAAAAATAGTCCTTTTGAATAAATCACTGTTTTAAAAAATTCATAAAACAAAATGAATCCAACAGACAAACGTAAAAAAAGGGGATTTCTTGTATTCACGATTCATTTTACCTGTTTTGAATTTGTTAGTTAAATTGTTTGATTTATTTTAATTTATTAACTGTTAATTAAAATTTGTTGTTTCCCGCTTTGGCTTCTGTAACTTAGCTTTATAACAACAATAATGCACACTGTTTTTACCAGCTTTGGCTACGGCAACTTGGCTTCTAAAAATAGTCCTTTTGAATAAATCACTGTTTAAAAAAATTCATAAAACAAAATGAATCCAACAGACAAACGAAAAAAAAAGGGATGTCTTGTATTCACGATTCATTTTACCTGTTTTGAATTTGTTAGTTAAATTGTTTGATTTATTTTAATTTATTAACTGTTAATTAAAATTTGTTGTTTCCCGCTTTGGCTTCTGTAACTTAGCTTTATAACAACAATAATGCACACTGTTTTTACCAGCTTTGGCTCCGGCAACGTGGCTTCTAAAAATAGTCCTTTTGAATAAATCACTGTTTTAAAAGAATTCATAAAACAAAATGAATCAAACAGACAAACGTAAAAAAAAGGAATTTCTTGTATGCACGATTCATTTTACCTGTTCTGAATTTGTTAGTTAAATTGTTTGATTTATTTTAATTTATTAACTGTAAATTAAAATTTATTGTTTCCCGCTTTGGCTTCGGCAACTTAGCTTTATAACAATAATAATTTAAATTGCTTTTGCCAGCTTTGGCTTTGGCAACTTAGCTGTTAAAAACGACGTTTTACCCAAGTCTGTATTTTACTATTTTGCTAATCCAAAGTAACTAAAATAATGCTGTTTATATTTTAGTTTCCGACTGTCTTAAATTGGTTTAACCTTTTTGTATATATTTAAACTAGAGCAACAGTTTTCCACTTCCGCTAAATACTGGTGCTATGCTTTCTGGCTTAGGGTTTTTTTTTCCGCTTTGTGCATTTATTTTTGCTACATGTCAGTTCTCGCTTTTTCATAAACTAACCTAACCGCTTTCCGTTTCAACCTAATATATATTTACGCGTCATTGCCTGTGCTAAATTAAAGTTAAAATAATTGTAGTATAATTGTTTTTTTTTTTTAATTTTATTTGTAAGCTGATGAATTTAATTTTGGTAAATCATTTTTGTTAATTAAGTTTTATTAAAAGATATGAAGTGAAAAATAATGTTCCTTTGAAAAATAATAAAAATTATATTTTTAACTTCAATTATAGTATTTTTATTTTTTATTTTAATTATTTTATTTATTTCTTTTTGCCTGGATTTCTCCACTGTCTAAAAGCTACCCGAGAGGCACAGGAGACTCTAAGCTCCATTATTTCTTAGAGTGGCGCCCGAGGTTCTTCATTTCAAGTTTTCTGTAGGATACCGCTAAGGAAAATTTGATATGAACCCTGTGACGTCAAACTATAGGGGTAATTGTGCTATTTGAAGAGATCTTTGAAATGGAAACTTAAGCCCAAGTGGCAATGACCATTCGCAACTCTCGATAGTACAAAACTCTCTTATAAAATTTGGCTCCCGAGCAGGGACTGTTGTTTTTTTTTAATTTTGTTTTTTTTTATCCTTTGATGTCTCTTTAATTTAGTACAGCGTAATTAACTACCGTTTTTTTTTTCAATCCGAAATTGCTAGCCTGAACTGACATTACTAGAACATAGTTGCGCATTAGAATGCTTACCATTAATAAAATTCATAATATACTCTGACCATACTATAAAACTGATACCGCAGTTTCACCGAACATTCACACACCGGACTTATACCTGAAATCACCAGTTTTAGATCACACTCTTCAGTATACGACTTCAACGGTACAGCGACCGCTTTTGCTAATATTTCCCTTTATAAAACCGCCGCCTGCTTAATAACTGAAACCGCAGTAATTAATACCGATACCCGAAATTGAAACCGCAATTACAATATGGATTCAGAGAAGAAAGCACTCAGCATAAACATTGATGACACTTTACCTATGGGAGATGATCTGCGGGATATGGAGGATTTAACCTCTGTACCTAAAAATACAACATCTGCTGCATTTCGTGAAATGACCGCTTTGTCTATGCCGACTATTCCAGAGACCGACACTTTTCCAATAATAGGTGATCTACAGGAAGATTCTGTGATTAACCTACCGACCGATTTTCCGTATCCGTTAGGATGGGTATATTCCTTAAAAAAACCAGAAATGGACAAATGGCTAGAAAAACTTGGGTGGCCGAATGATGGAAACATGTCCAAAAAACGTCAACGACTGGTAAACCACCTGAAGGAAGGCAGAACCTCGCCAAATCCACAAACCACTAGCCTGACAGGATCAGAGGTGCAACCTAATAAAGACCAGTCTGAATCAAAAGTGGAAGAGAAGCAGGATACCAGTAAACTTTTCCAGCACCAGCCAGTACCTGTTACCAGTACCGTATTTGTACATAGCCCGACAATACCTGCATTTGTATATAACCAGTCCGTACCTGTAACCAGCACTGTAACGTTACAAAACCAGTCCAGACCAGTAACCGCCACTTTTAGTACCGCTGCCCCTGCTCTTCAACTTCTAGCTTCACCTGCAATATACCCACCAGTATCCGACCCCCCGACTTCATTTAATTTCGTTCAATCAAACAAAACCGTTCTCTCCACTAATCTTCTTAATCAAAGTCATCCTCCGACCATAACTTCCATTCCAAATTCAGCTCCAGTATGCAATACTCAGGTGCTTACCCAGCCGCGCATGGCAACGTCTACCTTTTCAAGTACTACTGACTCCGCCGCGCCGCATCTTCTTTCTTCAAGCCAGCCTGTTTATATGAGTCAACCGCCATATTATTATCCAGCAAACAGCTGTTTATTGCACATACCGTACATGCCGACTACAGCTTCAAGTTTGCCAACTAGTTGTGGCGACTCCTTGACAATCCCAACTAATCTTTCATCAAACCAGGCTATATATATAAATCAACCGCCGTTACCTTACCAGCCAACTAAAGGCAGCTCAGTCCAGCTACCTTACCGTTCAATTACCGCTATTCCACCGCCAAATCTCACTACCACCGCTCCGATAGATAACTTACACTCCGATCCGCTCTTAACGCAAACAGCAGTAAATCAGCATCAATTGATTTCAAGCCCCTTTCCAATTCAGCCGTTCCATCCAGCCAGTTATACCAATTTGTCAAACTGGAAAATTACCTTTGATGGAAACAGTGATCCTGTGTCATTTATCGAGAAAGTAGAAGAAGCATGTAGCTCATTTGGACTCAGTTTAGATGGTGTTGTAAACCAGATGCCACAGCTGCTCCGAGGGGAAGCCGAACACTGGTGTAGAAACAATAGATACTCATGGCATTCCTGGAATCAATTCCTGGAAGATTTTCGAGCCCACTATTTCCCAGTAAACTATCTTGCTGATTTGGAAGCTGAGATAGCTAAAAGAGCTCAAAGACCAGCTGAGTCAGTTTCAAAATATGTCACGGATCTTCATACCCTTCTTCGCCGACATGGAGGCTATAGTATAAATCAAGAATTGGCCTGGTTGTATCGAAACTTATTGCCAGAGTACCGACAGAATATCAAAAGAGGAGATTTTCAAGACATAATATCATTTACTCGAGCAGTCAGAGAGTTTGAGTTGCTCCGCACCGAACTAAACCAAACAATTGTGAGACCAATAGCAAGTTCTAGGCCAGCGAGCAACAATTACGGACATTCTAATAGCCAATCTGCGAACCGCCGTGACACTCGCCAACAACCAAGTGGCAGCCGTCAAACACCCACTAATAGAGGGGAATCAAGTGACGGTCCAGCATACAACCGTCAAAATGTTTGCTGGCGATGTGGACAAACTGGCCATACCAGAAACCAATGTACTTCTACGCCGAGACTGTTCTGTTCAAGATGTGGCAGACAAGGTATTTTGTCAAGGGACTGCAGTTGTAGATCGGAAAACTCGAACGATGCTGGATGGAACTGAGGCTACCACAGCATCTTGCTATCACTGCCTCTGACTACTACGAAATGTATGAGATTTCCGACTGCCGACCTTATTTAAACGTTTTATGGAGGAATCAGACTTACCGAGCTCTCCTGGATACCGGAGCCGGACGTTCATATTGTGGAGACCGCCTTGCCGAGAGCTGTCGACAAACCACAGTTTCGAAATGTCAAAAATCTTTGTTCGCTGCTCGCCTAGCAAATGGCTCTTTCGCAGAAATAAGAGAAGAATTTAACTTGGAAATCAGCATCGCAGATCACCAAACAAAAATTACTGTGGCTCACCTACCTGGACTATCAGAAGACTTAGTACTCGGGATGGATTTTCTTCGTTCCGAAAGAATACAATTGGACTTGGAGGATAACTCAATATTTTTGAGAGGAAACTGTCTTCAAGAGAACCAAGCAGACTATGTTAATAGCATAGAAACCGAAAACATCTGTCCGCCACTAACATTAACCGATAGCGAAGAAATCCGACTACAAGAATTTTTAGATCGAGAATTACCCTTATTCGACTCTGTTCAAGGAACCACAGATTTAGTAGAACATGAAATTAAACTTCTAAGCTCCGAGCCAATAAAGCAACGCTATCGCCCACAAAATCCAAAAATGCAAGCTATAATAGACGAAGAAGTGGATAAAATGCTAAGAGATGGAGTTATCGAACCATCAAAGAGCCCATGGAGTTCTCCAGTGGTTATAGTGAAAAAGAAAGACGGAAAATTTCGTTTTTGCATAGATTTCCAAAAAATTAACTCTATATCCAAAAAAGATGCATATCCACTACCATTTATAAATTCCATTCTAGATAAACTTAGACGTGCTAAATATATATCTTCACTTGATCTCAGGCATGGTTATTGGCAGATACCGCTGTCTAAACCTAGTAAAGAGATAACCGCTTTTACGGTTCCAGGCCGTGGGCTGTATCAATTTAGAGTGATGCCATTTGGACTACACGCTGCTCCCGCTACGATCCAAAGATTAATGGATGATGTCATTGGCCCAGAAATGGAGGATATAGCTTTTGCCTACCTAGATGACATAATTATCCTGGGAGAGAGTTTCGAAGAACATTTACAAAATCTTAGAGAAGTTTTCCGCCGTCTACGTAGGGCAAATCTTAAGTTAAATCCCGAGAAATGCATGTTTGCTCGCCGATCTTTAAAATATTTGGGACACATGGTTACACCAGAAGGAATTACCACTGATCCTGATAAGGTTGAAGCTATTTCACAAATTCCACCGCCGACAACTCTCAAAGGACTTAGAAGATTTCTGGGAGTATGTAGTTGGTACAGACGATTTGTATCCAGGTTTTCACAAATTGCAGAGCCACTTAATCGTCTTTTAAGAAAAGGACAGCGTTTTGAGTGGACAGAGGAACAACAGCATGCTTTTGACCATCTCAAGAAATGTCTGACTGAGGCACCGGTATTAAGTTGCCCTGATTTCGCCCGTCCGTTTGTTATGCAAACTGACGCCTCCGATATGGGTCTTGGTGCCGCCTTGATTCAACATTACGCTGATGGAGACCACGTTGTAGCCTACGCCAGCCAATCTTTGACTCCTACAGAAAAGAAAATTTTCGCAACTGAAAAGGAAAGCGCTGCTATAGTTTGGGGAATTCAGAAAATGAGACCATATGTGGAATTGTATGAATTTACCGTTGAAACCGATCATCAGAGCTTAAAATGGTTAGACCACATTGACAGCCCCTCTGGACGCTTAGCAAGATGGAGAATGTTTCTGCAGCAATTTAGTTTTAAAATACGATATCGGAAAGGTGTTTTAAACCGTATAGCAGATACTCTCTCCAGAGATCCGTTGCCTGATGGAGAAGAACCAGAAGCTGACCCAATTTTTTTTATTGAGTTCGAAACTGCATGCCCATGGTATTCCAAGAAAGTCCGAGAGATAGAAGCTAACCCAAAACAATTCCCAGATTATTGTTTAATAAATGGTCGTTTGCACCGACATTTTTGGGATATGTCAGATCTCACTGAACCTGAGATGTCCGATCCGTGGAAACTCTGTGTTCCGAAAGCCGCCCGATCTCGTGTTTTAGAGGAAAACCATGACTTACCGACAGCCGGTCACATGGGAATAGCTAAGACTGCAGCTAGAATAGCTCGCCGATATTACTGGCCAGGAATGCTAAAAGATATAGCACATTATGTGAGATGTTGTCACTCCTGTCAACGCTATAAAGTATCACAACAACAACCAGCTGGGAAAATGCGACCTTCGGCAAACCGAGAGCCATGGAAAACCGTCTCGACAGACCTGATAGGTCCTCTGCCACGCTCTAAAAAAGGAAACAACTACATAGTCATGTTCTTAGACCGCTTCACCAAATGGGTAGAAGCCCGCCCAATTCGCAAAGCTACTTCAAAAGCCGTTGCCGATGCACTCCATGAACTGATAATCGCTCGTTTTGGTTGTCCAACCGTTGTACTTTCTGACAACGGCACGCAGTATACAGGCAAGCCTTTCAGAGAGTTGCTAAAGGAATACGGAATTTCCCAACGCTTCACCCCGACTTATACACCGCAGGATAATCCGGTGGAGAGAACTAACAGGACATATAAAACTATGATTGCCCAAATGTGCGAACAGGATCATCGCGAATGGGATCAAAATCTTCCAGACTTGACATTTGCGATTAATACTTCAAGACAAGATTCTACCGGTTTTTCTCCGGCTTTTCTGAATTTCGGAAGGGAACCAGATACTCCAAACGCACTTTACCGAGAAGAGTCCGAGAGATCGCCTGAAGGTGAAACCAGTAAATCACTTGATCAAGAACATGTAGACCGAATGAACCGACTGAGAGAAACTTATGAATTAGTTAGAATAAATTTAGCTAGAGCTTTTTCTACACAAAGCCACTATTATAATCTCCGTAGGCGTGATTGGGTATGTCATATGGGAGATAAAGTTTACAAAAAGAATCATGTTCTTTCTTCCGCCGTTAAAGGATTTGCAGCAAAGTTAGCACCGAAGTTTTCCGGCCCATATACTATCTGCAAGGTTCATTCTCCGGTAGTTTATGATCTAAAAGACAACTGCGGTAAACGGATAAAAAGAATTCATATAAAAGACCTTAAGCCAGCGCACCTTAACTAACCTAAATATAATTATTGATAGGCTTTCTGTTTATTATATTTAGCTATGCCCAGAAAGTCAATCTCCGTCTCCAAAATACCCGCCGACATGGTCAGCCAATTTTCAATTTCCATGAAAACAGCTGCCAAAAATAAGCAAGAATTGGAGAAGAAGAAGACCGCTCTAGCGAAGCAAGCCGCAGAAGCGATCAATAGTAAGCTCGAGAAAGATCCAGGAGCTGGTAATTCTTCAAGTGGCAGCGATAAACCCTCCAAACCTAAAAAGGGTGAACTCTTTTATCCCGATCCAGTTACCATGAAAATGGGGCCGGTTATATTGGAAAAGGGGACCAACTTGGCGATAAAAATTATCCCTATAAAAATTACTGTTGATTCAGAAGCACGTATAGATCCCAATAACAACGCGGTATCATCAGAAGTAGGTACAGCAGTAGCATCCAACAGCAATAAAACTCCTATTAACATCATTTCCAATATACCTGTAGATGTGATAAAAAGACCCCCTACCCCAGATATTAGAGAAGACCCTGAAGATCGTCCCGTCTCCCCGGTTTTTATGGATGGGATAGATGACCTTTTAACGAAAATCACCGCCGCAATTGAAAAAGAAAACCGAGAAGGGTTACAAACTCCTCCGCCGATGCAAGGCGGACAGGCTACACCCAAACCGCAAGTTGAATCTGCTACAGAGGCATCCGCTTCTTTATCGACCGTTGACGACAATCAGTCACAGGAGTCAGCTGGTCCGTCATCGGTAGCAGAGTTTTTTGAACCGTATTTAGAAGTTCCCGCTTTAAACTCTGAGACATTAGTCCCGAATGAAGAGCAACAAATCGCAGAGATTGCACTCTCGGTTCCCAAGCAAGACTGGACGAACGAGTTCAAAACGAAACTCAAGAACTACCGTCCAATATGTAGAAAGGGGAGATTTAGAAGATTGTTTACCGCTGCAGATGGCCGAAAAATCTTCATAAATATCCAGAAAAATTAATAAAACAACTAAAACAGCTAACCAAATCAACTTTTCGAAATGTCTTTGAATATTAAAAAAAAATTATCGACTGATACCGTAGATCGAAAGATATCATGCTTAATATACATCTAATTCTCTTATGCCCATCAAGTATAGCACTGGTTGACTATTTTTCAACACCTGCTAAATAGTACCTATATTGTTTACAGCATCATGGATACCGAAGTTCTAGACTTGACATGTTCAGACTCAGACGAGTTTTCCGATGCACCGTCCGAGGAGACGGTAATCTACAAACCGAACACAACTGCTCCCGCTTCCGTTAATCGAATCATTGTGCCATCTATGGTGATCCGCCCCGTGAAATTTATAAAAATTTGTCCTGATTTGTGCTGGAGATGCGGAAACGTAGGACATCAAAGAGACCGTTGTACCGGCAAACCAATTACATTTTGTTCAAGTTGCGGCAAACTTAATGTTTTGTCCAAGGATTGCCAATGTAGAAGGGTCGCTTCGAATTCTTCTGCAAGAGCTTATTATTCTCCAAAATTAACTCCACCTACTTCCGTTTCGTCTCCGTCTACGTCTAGTAGATCCCTTCCACCGACGTATTTCCGATATCATCAAGCGACATCTATAGTACCGACTGTCGATTCTGTAGCATCCATTGGGATCCAATGCGATCTACCAAATATTAAAGCAACGTCCGATAAAAATATTCAGTGTTGTGTACACGAATATTCCCCCTGCACGTCTTGCGGATGTCCAGAAGCTTTTTATAAGCAACACCGAGCATAACCGTTCCGTTTTTTTTACCAGACGAGCCGCTAACCAGGAGGTACTGCAGGTTTGACAAAGTGGTTATAGAACTAGGAAATTATTTTTTTTCTGATTACTTTTAGATGGAAATTTTTTTTCATATATAAAAATGACAATAAGGTGAACCTTACTGCATTTTTCCGAAGTAAGGGGGGAATGTAACGAAGTTACTATTTTTTTTATTATATTACGTTAGTTCAGGCAATTTTTTTCTTTATTTTGTAAGTAAATTTTAAGAAATGGGACAAATACCTACTTAGCTGATTGACCCGAGTCTCCCCTATTTAGTAATTGTCTTAAATGCCCATATTAGGCAAATCTATCAACAGTCTATAAATGGTTCGATTGTCGCTTTAGGTCATTTATCTTTATAAATACATATATGATGAATACGTCTAGGTATTAACTTCCATATATGGTCAACCCGTGTATATTTAATTCAGCGCTAACACCAGTTATGGCGATCCATATAAGTATTACTTGATTTCCTAATTTGGTAATCAGCTAAGTAGTGGTAAAACCTTTGAATATTTTATTACTATAAATGGATATATAATAATTTTAATACCATATATGGTGAATTATTTAAGGAAGTTCATGCACAAATGCGATACCATATATGAATAGTTTTTTTTTATTCTTGATAAAACCTTTGTTTATTTTATTACTATAAATGGCTCGAGAATAAATTTTATACCATGTAAGGTAAATTATTTTCTTATCTTGCATTTTTTGCGCCAATTTTTAATTTAATATAAAAGGAGGTACAGGATTTTCGGAGGCCTCTTTGACCTGTTAGCAGTCGTCGCCGATAGTTTTCAGAAGTTTTCCAAAGTTTTATTTTCCGGTGTGTGAATCCGAAATCGCCAGGTAAGCACCAGTCCGTATTATTTTTTTTATTTTATTTTAAAAAACTATTGCTCTAGTTGCTTTATTTCATTTTCTTTACTGCTTTTTAAAATGATAAATTAATTTTATAACAGCAATAATGCACACTGTTTTTATTAGCTTTGGCTACGGCAACTTGGCTTCTAAAAATAGTGCCTTTGAATTAATAACTTCTTTAAAAAATTCATAAAACAAAATGCATCAAACAGCCAAACGTGAAAAGGGGATTTCTTGTATTTACGATTCATTTTACCTGTTCTGAATTTGTTAGTTAAATGGTTTGATTTGTTTTAATTTATTAACTGTTAATTAAAATTTGTTGTTTCCCGCTTTGGCTTCTGCAACTTAGCTTTATAACAACAATAATGCACACTGTTTTTACCAGTTTTGGCTCCGGCAACTTGGCTTCTAAAAATAGTGCTTTTGAATAAATAACTGCTTTAAAAAATTCATAAAACAAAATGCATCAAACAGGCAAACGTAAAAAAAGGGATTTCTTGTATTTACGATTCATTTTACCTGTTTTGAATTTGTTAGTTAAATTGTTTGATTTGTTTTAATTTATTAACTGTTAATTAAAATTTGTTGTTTCCCGCTTTGGCGTCTGCAACTTAGCTTTATAACAACAATAATGCACACTGTTTTTACCAGTTTTGGCTCCGGCAACTTGGCTTCTAAAAATAGTGCTTTTGAATAAATAACTGCTTTAAAAAATTCATAAAACAAAATGCATCAAACAGGCAAACGTAAAAAAAAGGGGATTTCTTGTATTCACGATTCATTTTACCTGTTTTGAATTTGTTAGTTAAATTGTTTGATTTATTTTAATTTATTAACTGTTAATTAAGATTTGTTGTTTCCCGCTTTGGCTTCTGCAACTTAGCTTTATAACAACAATAATGCACACTGTTTTTATCAGCTTTGGCTCCGGCAACTTGGCTTCTAAAAATAGTCCTTTTGAATAAATCACTGTTTTAAAAAATTCATAAAACAAAATGAATCCAACAGACAAACGTAAAAAAAAGGGGATTTCTTGTATCCACGATTCATTTTACCTGTTTTGAATTTGTTAGTTAAATTGTTTGATTTATTTTAATTTATTAACTGCTAATTAAAATTTGTTGTTTCCCGCTTTGGCTTCTGTAACTTAGCTTTATAACAACAATAATGCACACTGTTTTTACCAGCTTTGGCTCCGGCAACTTGGCTTCTAAAAATAGTCCTTTTGAATAAATCACTGTTTTAAAAAATTCATAAAACAAAATGAATCCAACAGACAAACGTAAAAAAAAGGGGATTTCTTGTATCCACGATTCATTTTACCTGTTTTGAATTTGTTAGTTAAATTGTTTGATTTATTTTAATTTATTAACTGCTAATTAAAATTTGTTGTTTCCCGCTTTGGCTTCTGTAACTTAGCTTTATAACAACAATAATGCACACTGTTTTTACCAGCTTTGGCTCCGGCAACTTGGCTTCTAAAAATAGTCCTTTTGAATAAATCACTGTTTTAAAAAATTCATAAAACAAAATGAATCCAACAGACAAACGTAAAAAAAAGGGGATTTCTTGTATTCACGATTCATTTTACCTGTTTTGAATTTGTTAGTTAAATTGTTTGATTTATTTTAATTTATTAACTGTTAATTAAAATTTGTTGTTTCCCGCTTTGGCTTCTGTAACTTAGCTTTATAACAACAATAATGCACACTGTTTTTACCAGCTTTGGCTCCGGCAACTTGGCTTCTAAAAATAGTCCTTTTGAATAAATCACTGTTTTAAAAAATTCATAAAACAAAATGAATCCAACAGACAAACGTAAAAAAAAAAGGGGATTTCTTGTATTCACGATTCATTTTACCTGTTTTGAATTTGTTAGTTAAATTGTTTGATTTATTTTAATTTATTAACTGTTAATTAAAATTTGTTGTTTCCCGCTTTGGCTTCTGTAACTTAGCTTTATAACAACAATAATGCACACTGTTTTTACCAGCTTTGGCTCCGGCAACTTGGCTTCTAAAAATAGTCCTTTTGAATAAATCACTGTTTTAAAAAATTCATAAAACAAAATGAATCCAACAGACAAACGTAAAAAAAAGGGGATTTCTTGTATTCACGATTCATTTTACCTGTTTTGAATTTGTTAGTTAAATTGTTTGATTTATTTTAATTTATTAACTGTTAATTAAAATTTGTTGTTTCCCGCTTTGGCTTCTGTAACTTAGCTTTATAACAACAATAATGCACACTGTTTTTACCAGCTTTGGCTACGGCAACTTGGCTTCTAAAAATAGTCCTTTTGAATAAAAAAATTCATAAAACAAAATGAATCCAACAGACAAACGAAAAAAAAGGGATGTCTTGTATTCACGATTCATTTTACCTGTTTTGAATTTGTTAGTTAAATTGTTTGATTTATTTTAATTTATTAACTGTTAATTAAAATTTGTTGTTTCCCGCTTTGGCTTCTGTAACTTAGCTTTATAACAACAATAATGCACACTGTTTTTACCAGCTTTGGCTCCGGCAACGTGGCTTCTAAAAATAGTCCTTTTGAATAAATCACTGTTTTAAAAGAATTCATAAAACAAAATGAATCAAACAGACAAACGTAAAAAAAAGGGATTTCTTGTATGCACGATTCATTTTACCTGTTCTGAATTTGTTAGTTAAATTGTTTGATTTATTTTAATTTATTAACTGTAAATTAAAATTTATTGTTTCCCGCTTTGGCTTCGGCAACTTAGCTTTATAACAATAATAATTTAAATTGCTTTTGCCAGCTTTGGCTTTGGCAACTTAGCTGTTAAAAACGACGTTTTACCCAAGTCTGTATTTTACTATTTTGCTAATCCAAAGTAACTAAAATAATGCTGTTTATATTTTAGATTCCGACTGTCTTAAATTGGTTTAACCTTTTTGTATATATTTAAACTAGAGCAACAGTTTTCCACTTCCGCTAAATACTGGTGCTATGCTTTCTGGCTTAGGGTTTTTTTTTCCGCTTTGTGCATTTATTTTTGCTACATGTCAGTTCTCGCTTTTTCATAAACTAACCTAACCGCTTTCCGTTTCAACCTAATATATATTTACGCGTCATTGCCTGTGCTAAATTAAAGTTAAAATTTCCTCGTTACATTCTCTTTAGAGTATAATTGTTTTTTTTTTTTTAAATTTTATTTGTAAGCTGATGAATTTAATTTTGGTAAATCATTTTTGTTAATTAAGTTTTATTAAAAGATATGAAGTGAAAAATAATGTTCCTTTGAAAAATAATAAAAATTATATTTTTAACTTCAATTATAGTATTTTTATTTTTTATTTTAATTATTTTATTTATTTCTTTTTGCCTGGATTTCTCCACTGTCTAAAAGCTACCCGAGAGGCACAGGAGACTCTAAGCTCCATTATTTCTTAGAGTGGCGCCCGAGGTTCTTCATTTCAAGTTTTCTGTAGGATACCGCTAAAGAAAATTTGATATGAACCCTGTGACGTCAAACTATAGGGGTAATTGTGCTATTTGAAGAGATCTTTGAAATGGAAACTTAAGCCCAAGTGGCAATGACCATTCGCAACTCTCGATAGTACAAAACTCTCTTATACTTTACAATATCGAAATTAATAGTAAAATTTTCTAAAAATCACATTTTTAAAAAACAACAATGTCGAGAGCTTTCATTTGCAAAAAATAGTTAAAAACTCGTTAAACAATCGTACCATTAACTGTTTCTATTTTCTTTATTCTCAGGAATTTAGCTACAGGATGATATCGAAATTAGTGGTAAAATTTTCTAAGAATCACATTTTTAAAAAACAGCAATGTCGAGAGCTTTTATTTGCACAAAATAGTTAGAAACGCGTTTAACAGTCATACCATTAATTGCTTGTATTATATTTATTCTCAGGAATTGAGCTACAGGGTGATATCGAAATTAGTAGTAAAATTTTCCACAAATCACATTTTTAAAAACAACAATGTCGAGAGCTTTCGTTTGCGAAAAATAGTTAGAAACACGTTAAACACTCGTACCATTAACTGTTTGTATTACCTTTGGTCCCAGGAGTTGAGCTACAGGGTGTTATCGAAATTAGTATTGAAATATTGTAAAAATCACATTTTTAATAAACAATATTGTCAGGAGCTTTCGTTTGCTAAAAATAGTTAGGAACACGTTAGACGGTCGTACAATTAACTGTTTGTATTACCTTTAGTCCCAGGAGTTGAGCTACAGGGTGTTATCGAAATTAGTATTGAAATTTTGTAAAAATCACATTTTTAAAAAACAAAATTGTCACGAGCATTCGTTTACAAAAAATGGTTAGGATAACGTTAAAAAAAGGACCAGGACGTGATCTACAGGGTGATATCCTAAATAGCAGTAACATTTTTAAAAAAATCACGTTTTTGAAAAACAACTTTGTTAGAAATTTCGGTTAGCAAAAAATAGTAGGGTATACGTCAAAGAATAATACCTTTTACTGAAAATCCTGTCATATATTTTAATAAAATATTGGCTTTAAAATACATATCAAATGTAACTAAACCAAACCGAGCTAGGCCCATATAATTAAACTTGGTCAATATTAAAATTTACAAATATATATAATAAATCTATGAATCTTTAAATTTATTTACATAAAACAAGATATACATTTAACAGAACCAAACTGAACTATTAGGGGGCAGTTCAATACAAAAGCGTACAAGTAAAAATATTAAATCTAAAATTGTTTACAAAGAAACGCCTGTCTTATTTGTTAATTAACAAATTTAATTTAAATCTTGGCACTAAAATAATACCGGGTGGACCAAAAAAAACCGGACAATTTTTTTTTTCATTATAACTTTTGAACTATACAATCGATTTTAATGAGACAAACTGCACTTGGCAGGCAGAAAATTAACCAGACTTTTGCCTAAATATATTTTTTGTCCGCAAATATGCTCGTTTATTCTTGTTTATTGAGCTACAGGGTTTTTTTTTTTTTTATTTGTCAAACACACTGTGTTTTTTTTTATTACAATCTAGTCAGTAAGACTAATTAGCAATTTTGTTTTAACTTAATTTACTAGAAAAGTCAGATTTAAACTTAAGGTTCACTCAACAGTTCTCCCCGCTTTGTTTAGTCTGTAACTCACAATTGTGTTGTGTTTATAGCATTATTTTGTTTTATGTGTAATTCACTTAGTTTACTAGCTCAAACGGCTTCACTCTTTTTAGTCGTCGAACTAGCATAGTATTGTCTAGAAGCTGAATTGCTTCCACATTCACATGCTGATGGAGTCTATCTTCATGGCTTTTTGCGTACTTTTTTATAGTCTCTGCTACAGTTTCGATTTTTAGATCTCGATGAAGGTCACTATTTCGAACGTACCAAGGTGCATTCACAATGTTTCTTAATACTTTATTTTGAAATCTCTGTACAACTAGAATGTTACTCTCTTTAGCACAACCCCATAGTTGAATACCATATGTCCATACTGGTTTCAGTATTTGTCTATAAAGCAGTAACTTATTATGAATTGTTAAATTGGACTTCCTTCAAATTAGCCAGTTCATTTTTCTATACCTTATCTCAAGTTCTTCTTTTTTTTTCTTAACATGTGCTTTCCAGCGCAATTTGGCATCAAGTGTCATACCTAGATATTTTGCCTGATTCGAATATGGTACTGGAATGTTGTTAATTGTTATTTGTATGTGATTTATATTTTTGTTTGTAAAATCAACATGAATTGATTTGGTTTCATTTAATTTTATTCGCCACTTTGTGGTCCAACTGTGAATTTGGGTGACTGCATCCTAAAGTTTTTCTATGCATTTTTCAATAGATTTTTCTACCGTCAATAAACCAGTATCATCGGCAAATGTTGCTAAGTGACAATTTTCTGGCTTTGGGATATCACAAGTGAATAATAAGTATAGATAAGGGCCTAGTACGCTACCCTGGGGCACGCCTGCTTGAATTTCTCTTAAATTTGAGTATGAGTCTTCCTGTTTTACTCTAAAATGTCTATCAGATATGTATGATTCCAAAATATCCGAATATTGTTTTGGCAGAAACCTTTTTATTTTAAAATTAAGGCCTTCATGCCACACTTTGTCAAATGCTTGTGCTACATCTAGAAAAACTGCAGAACAAACTTTTCCCTCATCTAGTGCTTTTTCTATTATATTAGTAATTCTGTGTACTTGATCTATCGTGGAATGCTTGTCTCGTAAACCAAATTGATGAGATGGAATAATTTCTTGTCTTTCTATGATGGGTTTTATTCTTTTAAGCAATAATTTTTCATAGAGCTTGGATATAATTGGCAGCAAAGATACTGGCCTGTAAGATGACACGTCATGGAGTGGTTTTCCCGGTTTTGGAATCATGATAACTTCTGCAACTTTCCACAGTTTAGGTACATACCTAAGCCTAAAAGACGCATTAATTAGGTTGCATAGTTTTACGATAGCTTTTCTGGGGAGTTGTTTTATGACTACCCCGTTAATAAGATCATACCCTGGGGCTTTTTTCGAATTAATATTTTTGATTTCTGTTAATATTTCTTTTGGTGATGTAAGCTTAATATGGTCCTCGATTTGATGGGGTTCATTTAAATGAAAGTGTTCATCTGGTGCTTCGTGGGGCTGAAATGTTTTTTCTAAATGACTTGCAAAAATATCTGCTTTTTCTTCGTTACTCCTTGCCCACTGGTTGTTAGATTTTCGTATGGGTGGAATTTGGATAATTGGTGTTTTAAAATCTTTGGTTGCTTTCCAAAGGGAATAGTCGGTATTTTTATCATCTGTAAGTTCATTAAGAAAATGGTTAATAGATTCATTTTTTATTACTAGAATTTCTCGCCTAATGCGCTGCGTCATGTTGTTGAGATTTGTTTTGTCCCGAGGATCACGGCTTTGTTGCCACTTTCGTCTTAGTTTCTTTTTTTCCAATATAGGTCTCTAATTTCCTTTGGATAGTTTTTTCCCTTAAAAATTCTCTTTGGTTTTGGACTGTTTGCCCAAGCTGCTTGTTGAATATTTGTAACAAAATAATCAACTTCTTTATCGATTTGTTCTGGCGTTTGCAATGGTACTGATAGGTTTATTTTTTCTGACAGACTTTGTTTAAAACTAATCCAGTCAGTCAGTTTATTAACTAGTGAGATATTTGCTTCTTTCTTTATTATGTTTTTACTAAGAGTTAGAATAATAGGTGAATGATCTGAGTGTAAATCAAAACTTTCTTCTATATCTACAAAACTTAAAGATATATTTTTTACTATAAAAAAATCAATTAGATCTGGAATTTTTCCTGGATCTGTTGGATAGTATGTGGGCTTACCAGTTGATATCGGCTCACATTGATATTCACTAATAGCTTGCAAAAGTTCTTTTCCTTTAGAATTCGTCAGTCTAGATCCCCAGTAGGTATTTTTTGCATTAAAGTCACCTCCAATTATAAAACGGTTTCCTAATTTTCTGAGAAAATTAAGATATTGATTTTTCTTTAGTAAGTGCCTTGGTGGTATATAGACAGCACTTATGACTAAGGTATATGTTTTGGTTTTTACACTTACTAATGTAGCTTGAATCTCTATGGTTTTATATCCCATCTCCTCATAGTGTGATATATTTTCTTCAATTATTACAGCACTTCCCCCATGTGCAGTATTGCTAGGGTGAGTTGTATGATACACTTTATAACCTTTAAATTTAATGTGAGACTGGTTAGTGAAATGCGTTTCTGACACAAGACAGACGTCAATTTTTTCTATGTCTAGAATAACTTGCAAGTCTTGCTGATGTTGCAAGAGACCATTGGCATTCCAAGCTAGGATTCTAAGATTACTGACCATTTTGAGGCATATTGGTAGCTCCGTTATTGCTACTTTCTAGTTTAGTTAATCGCTCATCAAGTTTGTTCAATTTCTCCAAAATTAATTGTAGTGTTTGTTCCATAGTATTTTGACTACTGATATTAATATCAGGTATAGTAGCTGTTGCTGCTACTTGGCTGTATGTCCTTGTCACAGAGTTTTGTGTGACTGTGTTTCTTGTCTGTTGGTTTTGTATATTTGTACTCACGTTTGGTATGAGATTCGGTTTCTTAGGTTTATTTTTCAATTTTTGTATTTCCTTAGCAACAAGGCATCCTCTGTAGTTAGCAAGATGCTTGCCTCCACAGTGGATGCATTTTGGCTCAGATTCTTTTGGTTTGGGGCATTCTACAGTAAGATGTTTCCCCGTGCATTTTACGCAACGTGGTTCTTTAGCGCAATATTTTTGCATGTGTCCATAAGATTGGTATCTTTTGCATTGAAGGACTAACTTTGTGGTTTTTAGTGCTTTTATTTCCACTTCAATCCCAAGGATACTGGAAATTTCAAAAATTTTGTTGATATCTTCATCGTGGCTAAATGTTAGCATAAACATGTTAAGAGGTTGTCTTGTTCTCCATTTAAGTTTGTTGCTGGCCTCCAGTGCCTTAAAACCTTTTTTTTGTAGATCAGCTACAATTTTTTGTGGGTCACATGAGAAGTGTAGCCTATTCGCTATTACTCTAATTGGCCTTATTTGTTTGTTTTCGTATGAGTGCCATTGATGCTTTATTTCATTAAGCATTTTAGTAACCAGCCGATAGCTGTCTGCGTCTTGTACATTTATTTTAATATTTTCGTTATTCAAAACTTTTATTTTAACTCCTTGTATGATATTTAACTTTTCATAAATATCATTAAAATTATTTACGCCATTTACCATAATCGGTGGAGGTAATGGAGCTTTTTTAACCTTAGTTGTGGGTTCTTCATTTTGTGTTTTATTGGAGTTTTATGGGTTGTTTTTCAAAAACGTGATTTTTAAAAAAATGTTACTGCTATTTAGGATATCACCCTGTAGATCACGTCCTGGTCCTTTTTTTAACGTTATTCTAACCATTTTTTGTAAACGAAAGCTCGTGACAATTTTGTTTTTTAAAAATGTGATTTTTACAAAATTTCAATACTAATTTCGATAACACCCTGTAGCTCAACTCCTGGGACTAAAGGTAATACAAACAGTTAATGGTACGACCGTCTAACGTGTTCCTAACTATTTTTGGCAAACGAAAGCTCCTGACAATATTGTTTATTAAAAATGTGATTTTTACAATATTTCAATACTAATTTCGATAACACCCTGTAGCTCAACTCCTGGGACCAAAGGTAATACAAACAGTTAATGGTACGAGTGTTTAACGTGTTTCTAACTATTTTTCGCAAACGAAAGCTCTCGACATTGTTGTTTTTAAAAATGTGATTAGTGGAAAATTTTACTACTAATTTTCGATATCACCCTGTAGCTCAATTCCTGAGAATAAATATAATACAAACAATTAATGGTCCGACTGTTTAACGTGTTTCTAACTATTTTTTGCAAATGAAAGCTCTCGACATTGCTGTTTTTTAAAAATGTGATTTTTAGAAAATTTTACTACTAATTTGGATATCACCCTGTAGCTCAATTCCTGAGAATAAATATAAGACAAACAATTAATGGTACGACTGTTTAACGTGTTTATAACTATTTTTTGCAAACGAAAGCCCTCGACATTATTGTTTTTTAAAAATGTGATTTTTAGAAAATTTTACTACTAATTTTGATATCACCCTGTAGCTCAATTCCTAAAACAAAAGGTAATACAACCAGTTAATGGTCTGACTATTTAACGTGTTTCTAACTGTTTTTTGCAAAAGAAAGCTCTCGACAATGTTGTTTTTTTAAAATGTGATTATTTCGATATCACCCTGCAGCTCATGCCCTAAACCTAAATTTGATATTATCTGTTACCAGTATGTTTTTTAGACTATTTTCAACTTTTTATTGCCAAGTAAAAAACTAGAATTTTCTTACAGTTTTTGTGTTCACCCTGTAGCAGACCTTTATAACCTGGGTTAGGTAGATTTTTTTCCGAGCTCTTGTCATACCTGGTCAAAAGAAATATCTGACAAACCTTATTTTTAATTATACGAATTTTTAAAATGTTTAAGAAAGGTTTCAAAGATTTTTTTTTGGGCCACGGGGTGCAATAATTCAGAAAAATATTTTTTTTGTTATAAACTGATTAAACCTAATAATTTTCTATCCTAAAAGAAATTTGATTTTATTAAAACCATTTCTAGTTGTTATTTTCTGGACGGCCGTACTTTAACGCAGATTGAAATCCGAATCCGAAGCTAACTTCAGCCACGTTCTTTTAATGTAAATTGTCGGATTTAAAAACCGCCCCTGGAGTTTTTTTTTATTTTTTTTTACGGGTATGCGCACTCGCAAGGAGATCCCTATCACGCTCGTAATTTAATCGGATTGGTTAAAATTTTTGGCAAAGTCCAGCCCCACAAGGTTCCTTTCACGCACACTTTTGCCCCTGTGGTTTCAAAGTGTTTTGTATAGCTTGCCCTTAACAATTGATACATCAGAAGGATAAGACTCGCAGGCAATTTTAACCGTTGATCCGGTACCGCATATAGAAAATTAGCAAGGAAGGGGGAATAATACCAGTTTTTGAAAATGTTACTCTCTATTTTGACTCAAAAGTTTTTAGATTGATCTTTCGAATTGAACTAAAGTGAACCAACTCGCTTATCACGTCTTTGTTACGCGGTGACCCAGGAACCTGAAACAACCCCAAGTACCAAGTTTGACACAAGTCGGTTAATAAACAGATCCGCCATGTAATTGTTTTTTTAGGTTTGAAAAACCAGTCAGCGACTTTACACACCCCTACAGGGTCGACTCCAGGGCAGGGCGACCAGGGTAATTAGAATGTATAAAATTTGGCAGAGGCAGTATACGTTAATTCGGTTTTTAAATTCACGCACTACTTAATTTACCTACCGAATGTGTATATTTTTTTCCTACGAGCGTGCAGAAAATAGCTTTTCACGCAGTCATTTGCGTGCGGAAAGAACCACTTTACCGCATTGCGTGCATGTAGGAATAAATCCTACTTGCGAGCGTAAAACGCGTTTTTCCGCACCAATTTGGAATGGAAAGTTCAACTTCCCGCATGACGTGCGTGAACAAAAAAATTTCACGCACGGCGTGCGTAAAAAACTGGTGGTTGGCGTGCGTGAAATTTTTTTTACGCACGCTGTTTTTTTGTAAAAAATGATACTATTTGGACCAAATAGAAATTATAATAACAATAAAATATTACATTTTTATAATCGGTATAAATTCGAGCCAAATTTTTTGGTTTAACAGTATATAATTATAATTTTATTTAGTAAAAATAAAAAATTTTAACATTGGCAGTTCAAAATATTCATTTTCAGCACAAATTCCAAAATCGATTTTGACGCCGCCAAGACAAATCAAACTAAAGACCTGACGCCTGACGGTAAATATCAAATAAAATTGTCAGTGTCATCTAGTAGGTATATCAAGTGACATAAAAGCAACATATAGAGTGACTGAAATTTACATAAAACTTTAAATATAAATTAGAGTGCGTAAAAGTCGTAAAAGTAATTACTTTTACGCACGCCGTGCGTGAAAAATACTTTTACGCACGCTAAATTTCAAATTGAGTTTTAGGTCTAATTAGACTGATTGACCCATTTTTAAACTCGATTAAATTAAAAATGAAAACAGAATTTGTTTTTTGCTGTTTTAATGTAAAAAATACCAAATATATTAAAATGGAAAACCAAGCTTTTTATGCAACTCGGAAAAATTTTTGTACCTAACTCTTGCGTAAAGTGCCTTTTCCTCCCTTGACGGTGTGCCCGAACTCCGCAAAGCGTCGTTCGGGCAACTGCCGTCGCGTGCGTAAAAGTATCACTTTCCGCACTAGTTAGGTAAATAACTATTACCTACTCGCGTGCGGTAAAGTGATTACTTTACCGCACGCGCACCACTTAGAAACCTTAGCAACGCATCAGTAAGACAGCTTCAATATTTGTTTACATTTCAATTCCATCTAATTTGACATGTTTATTTATAAATTATATTTAATTATATTTTAATTTTTTGAAAAAGTACTCATAGGTAAAATATTGTACCTAACACATGCGGAAAGTTTCTTTACAACCCTTTACGGCTTGGGCGAACTCCGCTCGGCGTCGTTCGGCCAACTGCCATCGCGTGCGGTAAAGTACTACTTTCCGCACTTGTTAGGTAAATAACTATTACCTACTTGCGTGTGGTAAAGTAATTACTTTACCGCACATTGTGTAACATTTGTGTTACATTTAATTTTTTGAAAAAAAAGGTAGTCATAGGTAAAATATTGTATCTAACACATGCGGAAAGTGTCTTTACCACCCTTGACAGCTTGACCGAACTCCGCTCCGCGTCGTTCAGCCAACTGCCGTGCGGTTAAGCATTATTTTCCGCACATGTTATGTAAATAACTATTACCTACGTGCGTGCGGTAAAGTACACCGTGCCCCAGGCCCCCCTTATATAGGCCACTTGTAACGAGTCATTTTTTCGTTTAAGGCAACGTTACATATTTGTTTATTTAGGTAAATAATCAAGGCTCTTCGACTCGTCTTTCTGTACACAAATTAAGGGTGTTTTATAGAGTTAGGTTTGGAGGTTATATAGTGTCCAGAAAGTTACCTGAAAGTTAAAGGAGGCATTCCATCGAATTACTGTGGACACTGCGCACAACGCATTATCTGGACATCGTAATTGGAACTTGAGATCACAGATTTCGGGAAAAATCACATAAAAACTTTCGATTGTTTTGTTTATCTGTAAAATTTCATAATTTCCTTTGACGTTCACGTAGATAAACAGCTGTTCTGCTGGGGCATGGCGGCGTTGCCGCATCACAAATGGTTTCAGTAACAGGAAGAAAACATTTAGGTGAACATTTCATTCGCTTATGTTTATTTTCGAGGATATTGGGACAATCATTTTTCTTCCGAACCTCATATCCTTCATGGATTAGCTAGTTTCGATAGCACGAAAACATATTTGGGTCCACGGGTCGATCAGGAACAACTGAGGCTCCGCCCACTTTGATATCTTTATTAATTTGATAAGGAGAAGATAAAATAAATACGAGTTATGCACTTTTATAAATGGGAGATAAACGAGGGATAAAAACCAGGACTAAAAGAATAAACAAAATCGTATTTTTATATTATATAAATTTATATATAATCACAGTTAAATAAAGTTAATAGCTAACTCAGTCGGATTGGAAGGTTGTGTAGGGCTAGCTAGTGGTGAGCAAACTTAACATCTGAACACTCTTAGGCCGGGTTTAAGCAGTAGTTCAATGTGTATTTTGGGTTCAAGTTCAGAAACAACTTTATTAATGTAGAAATGTTTTACAAAAATGGCGTCAAACGATATAAATCTTAGAGAAAACATATATAAAGAGCAAAGGAAACTTTTGACTAAAACTGTAACTAAAATGCAACTAACTTCTACACTCAGTATAGCTTTACTCATATGGGAATTGGTTGAGTGTTCGAATATTCCTGGGTTTGATGCATGCGCTGATCTCCAGTAATTGATTTTACAGTTGATGGTTTCAATGCTGAGCTTCTTACAGTCCTGCTGGTTATTTTCCTCCTACTTGCTATGTCGGCAGGGGTCCGGTAGGCAAATGTTCGGTCTATGTATGGAGGGGTCTCGATGTCCTTGTTATAAAAATTTCAACCGTGGAAATAGATCCGACAACACCTCAATGTGCGTTTTACGTATTTTCAATATCCCCTTGGTCGATGCTGCCCCCTGTAGACCGGTACGGGAGTATTAATGTATTTCCTCATTGGTTAGTTTGAAAACCGCGGGTTTTTTTCCTCCAGTCTCGCAAACCGGAGTTAGTGATTTTTCGGTGAGAGCGTTTTTTTTTATAAATAGGTTTGCATCCTTATTTGAATTTAACCGGGAAAATTAGGTTGGTACTGTCCCCACCAGATTTACGAAACGATTTCCGGCAACTTCATTTTTTTTGTGTTCTCGACAAAGTGCCTTGTCTCTTTCCTAACGAATTTTGGCTGGGCTGGTGGCCGTCTATTGGTGTCGCCATTGTTTTTGTGGTTATTGGCACTTAATGGCACTGCAGTAGTTGCAAATTATACCAAAGACGGTATAACTGTGAGCCGTCGTGTTTAGGCGAATCTAAGTGACGCTCACACCCTCGGAGAGACGCCATTTCTACGGGAAATAAGAGCAGTAAGTTCGATTTTTTTTATTTTTTTTTAATTCTTCAAGACAATATTTGCCTCCCAAATTGTAATTATTTTTCGTGTGAAATGTACTTTTTCGACAAAAGACGTGGGGAATTTTTGGAGTTTTTTTATATATTTTTTTAAACCACGTTTTGGATAAAGACTATATATTGTTTTCTCCTTTGGTTAGAGCACCGTCCATTCCATCGACCGAAAAGTTGTGCTGGTGGAACGAGGTTCTGTTCCATCGACGAGCCAGTTGTAACCCTGGGAAAGGTACGTTCATTATTTTAGTTCATCTGTTGAAATCTACTTTATTTTATTGAGTCGACATGGGGTTCTCGATTTAGGTTACTCGGTGTAGGGGAACTTCGTGCAAAATAGACGAATTCCAGGAAACTGAAACATTTCATTTTCCACAGGGTTTTTTACGCTCGGGCAAAGTCCAGAACATTTTGACCACCATGTGCTAAGCAAGCACGAGGGGAGGCGCGGCAGATCGAGACCCGGAGTAGCAGGACTGTCTGGAAACAACACCAGGTTTACAAAATATTACTTCAACAACTATTAGATAAGAACAGGACCAAGGTAGGAGCAAGGATATTTTAAATATATTTTTTTTTTCTATAATTTTCCATTTTTTTTAAGTACAACTTTTGAAATTCTTGTAAACGCAAGATAAGGTATGACGTCATAACCCTAGTTTTGCGGCATATTTACTAAATTGACTTGTTTTCCTTCATTTCATTTATTTAAGACAATTTCTCCTGTGAAATTTGGAGTGCCTTGCTATTTTGGCCCTAACTAGTTTGATATTTTTTTTCTCAGGTTTACACCTAAAATAAACAAGATGAACTAATTTTTGTGTTATTTGTACAACCCAATGACCAACTTTGCAGAGACAAAAGAGAGATGAGGTTATATTTTTTTACGGTTTCCTTACATTGTTCTACCTCATGGGGTAGATCTCGGACTGGGTTGCTGTCTGTCTCATTCTACCCAACGTAGAATGATGACAGCAGATATTTGGTCCAGATCTCTCCTATGACGGCATTTCAAAGGTAAAATCATGTCTATCAAAAAAGCCGTGCAAAAACGCAAGTGTTTTTTATCTGCGATCACCGAGTGCTATGTGTTTTCACAAACCGCGGCAACAGACGCAAAAGCGAGAAACGAGTTTCAAGTGAGGTATTCCGATTTGGATGAAACCTTCGATAAATGCATGTTGGCACATAATGATGTCATTATGATGATAGACGACTCGGACGAAGAGGAGTTTAAAACACAAGATGCGATCCTTTCAGAAGCTCGTAAATATTTTTATGCGTGTAAGGGGGTTTACTCTGAAATATTTCCGGTTGAGGCTCCATCCTTTTCGCGATCATATGTTCGTCAAAACGAATCTGAAACTCCAAAACTCAAAGAGTTAGGTATTCCCATATTTCGAGGTGATAAAAATTATGGCCAAGCTTTTTTGATCTTTTTAATAACATTATAGATCAAAATCAAAGTCTAAGTAACGTCCGAAAACTTCAATATTTATTTTCATATTTCGAGGATGAGCCTTTAAAATTGATATCAGGGATTAGCTTATCTGATCAAAATTATAAAATTGCTTACGACAAATTAGTCAATAGATATCAAAACAAGCGAGACCTCGCAAATGATGCTTTAAGCACAATTATGAACTCTACATTAAAAAACGAGTCAGCTAAAGAATTGCGTAATTTAATTGACACCTTTTCAGAATCCCTAGAAATTTTAAAATCACTTAGCTTTGACGTTGACAGTTGGGACTTTATTATTTTTTTCATTCTGTTAGAAAAATTGGATATTCCGACGCGTTCAAATTTCGAAATGAGTCACGCCAATACTAATACCGAAATTCCCACTTTTCAGTCACTTTTTCAATTTCTAGAAAAAAATGTAAAGTTTTGGAATCACTTCCTCAATCAACAGCACCCAAAAAGGTGCCTACCTGTCAAAAATCAAATTCTATGCCAAATCAGTTTGGGCAAAAGTACGGGAATAAAATGTTTCCGGTGTAATCAAGGTCACGTGCTTTCGAAATGTCAAACATTTCTTGACCTCTCGCCTATCGAGCGCCTATCTTTCGTCAAGCAGAAAAAATTATGTCTAGCGTGTTTTCATCCTTCGCATGGGGTAGACACGTGCAAATCAAAATATTCATGCAGGACTTGCAATAGTAAAAGGCACCACACTTTAACTCATATCTTAGAAAATAATAAAGAGTCTGGAAGCCAAGATACTAGTCCTGTCCTTCACACACCACCTGTCAATAATCTTCATGTGTCATTAAATACCTCAGGACCTTCAGGTACCTTTCTTTTATGCACCGCCATAATAGATGTTATGGACGGTTGCGGAAATTTTCAACCTGTAAGGGCACTGCTTGATTCTGGATCACAGACAGGATTCATCAGTGAAAAGTGTATTCAGCATCTTAATCTTCCTAGGCGAAGTTACACCACTGAAATATTCGGATTAAATCAAATGTCTTCTCTTACTTCCAAAGGGCTCGTTCAATGTCACATTAAGCCACAAGGACAGGTCACTCCTTTACTTAATTTCGAAGCAATTGTTGTTCCACAACTAGGTTCCAATATGCCTACATTCACTTTGAACGATAATCAGTGGAAACACTTGGAAAACCTTAAACTTGCCGACCCATCTTATTTCAAATCTAGACCTGTGGACCTAGTTATTGGTTGCGAGCTATTCGCACAGATATTCAAGGAGGGCAGGGTTCTTGGACAAATAGGGCAACCTTCAGCCCTTGAAACCATCTTTGGCTGGGTCGTCATGGAAAAAGTTGACAAAGTAGGTAATCTTACGGAACGAACCAGTTGTTTTTTAACGAGTCATTCACCTCCTTTGGAGGTTTTGGGAAATCGAACATTTGCCTAAAAAACAAATCTTATCAAAGGAAGAAAAACAAGCGGAATCAATTTTTACTGCGATTGTCGTACGGCAACCGAGCGGTAGATTCATGATAGATCTTCCGTTTAAGGATAAAATAAACCCTGACCTAGGAAATACTTATCCGCAAGCTTATCGTAGATTCTTACTTCTAGAAAATAGATTACTCAAAATTCCTGATCTGTACACTGCCTATTCAAGTTTCATGCAAGACTATATCGATTCTAATCATATGAGTCTAGTTTTATCTAGTCAACCAAAAGTCGACGTATCATGTTTTTTGGCACATCATTGCGTACTAAAGCCGGAAAGCTTAAGTACAAAAGTAAGGGTAGTCTGGGATTGTTCGGCCGTCACCCCAAAGAATATTAGTCTCAATGACACTTTGTTATCTGGACCGAAACTTCAAAAAGATATTGCTTCTTTACTCCTTACGTTTCGTCTTAATCCTATTGCCTACATTGCTGATATCAAACAGATGTTCCGTCAAGTCCTTATCAATCCTTATCACCGTCCTTATCAAAGGATATTGTGGAGGTTTACTCCACAGGACCCACTTTCAATGTGGGAACTTTCTACTGTCACTTTTGGCATGACATGCTCACCTTTTCTAGCCATGCGTACATTAAATGAGCTGGCAGAGAGAGAAAAGGAACGTTTTCCTATGGCTAGTACTGTTCTAAAAACGTCAATTTACATCGACGATATCTTGGGAACTAGCCCTTCGCTTTCTAAAGCCCTTTCCCTACAGATGGAACTCAATGATTTGTTGAAGTCGGGAGGATTTGAACTTAAAAAATGGGCAAGCAATTGTCCTGAGTTATTGGCAACACTGCCAGAATCCGATCGTCAAATGCCTCTCTCTTTTGACAAGGATGAACCACACTTTATCAAAGTTTTAGGACTTCAGTGGCATCCAAAAAACGACATTTTTTCTTATCAATGCCGAATGAGGGACAAACCCCCAACTAAACGTTCTATTTTATCTATCATAGGAACAATCTTCGATCCCTTAGGTTTTCTTTGTCCCTTGTTGCTACAAGCAAAATTTATTTTGCAACAGTTGTGGATATCGAAAATAGGCTGGGACGAAGAACCAGATTCTTCTATCATCGACTCTTGGAACAAACTTCGTTCTGAATTCCCGCTTCTTTCCAATTTTCAATAACCCCGACAAATCAAACTGTCAAAAACCAATACCTGTCAAATCATCGGCTTCTGTGACGCTTCAATTCGAGGCTACGGGGGCGTCGTATATTTTCGTGTAGAAGAGGAAAACAATATATCTGTTTCTCTCATATCTGCAAAATCTAGGTTCGCGCCTATAAAGTCACAAACTTTGGCTAGGCTAGAACTCCTAGGCGCATTTCTTTTAAGCGAATTAATTGACTTCGTTTTATCTAGCTATGAAGGAAAAATAACTTTTACAAATATCGTTACTTTCTGCGATTCGCAAGTCGTATTGCACTGGCTTTCATCCCCTCCTAATCGCTGGCAAACCTTTGTTGGAAATCGAGTCAGTAGAATCCAAGAAATCATTCCCTCAAACTCATGGCGCTACATTCCTTCTGCTTTAAATGCAGCCGATATTGCGTCACGAGGGGCCACCCCCTCACAGCTCATGTCACATGACATGTGGTGGAACGCACCGTCGTTTTTGTGGTCTCCCGAAAACGAATGGCCCGATTTTCATAAATCAAAAATGCCGATTGATTTCGTAGATATTAATCTGGAGGAAAAGCCAAAGGTCTGTTGCAATGCGATAATTGACGTTAACTTCTTAGATCAGCTTCTTATCAAATATTCATCTATATCAAAAATTCAACATATCATTTGTTATGTCCTTTGAATAGTTAACCTTTTTCAAAACCATTCCTATCAAAAACCCACTAAGCCACCGGACCAAAAAATTATTTTTGAAAATATTGTTTTTCCTACCACCGGTGAGATGCAAAGTGCGTTATACCTTCTTATAAACGCGTTCAAGGTTCTTGCTTTTCTGAGCTTTTTTCCGCGTTATCTAAGGATAAACCAATACCGAAACCTTTTCGAAAACTTTCACCTTTTCTTGATGAAAATAATATTGTTAGAGTCGGTGGCAGATTACAAAAATCTGACCTTTTGTCTTATTCTGCAAAACACCCCGTCTTACTTTCGAGTAACCATCGTTTAACTACTCTTCTTATCGAGTCCACTCATCGACAATACCTTCATCCTGTGTTTAAAACATTACATAATCTGCTTTTACAGCAATTTTGGATATTATCTGCCAGACGGGCAATTCAGAGAACCATATCCAAGTGCTTGCACTGTTTTAGAATCAACCCTAAACCCTATAGACCGCCCATAATGAGTTCACTTCCCGCTCATCGAATCAATCAACTTAATCCTTTTTCGAGTGTAGCTATCGACTTTTGTGGACCTTTCTTTGTGATTCCTCATCGTTACCGTGGTTGCAAAGCTTTCAAATCGTATGTCTGTGTGTTTGTCTGTACGGCCACACATTGCGTGTATTTGGAATTAACCCTGGAACTGTCCACCGAAGGGTTTGTAGGTGCATTCCATCGATTCATTTCCAGACGTGGAAGCGTGACGCAATGCTGGTCAGATCAGGGCAGTAATTTTGTAGGGTTTCGTGACCAATTACTTGATTACGCAAGAAGTGCGTCCACCAGACTTTCTATTCGTTGGCATCTGGGACCCCCTCTCAGTCCACATTTCAATGGCCTGGCAGAAGCTGGCGTCAAAAGTTTTAAAACTCACTTTGTTCGAGTAGTCGGCGACCAGAAGTTGTCAATCATGGAAATGTCCACCCTTACATGTCGCATAGAAGCCGTACATAATAGTCGCCCTTTATCTCCTGCCTCTTCAGACTCACACGATCTTCAACCTCTTACCCCTGGGCATTTTTTGACCCTTGAACCCCTTAATTCAGAAATTCCGGAGTCAGATTTGTCCGAGGTTCCCCTAAATCGGCTCTCGAGATGGCAACTAATCCAAAAACTACATAATGATTTTTGGAAACGGTATTCTGTAGAGTATTTGCATATGCTACAACAGCGACACAAGTGGGCTGATTCGTCCCCAAATATCAAATTAAATGATTTGGTTATCATCACTTCCAATCACCTTTGAAATGGCCAGTCGGTCGGGTTCTCGAATTGCATCCCGGCTTAGACGGTCAAGTGCGTGTAGCGACGGTACGAACGGCTACCGGTGTTTACAAGCGGCCAGTTGTAAAACTGTGCCTCTTGCCGAATTAAAAGTAATTTTAATTTTTTCTACCTATTACCGGTATTACAAAAGGTTTTTCTTTATTTTTATTTTTTTTGAATTTTTTGTTTGTTTGTTTTGCCTTTTTCGGGTTTTCGTTATCTTTAAATAAACACGCTACTTTTCTGTTTTTCATTCATTTATATTTATCGGTCGGTCATTTTTTCTTACATCTATATCTGTCCGGTTGATATTCTAAAATTGTGTGTTTTGGAGGGCAGTTATGTTAGCTCCCGCTAAATTTCGCGGTTGTTTTTAATTTTAAAACCACACAATTGGATGACGGACAGAGTACATGTTTCGCGCATTGGACATGCTCACCAAGAATCAGTGAGATCCTTTTCTACCGCCTCGAGAAAATGGCGTGTTAATTTCTTTCTCCAACTATTACAAATTTCTACACTTGAAAGTGCTCGATTTTGGTGTACTGAAGCATAGAACTGGAAACTTCAGCCCTTCAGCTACGTGGTGCCATCATTATAGCAAGACAGGGGCTTCTGGAACGTGGAGAAATTGGCTGCAAACTGGTGAGTGGTTAGTTTCTGATTTCCGTTGTGTGGTACCCGTGATTACATATCAATATATTTATGTTTGTTCGCGCTTCATTTAATAAAATATATACAGTCCACTGCAGTTATCGTTTTTCTAACTGCGGGCAAATACCTACTACTAATATGTTATTATTTCCTGCTTGTAATAAGATTTGTTTCACCGATTATTTTTTAGTGCAGTCAATTTATTTAAGTCAACAAGTTATTTTTTTGGTGATTTTAATTTTTTGTGGGATATCACTTGGAAATTGGAATATTTTTACAGGGTTTCAGTAGTATACTTATGAGAGTGCTGGACCAAGAAGTAGGTAATTTTTAAAATGTAAATATAGGCAAACGATATGTTTTAAAAATATTGTTATAATAAGAAGCAGCCGAGAAAGGGGGATGAAGGGTTGGTGTCATTGGGGCCTTAGAATATAGGTATTAGTTGTAAATTTAAATATAGGTAAACGGTATGTGTTAAAAATATTGTTATAATAAGAAGCAGTAGACTTGTTTGTGATGTATTAACCGGAAGAGATAAAACCACAGGTTGTTTATCCATCTACCTTTCTATTTATAATTTCGTTGAAGTAAAAACTGTTAGGTGTGATGATTTTAATAAAAATATTATATACAGAGTGATTTATTTTCAGCAGACTCCAACATGGTCGTATACAGGGTGAGCCCAGTTAATTGTTTATCTGTCTGAGAAGTGATAGGTATTGTTATTTTTATTAAAAAATAATTCATACAGAGTGTTTAATTTTTCGCAGGCTTTGACATGACAGTATACAGGGTGATCATAGGTGGGGTGATCTACTATCTTATATAGGCAATTGCATTTTCTTAAAAGAGGTTTGCAGTATAATTTTTAAAAAATTATTTAATAATTATTTAAAATTATGGAAAATATGTCAAATTTAAGTTTAGTTGATAGAATCTTTACCGAACGACGTCTTCCAACAGCTCAATATCCGCCTTAGAATAGTACCAAAATCTACTTATAGTAATAGTACCTGTAGATATGTATCAAAATAAAAAACTACTGCTTTAAAAAAAATGTTTTATTTATTAAGGCAAGCAATATATAGGTAAACAAAAGGATGATATATTAATACTTTAGTTAGGTAATATCACATTTTTCAGCCACTGGTGTAGAAATTGCATGTTTTGCCTAGTGCACATATATTTTCCATATGTGTGGTTGGGACACTGTGTTATGGTTGGTTCCAAATTTGATGTGGAATTAAAACATCCATCGTAATTTACTTACACACTTATCTTTTAAAAAATCTGCTTTTTGATTTCCTCTTACGTAGACATAGTCGGCAGAGTAAAGTAAATGTTTTTCCAATATGCTATTGAGTTTGGAATATTCAATTTCACCACAAGTGTAATTTATGCCGTGAATATTTCTTTCCAGGTACCTTACAGTTTTTTTGTCTCGTTCACTTAAATGAGACTATTGGCAACGGAGGCTTAAATAGAAAGTTAGAGACAAGACCTCCAATTTGTATGGAAATTTCCTTAGGGTAGAAAATACCCTCAATGGTGAATCCCTGTATGTCAACTAGTGCGATCCGCATATTGAAGAAGACTGATCTATAGAGTCAGTCTAGGAAAGGCTTTTTATAACTTCGGTAAGAGGGAAATATTCCATTAAACAATCGTGTACAATGATACAGTAAACCATGGTGTTGGCAGGAAAACCCAAGCTAGCTTCGATATCCAACCTTACGTCCACAGTTGACAATTTCATCGTTTCTTCCTGTTTAGAGCAGTCAATTACATACAGAGCATGGGTTTTAAAAGTCTCATAATCCAATAAAGCGCTCTTTTGAGTGCAATTCATGTAGCTCGAGTAAAATTCGAAGTAGTTGAAATGAGCTTCGGTGTAATGGTCTTGTGAAAAATCTAATTGCATTCGTTCGTTGGGCCAGTGTTCGCCGTTCAGCGATAGTCTTATACTTTCAATGGATGCATGGTCAAACAAGGTAGAATCAGCTAAAGGAACATCACGTTTTTGAGTTTGAAATGCTACAATAACATAACGAGGTCGTTCCACAGCAGTACTGGTCTTGACCGACCAAATTTCCCTTTTGGCGCCAGAAGTGATAGCCGGTAGTTCGCTCAATTCCCATTTTCTAAACGGAATTAGTATGGTTCTATCCATCTGAATGAATTTCAACAAATGCTCCTTTACTGCATCGTTAGGATAGATGTGTTTAATTTTCAATTCTATACTTTGAATAACAATCTTTACAGTTGTGGATGTAAGAGATGCGTCGGTAGGACTTTTTGCTTTTTCCGCTATAATCACACAGTCATGATCGTTTCGTGCTCGAACCAGACGAATTGTTTGACGCCCACACGTAATCAACGAGTAATCATTAAATATGTTAAAAATGTGTTTTAAGGGTATCAGTAAACTAAAAGACTTATCAGCGTCATTTAAAGCAGGTGATTTAGGATAATTCCATCCAGCAATTGCTAAATGTCGAGAATCATGTTGATCGTAGCAGGTAAGAGCTCGGATGGTGCTCACTATTCCAGGATCGTGTACTGTTTGTTACTTAGCTGCAAGAATCAAACAAAAAAGCTCCATAGTTGGGTGCCAAAGAAACATCACCTCCTCCAGTTATTTCCAATTTTCCTCCAATGGCAAGCAGCGAAGCGTTCATGGCAAAGAAGCAGTCCACTTGATTAATGTTAAACTCCACAATGTCACTGCAGTTGAACGCCTTTACAAAGGGTGTGTAGGTTCTGTATTCAGCTTTGCGAATAGACTCATCGCGTAGAGGTGAACGATAAACATCGAATAGTGGTGCAATAACGTCGGAAACGTCACTTCTGTCTCTTTTGGCTGGAAGTAAACCAGACGGGTTGGTTAATGTGCGTCTTTTGTATTGTGGCATCGCTACTACCAACAAGTTTGTAACCAAGAGAAACAAAAAATGCTTTATTATCTGAAGTAAGCTCCCAATACCTGGAAGGTCTTTCTGATACTGAAGATGTTGGTGGCGTTTAAACTTTTTTATCAATTACTAATCCCATCGGTTTCTCGATCTGAGCTCCAGCACTAGAGTGCTTCTTTCTCCACGAAAGTTAACTGGTTTTCCGTCCTGATCGAGGGCAACTACCGTGATGTTAGTAATTTCACGTTGTAGTACGACTGGCAGTCCAGTTCGAAGGTACTTTGTCGATAGCGTACCCTGGATCTACTTTAATAGTAAACTTGTAGATAGTGTGAGCAGGTCTGTCTCCGTTAAAGGATCCTGAGGTAATGTTGCAGTCAAAGTGGATTGAAGATACTTTTATAATGTTTACAGGCAAATCGGATGAATAAGTTTGCCCTGGGTTAAGAGTTTTTTCCGAAAAACCCAAAATTTTGCCAATATTTCTTGGTTCAATAAAAGAAATCTTGTAATACTTACTAAATATTTCGCATTTAAGGGTTTTGTTATTGGCTGTTAAAGAGAACGCTGATTTGGGTACCACCGAATTATCCAACTCCATTTTCTGCTTAATAAATGCCTCAATATCGGAGATTTCATAGCATCCTGCAGGAAAATCTATTACATTTAGCCTGTTTGCTCCATCATAATAATAAAAATTTTCACCGTCTTCGATATTAGGTATAGAATAATATGAATTAAACGATCTTAGCGCTAGCTCATAGTCTTTGTTGGGGTCCAAAACGATAGACGTCTGAGGGCGAAAAGTAAACACATTATTTGTACTGTTTACTCTTAACAGCAACGACGACATGATGATAATGACTGATGTTTTTCAAGCATGGGAGGAGCTTAAGTATAGCAGGTTAAGACTTATTAACCGATCATATCTAGGGCAGGAAATGAGACATATCGAAATAAAGGCAAACAAGTTAGAACTTTTCTGTACTTGTTTGCGTCAACTTGTTGTTGTTGTTGGTGAGGAAATGAGTTATAACAAAAAATGATTTTAATTTTAATGAATTTTATTTAAATAAAACTCAAATTATTCATTTGATGTATAAAACCTAATATTACAAAATACACATTTTGGTACCATAAAGCAGCCACATATGTCACACCACTCATGCTGATTGTAGTCATCTTTGCAAGGTAGGTATTGTTCAAGTACTTGGCGAACCTATTTAGGTATTTCATACCAAACCTCGGGTGTTATATTTCGCATTAAAAGCGGAATAACACATTTTAGGGCCTCTTTAGAGAGCTGCTCCATAATACAAGAATTTCAGACAGAGATGTCCGCAAGTATACTGATTATGTGTCAGATATGGATCGTTGTTATAGAAAATTTTAACGTTCTTACCGAAGTATCTAACAAGTTCTTTCATAGGCTTTAAGTTACCAAATGAGTCAAAGTACTGCACGATGTTGTTTTTCTTTGAAAAAGCTACGCAATGGGTTCCTTGGTTTTGCGACACATCTAAGTTGACAATAGCACATTCTCGCTGTCGAGGTCCATTGCGCGGTAGAGTGTCGCGCATAAAAACACCTCGAAAATGTGGAATTTTTAATCTTTTAGCGTAGTGCATTAGTTCAGTGTCGTACAGAGCTCTATTGGGTAGCCTTACTGGAAGTTTTTTGTCTTTTTTAAAAAAAGTCCGAATCCGCCTTTTGCATTTTTTCTCATATACAACCCTTTACCAATAGACTCCATGGCCTTGTTATGACGCTTTTGTTCTTCAAGTTTTATTTTAGCATTCTTTGAGTCAATAATAGTTTTAGCAATAGCTGAGCGGCCCCCTGCAATCGTTGCGAGGGCTGAAAGGCCGGCAAATATAGGCACAAAGGCTGGTAAAATCCCCCCCCTTCTTCGATTCAAAGGGGATGATTCGGGGGACTCTGACATTTTTCTTTCCACCAACTTTCTTGACAGCCATTTTGGCTGCCTTTAAAGCGAGTGGGATTGTCTTTTTCAGCGATGGATGTTGAGGTGACTTTTTCAAAGCCATAGCAATTTTGTTAACAATCGCGCGCTTAAAAGACACTTTGCGAGTATTTTGCTTCTTCCTAATGCCCATACCAAGGTTTCTTTTGGTCTTCATGGCTCCCGTGACCAGAAGAGCGTTCGCACGTTCACCAATACTAGCGTCTCTGCTTCGTATCAGTTGCCAAGCTTTTTCTGCTAAAATTTTGTCAGCCTGATGACGTTTTTCCAGTGATGGGTGCTGAGAGTATGTCGTGTTGTTTACAGGCCGCGTCCAGTGGTTAATGCCAGGATCTCCGCGGGCTAGACGCTTTTCTAATTTGGTTCCCGCTAAAATAATGAAGTGATTAATAAGAATTTAAAAATAAAAAGTTTCAAATTCTACGTTATAAATCAAAAAACCTAAACTAACTTACGTCCGCAATACTGGTATCCACCCAATAAGTGGGCCTCAAATGGGAGATTGTTTATTAAATTGTTTAAGAGACCCTTACCCTCGTGAACATACATTCCAACTGAAGGTGTAATATATACTGAGACGTATTTAGTTAAGATAACTTACGGTGTCCAGTTCATAATATGAAAGTCTTTCAGCAGGAGCAAGCGCTCCCAACTATTATTCTAGATTTTGATGTTCACACCAACAGTGAGAATAGTAAACACGGAAAATTGTTACCAAACTCGTTTAGAGCTTGTATTTGTGGGCCCAGTGGATGTGGGAAGACAAACATTATGTTGTCGTTGCTATTTCACCCAAATGGCGCCAAGTTCAAAAACGTTTACGTGTACTCAAAATCGTTATACCAACCCAAGTATCAGCTTCTTCAAGAGGTTCTGAATAAAGTTTCAGGAGTTGGCTATTTTCCTTTTAGGGAAAATGAGGAGTCATAGATCCTAATAAAGCCAAGGAAAATTCCATATTTATTTTTGATGATGTGTCATGTGACAGTCAACAAAAGATTAGAGAATACTACTCTATGTGCAGGCATAAGAATATTGATGCAGCTTATATCAGTCAAATGTATTCTAAAATACCAAAACAATTAATTCGCGACAATTGCAATATGATTATTCTGTTTAAGCAGGATACAATTAACCTAAGACATGCTTTTGATGAGCATGTATCACCAGACATGAGCTTTGAGGGTTTCAAAGATATTTGTGCAGAATGTTGGAGTGAAAAATATGGTACTTTTGTTATAGTAAAAGATTTTGATATAAACAATGGTAGGTATCGTAAGGGATTTGACATGTATATACAAATTTGACAAACATGTTTGGCGTCACTATGATTTATGATGTTGGACGAACAAGCTGTTGCCGTCGCTACTCGCAAAAGAAAAATCGCTGAACTAGCCATATCTATTTTAAAAAAATACTTAGCCTTAAAACTGGGGAGAACGGAACAAGATGAATCTTTTAATAGGTTATTTCAACCTATAAGTCAACCATTAAAAGAACTGGTAGCTGCTGCGGTACATTCTCCAAAAAATATTTCTGGAAGTAAATTAAAAGTAAGAGGGGAAAGAAAACAGGAAAAAAATAATGTAGAAGTTTTCCCAAAGTTCCAAGATCTGCAACAAGTTGCCGAAACAAAACTTACTGATAATGATAATTTTGAAGAAGAGGATGATGATGATGATGATGAAGTATTTACTACAAGCAATGATGATTTAAATGAAGAATTAAGCAAGGAATACTTGGAGCAATATCCTTTAATAGCTCAAAAATATGTTTTCGAATATAAAGATAACAACGAAAAAATTGATAAAATGTATGGACCTGAATATGATGCTCAAATCTCAAAATGGAAATTGGGGAGTCAATTTATTGACTTTAACAGAAAGACTGGTGCAATAAAAACGATAAGCAGACATTTTCAAGGAACGTCAGGACTTTATAACTTATTATTTTATGATATGCCTGACGAATACACCACTGAAGATGAAGCTAACTATAAGGCCATTCTGACGGAAACAGGTGCTCACATAGATATCCTGAATCGGTTAAAGGGCAGCCAAAAGTTTAAGTACCAAGAGATAATAAGACCACTGTTTAAGTCTAAATCCTTTTTACCAAGCAGATCAAATAAAATGCGTTCAACTTCGTCAACATCGAAGCCTTTAGGAAAGGGACTCGGTAATCAAATAAGATACAACGAAGACCCAGTGGAATATGTTTATTGGGAAGATCCCAATGAACTTGTTGATCGACTTAAGCTACTAATTTCTTTAAAAGATGCTGGCAATTCGGCACACGATAATGAAGTTATTTCAATAATAAACGAACTTAAAGAAGCCAATTTTATACTTTAGGAAAGTTTATTTTTTATCAGTGTCATTATGAGTGTTGACAAATTCGGACGCTATTCTGGATGCCGAAAACGTACGCCAACCTTTCTTCATACATCTGATGGTGATGTGGACGCAAGTAATTTAAAAATATGCAATTTAAAAGATCCAATTTTAGACACTGATGCTGTGACTAAGAAATATGCAGACATGCAAGTGTCACACACAATTTCGTTGATAGAAGGAGTTCAAGAACAGTTTGAACAGGACCTTGAAAACGTGGAAACAACCGCGAAAACGATTGTTGAATTACAAATAGCACCCTTGGTTACATCGTTGCAAACTCTTGAAAATCAATTTAAGCAAGTCAATGAAAAATTAGAAGAAATATCAAAGATCATTAGTAAGGATCCTCCAGTTGCAGGCAAACATCTAACTAATAAATTATATGTAGACGAAAGCATCGTACGTTGCAAAGCTTTTTTACGGAAAGAGTTTGCGCAAGCAGATGCTAAGCTTCAAGAACAAATAAGTGATCTACTTTCTCACCTCGAAAATGTGAAATAAAGTTTTTCTAAATGCGTTGAAAAAGTCATTTAAAGTCATGCAATCCAAAGAGAAGGTACAACTTGTTAATGAGCTGCATAAGCAGAGTCGAAAAAACTACCCGAGACGCCGCACCATTATCAAAGGTTTAGATGACTTATGGCAAATTGACTTGGCCGATGTGCAACAGTATGCTAAATATAATAAAAACTTTAAAATGATTATGGTAACCATTGATTGTTTCTCAAAGTTTGTGTGGGTCAGTCCGCTTAAGACAAAGACTGGAGTTGAGATAACTAAAGCATTTGATGTAATTTTAAAACATTCGAAACGTTGTCCGAAAAATTTACAAACCGACCAGGGTACAGAGTTTTATAATTCTAAATTTCAAGCTTTAATGAAAAAACATAATATCAACCACTATAGCACATTTACCATAAAAAAGGCTGCTATATGTGAACGAGTCATAAGGACTTTAAAAAGCAGGCTTTACAAATATTTTAGTCTTTATGGAGCCTACAAGTGGATCGATGTCTTACTACAAATTGTTGAATCTTACAACAATACAAAACACAGTAAAACAAAATGTAAACCATCGGTAGTGAACAGATCCAACGAGAAAGCAATTCTGCGTAGATGCTATACACATCTAAAAATTGCGGGACCTCGAAAATTTCATAAAAATGACGTGGTGCGCATATCGAAGGCTAAACATATATTTGAAAAAGGTTATACACCTAATTGGACAACGGAATTATTTAAAATTACCAAAGTGAATATTACCAATCCTGCTACTTACATGCTTGAAGACATGACGGGCGCTCCTATCAAGGGAGCTTTCTATGACGAGGAAATACAAAAAGCAGCCAATCCGGATGTTTATCTCGTTGAGAAAGTGTTACGAAGAAAAGGAAAAAAGATGTACGTCCAATGGCTTGGTTTGGACCGCACCCATAACAGCTGGATCGATGCTACTGACGTTGTTTAGTATTGTGGGAAACCAAGGAGGAGTGGGGGAATGGGTATAAATATTTAAAAAAATTGCCACCATAATGTCACTTTAGTTTCAGTTTTAAAGTTTGTGTCTTAAAATGATAATGAGCCCAGAAATTGTCGCCGACAACGTTGACAGTGATTACCAATCATCAATGAGTCAAGACAGTGCTTCTGAACCACCTGATTATGATTTGGAAGTTGACAGAATTTTGGAATTGTACGAGGCTGAAGCTAGGTTAGAACATTATTATCTACTGGAATCAATATACTCAATTGGTGCTTACGAAGTAAAAGTTGGAATATCACCAGCAAGATCGTTTAGCCCCGCCATCATTTTGTCTCGGTCGTTAAAATCAAGCAAAATTGCCCTAAGTACCTTTGAATGGACAGACTTTATTGAAATTTTGGAGCAGAGAATTACTGATTTTTTTGAAAAATCCACTACTGCTTACCCAGATGAACGCAATTCACCACCACCACCACCACCAGTGGTGTTTCCAATTGGGTTGTTTTGTAAAATTACTCAACTAGTGTATGACGATCAGAAATTTTTAGAGATCAGCAAACATGGAGTTAAATTTATGTTATGTGAAGAAGATATAATGCAGATCCTGGACCTAAATAAAAGATGCGTATCACATCAAGTAGCAATGTTGGAGAATTTAAATTTTTGCTCCTACTACCACAACGTTCTAGATATGATTTCGTCTCACTGCAGTAATAACACTGTCTTTTTCAAAATATTTTAGGAGTAATTTGCGTCACGTTAGCGTCACATTAGCGTCACGTTGGCGTCACGTTAACGTCACGTTAGCGTCACGTTAGCGTCACGTTAACGTCACGCTAGCGTCACGCTAGCGTCACGTTAGCGTCACGTTAATGTCACGTTAGCGTCACGTTAGCGTCACGTTAGCGTCACGTTAGCGTCACGTTAGCGTCACGTTAGCGTCACGTTAGCGTCACGTTAACGTCACGCTAGCATCACGTTAGCGTCACGTTAATGTCACGTTAGCGTCACGTTAACGTCACGTTAGCGTCACGTTAGCGACAACTATCGACTTTTTAAATATAGATATAGCAAAACTAAAACTGTATTCTGTAAATTTTAAGCATCTATTTTTATATCAAAACATTTTTGACATTTAGATTTTCTTAAGTAATAAACAGTAACAGTATAAAATACACTTGACAGTATTAGATAAATTAATTCGATTTTGAAAAAAGGATTTTTATAGGATTTGAAACAGGTGTCGTCAGAATTTTTGATGTTGCCGTCTTTGCCATCACCATTATCAACATTATCTTGAGGCCTTAAAGTGGTGTTGAAGACAATTGAGGTGGTAGGCGATAATAATAATTCTGGCACCAAATCGTACTCCTGTCCCGGAATAAACCATCCAAATTCATCATAACCAGACATGTTAAAAAATTTTAGTCTTAGTTTAAAAATTGTGATAAAACTGCACTCAGCTGTAGTGAGTGTGTATTGATAAAACTGTGCATCATATGTTTTGTTCGGAATACTTAATCTGTTCCAGTCGTATGAAGGCCAAATTGTATTGGTATTAAATGTTATGTAAGCATCTTGTACATTATTTGGTTGAAACAAAATGAATATTGTGCAATTTATAAAAGTTGAGAAAATTAATGGCTCAAACATCTTTTCTGTTTGAACTCTAACCAGAAACTAAAAATGCGACCTGTTATCTTTTTTTGAATCTCTATTAAGATAACACACATTATTTAAAAATTCATTAAAATTAAAATCATTTTTGTTATGACTCATTTCCTACAATCACTACAAAAGCAACAATAACATCAAGTTGACAAGTCTTAACCTGCATACAAGTTCAGACAAGTTCTAACTTGTTTGCGTTATATTTCGACATGTCTCATTTCCTGCCCTAGATATGATATGTCTTAACCTGCTATACGTAAGCTCCTCCCATGTTTGAAATATGTTATTATTTTTTAATAAATAAAAATAAAAAACCAACAAGTTTTTCTTTTATTTATTTATTTATTTATTAATAAGTGTATACATTACATTACACAGTCCTATAAGTATTAATTAACACTAATATTTTTTAAGTTATTTTAAAAAATGTCAAAACAAGAAATGACAAAAAAAAATGTTTACATACTAAAGGGTGGTGTGATGCTGTTGGACATTTAAAAGCTACATATATATATATATATATATATATATATATATATATATACTATATATAAAATTACATAAATTTTAAAATATTTCTATCTTTTATTCAAAAAAGACTCTGTAGCATGTAAACCAGGCACAGTAGTCATCATGTTTTGCAAAATCCGTGTAGTGTGTTGATTTTAACAGTGCCTGTCATAAATTCGGTGAAATCTCATTATCCTCTATATATTCGAACCCAATGATATCGAGTGGATCGTAAGTAAGCAATTCATTTTGAAGTTGTTGCCATTTGTGTTGGCTATAACTCCTCGTTATTTGTTCCGTCAATCTCCAGGGTAATGTCGTAATTTGGATAAATTTCATCAATATTTGTCAATATGTGATCCATAGTTATTTCAAGCGCTGCCATTTTTACAATTATCTCTAAAAGAAAAAATTAACTTAGATTTCCTTTAAGCTGTAGTGACCCCAGGGTAAGGTAGCAAACGAGTTTGGTACTAAGTACCGCTTATCATCATGTGGATTCAAAGCTATTTTAGTCTGCTCAATACTGAATACATCATGCAATTTCGACTTTATACAGCGTTGAGTTACATAAAAATTAGATGTTTTTTCGGTATCCTCAACAAAATTTCTCAAACACTCCAAATAATTTTCAAAATTTATTTTTCTTTAAACCACGTTTGTCTTAACCCCCTTTGACTTTTTTACCTCTTTTTCTGAATCTACTTTAAAAGTGTATTGCTTTGATCGCAGACCAACAAAATGGGTCATGAGTTTAGAATTATTCTCATCCTTCATTAAACCGGGAACTTTTTTGTTTACCAATGGTATACCCCAGGGATTAGCTAGGGGATAATCGCTTGTGTCAAATCTATGGATGTCAACCTTAATCATATCCAAATACACATCATCACACTCCAATTCATAGGTCAAACTATCTGTGTCTGTATAAAGTAATTTACATTTATCAATGGCAAATTTTCTCAACATAAAATCATAGTGAAACTAATAAACACAAGTTTTAGAGATTTCAAGGATTGCCATTCCAATGTACAGTGGTTTATTGAAAACAATTTCCGATTTTTTTAGTTCCACAGCCACAAGCGACTCATCGAAGATGAGACTGCTGTGAAACTTTGGACTGGCAATCAAATTGCGAGCACCAACCCGCCACTCCCATTTGCTTATAAGTTTTACTACTCTGTGTTTACGGAGGTTCTCCATTGTCTTGCCAAAGACAGCATTATTCATTAGTTTGTACAGGTTTTTCTCAAAAGTAGTTTTAGCCTTTGTTCTTATTTGTGTATTGAGATCAATATAGACTTTTAAACAACTGGATTGCTTAAACTTTAATGTTCTGTGAATTTTATTAAGAACTAAACCATGATCTAATGCTTGTTTTAAGTTTCTGTAATGAATGATGTAATTTGTTTTTTTATACAAGGTGGTCAACAGCTTGGAATGTTTTGACCCATGAGGAGTGCGATGTTCTGCACAAAAAGGAAGATCTTTATGAGAATCGTGCAAGTTTTCGGGATTTCGGGTCAACTTCAAAGATATATCCCACAGTTGAATCGTCTGGTATTGACATGATATCAACATTTCTGTCAACCCACTCAAAACCACCATATGGAAGTGCTTGACTCATTGCCCAACCATAAAAATTATTTACATCCAAATATATGAGGAATTTTGAGGGTTTAGATGAATCAAAGTTATTCATATATTTGTTGTTTGCCTCACCAAGACGATTACAACACTGTGATATACCTCCGCGTATGCCCCTCTCAAAAAATAAAAGCATGTCAATATCTTGTAGTATTTCTTAACGACAATCTGTATATTTTAACATACAGTCCCAGGTATATCGTGGAACTGTATAATAATGGGCTGGGTCTAGACCATAGGTTTCAAATCAAGTACGCCTAAAAATCTCAAAAACGATCATAATCAAGATAATGTCAGTTTTCAAGTATAAAAAAATATACTCCCAAAGAGTTTTCATATTAAAAGCTTTCCATATTGATTTGGCATGACAATAGTCAGCTTCTGATATGTGCTCATCATTAAGCTTATTATAGAACTTTTCCTTATCGGGCAATTGTTGTTCCTCAAGACGTTCAATTTTGTCTAGATAATCATAAAAGAAAACCCCCTTCTGTGTTAACAATTTGTACTGCTCTTCAGTTAATCCCTGAAATTCCCTTCTTAATACTTTAAAATCGTCTATGTTTAATGTTGAAACCAGACTGTCCAATGAACTGCCCAGGAATTTAAGTGTATCGATAAAACGAAAACGAATATTGATTTCGGAATGATAAATTGTAAAACTTATGTACTTTTCTTTATTCACCGGCAAAATAGAAATAAAGTATTTTTTTGCTAGGTCCTTAATTATAAAATGGGAGTCGTATCCACTCAAGTTGTGGAACGCTATTGGAACCACAAAAGATTTTTTATAGTTCAAGTTGCATTTTTGATGTGCAAAACCCCGAAAATCCCCAGTTAAATGACAATGATCGCGTACTATGCGATCGCCCATGACAAATGTTTCAGTGCAAATATGACTTTCATCGGTGGCATCATTTAAACTCACATTAGTATTCATTGGCTCAATCTGTTTCAATTTAGAATAAATTAATTGGGCTAGGGTATCAATTTCTTGCGTGAACCAATTCATGCAGTCCATACCACAATGACTTTTATAGAATGATAAGTTGTCATCATAGGTACACTTGAAATAAAAACCAGCACTATATGCTGTATGTTTTTGATATGGATGTGTTGAGGTCAATGGATGTTGAGGAGTTGTCAACCGATCTGAATCAGGTAGAGGAACAAGCAATGATTCAAAATCTGCATAAATAATAAAAGACACCTTTTCTTTGTGAACGTGGTTTTTAAATTTTACATATCGATCTGAGGGAAAGCTTATTTTGCATTCATCTAGCTTTTCACAGTAACCGCTGTGAGAGTCAAGTTTTTCCTGTGTATAAAAATAGTTAAGACATCTATCACATATAAATTTTTTACCATTATGCTTTGATAGTTGTGCGCCAACAAGTTTACTTAAATCTTTTATCCAAACATAGTGAAAATATATTTTTTCTTCATCATCATCATTTGTTTCTCCCCATGGTTCAAATCGGTCTACCCTGTCCTCAGGAAAATACCTACTTTGAACAATTAACAAATTAACATGCTTTTCTTTTTTCTGTTTAGTTAACCGAACAGGTAGCACGGAAAATTCAGAAAAATTGTTCTTCATGCTTAGCTCAAAAACATTTACTGAAATTTCCATGTTATTTTTTCAAAACAAGAAATTTGGTTTAATGTCACCGGATAGTAAGATTTTTTAAATTTAAGACTTTCTTGTAATTTGGATATGAACAAGTTCTATCTACATGCTCTTTAACTGGATACAGCGCGGATACAATGGCCCAAGCAAAGCAGGCCTGATCCCAATTTTTTACGTTAATGCAGGCTTTTGTTTGAGAAATTTTTTGAGGTAATTTAATGTAGGTTGACGCGCCTTTGGAAAATTCAAATTTATTAATATTAACTTCTAAAGAAATTATGTTATCGATTGCCCACCCACTCTGCGATTCTTCAAACTCTGATAGTTGGTTTAAAATAGGATCCATAACGTAAGCTTCAAACCATTTTTTCAATTGTGTACTTACATCAATAAGTTGATTTTTAGTTTGAAAATATTTTCTTTCAAAAATTTCATTTTCTTCACTTTTTTTCAAAAATTCAGCGCAAAATACAGTATTTACTTTTAACATAGACAAACTTTTGAGACATTTAAGAATTTTCTTTTGGAAAAGTTGAAACGAATCAGTAAAAAATTGTAAAATATCCTTGTGTGACCTGTTAATTATTATACCTGTTTGCACCCGAGAATCAAAAATTGAAGCTAAATTTCTCCACACTACCCTTCTACTACCAGTGCCGACGCCACTATCACCACCAGGAAATCATTCATTTTTATTGTTACTATTTAAGCCCCAACCCACTGCATGATTTCGAAGCATAAACTGGAATCTTTTTAATATGCCCACGTTGGTTTGAAGCTTTCGCAATGTCCCTATTTTTAAATCACCATCCTTAATGGCTAGATTGCATAATATTATGTGTTGTTCAGTTTGTTTCAACCAGTTTTCTACTTCTAGAACTGAACATTTCTTTTTAGAAAACAGTATTTTTTCAACTCTATTAATTTTTTTGATTATTTCATCACTAAGGATGGTGATTTCCTCTGAGTTCATTTTTTCTTTGATAAATTACAATATTTACTAATCCACTTACTTAAAACTAAATTTCAACAATTTCAAAAGAAGCTGCTGGGTTTAGGTGTCCCACATCAAGCAGCCCTCTAAATATTAATGCGTATTTTCCGCTGCTAAAATGTTGAATGAATGGTTTGTAATCTTCTGTTACTCTTTTCGGAAGGAAGCACATCCAGCAGTCCAATTCAAGTAGAACTGTTTCTCCATACGCCGTTTTTACCAACTTAGCATCTAGTATTCGGTGTTTAACATCCTTTTCCAGCTCCTTAATTTTTTGCACTGGTTTCGCTTCAAGCTTTAAAAAATACTTTTTGTTAATTCTAGTTAAATCCATCTAAAACAAGTTAAGTACAAATTAATAAACTTTTATTGAAATCAAACGTTTCGGGGCTAACTTGACACAGACAGACAAACACACCGACAGACATACATATAAAACAAAAGTACAATCAATCCTTTTTTGATAAAAACATTTGATTGAGAAAAATAAATAATTAAAAAATTTTAAGACACCATAGTTGATAAATGCAAGATAGATAAACAACCTGGTGGTGGAAGAACTTTAAATATTATTTTAATCGGGTGAGTAATTTTTAAGTAGAATGTGTAAATTCAGTACAGGGTGTTCAAAGTTAAATTAATATTATTGAAATTACTAGGTTTGTAGTATATGCAAAATTGCAGTATTATTTCCAATGGTTACAGTAGCAAAAGTATAGCATAAAGTGTCAATTTAAGTTTGAACACCCTGTATTCTAAACAACCAGGTGAAATAATTTTAAATTTCATTTAAATCGGTTAAGTAATTTATTGGTAAAATATATGAATATACAGGGTGTTCAAACTTAAATCGGTATTATTGCTAGCTTTTTTGTTTTATGGAAGCTACAATGTCGATTGCGGTATTATTTTCACTGACTACAATAGCAAAAAGAGGCAATTTAAGTACTTACTTTTTTTGATGATTTTGATGGCTCCAAAAGATAAAACAGGTTTTAATTAGTTTGATGTACAAATTTGGAATGTGTAAAATATAAGATCGCAAGTGGTACATATAGTAATGCGTAATCAGTTCTTACAGGATTCTCACATTGATATCTACCTGTGGTTTCATATTTTTTGCGGACTTGTATCCAGAGGCGTACACATTGTTATGCAAATAAAAACACTCTGTATATTTTAAGACTTTTTATTAAAACTAATTATCAACATTGGCCTTATTCTACGTAAAGGATATTGGGCCTTCGGGAGAGGTCGTTCTGTAAATATCTTATTGACCAAACTTAAATTTGACATCTTTGTTGTAACTTCTTTCTTAGTTTCATAAAATTCTATTTCTCGAATATTTTTTGTATATTCTTCAAGCCTTCGTCTGTACTCCTCAAGCATGATTATAACACTAACGCATAGATGATATGCACAAGAGGCATATGCTCTACATCCCTCCTCTCCCAACCACTCGTTCCCTCACCCCCCCTAACTTCTGAGTACACCAACCACGCCGCTGCTTTTTGGATCTTGGGAATTTTTTTAACCAAATAACTGTATCAATTTTTAATCTGCTAAAAATAAAAATTCACAGGTGCGGTTTTGTCTTTTGCGGTTTTTATCACAAACAAGTATGCTTTACCTTATAAAAATATTTTAACAAATAAATTATATTGCAAACCTCTTTTAAGAAAATGCAATCTTTTTTTACCTACTTTGGTTCCAGGATTCCTATATCTCTACTACTACCCTGTATACTGTCATGTCAAAGCCTGCGAAAAATTAAACACTCTGTATGAATTATTTTTTAATAAAAATAACAATACCTATCACTTCTCAGACAGATAAACAATTAACTGGGCTCACTCTGTATACGACCATGTTGGAGTCTGCTGAAAATAAATCACTCTGTATATAATATTTTTATTAAAATCATCACACCTAACAGTTTTTACTTCAACGAAATTATAAATAGAAAGGTAGATAGATAAACAACCTGTGGTTTTATCTCTTCTGGTTAATACATCACAAACAAGTCTACTGCTTCTTATTGTAACAATATTTTTAAAACATACCGTTTACCTATATTTAAATTTACAACTAATACCTATATTCTAAGGCCCCAATGACACCAACCCTTCATCCCCCTTTCTCGCTTTCTTGTCATCCCCCTTTCTCGGCTGCTTCTTATTATAACAATATTTTTAAAACATATCGTTTGCCTATATTTACATTTTAAAAATTACCTACTTCTTGGTCCAGCACTCTCATAAGTATACTACTGGTTTCACACAAATTTTTCTTGGCTAGGTTGTTTTAAAGTAAATATAGCTTAACAGCTGGTAGCTTTGTTTAGTTGAAAGTATTAATTAGTAATGAAAGAAAATGAAAATGAGTTTATTTTGCTTTGTCATTTTCTTTTCTTGTTTTTTTTTGGTAGTAACTGTTGATGACAATTAAGATCTTACGTCACTCAGTTACATCGGGTCAGAGGAGGGTACTACTACTACTATATAGTGTCAGCTCGGAACGTTAGGGAACACAAGGCTAAAATTCCTAGAGCAACACATTGGCTGAAGATCAATGCCAAAAGTCCAGTTAACATTTTTTTTTGGGTATTTTTGTTGGGGCAGTTTTTTTTAGGTCTTTGGCTGCCAGTTTAGTTGTCTAGTTGTGTTTTCGTGACTGGTCAATTTTTTTTGGTAGAAAATACAGCGTTGGGCTTTGGAGTGCATTTTTTTTAAAAATGACCTACGGGTATTTCTATCAATTAAAGGTTTTCTGGTTCACAATTATTTTCTTCTGTATTTTTTTTCTGCGTTCAGGTCATAGCTTGGTCATGGCTAATGGGGAGCAAACATTTATGTTTGAGCCTTGAGAAGTTTTGCCTGCTCCGGATTAAATACAGAGAAAATGAATTTGAAGCCCAACTAGATATAATACCACAAAAGAAATGTTTAACTGAGACAGATATAGATATAAGTTTTTTGATTTTTTTTAGTTCATTTGTGAAGTTCAGTAATTTTTTAAGTAATGTCATTGTGAGGCCGTGAATTTGGTCAGTAAATTTAAGAGAGTCTTTCAACTAAATATAAATGCTAGGCTAGGTAAAAATATTTCAAAATTTTACTTCTTTTTTAAATAATTTTATTTTTCTTAGAAAGATTATTTCTTTCTGTAAACATAACTTCTCGAATTCTTGTTTTGGTCAAAACGGTTTGTATAGTGGTCGTAGTTTTAAAGGGTGACCAGACAGGTAATATTTTTTTAGTGGACCAAACGGGAACTTCTTGAGTTACAAAAGGGGAACTTTTTTTTTGTCTTAGTTGATCAGGCAGGAATAAATAAATCTTTTACTTCCAAATCATAATTTTAAATAACAAGATTTATTGGTTAGGTGTTTGGATCTTATAATGAAAAACGTTTTGTTTTTGAGGATACTGGTGTAATATGAATTATTTTATTACATGCTAAAATTTGTTTGACGGCAGCTAGACTAGTCTTCGGATTTTTTTTTTGATAGTCTACATTTCAGGACAGTGGCGTGTACTTAAGGGGGCCTGTCATCTGCGCCCATTGTAAAGCATCTTACAACTTACTTGCTTAGCTTTTTCACTTCATCTTCGTTTTGTTGCTTCTGAAATTAAAACGTTATGTTGGATAAAGATGGATGGTGTTAGACTAAGAAAGTACCTATTTAGAAATGAAGATTTGGAAGTTGTGGACAATTGGGAAATAATTTTTTTTATTTCATTTTTTTTTTAATTTTAAAATAATTTCATACTGATGACCTCAAATAATGAAGCAAATTTTTAAATTACAATACACTGTTGTGGAATAAATGGGAAAGTGTTCAGGTTAAACAATAAATTTAAGATCATGGATTTTTAAAAAAAGATTTCAATCTAAGAATAAATTTAAAAACAATAGGTTTTCCTTGATGCGACTAAACATTGATGAGGGCATCTATTTTTTTAAATCTGATAGTCGTAGACGGTATAAAAGAACTACCTACCTTTTATATTGCAATAATTAGGGTTTTTTTCTCCCGCGAGCTGGGTGGAAATGGAAGGAATGTTTGGTTCGGAGTGTAGAAATCGAGGAACGAGGACTTCCTGCTAATCTTTTTAGGATTTCGCAACTTCGGTTTTCGCTAAATTAAAATACATCCAAATTTGGCCTACAGACTGAATCTCACATCTTCCAGGACCTTGCAGATTTGCGGAGAAAGACAAATTTTGTGATCTGTTTAGTTATGATAGGAATTAAAATAGTAACATGCACATGAGGGAACTAGATATATTTAGGTTAAAAATTAGTAAGTTAACACTGACCTGAACAATTTTCCATAATAGTGTCCTATTTTCACAGGGTGCTTCAAAATATCATCACCCTCTCTTTGAAATAAGATATTGTTTCGCCTATGGGCGTTTGACGTTTAAAAGATATATAGGGTCCAGATGAGATTGGAATGGAAATCACAGTTTTTGGGTTTATTGATATTATACTTAGGAAATAGGGGAAATGTCTAATAAAAAGTTTTTTGGTTTTAGGCCGAGTTTTGTTGAGTATAACAAAAGTTTATTTGGGGCCAGGAGTTTATTATGCCTTTTAAAATTAATGTAATAGTGATTATTCCCAACTGTTTCATTTCAAAATGTCATTTGTAGATGATAGGGTCTCATTAGCCCTTGGACATTTGGTAATTTTTGCTTTGACTAATAGTTGTGGGAAGGGCCCAACTTAATTTTATATCTCGTGAACACCAGGAATAAGGATCTGAGAATGCATTAAGCAGTAAATTTTTTTTATTGGATGTTGTGTGTATATAAACTCGAGTAGGCAGATTTAGTTTTACAACGGTCTTATAGGTGAACCTTGAAATTGTTTTTTCGAACATAAATATTTTTTTCTTTTCCTAAACTGATTGGTTTTTTTGCGATTACGATTTTTTATACCTTATGATTTTTTAAGTAAATTTAATTTCCAACAATTTTCTCTTCCGGATAATAAATTATTTTTTTTTAGCTCATTCACTTTTCACATTCACACAACTTTTATAAAGGAAAAGAACAAAAACTGTTGCCATAACTCTATTAAGATTTTTCTAGTGCTAATTTTATTTTAATTCTTTTAAAATCGTTAATAGGAGCTGCAACCCCACTTAAACATTTTTAATTTTTTTTTGAAAATATTTTTTTAAATATTTTTTTTTATATTTTTTTTAAGGAAGGAAACTTGATTTTCTTGTTGCAAATTTTTTTTTTGGTGCATAGTAGTACCTCGCCCTACAATGATTTTACCAGTTTATTTAAATATTTTTTTTCCTGAATTAAAATATAATTTCATTTCGAACCCTCGCGTTTTAACAACCTATCATCATTTGTTTTGATTTTTTTCTCCCTACTCCAAACCACCTATTAGGGTAGAGTAATATTTTGAAAATTTTAGTGAGCCACTAATAAATTTTTTATTATTGGGCTACTGTGGTCGACACCAAAAATTTAAAAAAAAAATTTTTTTACACCTTTCGGTACGATCCTAGGGTCTTCTTGACCAAGGTTTGCATCAATTTAGTTAAAATTTTGGGAATTTCATTTTAACGATTATTAGAGAGTTGCAGTCCTACCAAGACGATATTTGTGTAAATTTTTTATTACCATCGGTAATTTACACACAACATCCTTACTAGTCTAACTCAACGCAATGTCAGCGAGCGGATTTTTTTTTAATTGAGCATATTTTACGATTTCTATAACATGAACATCTGTTCCGATGTTTAATGCGTTCACTTATATATTAAGGGATGATGTTGCCTTAAGCAATGCATGGTTCGTGTAACTTAGGATAGGTAAGCAGGTTAAAGTGGGTTTTGATTTATTCTTTTGAGAAAAATCATTGTATACGGCGATTTGGGTTTTTTTTGAGGAGTTTATTAGTGGAGCCGTTCTGCAATAACAGGAGTATACCCTAGCGTTAACTGTGTACAACAGCTTTGGGATTTTTTTTGTTATAGGTAGTCTGTTGTACGTTCCATTTAGGGATAAATTTACCTTTTCGGTTGCTGAGGTAAACAAACATAACTTAACTTTAATTTTAATCCAGTTCAGCTAGGATAAGCGCAATTATTTTTTTTTGGTTTTACTCACGCAGGAGTGGAACATAAGACCTGAACACTGCCAAAACTCTTGTCTCTCTTTTATTTTTTTTATTTTTATTTTTTCTGGCTACTTGTTAATTCTAATTTAGGATTTAAGTAGTTATTTCTCTCTGCAAGGTTGGACGTCATAGTTGGTTGTGCAAATAATTAATATAAACTATGATTACATTTTTAAATGCAAATAAATTTTATTTTCCTACTGCTCCGGTGTTCTTCGATTTTGTTCGCGTCTGCCCGTATTTAAGTTTTATATTTTCTACATTTGTGAGAAAATTTATAGTGATTTTAACTAGTGAGTTTAAAGTGAACTTTGTGTTTGTTATTGCGTGGTTTAGTTTTTATAATTGGGAGGTATACTTTTAACAGTTTTAATTAAAGTTTAAAGTTTGAATATAAAAGGCACTATGGCTATTTCTTTGAGTCGGTTGTCTGACATAAGGTACTTAGTCAAGGACGAGTTAATCTACGAATTAACATGGAGAGGCATAGCCATTGGATCGGTGGAAGAGATGAAGCAACAGCTCATATTGATTAGACAGAGAGAAAGGACTGATGGAAGTATGAGATACCCTCCGTATCTCTTTAAATTTGGCCACGATGCTTGTAGCTGCATGAAGAAGCTTGATAGTCTGGTACCGCTGGTAGAGAAGTTCTCTGGTACGAGCAAAGGGGGAGTGTTTAGAAAAATCGCTGTAAGGTAAATTTTGAGTGGCGTTGCCTCAGATGATGATGAAGCATCTGAAACCCAATCAACGAGTCGAGGCTCAGGCCACTCAACAAGTGCTGGCAACACACCTAACCAGTCTCATTTCCCACAACCACCGCACTCGAGCACTCGAGCACACAAAGAACAGCTCAACAGCCTACGAACCAACCGTCGGTCATTGCTCCAGTGCAAATGCAAATGCTAACGAACCCAACTCAAACATCAGTACAAGCACCACCCCCAATGCTAATTCAGTTTCACCGATTGCTCCGTCACGACCATTTTCATGTTCGTCGCCAGTACCAATGTCAAGTGATCCTGGTACTTCATATCATGTTGCACCTGTACCTCCGCATAAGTGGAACTTAAAATTTACAGGCGAGAGGGGTACAATCTCCGTCACCGCATTTTTCGAGAGAGTGGACGAGTTAAGTCAGGCGAGAGGAGTTAGTAAAAAGGTTCTACTGAACTCAGGCATTGATCTTTTTGAAAAGTCAGCCTATACTTTTTATAAAGATGTTCGGAGAGAAGTCCATACATGGGAACAGCTTGAACAAAGGTTCATGACAGAATATCTTCCTTCTTTATATGGCGAGAAGCTATTGAAGGAAATTTAAAAACATAAACAAGGCCCCGGAGAGTCTATAGGGACCTATATTGCTGTCATGAACACATATTTCCAAAGACTTGGCTGTCCTGTCTCTGAAGAGGCGAAATTAGCTATCGTCTTCAGAAATATCGCGGACATTTATAAGAAAGGGTTGATTGCTACTGAGGTCAATAGCCTATCACATTTAAAAGATTTGTGTCGTAGAATAGACCAGAGATATGGGTTAGAGGAGGAAAATTTTACTCCTAGAAGAAACCAATCTATTGAACCTGACTTGGCCTACGTTGACGTAGAGAACGATATTGACGATTTTTCAACAGGGGTTGATGCAATTTAAATATCAAGTGCCGGGACATCGAACCAACAGAATTCAAATCATCCTGCTAATAGATTCGACAGAAATAGGCAGCAGCCAGCAAGCAGTTTCGCTGCTAGAGCTGATAGAGATAGACAGCAACCAGCTAGTGGTCAGTCTAGTGAAAATGATAGGGATAGACAACCACCACATGGTGCTAGACCTGGTAGGGCGAATAGAGACGTGGTATGTTATAGATGCAACCAAACAGGGCACATGGCGATCGGGTGCGCATTATCTAGAGGTAAGCAGTGTTATTCGTGTGGACAAGCCGGGTAACAGTAAGAGTATGTCGTAATTATAATCGTCAGGGAATCGGACCCAGGCGCTCGTAGGTGGTCGAACTTCGAGTCAGCCTGAACAAGCATCGACCGATAGGCTAACGTACGTTTTAGATTATATGATAAGTCATGCTCGTAAAGATGAGAGGCCTTATTTAGAAGTGGATGTGCTCGGAAATAAGTTATTAGGTTTGTTGGATTCCGGGGCTTCACGTACCTTTTTAGGGAATCATGGTTGGTCAATCATCGAGAGGTTTGGTTTTTCACTTGATACGACAAAGAAGACGAGTTGTATTGTGGCAAATGGTCAAAGCAAGAGTAGTATTGAGACAGTGCAGCTTCCTATGCGAGTCCAGGATAAATTTAGGTTAATAGAGGTCGTCGTCGTTCCTGAGTTGCCGCACACTTTGATTTTGGGATTAGATTTTTGGATTTCGATGGGGATAGTACCGAACTTAAGTACTAATGTGTGGCACTTTGCCGATAATAAAGATGTGATTTGTTCTTTAGAAACATCAGACCAACAAACTACTCTTACGCCTTATCAATCAGAACGACTAGAGGAATTGGTCGATAAATATAAGACTATTATGGGTGACTCACTAGGATGTACAGACAGGGTAGAACACAAGATTATAACAGATGCAGCGCCGATAAGACAGCGTTCATATAAGGTCTCACCGGTCATTCAAAAACTAATTGATGACGAGATCGATGAAATGCTGAAAATGGATGTAATAGAACGTAGTAGTAGTTCATGGGCTTCACCAGTGGTAATGGTACAAAAGAAAAACACAAAGAAATATCGTTTCTGCGTAGACTACCGCAAATTGAACTCAGTGACGGCGCGTGATAGTTATCCTTTACCACTCGTATCCGAGACTCTTGACAAGTTGAAAGATGCTAAGTACTTGTCAACTTTGGATATTAAAAGCGCTTATTGGCAAGTACCAATGGAAGAATCATCGAAGCCACTAACAGCATTCATCTGTCGACGAGGTCTCTTCCAATTTAAGCGTTTACCTTTTGGTCTTCATAATGCACCTGCAACTTCGCAGAGACTCATAGATAGCATCATAGGAAACGACTTAGACCCCTACGTGTACGTATATCTCGATGACCTCGTAATTGTCACACAGAGCTTTTCTGAACATCTTAGAATTCTTGAGGAAGTCCTACGAAGATTGCAGAATGCAATGATAACGGTAAGTTGGGAGAAATGAGATTCGTAGTGGACCGTTGAGGCATCCGAGTTGACCCTAATAAAATTAGAGCCATGTTAGAGCTCCAGAGGCCAAGAACTGTCAGAGAAGTCCGTAGAGTTGTAGGTACAATTTCCTGGTATAGACGTTTCATAGAGAATTTTTCAGCGATAATAGCTCCAATTACAGCACTAACTAAGAAAAATCAAAAGTTCGATTGGACTATAGACTGCGAAAAGGCATTTATTAAGATTAAGGAACTTTTAGTGACTGCACCGATTCTTACATGTCAAGATTATACCAAAGAATTTGTCATTCAAACAGACGCATCAGGATATGGAATAGGAGCATGTTTAACGCAACCTTATCCTGAAGGAGACAAAGTCATATGCTATTTGAGTCGATCTTTGACTAAGCAAGAACGTGGTTACACGACCACCGAGCGAGAATGTTTGGCATTGGTTTGGGCGATAGAGAAGCTCCGGCCTTAAATTGAGGGGATCTCATTTAAGGTCATAACAGATCATTTTAGTTTAAAATGGCTTCATAGCTTGAAAGAGCCCAGTGGAAGACTTGCTCGTTGGTCTGTAAAACTGCAGCAATATGACTTTGAAGTAATCCATCGCAAATGGAAAGATTTAGTTGTCCCGGACATGTTGTCTCGCGCAGTACCCATGATTGATACAATTTCGCAGCCCAGAGACGTTTTAACAGCAATTAAAGATCGATGGTACCTAAAGATGGTAAAGAGGGTCGTAGAATCACCGTTAAAATTTATGAACTGGAGATACACTGATAATAAGTTGTATAAATATGTCAAACAAGAATACCCTCAACTTTCACCATCTAACGAATATTGGAAAAAGGTAGTACCCAAAGATCATAGGCGTAGAATTATTGGAGAAGCTCACGATCCTCCTACCGCAGGACATATGGGTGTGTATAAAACCTTCCACAGACTGGCAGAAAAATGTTACTGGCCAAAAATGCGCCAGGACGTGGCCACTTTTGTAAAGAAATACTTTGTCTGTGCAGCTCATAAAAGTGATACACAAGGTGTATCTGATCAGATGATATCTCACCCAAAACCAACTCATCCTTGGGAAATTATCTCAACAGATTTATGTGGACCTTTACCTCGTTCGACAAAGGGTAATTGCTGGATTCTCGTCGTTACGGACTATTTGAGTAAGTTTTCCTTAGTTTTTCCAATGCGAACAGCCCCTACTCAAGCTGTTGTCAAGCATCTTGAGGAGCAAGTATTTATGGTCTCCGGAGTACCCCGTTTGATACTTTGTGATAATGGACCTCAGTACAAAAGTAATGAGTTTAAACGTTTCGCTGAGAGTTATCAGGTTAAAATTCAGTAAAATCCGTATTATCACCCCAGAGCAAATCCAACAGAAAGGACGAATCGTACGTTAAAAACCATGTTATGTTGTTATGTGAAAGACAACCACCGGAAGTGGGACGAACAAATACATAAACTTGCCTTCGCGATTCGTACTGCAACCCATGAGACAACCAGGATGTCTCCTTTCTTTGTTAATTTTGGTAGGAATATGTGTTTATCAGGAAAAGATTACTCCAACCCAGTTTTGTTATCTGAAGAGAATGGTGTACAAACTGCAGCTGAAAGTAAGAACGAAGGTTTCCGGAAGCTCTATGCGGATGTTAAGAGAAGGTTAGAGGTGGCGGGAGAGAAAAACGTGGTTCAGTATAATTTGCGTACAAGGGTACCCAACTTTGTTGTGGGTCAGCGTGTTTGGAAGAAGAATTATGTGTTGTCAGATGCTGCGAAGTTTTTCTCGAAGAAGTTAGCACCGAAATTTGTTGGTCCTTATGTGATTAGGAACAAAATTTCTCCTTGGATATTTGAGCTTCAGGAACCATCGGGGAAAGTACTACCAGGGAGCTGGCATGCCAAAGATCTTAAGTCGGCAGCGGACCTCTCCGATTAACCTTTTTAGGTTAATCGTCTTGAAGTTGGGGGGGGGGATTATGTAACGTGTCATTTTTTCGTTTAAGGCAACGTTACATATTTGTTTATTTAGGTAAATAATCAAGGCTCTTCGACTCGTCTTTCTGTACACAAATTAAGGGTATTTTATAGAGCTAGGTTTGGAGGTTATATAGTGTCCAGAAAGTTACCTGAAAGTTAAAGGAAGCATTCCATCGAATTACTGTGGACACTGCGCACAACGCATTATCTGGACATCGTAATTGGAACTTGAGATCACAGGTTTCGGGAAAAATCACACAAAAACTTTCGATTGTTTTGTTTATCTGTAAAATTTCATAATTTTCTTTGACGTTCACGAAGATAAACAGCTGTTCTGCTGGGGCATGGCTGCGTTGCCGCATCACAAATGGTTTCAGTAACAGGAAGAAAACATTTAGGTGAACATTTTATTCGCTTATGTTTATTTTCGAGGATATTGGGACAATCATTTTTCTTCCGAACCTCATATCCTTCACGGATTAGCTAGTTTCGATAGCACGAAAACATATTTGGGTCCACGGATCGATCAGGAACAACCGAGGCTCCGCCCACTTTGACATCTTTATTAATTTGATAAGGAGAAGATAAAATAAATACGAGTTATGCACTTTTATAAATGGGAGATAAACGAGGGATAAAAACCAGGACTAAAAGAATAAACAGAATCGTATTTTTATATTATATAAATTTATATATAATCATAGTTAATAAAAAGTTAATAGCTAACTCAGTCGGATTGGAAGGTTGTGTAGGGCTAGCTAGTGGTGAGCAAACTTAACATCTGAACACTCTTAGGCCGGGTTTGAGCAGTAGTTCAATGTGTATTTTGGGTTCAAGTTCAGAAACAACTTTATTAATGTAGAAATGTTTTGCAAAAATGGCGTCAAACGATATAAATCTTAGAGAAAACATATATAAAGCGCAAAGGAAACTTTTGACTAAAACTGTAACTAAAATACAACTAAATTCTACACTCAGTATAGCTTTACTCATATGGGAATTGGTTGAGTGTTCGAATATTCCTGGGTTTGATGCATGCTCTTATCTCCAGTAATTGATTTTACAGTTGATGGTTTCAATGCTGAGCTTCTTACAGTCCTGCTGGTTATTTTCCTCCTACTTGCTATGTCGGCAGGGGTCCGGTAGGCAAATGTTCGGTCTATGTATGGAGGGTGTCTCGATGTCCTTGTTATAAAAATTTCAACCGTGGAAATAGATCCGACAACACCTCAATGTGCGTTTTACGTATTTTCAACATCCCCTTGGTCGATGCTGCCCCCTGTAGACCGGTACGGAAGTATTAATGTATTTCCTCATTGGTTAGTTTGAAAACCGCGGGTTTTTTCCTCCAGTCTCGCAAACCGGAGTTAGTGATTTTTCGGTGAGAGCGTTTTTTTTATAAATAGGTTTGCATCCTTATTTGAATTTAACCGGGAAAATTAGGTTGGTACTGTCCCCACCAGATTTACGAAACGATTTCCGGCAACTTAATTTTTTTTGTGTTCTCGACAAAGTTCCTTGTCTCTTTCCTAACGAATTTTGGCTGGGCTGGTGGCCGTCTATTGGTGTCGCCATTGTTTTTGTGGTTATTGGCACTTAATGGCACTGCAGTAGTTGCAAATTATACCAAAGACGGTATAACTGTGAGCCGTCGTGTTTAGGCGAATCTAAGTGACGCTCACACCCTCGGAGAGAGATTTAAGGCAGTCTACGCCATTTCTACGGGAAATAAGAGCGGTAAGTTCTATTTTTTTTATTATTTTTTTGAATTCTTCAAGACAATATTTGCCTCCCAAATTGTAATTATTTTTCGTGTGAAATGTACTTTTTCGACAAAAGACGTGGGGAATTTTTGGAGTTTTTTTATATATTTTTTTAAACCACGTTTTGGATAAAGACTATATATTGTTTTCTCCTTTGGTTACAGCACCGTCCATTCCATCGACGGAAAAGTTGTGCTGGTGGAACGAGGTTCTGTTCCATCGACGAGCCAGTTGTAACCCTGGGAAAGGTACGTTCATTATTTTAGTTCATCTGTTTAAATCTACTTTATTTTATTGAGTCGACATGGGGTTCTCGATTTAAGTTACTCGGTGTAGGGGAACTTCGTGCAAAATAGACGAATTCCAGGAAACTGAAACATTTCATTTTCCACAGGGTTTTTTACGCTCGGGCAAAGTCCAGAACATTTTGACCACCATGTGCTACCCTAGCACCATGTGCTAAGCAAACACGAAGGGAGGCGCGGCATATCGAGACCCGGAGTAGCAGGACTGTCTGGAAACAACACCAGGTTTACAAAATATTACTTCAACAACTATTAGATAAGAACAGGACCAAGGTAGGAGCAAGGATATTTTAGATATAATTTTTTTTTCTATAATTTTCCATATAATTTTTTTTAAGTACAACTTTTGAAATTCTTGTAAACGCAAGATAAGGTATGACGTCATAACCTTAGTTTTTCGGCATATTTACTAAATTGACTTATAGAATCGTAGATTTCTCCAGGGTGAAGTAGAATCATAATGAAAAGGATTGAAGGGAATTGTACTCTGAATTTTTTAGACTTGTCAATAAGAAGAGATCAGAATAATAAACTCCGCTATTCAACTATTTATTGCCTTTAGATTTTGAGAGAGAGAAAAATATGATTTACCAAATAGCTATTAATAATGGATATAAAATTTCGTTAATTAACAGATTGATTAAGAAAAAGTATAATTTGTTTTTAAAAAATCTTCTGTCTGATCCTCAAGATGTATCCATTCCTCCTTATCAGCCACCAAGATATGTTAAACTAACTTTTCTGGGTACTGTCTCTTTACAGATTGGCAATGTTTTAAACTCGTTAAATAAAAATATTAGAATAGTTTATAAGTTATTTTCCAGTTTAAAAACATATTTTAGTAGACTAAAAGACCATGTTCCGAATTTAGAAAAGAGCGGAGTTTATCTGTTGTCATGTGGTTCGTGCCCTGCTAAATATGTAGGACAAACGGGACGTAGTTTTAAAGTTAGAATTAGAGAACACATTAACTCTCAAAAATCGCCGTCTGATAGACGTTCGGCATTCGGTATGCATTTGAGAGAGTTAGGTCATAATTTTAGTATTGATAATAACTTTAAAATGTTACATGATGCACATAAGGGTAGAAAACTTAATTTTTTGGAACACTTTGAAATTGCTAAATTGGAAAATGATACTAATGTTCTAAGCTTGAACGAACCTTCCAGCGCCCACTGTAGAGAGGTAGCGAAAGTTATCAATTATTTTAATTAAATGTTTTTAAAAACTGTTTCTTGTCCCGATCGATTTTGTTTTATATTTTATTGATTTTTAACATATTGTATTTAACTTTGAACCTTTACTCTTTTAAACTAATTTTAGTATTTTAAACTGTTGTAAGATGTCGTTAGTTGTACCAATTTTTAATTTATTTTATCTATTTTGTTTTTAATATTGTTGTTTGTATTTAAATTTTAAGGTTAAGATGTTTGTTTAATTGTGTGGTTTTGTTTTAATTTTTTTTTGACTTGTGTTCCAGATTTTGTCCTTAAAAGAGGGATTTTTATTTTCTGTAAGTAAATTTTTTGATACTTTTCTTTTTAATTAACTAAGATCCGGTTTTATTTTGCTTGCAGATCACACTTGATAATGATATTTACATATCGAAACGCGTAGTGTGTTTTGAGAAATAAAAAAGATTGTGAAGTATTTTGGACTTTCCCTTCAATCCTTTTCCCTAAATTGACTTGTTTTCCTTCATTTCAATTATTTAAGACAATTTCTCCTGTGAAATTTGGAGTGCCTTGCTATTTTGGCCCTGACTAGTTTGATATTTTTTTTCTCAGGTTTACACCTAAAATAAACAAGATGAACTAATTTTTGTGTTATTTGTACAACCCAATGACCAACTTTGCAGAGACAAAAGAGAGATGAGGTTATATTTTTTTACGGTTTCCTTACATTGTTCTACCTCATGGGGTAGATCTCGGACTGGGTTGCTGTCTGTCTCATTCTACCCAACGTAGAATGATGACAGCAGATATTTGGTCCAGATCTCCCCTATGACGGAATAATTTCGGAAGTATGTTTTTTTTAACAATCATTTAGATAAGTGAGTCTTACACTACTGACTCAAATGTAGGTACACTGTGACCTGTTGGAAATGTGCATCTACCTATAAGAAACCTTCTATTTGTGTCATTTTGATTCATTTAGGAATCTTTTAGAATTTTATTTTGTTTATTAGTTTTTTTGGTTATTCTTTATTACACAAATACTCTGGAAGCCTCGGAAGTAAGTAGAGTTTCATTGTTTGGCTACAACGTTTGGGTTGAACTGTATTTTAATTAAGATCTTCTTTGTAAAACATTGGTATTAAAACACTGCGGCGCTTAAAATTTTCTTATTTCTGAACCCCCCCTTCTCCACTGTATAAAAGTTACCGGGCATATCAATGTTTTACCTAGCTGGAAAATACAGTTCTGCTTCCAGATATTTGTTTAATTATTCAGTAGTTTTTTTTAGTGTCGAAAATTGGCACAGCGTTATTGCTCTATTTACAGTGTCACAAAATGGCGGCAACGTCTTTTAGTTTGCCACAAAATGCCACCCAACGCATTTTAATTGGCCACACACTGTTCTGACGTAATGGTGAAACAGTCTTGGTATCTTACTTCCTGACTTTATTTCGTCGCATAGTGTTCAAAATCATCTGAAATAATTTTTTTAAAGCAAATATTTTATAGTATCAGCGAATATTACAACAAAAAATAGGTTCTTTAGTTGAAGATTCGATTCCTGATGACATTCTTGAGGCTGCCAATGAGGCAAGCGGAAACCGAGTACCCGAGAAGTCAAAGAAAAGGTATGAAAAGAACCTTCAGTCATTTGAAAATTGGTGAAAACAACAAAGAAAGTATCTACATTAAGAGAAAAAGGGTTTCTGGCATATTTCGAAAATTTATTCACCATCAGGTCTACGGTCAAAGCACTCGATGATAAAGCTTATTTGAAAGATGAGAAAAAATTTTGATATAAGCCATTTTATAATATAACGGCCTATTTGAAAAAAGCGAACAAAGGTTTTACACCCAAAAAGTTGAAAATTTTGGAGAAAACTGACACAACAAAATTCTTGATTGAAGCTCAACATCACCTCTACCTTATGACTAAAGTTTACAAGTTACAATAAAGGAAAATGTTTTAAACAATGTGTCGGGATTAACACATGCGGTAAAATGCCCTCCAATATAGCGGGATTCCTACGTCTCTAAAATCCTGAACTTTACACAGGACATTGTTTCTGCAGATCCGCTGCAACAATTTTAGCGAACGCCGAAAGCAACTTAACAAACCTGAAGAGACATGGAGGATAGAAATCTACATCTGTTGCGAAGTCCTACGTTGTGAAGTCTCTTGAAAAAGAGGGAACATAAAAATTGCGCCAATTATATTAGAACACGATCCAATCAAAGGTCAAAGCTGTTTTATCAGAGCTCCAAATCCGGCCCCTCTTGAACCCAAAGACAGGTTATCTCTTGTTGATCACGCCAACGCCGCACAATGGGTTATATGGCGGAGCTAGCACGACATTAGCCCTGTATATGTTTTTTAAATTATAATAACCGAACCCACCCAAATGTATTGCAGATAGTCCAGTTAATAAAAACAATGCAACTGATAAAAAAAGTCTTAATGTATTTCTCTGTAACAGAGCCCTAAAGTTAAAAAATATTTTGGGAGAAAAATTTATGTTTTTTTACAGTATTTTTAGTTTAAAAAAATGACAATACAAACAGCACCTTTTGGGTATATGCATGTAAAGTGGGTATAAGCAGTAACTGCACTTTTAAAAACTACTAGTAATTTCCTAATTCCAAAACCCTTTTTATGGTTAAAATTTTTTGAAATATATTACGTTTATTTTCGTCTCTATTTTTCTTTGTAAAGCCTGCAGAAACAAGCTTAGCAAGGCTTAGTAAAATCTCCACCAGAATATTAGAGAGAGGGGTCTATTTGACTAAAAAAAAAAATTTGCTGCCCCTAGCTGCCACTTTTTTTGGGGGGTAGCCCTAAACACTGTCATGTACGTGGCCTTTATACAATCAGTGTATCAGCCAAATAGAATAAATTCGACAGCGGATTAAATTACTTCGACTAAGATTCTTAACGAGCAATATTTCTGTTCGAATTTTTTTTGTATAGACCCCCTGCAAAGGGGTCTACTCGCATAAAACTTTTTTTTTGTCTAATTAGATAACCCCACTTGTGGCACTGATTGGTATAAAGCGAAAAATTAATTAGATTGCTGGTTCATAAAATTAGTTTACCAATCACCTGCGAATAATTTAATTAATTATGAAATCTGAACTGAAAATAATTACGAACAGTTGAAGATGCACTTACCCCTGTTTTTGCAGCGTGTTGTTTGTGACGTCTTTCACACGGAAGTGATTTTTCGACAGCAATTGTCATATATCGAAGCGCGCACACCCCCAATGTACAAATTCAACTGGTTGAGTGCGCGAAGATGCAATTGAACATGCTCAGAGAGTAAAATAAAATAAAGTTTTCAATCGCATTCGCCAAAATTCTTAAAGACAAATACGAACGTATAAACGCGAGAAAAATATTAAAATAAAACAAAATTCTTATACCCAAAAGTATATTTACAAAGGCGAGTGAATTTTGGACATTCTGCCCGCCTAAAAATTACATTGATGTAATTTTTAAATGTTTTCAGGTTCAAAGTCCATCGGTAAAGGACATAGCTTTACCAGAGGTCTTTGAAATATTCCTGAGACAGTGCGCACAGTGGCAACACGTGAGATTTGATCTTCACCTGGGTGGAGGGCAATAATTCTACCAAGCGACCATTTTGTCGGTGGTAAATTATCCGACTTTATGTGTACCATAGTACCTATAGCAGGGGCGGGACAAGTGGGTTCCAGCCACTTGGACCGCTGCTGCAGTGTATGTAAATATTCCTTAGAATAACGCGCCCAAAAATCCTGATGTAATCTTTGGATCATCTGCCATCTAGAGAGGCGGTTTAGTTTGATACTGGTTACATCAGGATCGGGTAAACTACAAACAGGTTCTAGAGTCAAAAAATGATTTGGTGTCAACGCAGACAAATCATTGGGGTCGCTAGATAAAGGAGACAATGGTCTAGAATTTAATAGCGCTTCCACTTGTACTAAGACCGTATAAAGCTCTTCGTACGTTAAAATCTGGCTTCCGATAACGCGATACAAATGCGTTTTTACCGCCTTTACTCCACTTTCTGCTAATCCAGAAAAGTGTGGCGCCCCTGGGGGGTGAAAAAACCACTCAATGGATTCCGCGGCTGCCGCTTGTTTAAATATTATCTGTAATTCTTTATTTGCACCCTTAAACGTAGTTCCTTGGTCTGATATTATTTTTGAGACCCTTCCTCGACGTGCCATAAAACGCCTTAAATCACACAGAAAAGCTTCGCTAGAATAATCCGAAACTAATTCGATATGAAGAGCCTTGGTAGAGAAGCAAACGAATATGCAGATCCAAGCCTTAAGCGTTTTATTTCCGCGAACTTTTCTGCTTAATGATATGGATATTGGACCCGCATAGTTACAACCGACTACGGTAAAACTTTTGACAGCAGATATGCGTAATTTGGGTAAGTTTCCCATTTTTGGTTCAAAAGGTTTCGGATTAAGTCGCCAACAATTTTTACAGTTAGCGATAACGGTTCTTATCGCCCGCTTAGGAGATAATATCCAGAAATTTTGAAAAATTAAGAACTGTAAAGTTTGCAAACCTGGGTGCAAATAAGATTTATGATAGTGTTCAATGAGGAGCGTAGTTAATCTATGTTGTCGTGGTAAAAGAATCGGGTGTTTCTGGTCATATGAAAGATCAGAATATCGGAGGCGACCTCCAACCCGCAATATATTTTTATTATCAAGAAAAGCGTCTAACTTTCTAAAAGGCTTTGAAATGCGTTTTTTCGCATTAATATTTGAGATTTCTTGAGAAAATGTGACTATTTGAACATGCCTGATCAGAAAAATAAGAGCGAGATTAAGTTCTGACAGGACTATGGGTCCAGTACGATAAGCAAGATTTCTTTTAAAGCAGATAAAACGATACCAGATAGCGATTATCCTTTGAATTTTAGAAAGCGAAGAATATTTGTTTAAAAGAATATCAAAAAACTTGTTTTCTGTAAATGCGACCAAAGTTATTTTCCTTTCTTCACCAAGAACTTCGTCCGAATCCAATGGTTCAGAATAAATGCTTGGTGGCCAATGCTCATCAGGCATTGAAAGCCAATCTGGACCGCACCACCAAAGGGGCGTATTTAACAATTCTGACGGCAACAAAGTTCTTGTTGCACAGTCTGCGGGATTATCATTTGTGCGTACATGCTGCCATATTGCAGCTGGTAGTTTATTTTGAATTTTCGCAACCCGGTTGGCGACAAATGTTTTGTATCTTTAAGGGGGATTTTTAATCCAGCTAAGAGCGATTGTGGAATCTGACCACGCGAAAATTTTAGAAATTTTAATTTTATCTCCTAGAATTTTTAAAATTGCGGAAACAAGATCAACCAGTAAAACAGCGGCTACTAGCTCTAATCTCGGGATTGAAATTGTTTTTACCGGAGCGATTTTTGCTTTAGCAGCAATGAGAAAAGTGCAGATTTTATTATTTTGTAAAACGCGAAAATACGCTATACTAGCGTAAGCTTTTTCTGACGAATCACAGAAAGCGTGAAGTTGACATTCTGTAAAATTATCAATAATAAAACGTCGCGGTAAAGAAAAGTTTTGAATAAGGCCTAACTCAGATTTATATTTTAACCAACGTTGGCGTATAAAGGGGGAAACTTCCTGGTCCCAGTCATATTTTTGTTTCCACAGAAGCTGCAATAGATCTTTGGAGAACAGGCTCAGAGGTGAGAGCCATCCTAGTGGATCAAAGCATCTTGCAATTTCTGACAGAATCGTGCGTTTTGTACATTCTCGTTCCAATGGATCTACGCGATAGGTAAAAATATCTTTACAAGGAATCCATTGTAAGCCTAAAATTTTTATTGTTTCAGATTCTGAATCGAAACTAAACGAGTTTGAGTGCAAGTAAGACTCCGGAAGGTCTTGTAAAAATGACTTATTGTTGCTTGCAAATTTTCTAAGTTCGAACCCACCGTTTCCCAATAGTTCTATAAGTTGATCGCGTAAATTTCTAGCTTCTGAGAGGTTATTTGCATTACAAATTAAATCATCAACGTAAATTGAGGTTTTGAGTACCTCACGAGCTTGAGGAAACTTGTTTCCTTCATCCTGTGCTAATTGAGCAATGACGCGGTTAGCGAGATATGGAGAAGAGCTCAGACCAAAAGTGACCCGTTTAAAACGCATGTCTTTTATGGGCTCGTTGGGAGTAAATCTCCATATTATTCTTTGAAAATCCCTATGAATAGGGGCAATTAAAACTTGTGTAAACATGCTTTTAAGATCACAAGTAAAGACCACAGAAGAAATACGAAAACTGAGAAGTAGAGCAAAAACTTCTTTTTGAAGTTTTGGCCCCGTAAGAAGGGTGTCATTTAGCGAGGGTGAATTTTGATTTGGACGAGACGATCCGTCGAAAACAATTCGAATATTGTCACCCTTGGCTACGCAATGATGGGGTAAGTAAAAAGAGTTTTTATTTATTTCTTCGTCAGGAATAATTTCAAGATAATCATTGTTAATATATTCTTGAATAGTATCTGAATATTTTTTATAAATATTAGGATTTAAAATTAAGCGTTTTTCAAGCGAAAAAAATCTTCTTAAAGCCAATGAGCGCGTTGCATGAAAATCAAATTGCGGAGGCGTATTATCTTGGAAAGGTAGTTCTACCATGTATCGCCCTGTTTCGTCTCTACAGTGAGTCTCAACAAAGCTTTTCTCGGCATGAATATCGGAGGGCGAGCAAAAATTTGCTTTAGGAAACTCTTCTAATTCCCAAAAGCGTTTTAAAGCGTGGTCTAGCGATAGTAAATCGGTTTCATTTACAGAGCAAAATAAAGCGGTTGAATGTGATTGCGATTTAATTTTATTATTTTTATTTTTTCCCATAATAATATAGCCAAAAATACTATTAAGAAGAATTGGTTTGTTGGGGCCATTATCAATGCGCCCTTCGCGTAAAATATAGGGAAAAATATCAGCGCCCAAAAGAAAATCAATATTAGCGGGTTCTTGGAACGTAGGGTCCGCGAGGGGTACATTTTGAAAATCAGAAGTATCTATATTACCTAAATAAGTGCTAGGAATTTCCGAACACAACTTGGGTAAGATCACAGCGTCGACTGACATGCGTGGTTCCGTTTGATTATACGGTTTGATAATACAAGTTACTCCTCCCTGAGAGGTAACTTCATTCATAGATCCTAATCCTTGAATAGAAAGGGATAAACTATAGCGTGGAAGTGAAAGTTTTTTGAAAAACTTCAAAGAGACGTAACTGCATTCTGAGCCAGAATCAAGAATAACCCTAGCTTTTTGAAAAATGCCACGAGAATCCATAACCTCGATAATAGCGGTAGATAAAATTGTATTCTGAGCGTGCGAATTGGAGAAGTAATTTAAGGTATTTTGCGAATTTTGAGGTAAATTTTCCATACCTGTTTGTGGCGGTTGCTGAAAAGCGCGAGAGGTTGGCGAATTATTTTGCTGAGGCGAGATATTACCATTAAAAGCAGGCGAATTATTTTGTGAAGAACTTTGCGGGTTATTGTATTGCGAATTATAAAAGGGGGGTCGTACATTAGAATTGTAATTATTTTCAAGATTCGTACGGTTAGAAGTATGTGGACTGTAATTGTTGTTATTTTTAAAAATATGTAAAAGAGAGTGATGTCTATTAGATTGACAGTAACGACAAACAGACTGCGATTGACATAAAGCTAGGTTATGTTGCCCACTTAAACAATTAGGACACCAGTTGTTGTCTTTAGCTAACTGAAAACGTTCAGAGGAATTTTTATTTTTAAATTCTAAGCATCTGTAAATATTATGGTCACGTGATTGACATAAAAGACAAGATTGATTTGAATTATTTAACTTTGTATTATTATTTCGACTTGCATTACCAAAAAATGCAGAAGTTTGTCTAGGTTTTGACTGATTAGAAGAAAATCTATTTTTTGTGTCTGTTTTTAAAGGTGAAGAAAAATCAGTTTTAGTTGAAAATTCTACCGCTTCTATAGCGTTACATCGTTTTAGTACAAAATTCTTTAAATCGTCAAAAGTAGGAACTTGAGATGGATCATTAAGTTCAAGTTCAAATCGCGTCATGGTCTCCTGATCTAAATGTTTACTGAAATTATAGTATAGCAAAAAAGACCAATCATCTGTGGGAAAACCAAGTACCTTAAGGGCGGAGAGATTTTCACTATATACGTCAACTAGTGTGCGCAATTGTTTTGAATTTTTAGAATTTATTACGTAAGGAACATTATCCATTGTTTTTAAATGTGAAAAAGCAATAAGCCGTTTGTTATCGTAGCGGTTTTTTAGCGATTCGAGAGCAATTGAATAATTAGCGGCGGCTAAAGGTGTGCATTGCACCAGTGCTAGCGGGGGTCCCTCTAGGGAGTTTAAAAGATGGTTAAATTTCTCTATATTCGAAATATTTGTGTTGTCAACTAGCGCATTAAACATGTCCATAAAATTTCTAAATTGTCTAATATCGCCGGAAAATTTTGGAACTTTCAAATTAGTCAAGTTTGGCGGTCGATTACCACTAGATAGTCCCGAAGCAGAGGATGCGTCGGTTTCAACCTTCAGTGTTGGCTTTTCAAACAGCGCGGTATACTTAGCGTAATTGTAAGATCGTAAGTATTCAAAGTCTTTTCTCACTCCTTCTTCGGTATCAATTTCAAAATCGTCGGTCGCTGACATTAAAGATATAAGATTTTGATGATATTTAGCAAAATCGTTAACCACTTGATCAATTTGAGCGTACATAATTTTAAACTGAAGTTTAGCCGTCTCGTCAGCATCAGAAGCCGAGTCAGCAAAAGTTTTTAATTCTTTCATTTGATTATGACACATTGTGCGAAGGGTCTTATACGATTTAATCTTAGCCGCGGACATGATGATCCTTTATTTAATGCAGATGGGTATAATAAAGAAAAGCAAAACTAAATTTTTAATTATTTTTAGCAATTTAGGGATATTACGCGGTATTTTTAACAATTTAGCCAAATAAAATCAATTTATTAAAATCAATTATTGGTAAAATTATCAATTTATTTAGTGATACTAATAAATAAAAGGGAAAGCGAATTATTAATAATATAATTTTTAATTGAATTTAACCATATTATTTTAGCGAATTAATAAATTTTTATAAATTAAGTAACGGTGAAAATAGCGAATTATTTATTTACCTTTGTTAGTTAATAAGAGCGAAAACGAACTATTTATTTATATTTACTAATAAATAAAAGCGAAATATTTTTTAATAGTTAAGGGGAATTGCGCGGTGCGAATTAGCGATAATTAATTAACTTAGCGACATGCAATAGCGAGTTATCTACTAGCGATCCCAATAATTTGTAAATATAGGCAAGTAAGAAGCTTAAATTATAAACCTCTTTACACAATAAATAATACTATGGCACCCATAAAGCTGCAATAAAAGTTCTAAACTAAAGCAGCAGTAATAAAATAAAATGCAGATAGGACCTACTGGTAAGCCTATATCATATGCCGATAAATTACGTGCAATTGTTTATGTATATGTAACCTGCCTAAAACCTACTACTCATTTTAGGAAACAATGTTAAAGAAAAAACTGGAATGATAAGCTCATATTCAATGACCTTGAATTTATTTCTCCGAAACAAATTACCTATTTATAAATCGTCAAAGACGGAAAACCAAAACACGTTGAAAAATGAAAAAAACCTATTATACTTTTTATTATTAGCGAAGCGAATAAAAACTTTCAAACGCATCCGGTTCGAAGGACCAAAAATGATTGGTATAAAGCGAAAAATTAATTAGATTGCTGGTTCATAAAATTAGTTTACCAATCACCTGCGAATAATTTAATTAATTATGAAATCTGAACTGAAAATAATTACGAACAGTTGAAGATGCACTTACCCCTGTTTTTGCAGCGTGTTGTTTGTGACGTCTTTCACACGGAAGTGATTTTTCGACAGCAATTGTCATATATCGAAGCGCGCACACCCCCAATGTACAAATTCAACTGGTTGAGTGCGCGAAGATGCAATTGAACATGCTCAGAAAGTAAAATAAAATAAAGTTTTCAATCGCATTCGCCAAAATTCTTAAAGACAAATACGAACGTATAAACGCGAGAAAAATATTAAAATAAAACAAAATTCTTATACCCAAAAGTATATTTACAAAGGCGAGTGAATTTTGGACAGGCACCTTGCTCGAAATCTTTTCAAAAAAGAGAAACGATGAACTACTTTTTTTTGACACCTGCTAAATATTAAAAAAAGCTAACCTTTACTTTTTTGCCATTTTTAGACAACAAAAAATATCCTTTTAATTAAAATTTATAATTTAATTAAAAAACTTAAGTAAAAAGTTAATAACATCCAACCTCTTTTGCAACTGGTAGACCCAACTTGTGAAAACTTGTTCGAAAGCTTACTAAATAAGAAAAAATATGGTGCGTGATCCTAAACCCCGAAGACCCCTCCACTATCCTTAAAGGTGGAGAGTTTCCAACTTTAGAGCTTTATAATATTGTATTGTCACTGTAACTAGTCCATACCAAATTTGATGTTGATCGGATATGTACAAGTTTGTCAAAATTCACTTACAAGAGGAACTAGGGCGGCGTCAATTTCACAATTTTAAAAATATAATTAAAAATTCGTGATCTCTATCCCCAAAAGTCCCTACATACCAATTTTGAACGAAATCGGACATACTTAGATGGTCCTCTTCCACCCTCTTCAAGTGGGGGGTTGCAAGCATTATAATATTGTATTGTATTGGCACTGTGACTTATAATAACTATAAGCCCACAACAATTTTGATGTTTATCGGATATGTACAAGTTGGTCGAAATTGTCCAAGAGGGAGGGGGGCGTCACTTTCACAATTTTAAAAATCTAATTAAAAATTCTTGATCCCCATCTCCAAAAGTCCCTGCATACCAATTTTGAACGATATCGGACATACTTAGATAGTAGCCCCCCCTCCAGCATTTTCAAAGGGGGGGAGCTGTGAACTTCATAATATATATATATATATATATATATATATATGTATTGTATTGTCATCGGAACTTTAAGTGTGTACCAAATTTGAAGTTGATCCGATGTCTAGAAGTGGGTTAAAACTGATTTAAAATTAAGTGTCGCGCTAGTCCTCTCATATAACCCATTGTGCGCCGTTCAACACTCGAGATCAGACCAGTTGGTGGACAATGAAGTGTCATTTTACAGTGTGCAACAAACTGTACTTTCAATTGTACTTTCAACAAATAAGTATTTATGTACCTAAGTTGATTGTATAGATTTTTCTAAACTTAAATAAATCTGTTCTTACTTCTATTTGATCTTTTTCTTTTTTTTTAAGGAATCAAATTTTTAATAAAAAAAACGCAAGTGCGGTAAAGTACTTTACACACAAATGGGTGCGGTAAAGTACTTTAGGGCACGCAAATGGGTGCGATAATTGTGTGCACTCTATAATTGAATACATTAACACCTGAACATCATGTTTTGTTTTGTTTTTTTCCATTTTCTATTGCTTTTTAAACAAACCTTGATACGGTTTGTGAACTTTCCACCAGTAAAAATATCAAAATCGTAAGCTACAAGCACTATAAGGAAAAAAATTGTACCTAACACATGTGAAAAGTGGAAATAACTACAGTTTATATCTTTATTTTGAGACAACTTTTTACAACTTTTTTTCGTTGGCCTATGCTATTTGTTATGGAAGACAGCTGATAACTGTCAAAAAAAAAATGAACGGGAGTCAAAAACTGCATGGCCGGCCAGGGCTATCAAAACGGACGGGCGACGATCCTCCACTTTATTGACGTCACATCCGTGGCTGATTTTTTTTTATGGTCACGTTACGACACAGCTGATTGTCTTTAAAATATTGAAGTCGGAATGATGGTTCATGCATATTTAATTTTTTTTTTGAGATTGTTTTTACTATATTCTTTCAGAACATTTTTTTTAAATCTATAGTAATCCTTAATTTTTCACAGCCGCTTCATTAGCTCACACAAAAATTAAGTTTAAAGCAGAAGCGAATGTGACAATCACAGATGACAAAGTCAAATACATGTCAAATATAACAGTTGGCATGTGGTACACGGCGGGTAATTTGAATTCAAAATAAGGAATGCTGAATCTTGAAGATTTTAACCTTTTGATCATGTTGCTTCCTTACAAAACTTTGGTGGAATATCGGGATGGCGTCTGAGAATATTTCTCTGAAATTTCGCGGAAATCTGTAGAGCCATTTTGAAAATATCATAAAAAAACATCTGACCTCCCATAAGACCCAATGTAAAATTCAGCCCCCGGAGAACAGCTGATTTTTTCAGGGTCGTGGCGTCTATTTTTGTGTTGGCCTTGGGCCGGCTTGCGCTTGAAACTTTTTAGCGCACGCTTCTTTTTTGTTTTTGTGTCCTTAAAAGTCAACAAGTGATGATGGCACATCACCTCCTGTATGAGTATTGACTTTCTTTAATGATTGCTATGTCAAGAGAGTAAACGACGCTATAATTTCTTAAGCGAACAACATTGAAAATTTTCGAAGAGATGGATTATTATAATAAATGAAAAAGAGCTAATTTTTTTTCATACTTACTTGCTCAAGTTTCATTAAATAAAATATATAAATTGTGTAGTTTTGATTATTTTTTACTTTTAAATAGGATAATACAAAAATTCAACAAAAAAAATATAGTCCATGTTGTACATGTTGTACCCAGCTCGTGCGGAAGGCATTTTTACCGCACTTATGGCTTGCCTGAACTTCGCTAGCGCGTCGTTTAAGCAAACGCCAATGCGTGCAATAGAGTATCACTTTTCGCACTTAGGTAAATATTATGAAAATATCTCTTATAATTTTCTATACCTAATAATATTAGAATGTATTTCTCAACAGAGCAAACATAGTCTAATAAGTTAGGATAGGAGGACAATTGGTTAAAACTCGGGAAGGTCGGTGTATCCCTGTGAAAGTTAGACTGTTTCACCTTATTTTTTAACCCCCTACAAATGAGCTTAAAACAGTGCATTACAATTAGATCACAGCAGCTGCGAGAGCTAGAAATAAATAAATTTCAATAGCGATTTGATTTAAAAGGGTTTGTGGGTGTAAGAGTATTTTTTGTTTTAATTATTTTATAAATTTGTAATATATTATTAGTATTTGAGTTTAATGGAGGTCATCAACCAGTCCTTCTTTCTTATATCTTAGCATTTTTCATGGGTTTTTGATAATGGTAAGTAACAGTGGCAGATACAGGGGGAGTCAGGGGAGCCCAAGCCCTCCACTCCTTGACACAATATTTTAATATTTAGTTCAAGTAAAAAAATAGCCAATGCATAAATTGGAATGTTTTATAAAATTATATTTTTTAATGTCACAAAAATTAATTTATTCTTAAATTTTGGTACAAAAATTTTATTATTTATTTTCCAAAAAAATTTATGCGAATTACTTGCATATATAGTGGCAAACGTCACAGCTCAGAGTTATTAAAACAAAAAAATAATTTTCTTGTCCCCTCTTTCCGAGACAACCTAGATCGGCCACTGGTATCTATCTATCTATCTATTTAGCCGTTTTCAATCCACCTTTGAACATAGGCCTCCCCCAATATCTTCCATTCTTCTCTGTCTGTCGCCGTGATTGTCGATCTAGTTCCAGCATGCTTCTTCAAATCATCAGCCCATCTCATTTGGATCTTCCCCTACTTCATTTATTGTCTCAAGGTCTCCAGTTTACAATACATTTGTTGCATCGATCTTCTTTCTGTCTAATATTATGACCAGCAAATTTCTATTTTAATTTTTTTTTACTTTTCCTCTGACATCCCTTACTTTTGTTTTATTTCTTATTTCTTATTCATTAATTTCTTTTTTTATCTTTGTGCTTGTTTCTTACCTTATTTATGTTTGATTTTGTAGGTGTCCAGGTCTGGGATCCATAGCTAAGTACAGGAAGGATACATTGGTTATAGACTTTCGTTTTGTGGTACTTGGGACAATTTTTTATTTTTTATTGTGTAGCCTAATTTACCGAATACTACCCAGGCCATTCTTACTCGTCCCTTAATTTTAGCTGTTTGGTTCTCTTTTTTTAGTTTGATAATTTGTTCCAGGTATATATATTCCTCTACTGGTTCTATTTTCTCTTGGTTTATTCTGATCGTGATATCTTCATATGTGTTTGCTGTGATTTTAGTTTTAGTGCAGTTCATACTCAAGTCTATATTTTTAGCTGCTGTACTAGTTCTTTTAGATTTTTTATCAGTTCTTCTTTTTTATCTCATATTTTTTGGGGTGATATCATCAGCATGTCTTGGGTGGTTTAAGTATTGTCCGTTTATTTTGATGCCTATTTCTGCCTAATCTAAGTTTTTAAGACATCTTCTAGGGCATGGTTAAATAGTTTAGGGGATATTGTGTTACACTGTCTCACACGTCTTCTTATGCGGATTGGCCTGGTTCCTCCCTGGATTTCGATTGATGTTGTTGCTGCGCTATATATTGGCTATTAAAACTGTGTGTAATCTATTTGTCTATTAGTTAATAATACTTTTACTGCTTAGTGCTATCGAAAGCTTTTTCAAAGTCTATAAACGCACTATATAGTGAAATGTTGTATTCATTGGCTCGTTCTATTAGGATTTTCATGGTTAATAGGTGGTCAACTGTGTTGAAACCTTTTCTGAAGTCTGATATCCATCAAATTCTATTGTTAGCCTATCTGCTAATATTTTCGTGAAAAGCTTATAAATGACATGAAGGATTATTTTTTAGGTCTGGTCTATCGCTTTTCTTGTGTAGAATAATGGTTATGGATTCTTTCTAGTTGTTTGGGAATATATTATATATAATATACATTCCCCCCCCCCCCCCAAATTTGGTTTTGACACACAAAATACACCTCCTGGTCATTGTGCAAAATAGCTTTGCGCAATATTTATTATGACATCCCCCCCCTTCCCCCAATAAAGTTCTTAGATTTGCCCTTGTAAAAATGGTTAAATTTTATTTGACACTGTATTTTGAGCCCCAATTATTTGGTATGAATTGCGAAAAACTTGATAAAAGTTGCAATATTACATGGTCAAGTTGCAAAAATGGTACATTTTCGAAGCCGACTTTACTCACATAAAATTGAATCTGTTTGAAAACTTTGTGGAATAAAAAGCCAAGTACGCGAAAATGGCATTCCGTAAAAAGAATTGAGATAAAAGTAAAGCCAAGTTCTCCAATACAAATTTCAAAATGCAAGGTTCTTACTAGTTTCGAAATGGTTTTTTAAACTTTGCTATTACAGCCAAACTTCTTTATCTTCAATTTAGCACTATGCCTAAAAGTCATTTACAGCCGTAATAGCCAAGTTATGATTTCACTTCTTTTTTAAAGGATTGGATAATATTTAATTTTCAAAGTAGTAAAATATGCGGAATATTGTTCAAAACTTTTGCAATGCCTTACTTAAAATTTTGAGGTTTTTTAATTTTTTTCCATGGTTTTATCATAGTTCCTATCAGCCTTCCAAAGCTCAGCTCTCTAGCGTTTCTGAAAGTGCACAATGTTACTTTTACATAACTTTATATGTATAGGGGAGGAAAATAAATTAAAATTGTAGTGTTTTTAAATTTTGTCCTATAGTTTTATCATAGTTCCTATCAGTCTTCCAATGCTCAGCTCTCTAGCGTTTCTGGAAGTGGGTAATGTTACTTTTATATAACTTTACATTTATAGGGGAGGAGAGTAAATGAAAACATTGGACTTTTTCCAATGGTCAGCTCTCTAGCGTTTGTGGGCAATGTTACTTTTATATAAATTTACATTTATAGGAGAGCGAAGTAAATTAAAATGTTGGTGTATTTAAATTTTTTCATATAGTTTTATCATAGTGTCTTTCAGTCTTAAAAAGTTCAGCTCTCTAGCGTTTCTGGAAGTGGGCAGTGTTACTTTTACATAACTTTACATTTATAGGGGAGGGAAGTAAATTAGAATTTTATGGTGTTTTAATTTTTTTCTATAGCTTTATCATAGTTACTATCGGTCTTCCAAAGCTCAGCTCTCTAGCGTGTCTGGAAGTGGGCAATGTTACTTTTACTTAACATTGCATTTGTAAGGGAGGAAAGTAAATTAAAATTTTGGGGTGTTTTAATTTTTTCCTACAGTTTTATCATAGTTCCTGTCAGTCTGCCAAAGCTCAACTCTCTAGCATTTCTGGAAGTGGGCAATATTACTTTTACATAACTTTATATGTATAGGGGAGGGGAGTAAATTAGAATTTTGGGTTTTTTTTTCCCAGGGGTTTGGTCATAATTTCTATCAGTCTGCCAAATTTCAGCTTTGTAGCATGTCTGGAAGTACAGTAGAATATTGATAATCTATACATGAGTGAGTGAGTGGCAATTTCGAAGTTTTTTGAAATTTCGTAACTACTTTACTACTTTATAGAATACCATGAAACTTGGAGGGGTTGTTAGCTTCATGAAGATCTCCCACTGTGCAAAGCTTGAGATTCGTAGCTCATTCCAAAGTAGAGTTTTAGATAGGTCAAATATCGGCTGAAATGTTTCAAGAAAAGATGGTTACGGCGCACGAACTTGGCGAGGCACTGCCGTGCCCTAAGATATAGCAACTTTAACATCAACACTTAAAATATTTTGATAATTTTTAATGGTTTTATGAATTAATATTTCTCAAAAATATTCAAATAATATCAAGATTCTAAAAATAAAAAAAAATCCAAACAACTACACAAATATTACTGTTTTACTATGTGCTCTTTCTTGGTCTGCTCTCTTTCCCTGTTCTCGATTATTTACAATCAAATTTCACCATTAGAGGAAAGGTGCCTATTATCGCATAGGTTCCTAATATCGGATAGTAAAGTATTTCATAAACTACTGGTCCAATCTACCTGCGTGTGCATGTACCGATGCTACACCAAGCTGTACAGATTCTATATAAATTACAGATTTCTGCGGCAAGTTTTTATTTGCTGTTCAGTTGTTTACGTGAAATCATAGTGCACGAAAATGATATCGCTGCTGATTATAGGCATCATCTATTTTTATAAGGTAAGACAAATTACTAATTTGATTTACATCATTTGATTAAGCATATTGTAAGGTTTTGTTTGATGTATTATTTATTAGGTTTAGTGCAGTTTTGTCTTTTCGAAAAGGTTGATAACCTCACATATAATGTATGCCCTAATATCAGAAACTATGGGTTTCCCAATTTTGTTTTTAGTTTTAAGCGTTGACAAATTATTTTTGTATTGGAAAAATATTATTCTAGTGTATGGTTTTAAATGATTAAAAAGTATAACAAAAAAAGCTCTAACTTCACTATGGGTTCCAAATATCGGACATTTGCAATATTGGGACTACCTCCTATCCGATATTAGGACACCCATTTTTAAAATGGTGATTTTTGTATTCTAAAATATATTTTTATCTGTCTCAGAAATGAATTAAGTTTGACATTTGGCATTTCAGAATATTGAAAAAAATAGGTTACGTAATTGTTTGCCAACACGTACTTCTGATATATAGCATTTTTTTTTATAGTTTAAAACAAAAAAGTATCCGATAATAGGCACATGTCCTCTACCATTTCACCATTACTTCTTCCACAGACTTTTGTTCCTGAACTGCCGTTGGGGACAATACCATGGGAGTCTACTTTTATGAATTCTTAGACAAACAGTTAAAAGTAATTGTCGAAAGCAATTTTCTGCAATTAATCGTTAATCTAGTAAACAAGCAAAATTCCTAATCTTATATTAAAAAAAAAAACTTTGAAACACATTCACAAAATTATGTTATTTCATCGGCGCACCCAGGGGCATAGCATACACATTATGAGGCCTTGCCCGAACCGAACCGAACCTAACCGAACCGAACCGAACCGAACCGAACCGAACCGAACCGAACCGAACCGAACCGAACCGAACCGAACCGAACCGAACCGAACCGAACCGAACCGAACCGAACCGAACCGAACCGAACCGTACCGAACCGAACCGAACCGAACCGAACCGAACCGAACCGAACCGAACCGAACCGAACCGAACCGAACCGAACCGAACCGAACCGAACCGAACCGAACCGAACCGAATCGAACCGAACCGAACCAAACCGAACCGAACCGAACCGAACCGAACCGAACCGAACCGAACCGAACCGAACCCCCCCAAGAAATATTCCTGGGTGCGCCACTGGCTATTTTATTCCTTTACTATATTTAGGGCTTGACTTGTTTGATTATCTGGGGTGCGTTCGAAACGAAAATTAGCATTATCTGTTCAAAAGATTCAATTAGAAAAAACTTACAACCTACAGAGAAGAAATCGTTTTAAATCTTCACAAAACTATCCTCAATATGTATAAATAAAAAACAGAAAATACAACGGATACACTTTTTTAATTTTTAAGATGAGAAGAAAATTCTTCGGTCAATCACGACGCTAATTGCCAATTCTGGTGACGCTTTCAAGCACTTCCGAAACGGTTCAGCTTTGGCTAATATTGAACGGAACTTGGCAGCCATTTATGAAAATATATGGCGCTTAAGGCGTTGAACGGATAATGTTAATTTTCGATCGGCTTTAGGCGACGATGGCCAATAAATTTACAAAAATCTAAATTTATTTTTTAGACTACATCTTTTTTTATTAGTACATTCAATATGTCTCCTCCTTAGAGTAATACAAATAGTATGCCCTCTCCAGACATTAAGCTTCTTCTTCATAAAGGGTCGTAAAATAAGTAAGAGGAAAAGCCTTAAAGTGGGTATTGACTTGCAACAAAACACTACAAACACTCCAAACATTTTCGCCGAAAATGTTCGCTCAGTGAGTACGTGTCTATGCAATGCTTATGTGATTTTGCAATCTGGGAACACAGCGCGCATCAAACACTACAAACAGGACAAACATTTTCGGCGAAAATGCGCGGAGTGTGTGTGAGTGAATACGTGTACTTCAAAAGCATAGACCGCGCTGCAACAAATTTTGCAAGTCAATACGTCACGGCGAACGCGCAAAACATTTTCCGAGGCTTGTCGGTAAATCGGAATACCACAAAGAGATTTATTCCTTCTTGTTTGTTCAGTGGGTGCGGTGGTTTTTTTTTTACTTGGCAATTAAAAAATGGAATGGACCATCCATCTCCCGCACAACGCTCAAAAAGTATTGAACCTTCATATCCTTAATTTCAATACGCATCTGATTATTCAGCTGACAAAACATATGTAAACTACGACATTGAGGAAATTTTTTTAAATTAATTTATGCGGTTCGGTTCATTTAGTTTAGTTATTAAGTAAAAAAAACTTTACCTTTAGTTAATATGTTTGAATAATAATAAATAAATATTAAACTTATTTATAAAAAAAATAAATAAAAAAAACACCAAACTGCTAGTTCTACTTGTGCCTACTATAGTCGCAGTTGAGTATAAAATTGATAGGTATCACAAACTGTAATAGATATACTTATAATGTACGATATGCTTCAATTTTTAGTTTTGATGCCCAAAGCGCACTTACAAAATTATACAGTTTTGTATTTTCATGAATTAGGTTATTGGGTAATTCTGTACCCAACTACGACTAGTAGTTACAAGTAGATTTAGCAGTTGGGTGTTTTCTGTTAATTTATTTTTTACATCCATTTTTTAATTCTTATTCAGCCTTATAGAAAGAATGCATTTATCATTCATTTAGCGTTACTCGGAGATAGGTGCGTTTCTACAAACATTGAGTCAAGGTGGGGGAGGGAGAGGGAGAGGGAAGAAGTAAAATGCTGTTGAAAAATTCTTAAACCGTGTGCAGAAAGAAGTTTTGAAATCGCTTCATATTTGGGAAATTTATGCGAATATGGTTTTTGAAGAGGGTGAGGGGGAATGACAGGCGGCGAGATGGCTAGGACATGACATATTTTAAATAGAGACCCTGTATGTATGACATATTTAAAATATGTCATACATAGATTGTCTCTAGCTAGGACCAGGGAGGACTACAAAGTAATTACAGCAAATTTTGTATGCCTTAACGCCTACATTATGTGTCAAAATACCTCGTATATATGTTGATTAATGGTACTGTTTACAAACAACCAAAAGTTTTTTTTAATTTTAGGGATTTGTGTCATATTGTTTTTGTAAGTCTAAAGTTGTAGCTATTGACAGAACAAAAAAGAAAACAATTGAATCAGCTTAATATTTTTTAGTAGCACATTTATAAAAAGTGGGCACTACCCGGTCTACCCTACCTTTGATTCTGTGTGCCATCTTGGAATTTGATAGCGGACAAAAAATATTTTTGGTCAAAACCCAGACCAATTCGTTCAAAAGTGATAATAAAAATCATTTCATGCCTTTTTTTTGGGCCACCCGGTATATTTACCTTTATTTCATGTTTCAATTTTTTAATAAGGGCATTGCAGGTCTCTATAAATATAAAACCAACTCGTTGTTTTGATACTTTAAATAGGTATTGTAGACTCGTGAAAGAGTCCACTGTTGCTAAAAAACGTAGAGTAATAGCTAAGCTATCTTGAACAGGTATAGCATGTCGAAGTTGGGTATCTTTCTTGAATATTTTAGGACCCACTAGACAAATTAAGTTTTCAAAATCATCTGCAGATATTCTGGTAAAATTTTTGAAATGGAAATAGTCCATATCTCTCAGTAAACTTAAATTTTGTCTTTGTAAATACAGACGTCTAGACCATTCTTTTCGCTGCTCTTTTTTATTTTTGAATAATCAGAAGAGCGCCGGCCGCTACTACCGGGTCGTCTTCGTCCATCACGGTTGACGGTGATACTGACTTAAAATAGCGAGAATACAGGACGCAGAGCAAATGCTATATACCAATTAAAACCGTAAGTTCAGAAAAATGAGCCAATCACATTGCATCTGTACACCTGGTGCCTTGCAGATTTTCACTCCACGTGGACTACGATAACCTACTATCTATTAGGGAAGTGATGAATTGATTAATAATCACTTTTTCCTACTTGCGTGCGTAAAAGTGCACTTTTACGCACGCATTTGCGTGCGGAAAGTTGAACTTTCCGCACGCCGTGAATTTTAGGCCTAATTAGACTTATTGACCCATTTATAAACTCAATTAAATTAAAAATGAAAACAGAATTTGTTTTTTGCTGTTTTAATGTAAAAAATACCAAATATATTAAAATGTAAAACCAAGCTTTTTATGCAACTAGGAAAAATTTTGTACCTAACTCTTGCGGAAAGTGCCTTTTCCGCCCTTGACGGCGTGCCGTCGCGTGCGTAAAAGTATCACTTTCCGCACTAGTTAGGTAAATAACTATTCCTAATTTCTACTAAATTTGACTTGTGCAGCGTTAAAAATCAATCGGTGTGTGGGTAAGTTGAAATATTGTTTGCCCACAAGTTTCAAATTTTTCGACTTTTCATAATTCAAAATGACGTCATTTAAGAAAAGTAAACTACTAATCCGATTAAAATGAGAATTTAAAAAATAGTAAATAAAGAAAAAGAATCAAAAATAATTTGCAAATAAAATACTCTCCCAATTTTTGGGCACCTAAGCTAACACAATTAATGTATGTATAATATAATTTTAACTAATTTTGGTCCACAAAAAAAAACCTCTTTGCGATACCCGGGGACCCGACCAATGGACCAGTTTAATACCAAGTATAATGTATTAGCTCACACGTATACTATAAGTAGGGTGAGCTATGGTGTCTGTCTGTCCATCTGTCCGTCTGTCCGACTGTCCGACTGTCCGTCTGTCCGTCCGTCCGTCCGTCCGTCTGTCTGTACCTACAGTTTTATTCTAAATGACTCTAAATATTGAATAAATAATATATATATATATATATATATATATATATATATGTATATATATATGTATATATATGTATATATATATATATATATATATATATATATATATATATATATATATATATATATATATATTATATGTATGTTCGTCTGTATGTCTGTAAGTCTGTATGTCTGTATGTCTGTATGTCTGTATGTCTGTATGTCGGTATGTCTGTATGTCTGTATGTCTGTATGTCTGTATGTCTGTATGTCTGTATGTCTGTATGTCTGTATGTCTGTATGTCTGTATGTCTGTATGTCTGTATGTCTGTATGTCTGTATGTCTGTATGTCTGTATGTCTGTATGTCTGTATGTCTGTATGTCTGTATGTCTGTATGTCTGTATGTCTGTATGTCTGTATGTCTGTATGTCTGTATGTCTGTATGTCTGTATGTCTGTATGTCTGTATGTCTGTATGTCTGTATGTCTGTATGTCTGTATGTCTGTATGTCTGTATGTCTGTATGTCTGTATGTCTGTATGTCTGTATGTCTGTATGTCTGTATGTCTGTATGTCTGTATGTCTGTATGTCTGTATGTCTGTATGTCTATATGTCTGTATGTCTGTATGTCTGTATGTCTGTATGTCTGTATGGCTGTATGTCTGTATGTCTGTATGTCTGTATGTCTGTATGCATACATGTGAGCTAAAAATTAAAAAATATCCAAGTGCGAAAAATTACTTTTTTAAATTTTACGCAATTTCAAAAATCATATCGAAAAAAGTTTATTAAAGATTAACTTTATGTAAATCATCATTTCATATTCTACAGAAGCGCACCTTTTGAGGATATGCCCACATACAAGGATCCTGGAACTTCTGTTCGATTTATATTTACCTGTAGTTTATGTGATTTCCGCGAGGGAAGTGTTGGAAATCTTGTTCTCATTTCTTTTTAGTGACGCCGTGGCCGACAAATACTTTGGTCGGACCCGAAAAGGGCCGCGGCTGTTTTGTGTCGGTAGGGTTGAAATTATACCAGGAAGATTTTATATGAATTTAGATAACTTTTGAAGGGCAGAATCAAGCAAAATTTCGCGAAATCGATAGAACCCCGTATTAGGAGGTATTTCAAATGACTTTGAAAACACGACGATCTTTTGCGCGCGAATGTTTGTTGCATTCGGAGGAAAAAGATCGGAATGTTCGTAGTGTTTTGCGCGTTTGGAGTGATTTGTTGCAAGTCAGTACGCACCTTTAGGTAAATCCCATTTTAATTTATTTTCAAAGCATACAAAATTTTTAAATATATTGCCAAGAACATAATCTAATCGCCAAAATAAACGGATAAACCCGGATTTGTCTAAAACATTAAAATTCTTGTCTTGTCGGTGTCACCCTCGCAAATTTTTCTGCTCCTTTTATGTGACCTCTATCTATCATAATAAAGTAAATTATACATGCCCCTCTTATATTTCATTCTGCCACTTATCCTAAATCCTTAAACTTAATTTCAAAAAGTGCTCCCTTATTTTATAAACCAAATTGTAAATAAATAATTTTTACAAACACACACACACAATGAGGCCTTATCACTTTTTATCCTGTTTAAGTTCCGTAATGAGTTGTGTTATCGGACTAGTAATGTAACAAGTTCATTACATCACTAAATAACATATTGTTAAATCAAAATTTAGGACTTCCATTGTCTTAATTTATTTTAAACACGACGATTCGGTTTGTAATTATCTCTAACCGTTTTCAAGTGTAAACTAAACAAACCAGTCTACAGGCTACTACTTATACTAGTTGGTGTGCAGTCAGGTGTGACGCCCCGGCCCCTTTTTTAATTTTTTAAGACGCTTGTTTCACTTAAGGAGTGGTTTCCATATGTTTGGTATGTCCGTACTTGGTTGACTAAAAACTTCCTTATTCTGCATTATAAACGCAGCTTTAATAAACTTACGTTTTTGCCAATGCGACTCTTTATGCAAAACTTTAAATTATGACGATTGAATCCTGTGATCATTTGACAATGTCTCGGAATAACCATTCTGTATTGTAAGTTTTTGTAATTAATTCTTCATTATTACTACAAATATTTACGGCTCCTAAATACATATTTCTTATAACTCCCTGTTTTATAGCAACAAAATGATTAGACTTAAAATTTAGGGACTGTAAGTTTTCTATATACAGTGGTTTGAATGTTTCTGTCTATTGTATCTAATGTGTCATCCATGTATCGTAGCCATAGCTTTGACTGTGTTTATCGCATGGTCCTCAAACCACTGTAGATGTTCGCTACCACCATCATTTTGCACGTAAAACTTATCTTTTACTTGAAAGTAAGAGTTACGGAGACAGAGCTCCAAGAGATCCATTACCCCCTCCACCGATAGCGTTGTTCTTTCATGAAGTGTATCATCAGTATTTTGTTTTTAATGATACTGAGTGACTCATTTATTAGCACGTTGATGTGAAGATTTTTTACATCTAAACCTCGACAAAAAGTTCCGCGTTTTTGACAATAGATTCGGACTTACTCTGTAATGGTTGAATAATATCCAACAAAAACCTAGACAAAGTGCTGGTCGGTGAGTCCCTGGAGCTGGTTATTGGTCGCAGTGGTATATCCTTCTTATGAATCTTGGCTAGTCTATAGAAATGTGGTGCCTTACTCTGGTGCGAAATCTAACGGCGCCGGCGTCCGGGATATTTTCGATGGTTATGATTGGATCTATTGGTTCGGTTCGGTTCGGTTCATTTCTCCAGAACTTCTTCTATATTTCTCTCGTATGTCTCGACATCCATGATAACCGTCTCGTTTCCTTTGTCGCCAGATAGAATCTTAATTGATTTGTCAGTCTGCAGATTCTTGATTGCCCGTTATTCTTGCGCGTTGAAACGTCATGTTTAAAATAAATAAAGACAATGGAAGTCTGAAATTTTGTTTGTACTCAATCATTGTCTACGAATTTCAAACAAAGAACATATTGTAAATCATAAGTACGGGAATCACGACTCGGTCTAAGACGTCGTCGTCACAATATTTCTCACTTGTAGGTAATATAAATAACTGGTCCTATTTATTTTTACCTTCTTAGCCTGCTCAGCAATGGCTAGAGAAGTTATTATTTTCGAGGATTTTTTTTTGTTGTGGCCAATTAAATGCGTTGTGTGCCAAATTGTGGCCAATTAAAATGCGTTGGGTGACATTTGTGGCAAACTAAATACGTTGCCGCCATTTTGTGACACTGTAAATAAAATAATAACGCTGTGCCAATTTGTGACACTAAAATCAAATTACTGAGTAATTAAACAAATATCTGGAAGCAGAACTGTATTTTCCAGCTAGGTAAAACATTGATATGCCCGGTAACTTTTATACAGTGGAGAAGGGAGGGGTTCAGAAATAAGAAAATTTTAAGCGCCACAGTGTTTTAATATCAATGTTTTACAAAGAAGATCTTAATTAAAATACAGTGTAATTAAGAATAACCAAAAAAATTGCCTAATAAACAAAATAGAATTTAAAAGATTCCCAAATGAATCAAAATGACCCAAATAGAAAGTTCCTTATAGGTAGATGCACATTTCCAACAGGTCACAGTGTACCTACATTTGAGTCAGTAGTGTAAGACTCACTTGTATAAATGATTGTTAAAAAAATATATATACTTCCAAAATTATTCCGTCATAGGGGAGATCTAGACCAAATATCTGCTGTCATCATTCTACGTTGGGTAGAATGAGACAGACAGCAACCCAGTCCGAGATCTACCCCATGAGGTAAAACAATGTAAGGAAACCGCTAAAAAATATAACCTCATCTCTCTTTTGTCTCAGCAAAGTTGGTTCACATTGGATTGTACAAATAACACAAAGATTTAGTTCATCTTGTTTATTTTACAGGTAAAACTGAAAAAATACTGGAGACATGAAATATGCAAAAAAAATTAAACAAGTTCGGGCCAAAGTAGCAAGGCACTTTAAATTTCACGAGTGAAATTGTCTTAAATAAATGAAATGAAGGAAAACAAGTCAACTTAGTAAATACTCCGCAAAATTTTGGTTATGACGTCATACCTTTACCTTGCGTTTACACGAAATGTTAAATTATACTATAAAATTTGTGAAAAAAATTATATCTAAAAAATGGTTGCTTGCGTGAAATTGAAGAAAACTCCTACCTTGGTCCTTGATTATTTTATGGTTAAAGAAGAGGGTGTTTTGATTTGTAAGCCTGGAAGTCCCCAAACATCTTCCTGGCAACTCCGGGTCCCTGTCCTGCTCGCGCCTTTCCTGGTGATCCCCTAGCACATGACGCTAGGACAGCACATGGTCCAAAAATGTGGTTGGATCTTGCCCGAGCGTAAAACCCTGTGGAAAATGAAATGTTTCAGTTTCCTGGAATTCGTCTATTTTGCACGAAGTTCCCCTACACCGAGTAACTTAAATCAAAAACCCCATGTCGACTCAATAAAATAAATTAGATTTAAACAGATGAACTAAAATAATCCTAACGTACCTTTCCCAGGGTTACAGTGCTACACCCGGCTTCATACCAGCGTCCAGCACAACTGTCCCGTCGATGGAATGGACAGGGCTGTAGACAAAGGAGAAAAACAATATATAGTTTTTATCCAAAACGTGTTTTAAAAAAAAAAATCAAAAAACTCCAAAAATTCCCCACGTCCTTTGTCGAAAAAGTACATTTCACACGAAAAACAACTACAACTTGGGAGGCAAATATTGTCTTGAAGAATTAAAAAAAAATAATAAAAAAAATCGAACTTACCGCTCTTATTTCCCGTAGAAATGACGTAGGCCGCCTTTTAATCCCTCTCAAAGGGTGTGAGCGTCACTTTAAGATTCGCCTAAACACGACAGCTCACAGTAAGCCGTCTTTGGTATAATCCGCAACTACTGCAGTGCCAATAACCACAAAAACAATGGCGACACCAATAGACGGCCACCAGCCCAGCCAAAATTCTTTAGGAAAGAGACAAGGCACTTCGAGAACACAAAAAATGAAGTGGCCGGAAACCGTTCATAGATCTGGTGGGGACAGTACCAACCTAATTTTCCCGGTTAAATTCAAATAAGGATGCAAACCTATTTATAAAAAAAAATGCTCTCACCAAAAAATCACTAAATCCGGTTTGCGAGACTGGAGGAAAAAAACCCGCGGTTTTCAAACTAACTAATGAGGAAATACATTAATACTTTCGTACCGGTATATAGGGGGCAGCATCGACCAAGGGGATATTGAAAATACGTAAAACGCACCTTGAGGTGTTGTCGGATCTATTTCCACCGTTGAAATTTTTATAACAAGGACGTCGAGACACCCTCCATACATAGACCGAACATTTGCCTACCGGACCCCTACCAACATATCAAGTAGGAGGAAAATAAATAGCCGGACTATAAGATGCTCAGCATTGAAACCATCAACTATAAATTCAATTACTGGAGATCAGAGCATGCAGCAAATCCAGGAATATTTGAACATTCAACCAATTCCCATATGAGTAAAGCTATACTATGTGTAGAATTTAGTTGTATTTTAGTTACAGTTTTAGTCAAAAGTTTCCTTTGCGCTTTATAAATGTTTTCTCTAAGATTCATAAGGTTTGACGCCATTTTTGTAAAACATTTCTACATTAGTAAAGTTGTTTCTGAACCTGAACCTAAAAATACACACTGAACTACTGCTTAAACTCGGCACAAGAGTGTTCAGATGTTAACTCACACGATTTCGTTTATTCTTTTAGTATTGGTTTTTATCCCTCGTTTATCTCCCATTTACAAAAGTGCATAACTCGTATTTATTTTATCTTCTCCTCATCAAATTAATAAAGATATCAAAGGGGCGGAGCCTCGGTTGTTCCTGGTCAAACTGTGGACCTAACTATGTTTTCGTGCTATCAAAACTAGCTAATCCGTGGAGGATATGAGGTTCGGAAGAGAAATTATTTTCCCAATATCCTCGAAAATAAACATAAGCGAATGAAATGTTCATCTAAATGTTTCCTTCCTGTTACTGAAACCATTTGTGATGCGGCAACGCCGCTATGCCCCAGCAGAACAGCTGTTTATCTCCGTGAACGTCAAAGATAATTACAAAATTTTACAGATAAACAAAACAATCAAAAGTTTTAATGTGATTTTTCCCCGAAGCCTGTGATCTTAAATTCCAATTACGATGTCCAGATAATGCGATGTGCGTAGTGTCCACAGTAATTCGATGGAATGTCTCCTTTATAAGGTAACTTTTTGGACACTATATAACCTCCAAACCTAGCTCTATAAAATACCCTTAATTTATGTACAGAAAGACGAGTCGAAGAGCCTTGATTATTTACCTAAATAAGCAAATATGTAACGTTGCCTTAAACGTAAAAATGACACGTTACATAATCGCCCCCCCAACTTCAAGACGATTAACCTAAAAAGGTTAATCTGAGAGATCCGCTGCCGACTTAAGGTCTTTGGCATGCCAACTACCTGGCAGTACTTTACCCGATGGTTCCTGAAGCTCAAATATCCAAGGAGAAATTTTATTCCTAATTACATAAGGACCAACGAATTTCGGTGCTAACTTCTTCGAAAAAAACTTCGCAGCATCTGACAACACAAAATTCTTCTTTCAAGCACGCTGACCCACAACAAAGTTGGGTACCCTTGTACGCAAATTATACTGAACTACGTTTTTCTCTCCTGCCACCTGTAATCTTCTCTTAACATCCGCATAGAGCTTCCGGAAACCTTCGTTCTTACTTTCAGCTGCAGTTTGTACACCATTCTCTTCAGATAACAAAACTGGGTTGGAGTAATCTTTTCCTGACAGACACATATTCCTACCAAAATTAACAAAGAAAGGAGACATCCTGGTTGTCTCATGGGTTGCAGTACGAATCGCGCAGGCAAGGTTATGTATTTGTTCGTCCCACTTCCTGTGGTTGTCTTTCACATAACAACATAACATGGTTTTTTAACGTACGATTCGTCCTTTCTGTGCTCTGGGGTGATAATACGGATTATACTGAATTTTAACCTGATAACTCTCAGCAAAACGCTTAAACTCGTTACTTTTGTACTGAGGGCCATTATCACAAAGTATCAAACGGGGTACTCCGAATACCATAAATACTTGCTCCTCAAGATGCTTGACAACAGCTTATGTAGGGGATGTTCGCATTGGAAAAACTAAGGAAAACTTACTCAAATAGTCCGTAACGACGAGAATCCAGCAATTACCCTTTGTCGAACGAGGTAGGGGTCCACATAAATCTGTTGAAATAATTTCCCAAGGACGAGTTGGTTTTGGGTGAGATATCATCTGATCAGATACACCTTGTGTATCACCTTTATGAGCTGCACAGACAAAGCATTTTTTTACAAAAGTTGCCACGTCCTTGCGCATGTTTGGCCAATAATATTTTTCTGCCAGTCTGTGGAAGGTTTTATACACACCCATATTCGTTAGATGGTGAAAGTTGAGGGTATTCTTGTTTGACATATTTAAATGTACTTATTATCGGTGTATCTCCAATTCATAAATTTTAACGGTGATTCTACGACCCTCTTTACCATCTTTTGGTACCATCGATCTTTAATTGCTGTTGAAACGTCTCTGGGCTGCGAAATTGTATCAATCATGGGTACTGCGCGAGACAACATGTCCGGGACAACTAAATCTTTCCCTTTCCGATGGATTACTTCAAAGTCATATTGCTGCAGTTTTACAGACCAACGAGCAAGTCTTCCACTGGGCTCTTTCAAGCTATGAAGCCAATTTAAATTAAATGATCTGTTATGACCTTAAATGAGATCCCCTCAATATATGGCCGGAGCTTCTCTATCGCCCAAACCAATGCCAAACATTCTCGCTCGGTGGTCGTGTAAACACGTTCTTGCTTAGTCAAAGATCGACTCAAATAGCATATGACTTTGTCTCCTTCAGGATAAGCCTGCGTTAAACATGCTCCTATTCCATATCCTGATGCGTCTGTTTGAATGACAAATTCTTTGGTATAATCTGGACATGTAAGAATCGGTGCAGTCACTAAAAGTTCCTTAATCTTAATAAATGCCTTTTCGCAGTCTGGAGTCCAATCGAACTTTTGATTTTTCTTAGTAAGAGCTGTAATTGGAGCTATTATCGCTGAAAAAATTCTCTATGAAACGTCTATACCAGGAAATTGTACCCACAACTCTACGGACTTCTCTGACAGTTCTTGGCCTCTGGAGCTCTAACATGGCTTTAATTTTATTAGGGTCAACTCGGATGCCTCGACGGTCCACTACGAATCCTAAATAAGTCATTTCTGGCCTACACAGTTGGCATTTCTCCCAACTTACCATTATCTTTGCATTCTGCAATCTTCGTAGGACTTCCTCAAGAATTCTAAGATGTTCAGAAAAGCTCTGTGTGATAATTACGAGGTCATCGAGACGTACACGTAGGGGCCTAAATCGTTTCCTATGATGCTATCTATGAGTCTCTGCCAAGTTGCAGGTGCATTATGATGACCAAAAGGTAAACGTTTAAATTGAAAAAGACATCGCCGACAGATGAATGCTATTAGTGGCTTCGATGATTCTTCCATTGGTACTTGCCAGTAAGCACTCTTAATATCTAAAGTTGACAAGTACTTAGCATCTTTAAATTTGTCTCGGATACGAGTGGTAAAGGATAACTATCACGCGCCGTCACTGAGTTTAATTTGCGGTAGTCTACACAGAAACGATATTTCTTTGTGTTTTTCCTTTGTACCATTACCACTGGTGAAGCCCATGAACTACTACTACGTTCTATTACATCCATTTTCACATTTTCAGCATTTCGTCGATCTCGTCATCAATAAGTTTTTGAATGACCGGTGAGACCTTATATGAACGTTGTCTTATCGGTGCTGCATCTGTTGTAATCTTATGCTCTACCCTGTCTGTACATCCTAGTGAGTCACCCATAATAGTCTTATATTTAACGAGCAATTCCTCTAGTCGTTCTGATTCATAAGGTGTAAGAGTTGTTTGTTGGTCTGATGTTTCTAAAGAACAAATCACATCTTTATTATCGGCAAAGTGCCACTCATTAGTACTTAAGTTCGGTACTATTCCCATCGAAATCCAAAAATCTAATCCCAAAATCAAAGTGTGCGGCAACTCAGGAACGACGACGACCTCTATTAACCTAAATTTATCTTGAACTCGCATAGGAAGCTGCACTGTCCCAATACTACTCGTGCTCTGACCATTTGCCACAATATAACTCGTCTTCTTTGTCGTATCAAGTGAAAAACCAAACCTCTCGATGATTGACCAACCATGATTCCCTAAAAAGGTACGTGAAGCCCCGGAATCCAACAAACCTAATAACTTATTTTCGAGCACATCCACTTCTAAATAAGGCCTTTCATCTTTACGAGCATGACTTATCACATAATCTAAAACGTACGTTAGCCTATCGGTCGATGCTTGTTCAGGCTGACTCGAAGGTCGACCGCCTACGAGCGCCTGGGTCCGTTTCCCTGACGATTACAATTTCGACATTCTCTTACTGTTACCCCTGCTTGTCCACACGAATAACACTGCTTACCTCTAGGTAATGCGCACCCGATCGCCATGTGCCCTGTTTGGTTGCATCTATAACAAACAACGTCCCTATTCGCCCTACCAGACCTAGCACCTTGTGGTGGTTGTACATCCCTGTCACTTACGCTAGACTGACCACTAGGTGGTTGTTGTCTCTTTCTATCAGCTCTAGCAGAGAAACTGCTTGCTGGCTGCTGCCTATTTCTGTCAAATATATTATCAGAATTATTTAAATTCTGTTGGTTCGAAGTCCCGGTACTTGATATTTGAATAGCATTGACTTCTGTTGGAAAATCGTCATAGTCGCTCTCTACGTCGGCGTAGGCCAAGTCAGGTTCAATAGATTGGTTTCTTCTAGGAGTAAAATTCTCCTCCTCTAACCCATATCTTTGGTCTATTCTACGACACAAATCTTTTAAATGTGATAGGCTATTGACCTCAGTAGCAATCAACCCTTTCTTATAAATGTCCGCGATATTTGTGAAGACGATGGCTAATCTCGCCTCTTCAGAAACAGGACAGCCAAGTCTTTGGAAATATGTGTTCATGACAGTAATATAGGTCCCTATAGACTCTCCAGGGCCTTGTTTACGTTTTTGGATCTCCTTCAATAGCTTCTCGCCATATGAAGAAGGAAGATACTCTGCCATGAACCTTTGTTCCAGCTGTTCCCATGTATGGACTTCTCTACGAAAATCTTTATAAAAAGTATAGGCTGACTTTTCAAAAAGATCAATGCCTGAGTTCAGTAGAACCTTTTTGCTAACTCCTCTAGCCTGACTTAACTCGTCCACTCTCTCAAAAAATGCGGTGACAGAGATTGTACCCCTCTCGCCTGTAAACTTTAAGTTCCACTTATGCGGAGGTACAGGTGCAACGTGATATGAGGTACCAGGATCACTTGACATTGGCGACGAACATGAAAATGGTCGTGACTGAGCAATCGGTGCTATGCTAGTTTGGAGGGCAGCTAGACTCAAAGGAACGGTGGATGGTTGTTGATGCTGAAAAGCTGTTGTACCGTAATTCTCAATCGGCATAGGGAGTGGTGCTTGTACTGGTGTTCGAGTCGGGTTTGTAAGCACTTGCATTTGCAATGGAGCAATGACCGATGGTTGGTTTGTGGGCTGTTGAGCTGTTCTTTGTGTGCTCGAGTGCTGTGGTTGCGGGAAATGAGACTGGTTAGGTGTGTTGCCAGCATTTGTCGAGTGGTCTGAGCTTCGACTCGTTGATTGGGTTTCAGATGCTTCATCATCATCTGAGGTAACGCCAACTCTTAATAAATCTGTTGCTAGGCTTTGCAACCTCCCAATCAAACTCAAGGTTTCCGCAACGAGTATGCCTTTCGTTTGGCTTTCTTCAAAGTTAGACGGATTCATGTTATTTATCTTGGCTAACACGTGTTCCAACCTTACAGCGATTTTCCTAAACTCTCCCCCTTTGCTCCTACCAGAGAACTTTTCTACCAGTAGTACCAGACTATCTGGCTTCTTCATGCAGCTAAAAGCATCTTGGCCAAATTTAAAGGAATACGGAGGGTATCTCATACTTCCATCAGTCCTTTCTCTCTGCTTATCAGTATGAGCTGTTGCTTCATTTCTTCCACCGATCCAATGGCTGTGCCTCTCCATGTTAATTCGTAGATTAACTCGTCCTTGACTAAATACCTTATGTCCGACAACCGACTCAAAGAAATAGCCATGGTGAGATATTAAAACTTTAAACTTTAAAACTCTTAATTATACCTCCCAATTATAAAACTAAACCACGCAATAACAAACACAAAGTTCACTTTAAACTCACTAGTGAAAATCACTATAAATTTTCTCACAAATGTAGAAAATATAAAACTTAAATACGGGCAGACGCGAACAAAACCGACAAACACCGGAGCAGTAAGAAAATAAAATTGATTTGTATTTAAAAATGTAATCATAGTTTATATCAATTATTTGTACAACCAACTATGACGTCCAACCTTGCAGAGAAAAATAACTACTTAAATCCTAATTTAAAATTAACAAGTAGCAAAAGTTAAAAAAAAATAAAAGAGAGACAAGAGCTTTGGCAGTGTTCAGGTCTTATGTTCCACTCCTGCGTGAGTAAAACCAAAAAAAAATAATTGCGCTTATCCTAGCTGAACTGGATTAAAATTAAAGTTAAGTGATGTTTGTTTACCTCAGCAACCGAATAGGTAAATTTATCCCTAAATGGAACGTACAACAGACTAACTATAACAAAAATCCCAAAGCTGTTGTACACAGTTAACGCTAGGGTATACTCCTGCGACTCCACAACTAAACTCCTCAAAAAAAAACCCAAATCGCCGTATACAATGATTTTTCTAATAAGAATAAATCAAAACCCACTTTAACCTGAGTTTACACGAAACATGCATTGCTTAAGGCCACATCATCCCTTAATATATAACTGAACGCAATAAACATCGGAACAGATGTTCATGTTATAGAAATCGTAAAATATGCTCAATAAAAAAAAATCCGCTCGCTGAAATTGCGTCGAATTAGACTAGTAAGGATGTTGTGTGTAATTAAAAAAAATTAAAAGAAAATTTAAAAAATTTACCGATGGTAATAAAAAAATTTACACAAATAACGTCTTGGTAGGACTGCAACTCTCTAATAATCGTTAAAATGAAATTCTCAAAATTTTAACTAAATTGATGTAAACCATGGTCAAGAAGACCCTAGGATCGTACCGGAAGGTGTCCAAAAAAATTTTTTTTGGTGTCGACCACAGTAGCCCAATAATAAAAAAAATGAAATAGTGGCTCACTACAATGTTCAAAAATTACTCTACCCTGATAGGTGGTTTGGAGTAGGGAGAAAAAAAAATTAAAACAAATGATGATAGGTTGTTAAAACGCGAGGGTTCGAAATGAAATTATATTTGAATTCAGAAAAAAATATATTTAAATAAACTGGTAAAATAATTGTAGGGCAAGGTACTACTATGCACCAAAAAGAAATTTAAAAAAATATTTAAAAAATATTTTCAAAAAAAATTAAAAATGTTTAAGTGGGGTTGCAGCTCCTATTAACGATTTTAAAAGAATTAAAATAAAATTAGCACTAGAAAAATCTTAATAGAGTTATGTCATGCAACAGTTTTTGTTATTTTCCTTTAAAAACAGTTGTAGATTTCCCTTCCTCTCCCAAAACTGTGTGAATGTGAAAAGTGAATGAGCTAGAAAAATTATTTTACTATAGGAAAAAAAAAATATTTAAAATAAAATTTACTTAAGAACCATAAGGTATAAAAAATCGTAATTGCAAAAAAACCAATCAGTTTAGGAAAAGAAAAAAAAAATATTTATGTTCGAAAAAACCCAAACGATGTTAATATATTTGTTTAAAATTATTACTTAAGGAAATAAGCAACGTTAGTACTTATTTACTGTACCACTTTAATGTGAAGAACCTAAGTTTTTAACTTTGCACTCAACCCCGTAAAGAATTATCTTGTGTGCACTTTCAGAAAAACAACTATGAAAACAATTCCAAGGTTTACCTATAAGAACGTTGTAAAACTAAATCTGCCTACTCAAGTGTCTTTACACACAACACCTAATCAAAAAAAATTTTACTGCTTAATGCATTCGCAGATCCTTCTTCCCGGTGTTCACGAGATATAAAATTAAGTTGGGCCCCTTCCCACAACTATTAGTCAAAGCAAAAATTACCAAATGTCCAAGGGCTAATGAGACCCTATCACCTACAAATGATATTTTGAAATGAAACAGTTGGGAATAATCCTGCGTAAAAACCAGAGAACAAAAATCAAGAAGCCAAAACTTTTACATTAATTTTAAAAGAGCATACTAACCTCCCGGCCCCAAATAAACTTTTGTTATATCAACAAAACTCGGCCTAAAACCAAAAAAAACTTTTTATTAGACATTTCTCCTATTCCCTAAGTATAATGTCAATAAAACCCAAAACTTGTGATTTCCATTCCAATCCCGTCTGGACCCTATATTTTTTTCAAACGGTTAAACGCCCACAGGCGAAACAATATCTTATTTCAAAGAAAGGTGAAGATATTTTGAAGCACCCTGTGAAGATAGGACACTATTATGAAAAATTGTTCAGATCAGTGTTCTTACTAATTTTTAACCTAAATATATCTAGTTCCCTCATGTGCATGTTACTATTTTAATTCCTATCATAATTAAATAGATCACAAAATTTGTCTTTCTCCGCGAATCTGCAAGGTCCTGGAAGATGTGAGATTCCGCCTGTAGGCCAAATTTGATTGTATTTTAATTTAGCGAAAATCGAAGTTGCGAAATCCTAAAAAGATTAGCAGGAAGTCCTCGTTCCTCGATTTCTACACTCCGAACCAAACATTTCTTCCATTTCCACCCAGCTCGCGGGAGAAAAAAAAACCTAATTATTGCAATATAAAAGGTAGCCAGCTCCTTTATCCCTTCTACAACTATCAGCTTAAAAAAATATATGTCTTCATCAATGTTTAGTCGCATCAAAGAAAACCTATTGTTTTTAACTTTATTCTTAGGTTATAATCTTTTTTTAAAAATCAATCAACTTAAATTTATTGTTTAACCTGAACACTTTCCCATTTATTCCACAACAGTGTATTTGGTCGGTCGAGACGTCTTTCGCATGAAAAAGTCAACAAACCAACCGAACTGTAGCAATAGGGATCTCCAGTCCAATAGTTCCCACTCTTAGGTTACACTTTTGTGTTCTTAGTTAGGAATAGTAGCATAGGGAATAAGTAAAAAATGTAAAGAAACGCAGCTCAAAAACACTTTGACTTACCCTTGGATGAAAGGAACTTGGTACATGGACAACTGCACAGTCGAATCCAAATAATTCCAATCAAAGTAGTAGCAGTAGCACATCAAAGCAATCCATAAATGTTTATACACGACCGCGGTCTTAAAAAAGCACGCATGTGATTTCACTTGGCGATCAATATATATCACTGGTATGGAGAGTACCCCAAATATTCGCATGAGCTCCGTATAGCAAGACGGACGTTGGAGCACTGCTGTATGCAGCAATATAGCAGTAAAGGTATGTGTAGAATTAGGGAAAACTTAAATTAAAAAAGGATGGAAAATGGATATACTCAAGGTAGAAAAAAAAGCAAAAATAATAAAGTAAAGTCAATGCATTCTTGAGCATATAATTCACCGCGCAAATTCAAATTTTTACCCTTTTTGTAGGCAAGGCATATCTTAGTAACTAAATTAGTTTAAACCAAGAAATAAAAGTAACTTTAAGTATAAAGTTTTAGCATAACTCTAGCAAAAAAAAGAAAATAAAAAACATTCTAATTTAAATAAATGTCTCTAAATTTTATATCATAAAACTAAACGCCGGGACGAAGCATTCCGGCCCCCCTGAAAATACCCAGGGTATGGTATTTTCTGAACTAAGCATTAGGGAGAGGGCACAATTTCACCAAAGGCCTCTTGAATAAACCTTTGGAGGTTTTAACTGTAGCAACTCTTACTACATTATCAGTACCAGGGTGCAATCCTACTACTCGTCCCAATACCCAATTTAAGGGAGTGGTTTGATCATCTTTGATCAAAACCATCGTATCAATCGCAATGGGATTAATTTTGTCTTGATTCACTTTAGCGTGCTGTTGCAATGTGTGTAAGTAATCTCTGTGCCATCTACGCCAAAAATCGCGATGCAGTTTTTGCAGCAACTGCCACCGAGAAAGCCTATTTAAAGGCACTTGGTCAAAATCGAGGTCTGGAACAGTCGTAAGTGGTTCCAGGCTAAGGAAATGACCGGGCGTCAGTGCAGTCAAATCATTTGGATCTGTGCTGACTGGACACAAAGGCCTAGAGTTGAGGATAGCTTCTACTTGAGTAACCACAGTATAAAGCTCCTCAAAAGTAAGCACCCGTTCTCCAATTACTCGTAGTAAATGAGACTTTGCACCTTTGATGTTACTTTCCCACAAACCGCCCATGTGGGGTGCGGATGGAGGGTTGAAGTGCCAACGAATTGATTCGCGATTAGCAACTTCAGCAAACATCTCGTTAAGCATTTTAGCAGAAAGCGTAAAATTTGACGCGTTATCCGAGTAGACTACTTCCACGCGTCCTCTTCTGGCCATAAAACGTCGGAATGCTGCCATAAAAGCGTGTGCCGATAAGTCTGACACAATTTCTAAGTGTACCGCCTTCGTACAACCGCAAATAAATAGAACGACATAAGCCTTAAGTCGTTTTGCACCGCGCATGCGGCTCATTGTAATAGCAAAACTTCCCGTAAGATCAACGCCAACGTGTTGAAAAGCTTTTGCTTGTGAAACGCGAAATTTTGGCAAATTTCCAACAGGGGGTTGATAATTATTGGGGCGCGTGCGCCAGCATGTAGAACAACGCGAAATTATTTTTCTTATATGCCTTTTAGCTGCAAAAATCCAATAATTTTGAAAAAGTATAAATAAAGTCGTGTTTATGCCGGTATGCATATGTTTCTCGTGAGTATGCGCAATCAATAACTTTGTAAATTGAGAATCACCGGGTAAAAGTATAGGAAATTTTTTGTCATAATCTAATTCCGAATTGCATAATCTTCCGCCAATGCGTAAAATATTATTTTGATCCAAAAACGGATTTAATTTTCTAAAAACCTTTGGCAACGGTTTATTATCGACAAGTAAAGAAATCTCGTTTTGAAAATATTTATTTTGCCCGTGTTTTATAAGCACAAATATAGCATTTTGTAACTCATATTGTATTAACCACGTAGAATTAATAATAATTTTCTCATTATTAAATTTACGCGCGCGAAGATTGTGAATAAAACGTAGTATAAAAGCAACAAGTCTAATTAAACGCAAAAAATTTGAAAATTTGTTAAGCAGACAATCCAAAAAATTTGGTTCAATTGTTGCAGCAAACACCAATTTTCGCTCCTCTTCGAGAGCTTCTTTGGGTGTAGTAATATTATTTTTAGTAAAATCCCATGTCTCTTGTGGCTTACAAAGGAACTCGGGTCCTTGCCACCAAAGGGAACAATTAATTAAATCTGCAGGTAATAGACCACGTGACCCGGGGTCCGCGGCGTTTAATTCAGAAGGAACATGGTTCCAATCGCAAGGCTGAATTTTTTCTTGTATGTATGTGACTCGGTTGGATACAGAAGTGCGCCACGCATGTGGTGATCCTTTGATCCAAGAGAGCGCAACCATACTATCCGTAAAAGCAATGGTGTTTTGAAAAGCAATTTTATTAGCAAAAGTATTTTGAATAAATTGAATGAGTTTAGCTAGCAAAACTGCCGCACAGAGCTCCAAACGGGGAATACTGATTCTTTTTATGGGAGCGACTTTCGATTTTGCGCACACAAAATACGTTTTAATATCTCCGTTTTGATAAACAATACGAAAATAAACCGCCGCACACATACCGCGCTCGGATGCATCGCTAAATCCAACAATTTGACAAAATTGAAAATTAGAGAGATCAATCATTCTTGGGATATAAAAATCAGAAAATAATTTGAGTTCTTCTTCGAATTTTTTCCACTTGGAAATTATTTCCGGGGGTGCTAACTGATCCCAATCTAACTTTAAAAACCATAAGTACTGGATTAAATTTTTTGCAAAAAACGTAACCGGTGTAAGAAAACCTAAAGGGTCAAAGCATTTCGCAAGGGTACTAAGCAAATTACGCTTAGTGCAAATTTTTGTATTATAATTAAAAGAATAAAAAAAGTTATCACTTTGAGGGTTCCACCTCAAGCCTAAAATTTTTAGAGAGTTTGCATCCTCTCGATCCAAAGAAAAGTCTTTGGTTTGTATGTGGGTTGCAGGCAAGTCTGCAAGCAATTTGGGTTCGTTTGATGCCCATTTTTTCAGTTCAAATCCACCTCGCCCTAATAACTCAATTAATTGATTTTTCATAAGCATGATTTGATCAAAATCATTGCAACTTACTACGCAGTCGTCTATATAGACGCTGTCCTTTAAAATCGCAGAAGCCAACGGTAAGTCTTGATAATCATCGGCTAATTTAAGCAAGGTTCGAATTGCTAAATATGGAGAACAGTTTACCCCGAAAGTCAAAGTTTTTAATTCGTAATCTTGCACCGATTCTTCAGAATTAAAACGCCATAAAATTCGTTGGTATTTATGTTGATTTTCCTCCACATTTATCATTCTGTACATTTTAGAAATATCGCTAACAAAACAATATTTATGTAGCCGAAAATTAAGCAAAATTTTAACTAAATCTCCTTGTAGTTTAGGGCCCGTGTGAAGGGCTTGATTTAGGCTAGGCTTATTTAAAGAATGACTCGATGCGTCAAAGACAGGACGAACAGGCGTGCTACTCGAGCTTTCTTTTATAACCGCATGGTGAGCAATATAAAAATATTCATGAATTTCTGAGTTATTAGGGGGTGAAACTGCACGCATGTGACCCATATCCAAGTATTCTTGCATTACTTGTGAGTAAGAAGTAAATAATTTTTTATCATTTAGTAAACGTTTTTCAAGCGAGTACAACCGACGCAAAGCAAGGGTTCGGGTATCGCCGAAATCAACGGGATTGATTTTAAAAGGCAACGAAACGGTGTATTTACCGTCCACATCGCGTATAGTAGTTTTTTCAAAATATTTTTCGCAAAAAATATCTGAAGGTGAATTTTTCTCCACCGTAGGAACCTCTTCCAACTCCCAGAATTTTTGCAAAGTATTATTTAAATCAGGAGTGGAAATAGTTGCCATAAAAGTAGAAATATTTTTTGATGCAAAAGCAGCATTTTGCAGAGGCATTTTTCCGAGCAAAGTCCATCCGAAGACTGTATTAATACAAGAGGGGGTGTCTGGACCGAAATAAAGTCTACCTTCTTCTAAAAGTGATCCATAAAGGTCCGCGCCAATAAGAAGCTGAATTCCAGCTTGATTATACCAACTGGGATCAGCTAATTTTAGACCAGTTAAGTAGTGCAAAGAATTTTGGTTAAAAGATACACTTGGCATTTTATCGCAAACTTGGTCTATTAATACAGGTTCTAGACTAAAAATTTTCGATTTATTATCGATAGCAGCAATTTTACAATGCACCGCATGGCGCGCAGTAGTAGACATATCTCCTAAACCGTTTACATTAAGCGAAATGTTGGATTTAGGAAGTCCGAGTGCATTCGCACATTTTTTCGTTATAAAGGAGCACATGGCGCCATTATCCAAGATGGCGCGTATTTCGTGCCAATTTCCGTATGCATCACGGATGTGCAGCAAAGCAGTGCAAAGCAACGTGTCATAGTCGCCAAGCACAGTACCCGCGTGAATAGATTTATTTTCAGTAATTTGATTTTCTACGGGGTTAGTTTGTGATCCACTAGACGTCACAGAAGAAGAAGCAATCACCGAAGCTGGGGAGTTATTTTTTAGGCATAAAAGACTGTGGTGATTTAAAAAACAAAATCTACATCTCTTTTGTGAAGTGCACGAGTTTACTTGATGAAAACTAGCCATGCAGTTGGTGCATCCCTTATTATTTCTAATAAAATCAATGCGTTCTTGAATTGGTTTCATTAAAAAAGATTCACAGCTAAAAATCAGATGTGTATTTTTTGCTTTGCAGTAGAAACACGTGTTTTGTTTGGAATTTGGAGTTTTTTGTGACTGTCTGTTCGCAAGTAAAACTGTTTTATTTCGTGGATTACGGGGGGATCTCGAGAAGTTCCCTGGTCGTGAGTTTAAAACATTATCTTGTTTCATAGACAAAGATAAAGATTCAAGAGACGTGCAATGTTGCTCTAAAAATTTGTAAATATCTTCGTATTTTGGCATTAACTTAGAAGCGTGATTTAGTTCAAATAACTTACGCGTTCCGAGATCTAATCGATCCAAAAGCATGTTCGCAGTAATAAAGCACCAACTATGGGTCGCATATCCCATATTTTTTAAGCAATCAAGGTTTTCCTTGAACGTATCTAGCATTTTGCGCAATTCTAAAACGTCATCATTGGATAGCCGAGGTGAGTTTTCGATAGATTTCCAGTAAGAAACCGCACGCAAGCGCTTATTGTCATATCTGGAAATCAGCGTATCGTAGCAAAGTAAATAATTATTTCCTTCAAGAGGTATATTTTTAATTAAATTTAAAGCAGGGCCTCTTAAAATCGTACGTAAATATTTAAACTTCTCAATGTCCGAGCTCTTACGCGTATGTACAACCGCATTGTAAATCTCAATAAAGCTTGGAAACTCCTCAACATCGCCCGAGAAAGGAGGGACATTTAACTTGGGAAGAGAAAATTCTGGTTCCGGAAAAATAATTGTTTGATTATTTACCTCATTGTGGCTTCGATTTATTTCTTCAGCCTCCACCTCAAATAAATCATAGTGCAAAGCCTCAACCTCTACGCATCTATCCAAAAAATCTTTTTGTATTTTATTCTGAGGTTCCAGAGCTTCAGAATCGTCTGAAATCAAGATCAGTAAAGCATTATGATGCTTTTCAAAGCTCTTACAACAAGAAGAAAGTTTTTTAAAGTTAACTTTAAACCTTGTGTGAGCAGCTGGATTTGTTTTCGCCTGATTGGCATAGTGTTCAAGCACACTCAACTGATTGATTGCAGTCTGACGCAAGGCCTTAGCCGAGCTTACCTTTTTTTCGGTATCGTTTACCATTTTAAAAGTTTAAAGTGCAAAGTAAAGCAATAGTTAATAAGGGAAGCAAATTTAAAAAATATATCGTAGTACTTTTCAAATTCCCTCGTAAACCAAGATTCAAAGCAATATTAAAAGGCCAGCGGCTTTTAGCAAATATTGAGTAAAGAACAGCAAGTTTTTAGCAAAAAGTATAAATGCTAATAAATATGCACAAAAAATTTAGCAACTGATAAGAGTTTCTGAATTTGTGTAGGTACGCAAGGAAACGCAAGCCTTACATACATCGACAGCGCAATAATTTTTAATTTTGAAAAAAAATAAATTTTTCAAAATTTGTATGCAATTTGTATATTGCACAAATAAAAAATGCAATGCAAGTTGGTACGTGCAACGTACAATAGACACACCGTAGATAAAATGTAAAACCTAAGATATGCCTTGTCTCAAAAAGACGCAAAGTAAAGTCCTAACTTCAAACACAATTATGCAACTCTGAGAGCACCTATTACGCAGAACGGGAAATCCGGCTCGAAGGACCAAAAAATGGTCGGTCGAGACGTCTTTCGCATGAAAAAGTCAACAAACCAACCGAACTGTAGCAATAGGGATCTCCAGTCCAATAGTTCCCACTCTTAGGTTACACTTTTGTGTTCTTAGTTAGGAATAGTAGCATAGGGAATAAGTAAAAAATGTAAAGAAACGCAGCTCAAAAACACTTTGACTTACCCTTGGATGAAAGGAACTTGGTACATGGACAACTGCACAGTCGAATCCAAATAATTCCAATCAAAGTAGTAGCAGTAGCACATCAAAGCAATCCATAAATGTTTATACACGACCGCGGTCTTAAAAAGCACGCATGTGATTTCACTTGGCGATCAATATATATCACTGGTATGGAGAGTACCCCAAATATTCGCATGAGCTCCGTATAGCAAGACGGACGTTGGAGCACTGCTGTATGCAGCAATATAGCAGTAAAGGTATGTGTAGAATTAGGGAAAACTTAAATTAAAAAAGGATGGAAAATGGATATACTCAAGGTAGAAAAAAAAGCAAAAATAATAAAGTAAAGTCAATGCATTCTTGAGCATATAATTCACCGCGCAAATTCAAATTTTTACCCTTTTTGTAGGCAAGGCATATCTTAGTAACTAAATTAGTTTAAACCAAGAAATAAAAGTAACTTTAAGTATAAAGTTTTAGCATAACTCTAGCAAAAAAAAGAAAATAAAAAACATTCTAATTTAAATAAATGTCTCTAAATTTTATATCATAAAACTAAACGCCGGGACGAAGCAGTATTGTAATTTAAAAATTTGCTTCATTATTTGAGGTCATCAGTATGAAATTATTTTAAAATTTAAAAAAAATGAAATAAAAAAAAATATTTTCCAATTGTTCACAACTTTCAAGTTTTTATCCCTAAATAGGTACTTTCTTAGTCTAACACTATCCATCGTTATCCAACATAACGCTTTATTTCAGAAGCAACAAAACGAAGATGAAGTGAAAAAACCAAGCAAGTAAGTTGTAAGTTGAGTTACAATGGGCGCAGATGACAGGCCCCTTTAGGTACACGCCACTGTCCTGAAATGCAAACTATCAAAAAAATTGAAGACTAGCATATCTGCCGTCAAACAACATTTGGCATGAAATAAAAATAATTCCATATCATACCAGTATCCTCAAAAACAAAACGTTTTTTATTATAAGACCCAAAGACCTAACCAATAAATCTTGTTATTTAAAATTATGATTTGGAAGTAAAAAATTTATTTATTCCTGCCTGATCATCTAAGACAAAAAAATTCCCCTTTTGTAACTTAAGAAGTTCCCGTTTGGTCCCCTAAAAAAAATATAACCTGTCTGGTCACCCTTTAAAACTACGACCACTATACAAACCGTTTTGACCAAAACAAGTATTTGAGAAGTTATGTTTACAGAAAGAAATAATCTTTCTAAGAAAAATTAAATTATTTGAAAAAAAGTAAAATTTTGAAATATTTTTACCAATTACCACCGCCTAGCATTTATATTTAGTTGAAAGTCTCTCTTAAATTCACTGACCAATTTCACGGCCTCACAATGACATTACTTAAAAAAATTACTGAACTTTACAAATGAACCAAAAAAAAATCAAAAAACTTATATCTATATTTGTCTCAGTTAAAAATTGCTTTTGTGGTATTATATCTAGTTGGGCTTCAAATTCATTTTCTCTGTATTCAATCCGGAGCAGGCAAAACTTCTCAAGGCTCAAACATAAATGTTTGCCCTCCATTGGCCATGACCAAGCTATGACCTGAACGCAGAAAAAAAATACAGAAAGAAATAATTGTGAACCAGAAAACCTTTAATTAATAGAAATACCCGTAGGTCATTTTTAAAAAAATGCACTCCAAAGCCCAACGCCGTATTTTCTACCAAAAAAAAATTTTACCAGTCACGAAACACAACTAGACAACTAAACCCTAAAAAACTGTCGTTCAAAAAAATACCCCAAAAAAAAGTTAACTGGACTTTTGGCATTGTTGTTCAGCCAATGTGTTGCTCTAGGGATTTTAGCCTTCTGTTTCCTAACCTCCCGAGCCGACACTAGTAGTAGTAGTACCCTCCTCTGACCAGATGTAACTGAGTGACGTAAGATCTTAATTGTCATCAACAGTTACCACCAAAAACAAGAAAAGAAAATGACAAAGCAAAATAAACTTATTTTCCTTTTCTTTCATTACTAATTAATACTTTCAACTAAACAAAGCTACCAGCTGTTAAGCTATATTTACTTTAAAACAACTCAGCCAAGAAAAATTTGTGTGAAACCCTGTAAAAATATTCCAACTTTCAAGTGGTGATATCCCACAAAAAATTAAAATCACAAAAAAAAAATAACTTGTTGACCTAAATAATTTTTTTTTTTATTTGTCAAACATACTGTGTTTTTTTTTATTACAATCTAGTCAGAAGACTAATTAGCAATTTTGTTTTAATTAATTTACTAGAAAAGTCAGATTTAAACTTAGGGTTCACTCAACAGTTCTCCCCGCTTTGTTTAGTCTGTAACTCACAATTGTGTTGTGTTTATAGCATTATTTTGTTTTATGTGTAATTCACTTAGTTTACTAGCTCAAACGGCTTCACTCTTTTTAGTCTTCGAACTAGCATAGTATTGTCTAGAAGCTGAATTGCTTCCACATTCACATGCCGATGGAGTCTATCTTCATGGCTTTTTGCGTACTTTTTTATAGTCTCTGCTACAGTTTCGATTTTTAGATCTCGATGAAGGTCACTATTTCAAACGTACCAAGGTGCATTCACAATGTTTCTTAATACTTTATTTTGAAATCTCTGTACAACTAGAATGTTACTCTCTTTAGCACAACCCCATAGTTGAATACCTTATGTCCATACTGGTTTCAGTATTTGTCTATAAAGCAGTAACTTATTATGAATTGTTAACTTGGACTTCCTTCCAATTAGCCAGTTCATTTTTCTATACCTTATCTCAAGTTCTTCTTGTGCTTTCCAGCGCAATTTGGCATCAAGTGTCATACCCAGATATTTTGCCTGATTCGAATATGGTACTGGAATGTTGTTAATTGTTATTTGTATGTGATTTATATTTTTGTTTGTAAAATCAACATGAATTGATTTGGTTTCATTTAATTTTATTCGCCACTTTGTGGTCCAACTGTGAACTTGAGTGACTGCATCCTGAAGTTTTTCTATGCATTTTTCAATAGATTTTTCTACCGTCAATAAACCAGTATCATCGGCAAATGTTGCTAAGTGACAATTTTCTGGCTTTGGGATATCACAAGTGAATAATAAGTATAGATAAGGGCCTAGTACGCTACCCTGGGGCACGCCTGCTTGAATTTCTCTTAAATTTGAGTATGAGTCTTCCTGTTTTACTCTAAAATGTCTATCAGATATGTATGATTCCAAAATATCCGAATATTGTTTTGGCAGAAACCGTTTTAGTTTAAAATTAAGGCCTTCATGCCACACTTTGTCAAATGCTTGTGCTACATCTAGAAAAACTGCAGATCAAACTTTTCCCTCTTCTAGTGCTTTTTCTATTATATTAGTAATTATGTGTACTTGATCTATCGTGGAATGCTTGTCTCGAAAACCAAATTGATAAGATGGAATAATTTCTTGTCTTTCTATGATGGGTTTTATTCTTTTAAGCAATAATTTTTCATAGAGCTTGGATATAATTTGCAGCAAAGATATTGGCCTGTAAGATGACACGTCATGGAGTGGTTTTCCCGGTTTTGGAATTATGGTAACTTCTGCAACTTTCCACAGTTTAGGTACATACCTAAGCCTAAAAGACGCATTAATTAGGTTGCATAGTTTTACGATAGCTTTTCTGGGGAGTTGTTTTATGACTACCCCGTTAATAAGATTACCCTGGGGCTTTTTTCGAATTAATATTTTTGATTTCTGTTAATATTTCTTTTGGTGATGTAAGCTTAATATGGTCCTCGATTTGATGGGGTTCATTTAAATGAAAGTGTTCATCTGGTGCTTCGTGGGGCTGAAATGTTTTTTCTAAATGACTTGCAAAAATATCTGCTTTTTCTTCGTTACTCCTTGCCCACTGGTTGTTAGATTTTCGTATGGGTGGAATTTGGATAATTGGCCTTTTAAAATCTTTGGTTGCTTTCCAAAGGGAATAGTTGGTATTTTTATCATCTGTAAGTTCATTAAGAAAATGGTTAATAGATTCATTTTTTATTACTAGAATTTCTCGCCTAATGCGCTGCGTCATGTTGTTGAGATTTGTTTTGTCCCGAGGGTCACGGCTTTGCTGCCACTTTCTTCTTAGTTTCCTTTTTTCCAATATAAGGTCTCTAATTTTCTTTGGATAGTTTTTTCCCTTAAAAATTCTCTTTGGTTTTGGACTGTTTTCCCAAGCTGCTTGTTGAATATTTGTAACAAAATATTCAACTTCTTTATCGATTTGTTCTGGCGTTTGCAATGGTACTGATAGGTTTATTTTTTCTGACAGACTTTGTTTAAAACTAATCCAGTCAGTCAGTTTATTAACTAGTGAGATATTTGCTTCTTTCTTTATTATGTTTTTACTAAGAGTTAGAATAATAGGTGAATGATCTGAGTGTAAATCAAAACTTTCTTCTATATCTACAAAACTTAAAGATATATTTTTTACTATAAAAAAATCAATTAGATCTGGAATTTTTCCTGGATCTGTTGGATAGTATGTGGGCTTACCAGTTGATATCGGCTCACATTGATATTCACTAATAGCTTGCAAAAGTTCTTTTCCTTTAGAATTCGTCAGTCTAGATCCCCAGTAGGTATTTTTTGCATTAAAGTCACCTCCAATTATAAAACGGTTTCCTAATTTTCTGAGAAAATTAAGATATTGATTTTTCTTTAGTAAGTGCCTTGGTGGTATATAGACAGCACTTATGACTAATGTATATGTTCTGGTTTTTACACTTACTAATGTAGCTTGAATCTCTATGGTTTTATATCCCATCTCCTCATAGTGTGATATATTTTCTTTAATTATTACAGCACTTCCCCCATGTGCAGTATTGCTAGGGTGAGTTGTATGATACACTTTATAATATTTAATTAATATTAATATCAGGTATAGTAGCTGTTGCTGCTACTTGGCTGTATGTCCTTGTCACAGAGTTTTGTGTGACTGTATTTCTTGTCTGTTGGGTTTGTCTATTTGTACTCCTGTTTGGTGTGAGATTCGGTTTCTTAGGTTTATTTTTCAATTTTTGTATTTCTTTAGCAAGAAGGCATCCTCTGTAGTTAGCAGGATGCTTGCCTCCACAGTGGATGCATTTTGGCTCAGATTCTTTTGGTTTGGGGCATTCTACAGTAAGATGTTTCCCCGTGCATTTTACGCAACGTGGTTCTTTAGCGCAATATTTTTGCGTGTGTCCATAAGATTGACATCTATTGCATTGAGGGACTAATTTTGTGGTTTTTGGTGCTTTTATTTCCACTTCAATCCCAATAATACTGGAAATTTCAAAAATTTTGTTGATAACTTCATCGTGGCTAAATGTGAGCATAAACATGTTAAGAGGTTGTATTGTACTCCATTTCAGTTTGTTGCTGGCTTCCAGTGCCTTAAAACCTTTTTTTGTAGATCAGCTACAATTTTTTGTAGATCACATGAGAAGTGTAGCCTATTCGCTATTACTCTAATTGGCCTTACTTGTTTGTTTTCGTATGAGTGCCATTGATAATTTATTTCATTAAGCATTTTAGTAACCAGCCGATAGCTGTCTGCGTCTTGTACATTTATTTTAATATTTTCGTTATTTAAAAGTTTTATTTTAACTCCTTGTATGATATTTAACTTTTCATAAATATCATTAAAATTATTTACGCCATTTACCATAATCGGTGGAGGTAATGGAGCTTTTTTAACCTTAGTTAGGGGTTCTTAATTTTGTGTTTTATTGGAGGGCTCTCCAGTACCCGAGTTTTGTTGTGGTGGTAAGAGTGAAGTATCCATTCGACGTTTTTTCCAACCTTTTCCTTTTTGTCTGATCCACTCAGTTTCTCTTGCCAGATCGTCCTCATCAGTAATGTAGTCCATGTCAGACTCTTCTTTTTTAGTGACTTTTGTCTCTAAATCTGCAAATTTTCTTTGCATACTTTCCAGTTGACTTCGGAGATAATCCACTTGTACACTAAGTGAATTTTTTTCGTTTTGGGATTTTTTCCATTCGCTATATAAAACTTCTTCATTTTGTGTTCTAGCATGGCTATCCTGAAATAATTCGGCATTATCCATTTTTTCTTGATTTTGTTTGGGCTTTTCGCTAATTTTTAAAACAAGTTTCACAGGTGATGGTACACTTTTTTTGCTTTTAAACATGATATATTATTTATAATACACATTGTATATAGATTTTTAACACAGGTTTTTCGCGCGCGAGGTTTATTGTAAACAAAACAAACTTCGACTTTGACCTCGTTAGTACTATCATGCAGGTACGATGCAATATCACCGTACTGAACTGCGATCGAATGAATACTGATATACTAAATAAATTGACTGCACTAAAAAATAATCTGTGAAACAATTTCTATCTTATCACAAGCAGGAAATAATAACATATAAATAAATGAACCTGCAAAAAAAATTGTTAGAAAAAACACACTACCTATGTCATATATTTAAAACATAAAAAGACTATGTCTGGAGGTCCATCCACCTATAAATCAACAAAAAATTGAAGTAAATTTACATTACTGTTAAAAAAAATTAAAACATGTTTTTCCTACAAAAAACTTTAAAGAATTAAGATATGAGTTGGACTCCGTTCAATAAAAACTCATATGTTTTTTATCTACTTATTCTTCCTTAATAAATAAAAAATGAATCTTTTATTTTCCAAGAAAAAACTTGTGAAGATAAGCTAACAAAAAACTATGAGAATTACTAAAACAACAAAACGAATTCCAAATCAATGCTCAAATATTACTAGAAAATATTTAAAAAGTGTTATCAAAACCAACAATGATGAAAAATCTTATTTTTCTATTTAAAAAAATGATTGAGTGTCAAAACCACCGACAGCCACTGAAAGCCTTTAACCTGGCTTTGGCTGTCCCACAAAAAAAAATTTCTCTAAAAAAAATTTTTTTAATAATTTTTTTCTTTTTTTTTCAAATTCAAAAAAAACAAAAAAAAAATACATCAGATGTTAAAAAACTAGCCAAAAACTCATGTAGGGCGCCATTTGTGGCCAATTAAATGCGTTGGGTGCCATATTGTGACCAATTAAAATGCGTTGGGTGACATTTGTGGCAAACTAAATACGTTGCCGCCATTTTGTGACACTGTAAATAGAATAATAACGCTGTGCCAATTTGTGACACTAAAATCAAATTACTGAGTAATTAAACAAATATCTGGAAGCAGAACTGTATTTTCCAGCTAGGTAAAACATTGATATGCCCAAGAACTTTTATACAGTGGAGAAGGGGGGGGGTTCAGAAATAAGAAAATTTTAAGCGCCACAGTGTTTTAATATCAATGTTTTACAAAGAAGATCTTAATTGAAATACAGTTCAACCCAAACGTTGTAGCCAAACAATGAAACTCTACTTACTTCCGAGGCTTCCAGACTATTTGTGTAATTAAGAATAACCAAAAAAATTGACTAATAAACAAAATAGAATTTAAAAGATTCCCAAATGAATCAAAATGACCCAAATAGAAAGTTCCTTATAGGTAGATGCACATTTCCAACAGGTCACAGTGTACCTACATTTGAGTCAGTAGTGTAAGACTCACTTATATAAATGATTGTTAAAAAAAATATATACTTCCAAAATTATTCCGTCATAGGGGAGATCTGGACCAAATATCTGCTGTCATCATTCTACGTTGGGTAGAATGAGACAGAAAGCAACCCAGTCCGAGATCTACCCCATAAGGTAAAACAATGTAAGGAAACCGCTAAAAAATATAACCTCATCTCTCTTTTGTCTCAGCAAAGTTGGTTCACATTGGATTGTACAAATAACACAAAGATTTAGTTCATCTTGTTTATTTTACAGGTAAAACTGAAAAAATACTGGAGACATGAAATATGCAAAAAAAATTAAACAAATTCGGGCCAAAGTAGCAAGGCACTTTAAATTTCACGAGAGAAATTGTCTTAAATAAATGAAATAAAGGAAAACAAGTCAACTTAGTAAATACTCCGCAAAATTTTGGTTATGACGTCATACCTTTACCTTGCGTTTACACGAAATGTTAAATTATACTATAAAATTTGTGAAAAAAATTATATCTAAAAAATGGTTGCTTGCGTGAAATTGAAGAAAACTCCTACCTTGGTCCTTATTATTATTATTTTATGGTTAAAGAAGAGGGTGTTTTGATTTGTAAACCTGGAAGTCCCCAAACATCTTCCTGGCAACTCCGGGTCCCTGTCCTGCTCGCGCCTTTCCTGGTGATCCCCTAGCACATGACGCTAGGACAGCACATGGTACAAAAATGTGGTTGGATCTTGCCCGAGCGTAAAACCCTGTGGAAAATGAAATGTTTCAGTTTCCTGGAATTCGTCTATTTTGCACGAAGTTTCCCTACACCGAGTAACTTAAATCAAGAACCCCATGTCGACTCAATAAAATAAATAAGATTTAAACAGATGAACTAAAATAATCCTAACGTACCTTTCCCAGGGTTACAGTGCTACACCCGGCTTCACACCAGCGTCCAGCACAACTGTCCCGTCGATGGAATGGACAGGGCTGTAGACAAAGGAGAAAAACAATAAAAATTCCCCACGTCCTTTGTCGAAAAAGTACATTTCACACGAAAAACAACTACAATTTGGGAGGCAAATACTGTCTTGAAGAATTTAAAAAAAATAATAAAAAAAAATCGAACTTACCGCTCTTATTTCCCGTAGAAATGGCGTAGGCCGCCTTTTAATCCCTCTCAAAGGGTGTGAGCGTCACTTTAAGATTCGCCTAAACACGACGGCTCCCAGTAAGCCGTCTTTGGTATAATCCGCAACTACTGCAGTGCCAATAACCACAAAAACAATGGCGACACCAATAGACGGCCACCAGCCCAGCCAAAATTCTTTAGGAAAGAGACAAGGCACTTTGTCGAGAACACAAAAAATGAAGTGGCCGGAAACCGTTCGTAGATCTGGTGGGGACAGTACCAACCTAATTTTCCCGGTTAAATTCAAATAAGGATGCAAACCTTATTATAAAAAAAACGCTCTCACCAAAAAATCACTAAATCCGGTTTGCGAGACTGGAGGAAAAAAACCCGCGGTTTTCAAACTAACCAGTGAGGAAATACATTAATACTTTCGTACCGGTATATAGGGGGCAGCATCGACCAAGGAGATATTGAAAATACGTAAAACGCACCTTGAGGTGTTGTCGGATCTATTTCCACGGTTTGAAAGGACGTCGAGACACCCTCCATACATAGACCGAACATTTGCCTACCGGACCCCTGCCAACATAGCAAGTAGGAGGAAAATAACCAGCCGGACTATAAGATGCTCAGCATTAAAACCATCAACTGTAAATTCAATTACTGGAGATCAGAGCATGCGGCAAACCCAGGAATATTTGAACATTCAACCAATTCCCATATGAGTAAAGTGTAGAATTTAGTTGTATTTTAGTTACAGTTTTAGTTAAAAGTTTCCTTTGCTCTTTATAAATGTAAGATTCATATGGTTTGACGCCATTTTTGTAAAACATTTCTACATTAATAAAGTTGTCTCTGAACCTGAACCTAAAAATACACACTGAACTACTGCTTAAACTCGGCACAAGAGTGTTCAGATGTTAACTCACACGATTTCGTTTATTCTTTTAGTCTTGGTTTTTATCCCTCGATTATCTCCCATTTACAAAAGTGCATAACTCGTATTTATTTTATCTTCTCCTCATCAAATTAATAAAGATATCAAAGGGGCGGAGCCTCGGTTGTTCCTGGTCAAACCGTGGACCTAACTATGTTTTCGTGCTATCAAAACTAGCTAATCCGTGGAGGATATGAGGTTCGGAAGAGAAATTATTTTCCCAATATCCTCGAAAATAAACATAAGCGAATGAAATGTTCATCTAAATGTTTCCTTCCTGTTACTGAAACCATTTGTGATGCGGCAACGCCGCCATGCCCCAGCAGAACAGCTGTTTATCTCCGTGAACGTCTAAGAAAATTACAAAATTTTACAGATAAACAAAACAATCAAAAGTTTTAATGTGATTTTTCCCCGAAACCTGTGATCTTAAATTCCAATTACGATGTCCAGATAATGCGATGTGCGTAGTGTCCACAGTAATTCGATGGAATGTCTCCTTTATAAGGTAACTTTTTGGACACTATATAACCTCCAAACATAGCTCTATAAAATACCCTTAATTTGTGTACAGAAAAACGAGTCGAAGAGCCTTGATTATTTACCTAAATAAGCAAATATGTAACGTTGCCTTAAACGTAAAAATGACACGTTACATTGTCAGATAACCGCAGAAATCTCTTACGAGGGTTGTCTTCTACGTTTTATATATACAGCTGACGTAAGACAGTAGATAACTTTTAAAGAGTTGATTGTTTCTTGAAGTATTCTCTACGAAAATTATTGCGCTTAAAGCAATTGTCACAGCTGTAATTTCACTCGTTTGTTGGTACTGTAAAAATTGCATTCTTGAAGGCGTCGACTGCTTCCTTTGGCGAATGAAATCTTTGACCACGCAGTGCATTCTTGATTTTCGGAAAAATATAGAAATCGTTGGGACTTAGGTCGGGATTGTATGGAGGATGGTCCAACAAATCGACGTTTTGTTGGGTTAAACATTCAATGGTTTTTTCTCCTTTGTGCGACCTTGCCTTGTCTTGGTGGAGGATGATTCGTCGTTCGGGGTTCGCTTTTCGAAGCTCAGCGATGACTTTCGGCATGCAAATGGTAATGTACTAATCGGCAGTAACAGTCCCTTGATCTTCCAGAGGAATTATTGCTACATGACCTAATTTTGAGACAAACGTCGTGACCATCTTTTTGGATACTTAAGTTAAGTTTAGTTTAAGTTAAGAAGGTGCGTTCAGTGGCGGATCTAGACCCTATAAATTGGGGGCTCAAAAATAAAACTAAATTATGACTTCATGCCCTCGTATATTCAAAAAAATATAATTTTAAGACACAAATTTTTTCGTGGCTAAGCGGGTATAGAAAATCTTTGTTTTTTTGTATTTTTCAGTGGGCAGCTCGAAAGCTGTACACCTACGGGGTCCAAGATCTAATGGACACCTATCAAGTGTTGCCAGTTAACTGTTTGGTCCTTAAGGGACTTTTCAGAACACTGCATGGTCACTGTGACACTTTAGTAAAGCTACAGAGACGGCATCTTATGATATTGGTAAGAGCAATAAATAAATAATGCATGCGATACCGTTTGCTTTCACCTAAGTGGCGACATCTACAAATACAAAAGAAACTACCAGAGTAAAAACAAAAGCCAGGCAGATAAAACGAAAAACAGTATTCATGACTTTGACATAATTTGTCCCTCAGGTCGGGTCATTGTATATTGCATTTTTTTCCACCTTCGCAACGTTTTATGTCAAGTCAGCGGAGCGTGAGCCAAAAAGACTACAAACGTGAAGTTTACTACCCGTGAATAAATAGACAAACATTTTTTCGTGGCTAAGCGGGTAAAGAAAGCTTTTGTTGCTCTTGTATTTTTCCGTGGGCAGCTCGAAAGCTTTACACCCACGGGGGTCCAAGATCTAAAGATATAAACTTCACGTTTATACTTTTAAGCTCAAAAAAATTGAACAGGGGCTCGCACCCCACTCCAAAGATCCACTGCTAAGTGTGTTTTATAAACATTTTATCCTACGTTTTGTAATTGAAAACGTCTCTTTTTTGATTTCGTTAAATACACATTCGCTTTAATTTATTTTTATTTTGAAAAATATTATGTTTTATTTACATTTCATCAACGTCATAATTGATATTTGAACTTTAAATTGAAAAAATTTTAAAGCATAAACCAAGGGTAAAATTAATTTTCCATTTTAAAATAAAATTTAATACTTTTCCTTCATTTACGCTCGTACTACACCTCTGGCAATTCAAACTAACAACGTTTTAAGAAATCGTGAAATCATACAACCAGTTTATAATATGTAAACGACACTTCGTCAAACGTTAAAAAAATTGAGAAAAGTTCAGAAAAGTACCTAAGCAACCACCTTCTAACTAAGATTATTGAACAAAATAAAAAAAGTGAATAGACAGAATGGTTTGATCATAGAAAAATATTAAAATTGGGCCGAAATAGACCACCCTAACGAAAAGTTTGATTTTATCCAAAATTTTATTTAAAAAGCTGGCAAAAACACATAAAAACAAAACCAGCGGGTGCCAAGCACATAACAATTCCAAACCAGAGAACAAAATAGCAAGCCAGTGGCGGCTCGTAAGGTAGTGACACGGTGCAAGAGCACTACCCTATTTTCTTACAAGAACACGTTTCTTTTTCATTTTTAAAACAACTTTGTAGGTTTTTATTTTATTTTAGTTTAATAATTATATAAAATTTAGTAATTATGTGCAATTCAATGGATCACACTCTGACTCGATGCGATGCGATTAATGGGCCACTAAAGCCCAAAGTAGAACACGCTCCTAATGAATATGTGCCACTTTTTTGTTGGCTCCTTCGGATAGAGATCGATTTAATCAGCAGCCTAGAGCGACAGAGATAGGACCAATGTTGGACATTTTAGCGTTGTCTAAATAAAAAAAATCTAAGAAATTTTGGGCATAACACAGGCCATCAGGTACTCAAATTACTAGCATTTTTTATGTGCGTGTAGCGTGGATGTTTTAATTTACGCCCTTTGGAATATATTTCAATTACTACAGCAGATTTTTGTGTGGGCATGGGTTAGTTTCTTTTAAAAAATTATAGAATTAGAAAACGGAAACATATTAGTAGTAGGTATGTTTTATAATGCCTTGTGGCTAAATATTTGGACCCAACACCTCGCATTTTTTTTACTGTTTTAAAATCCTGGCACTACCATATTGTATTGACACGAGCAGCCGCTGCATCAAGTGAGAAAATACAGCCTGGCAGCGGCCATTGTGGATTTGCTGCTTTAACTCTGGTCAAATCCAATCCGTTTATGTAAAATAATCTGTGCGTTGTAGTACTTAGGTATCCAACCGCTTGCGTTCCCATAAGATCGTTCCACTTTGCGGCGATAGATTTTGACAACTGCTTTGGTAGATAAAACTTAGTAAGTAAAGTAAAATAATTTCGCGTATATAAATTAGATAAATATGTGAGAATTTCTTAACTGAACCGATCTAAGATTTGTAATGTCTTTAGTCGTTTTACGGTTAAAAAAATTGTTAGAAGCACAGTTATTCTTTCCACACTCTACTGCTTGATTGCAAGGTTATGAACGGCACAGGTAAAATCTGTGTATGTGTGTACCCTCCTTAACTTTCAAGCAAGCGTACGCCTTTATCTAAACGTGTAGACGTGAAATCAGTTTTAAGGCCACCTGACATTGCAACCAATAATTGCTGTTTTCGTATGCTCATGCTACTACTTAACAGCAACGTTCTGAACTGCACAGTTAAAACGTTCTTAAAAAGGTGTTGGCAAACCCTCATAAGTTTTAAACGACCTGTAGGCAGAACTGTCACAAGTGATGATGATTCTTATGTGAGTGGGCCTTGCAGCCCTTCCACTGCGATCAACAGTTTTATTGTGACTCACTTTTGAGTGGTTTCTCACTTCTGGCTTTTTGTAGCTTGTTCCCGCTTTTTTTAAATCCCATCAAAGTCCCGCTGTTTATGCAAATTGTCCCGATTTTTCCGCTTTTTTTTTTCATTTCTGTCCTATTTTTTTACCTTTCTGTATCTTCTTATACAGGGTGTCATTAAAAGTTTGTAACAAACTTTGACAGGTGATAGTACACATAAAAATAAGAAAAAAAGTTCATATGAACATAGGTCCTAAAATGCATAGTGGGGGAGCTACGGGCACCAAAAGGGTTAATATCGAAAATGGTTTTTTTTATACAGCAACTTTAAAAAGCTATGGAATTTTACAAAAAATTGCAAATGTTAATTAATTTTGACCCTTCACATTGTGATAAGGTAAAAAATAATTACTTAACTCAAAAGGGTACTTTTGGTAGGGGTGGGGGTGGTCGGTCGAGACGTCTTTCGCATGAAAAAGTCAACAAACCAACCGAACTGTAGCAATAGGGATCTCCAGTCCAATAGTTCCCACTCTTAGGTTACACTTTTGTGTTCTTAGTTAGGAATAGTAGCATAGGGAATAAGTAAAAAATGTAAAGAAACGCAGCTCAAAAACACTTTGACTTACCCTTGGATGAAAGGAACTTGGTACATGGACAACTGCACAGTCGAATCCAAATAATTCCAATCAATGTAGTAGCAGTAGCACTTCAAAGCAATCCATAAATGTTTATACACGACCGCTGTCTTAAAAAGCACGCATGTGATTTCACTTGGCGATCAATATATATCACTGGTATGGAGAGTACCCCAAATATTCGCATGAGCTCCGTATAGCAAGACGGACGTTGGAGCACTGCTGTATGTAGCAATATAGCAGTAAAAAGGTATGTATAAAATTAGGAAAAAACTTAAATTAAAAAAGGATGGAAAATGGATATACTCAAGGTAGAAAAAGCAAAAATAATAAAGTAAAGTCAATGCATTCTTGAGCATATAATTCACCGCGCAAATTCAAATTTTTACCCTTTTTGTAGGCAAGGCATATCTTAGTAACTAAATTAGGTTAAACCAAGAAATAAAAGTAACTTTAAGTATAAAGTTTGAGCATAACTCTAGCAAAAAAAAAGAAAATAAAAAGCATTCTAATTTAGATAAATGTCTCTAAATTTTATATCTTAAAACTAAACGCCGGGACGAAGCATTCCGGCCCCCCTGAAAATACCCAGGGCATGGTATTTTCTGAACTAAGCATTAGGGAGAGGGCACAATTTCACCAAAGGCCTCTTGAATAAACCTTTGGAGGTTTTAACTGTAGCAACTCTTACTACATTATCAGTACCAGGGTGCAATCCTACTACTCGTCCCAATACCCAATTTAAGGGAGTGGTTTGATCATCTTTGATCAAAACCATCGTATCAATCGCAATGGGATCAATTTTGTCTTGATTCACTTTAGCGTGCTGTTGCAATGTGTGTAAGTAATCTCTGTGCCATCTACGCCAAAAATCGCGATGCAGTTTTTGCAGCAACTGCCACCGAGAAAGCCTATTTAAAGGCACTTGGTCAAAATCGAGGTCTGGAACAGTCGTAAGTGGTTCCAGGCTAAGGAAATGACCGGGCGTCAGTGCAGTCAAATCATTTGGATCTGTGCTGACTGGACACAAAGGCCTAGAGTTGAGGATAGCTTCTACTTGCGTAACCACAGTATAAAGCTCCTCAAAAGTAAGCACCTGTTCTCCAATTACTCGTAGTAAATGAGACTTTGCACTTTTGATGTTACTTTCCCACAAACCGCCCATGTGGGGTGCGGATGGAGGGTTGAAGTGCCAACGAATTGATTCGCGATTAGCAACTTCAGCAAACATCTCGTTAAGCATTTTAGCAGAAAGCGTAAAATTCGACGCGTTATCCGAGTAGACTACTTCCACGCGTCCTCTTCTGGCCATAAAACGTCGGAACGCTGCCATAAAAGCGTCTGCTGATAAGTCTGACACAATTTCTAAGTGTACCGCCTTCGTACAACCGCAAATAAATAGAACGACATAAGCCTTAAGTCGTTTTGCACCGCGCATGCGGCTCATTGTAATAGCAAAACTTCCCGTAAGATCAACGCCAACGTGTTGAAAAGCTTTTGCTTGTGAAACGCGAAATTTTGGCAAATTTCCAACAGGGGGTTGATAATTATTGGGTCGCGTGCGCCAGCATGTAGAACAACGCGAAATTATTTTTCTTATATGCCTTTTAGCTGCAAAAATCCAATAATTTTGAAAAAGTAAAAATAAAGTCGTGTTTATGCCGGTATGCATATGTTTCTCGTGAGTATGCGCAATCAATAACTTTGTAAATTGAGAATCACCGAGTAAAAGTATAGGAAATTTTTTGTCATAATCTAATTCCGAATTGCATAATCTTCCGCCAATGCGTAAAATATTATTTTGATCCAAAAACGGATTTAATTTTCTAAAAACCTTTGGCAACGGTTTATTATCGACGAGTAAAGAATTCTCGTTTTGAAAATATTTATTTTGCACGTGTTTTATAAGCACAAATATTGCATTTTGTAACTCATATTGTATTAACCACGTAGAATTAATAATAATTTTCTCATTATTAAATTTACGCGCGCGAAGATTGTGAATAAACTGTAGTATAAAAGCAACAAGTCTAATTAAACGCAAAAAATTTGAAAATTTGTTAAGCAGACAATCCAAAAAATTTGGTTCAATTGTTGCAGCAAACACCAATTTTCGCTCCTCTTCCAGAGCTTCTTTGGGTGTTGTAATATTATTTTTAGTAAAATCCCATGTCTCTTGTGGCTTACAAAGGAACTCGGGTCCTTGCCACCAAAGGGAACAATTAATTAAATCTGCAGGCAATAGACCACGTGACCCGGGGTCCGCGGCATTTAATTCAGAAGGAACATGGTTCCAATCGCAAGGCTGAATTTTTTCTTGTATGTATGTAACTCGGTTGGATACAAAAGTGCGCCACGCATGTGGTGATCCTTTGATCCAAGAGAGCGCTACCATACTATCCGTAAAAGCAATAGTATTTTGAAAAGCAATTTTATTAGCAAAAGTATTTTGAATAAATTGAATGAGTTTAGCTAGCAAAACTGCCGCACAGAGCTCCAAACGGGGAATACTGATTCTTTTTATGGGAGCGACTTTCGATTTTGCGCACACAAAATACGTTTTAATATCTCCGTTTTGATAAACAATACGAAAATAAACCGCCGCACACATACCGCGCTCGGATGCATCGCTAAATCCAACAATTTGACAAAATTGAAAATTAGAGAGATCAATCATTCTTGGGATATAAAAATCAGAAAATAATTTGAGTTCTTCTTCGAATTTTTTCCACTTGGAAATTATTTCCGGGGGTGCTAACTGATCCCAATCTAACTTTATAAACCATAAGTACTGGATTAAATTTTTTGCAAAAAACGTAACCGGTGTAAGAAAACCTAAAGGGTCAAAGCATTTCGCAAGGGTACTAAGCAAATTACGCTTAGTGCAAATTTTTGTATTATAATTAAAAGAATAAAAAAAGTTATCACATTGAGGGTTCCACCTCAAGCCTAAAATTTTTAGAGAGTTTGCATCCTCTCGATCCAAAGAAAAGTCTTTGGTTTGTATGTGGGTTGCAGGCAAGTCTGCAAGCAATTTGGGTTCGTTTGATGCCCATTTTTTCAGTTCAAATCCACCTCGCCCTAATAACTCAATTAATTGATTTTTCATAAGCATGATTTGATCAAAATCATTGCAACTTACTACGCAGTCGTCTATATAGACGCTGTCCTTTAAAATCGCAGAAGCCAACGGTAAGTCTTGATAATCATCGGCTAATTTAAGCAAGGTTCGAATTGCTAAATATGGAGAACAGTTTACCCCGAAAGTCAAAGTTTTTAATTCGTAATCTTGCACCGATTCTTCAGAATTAAAACGCCATAAAATTCGTTGGTATTTATGTTGATTTTCCTCCACATTTATGATTCTGTACATTTTAGAAATATCGCTAACAAAACAATATTTATGTAGCCGAAAATTAAGCAAAATTTTAACTAAATCTCCTTGTAGTTTAGGACCCGTGTGAAGGGCTTGATTTAGGCTAGGCTTATTTAAAGAATGACTCGATGCGTCAAAGACAGGACGAACAGGCGTGCTACTCGAGCTTTCTTTTATAACCGCATGGTGAGCAATATAAAAATATTCATGAATTTCTGAGTTATTCGGGGGTGAAACTGCACGCATGTGACCCATATCCAAGTATTCTTGCATTACTTGTGAGTAAGAAGTAAATAATTTTTTATCATTTAGTAAACGTTTTTCAAGCGAGTACAACCGACGCAAAGCAAGGGTTCGGGTATCGCCGAAATCAACGGGATTGATTTTAAAAGGCAACGAAACGGTGTATTTACCGTCCACATCGCGTATAGTAGTTTTTTCAAAATATTTTTCGCAAAAAATATCTGAAGGTGAATTTTTCTCCACCGTAGGAACCTCTTCCAACTCCCAGAATTTTTGCAAAGTATTATTTAAATCAGGAGTGGAAATAGTTGCCATAAAAGTAGAAATATTTTTTGATGCAAAAGCAGCATTTTGCAGAGGCATTTTTCCGAGCAAAGTCCATCCGAAGACTGTATTAATACAAGAGGGGGTGTCTGGACCGAAATAAAGTCTACCTTCCTCTAAAAGTGATCCATAAAGGTCCGCGCCAATAAGAAGCTGAATTCCGGCTTGATTATACCAACTGGGATCAGCTAATTTTAGACCAGTTAAGTAGTGCAAAGAATTTTGGTTAAAAGATACACTTGGCATTTTATCGCAAACTTGGTCTATTAATACAGGTTCTAGACTAAAAATTTTCGATTTATTATCGATAGCAGCAATTTTACAATGCACCGCATGGCGCGCCGTAGTAGACATATCTCCTAAACCGTTTACATTAAGCGAAATGTTGGATTTAGGAAGTCCGAGTGCATTCGCACATTTTTTCGTTATAAAGGAGCACATGGCGCCATTATCCAAGATGGCGCGTACTTCGTGCCAATTTCCGTATGCATCACGGATGTGCAGCAAAGCAGTGCAAAGCAACGTGTCATAGTCGCCAAGCACAGTACCCGCGTGAATAGATTTATTTTCAGTAATTTGATTTTCTACGGGGTTAGTTTGTGATCCACTAGACGTCACAGAAGAAGAAGCAATCACCGAAGCTGGGGAGTTATTTTTTAGGCATAAAAGACTGTGGTGATTTAAAAAACAAAATCTACATCTTTTTTGTGAAGTGCACGAGTTTACTTGATGAAAACTAGCCATGCAGTTGGTGCATCCCTTATTATTTCTAATAAAATCAATGCGTTCTTGAATTGGTTTCACTAAAAAAGATTCACAGCTAAAAATCAGATGTGTATTTTTTGCTTTGCAGTAGAAACACGTGTTTTGTTTGGAATTTGGAGTTTTTTGTGACTGTCTGTTTGCAAGTAAAACTGTTTTATTTCGTGGATTACGGGGGGATCTCGAGAAGTTCCCTGGTCGTGAGTTTTGAACATTATTTTGTTTCATAGACAAAGATAAAGATTCAAGAGACGTGCAATGTTGCTCTAAAAATTTGTAAATATCTTCGTATTTTGGCATTAAATTAGAAGCGTGATTTTGTTCAAATAACTTACGCGTTCCGGGATCTAATCGATCCAAAAGCATGTTCGCAGTAATAAAGCACCAACTATGGGTCGCATATCCCATATTTTTTAAGCAATCAAGGTTTTCCTTGAACGTATCTAGCATTTTGCGCAATTCTAAAACGTCATCATTGGATAGCCGAGGTGAGTTTTCGATAGATTTCCAGTAAGAAACCGCACGCAAGCGCTTATTGTCATATCTGGAAATCAGCGTATCGTAGCAAAGTAAATAATTATTTCCTTCAAGAGGTATATTTTTAATTAAATTTAAAGCAGGGCCTCTTAAAATCGTACGTAAATATTTAAACTTCTCAATGTCCGAGCTCTTACGCGTATGTACAACCGCATTGTAAATCTCAATAAAGCTTGGAAACTCCTCAACATCGCCCGAAAAAGGAGGGACATTTAACTTGGGAAGAGAAAATTCTGGTTCCGGAAAAATAATTGTTTGATTATTTACCTCATTGTGGCTTCGATTTATTTCTTCAGCCTCCACCTCAAATAAATCATAGTGCAAAGCCTCAACCTCTATGCATCTATCCAAAAAATCTTTTTGTATTTTATTCTGAGCTTCCAGAGCTTCAGAATCGTCTGAAATCAAGATCAGTAAAGCATTATGATGCTTTTCAAAGCTCTTACAACAAGAAGAAAGTTTTTTAAAGTTAACTTTAAACTTTGTGTGAGCAGCTGGATTTGTTTTCGCCTGATTGGCATAGTGTTCAAGCACACACAGATTGATTGCAGTTTGACGCAAGGCCTTAGCCGAGCTTACCTTTTTTTCGGTATCGTTTACCATTTTAAAAGGTTAAAGTGTAAAGTAAAGCAATAGTTAACAAGGGAAGCAAATTTAAAAAATATATCGTACTACTTTTCAAATTCCCTCGTAAACCAAGATTCAAAGCAATATTAAAAGGCCAGCGGCTTTTAGCAAATATTGAGTAAAGAACAGCAAGTTTTTAGCAAAAAGTATAAATGCTAATAAATATGCACAAAAAATTTAGCAACTGATAAGAGTTTCTGAATTTGTGTAGGTACGCAAGAAAACGGAAGCCTTACATACATCGACAGCGCAATAATTTTTAATTTTGAAAAAAAATAAATTTTTCAAAATTTGTATGCAATTTGTATATTGCACAAATAAAAAATGCAATGCAAGTTGGTACGTGCAACGTACAATAGACACACCGTAGATAAAATGTAAAACCTAAGATATGCCATGTCTCAAAAAGACGCAAAGTAAAGTCCTAACTTCAAACACAATTATGCAACTCTGAGAGCACCTATTACGCAGAACGGGAAATCCGGCTCGAAGGACCAAAAAATGGTCGGTCGAGACGTCTTTCGCATGAAAAAGTCAACAAACCAACCGAACTGTAGCAATAGGGATCTCCAGTCCAATAGTTCCCACTCTTAGGTTACACTTTTGTGTTCTTAGTTAGGAATAGTAGCATAGGGAATAAGTAAAAAATGTAAAGAAACGCAGCTCAAAAACACTTTGACTTACCCTTGGATGAAAGGAACTTGGTACATGGACAACTGCACAGTCGAATCCAAATAATTCCAATCAAAGTAGTAGCAGTAGCACTTCAAAGCAATCCATAAATGTTTATACACGACCGCTGTCTTAAAAAGCACGCATGTGATTTCACTTGGCGATCAATATATATCACTGGTATGGAGAGTACCCCAAATATTCGCATGAGCTCCGTATAGCAAGAAGGACGTTGGAGCACTGCTGTATGTAGCAATATAGCAGTAAAAAGGTATGTATAAAATTAGGAAAAAAACTTAAATTAAAAAAGGATGGAAAATGGATATACTCAAGGTAGAAAAAGCAAAAATAATAAAGTAAAGTCAATGCATTCTTGAGCATATAATTCACCGCGCAAATTCAAATTTTTACCCTTTTTGTAGGCAAGGCATATCTTAGTAACTAAATTAGGTTAAACCAAGAAATAAAAGTAACTTTAAGTATAAAGTTTGAGCATAACTCTAGCAAAAAAAAAGAAAATAAAAAGCATTCTAATTTAGATAAATGTCTCTAAATTTTATATCTTAAAACTAAACGCCGGGACGAAGCAGGGGGGTTGTTTTAACAAGATTTTTTTTTGTATTGCTTTTTTGACATTTTGAGTCCATTTTTGAAAACTACTCCCTTTTTTAAGTAAAAAAGGTACTCTTGTCTAAAGTCGCCCAGAGCAACGGTTTACGAGATAATTGAGCGTAAAAATTTTTAGTACCTTAGAATTTTTTTTTGTATTGCATTTTTTTACATTTTGAGTCCATTTTTAAAAACTACTCCCTTTTTTAAGTAAAAAAGGTACTCCTGTCTCAAGTCGCCCAGAGCAACGGTTTTCGAAATAATTGAGCGTAAATTTTTTTAGTACCTCCCATCAGCAGAATAACTTTTACGTTCAATTATCTCGTAAACCGTTGCTCTGGGCGACTTAAGACAAGAGTACCTTTTTTACTTAAAAAAGGGAGTAGTTTTTAAAAATGGACTCAAAATGTAAAAAAATGCAATACAAAAAAAATTCTAAGGTACTAAAACTCTTTGCGCTCAATTATCTCGTAAACCGTTGCTCTGGGCGACTTTAGACAAGAGTACCTTTTTTACTCAAAAAAGGGAGTAGTTCTTAAAAATGGACTCAAAATGGAAAAAAATGCAATACAAAAAAAAATTCTTGTTAAAACAACCCCCAACCCCTACCACAATTACCATTTTGAGTTAAGTAATTATTTTTTTACCTTACCACAATGTGAAGGGTCAAAATAATTAACATTTGCAATTTTTTGTAAAATTCCATAGCTTTTTAAAGTTGCTGTATAAAAAAAACCATTTTCGATATTAACCCTTTTGGTGCCCGTAGCTCCCCTACTATGCATTTTAGGACCTATGTTCATATGAACTTTTTTTCTTATTTTTATGTGTACTATCACCTGTCAAAGTTTGTTACAAACTTTTAATGACACCCTGTATATAACTTATAAATTTTATTTAAAAAAAAAACAATCGAAGAGGAATGTTTTACTTTTTCGTTTAAGTTTCTTTCTCATTTCGTCGTTGATCTCACAAACTGACGTAACTCATTTTGTGGCCTATTAAAATGCATTGGGTGACATTTGTGGCAGCTTAAAGACGTTGCCGCCATTTTGTGACACAACAAAACCACTGAATAATTAAACAAATATCTGGAAGCAGAACTGTATTTTCCAGCTAGGTAAAACATTGATATGCCCGGTAACTTTTATACAGTGGAGTAGGGGGGGTTCAGAAATAAGAAAATTTTAAGTGCGCCACAGTGTTTAATACCAATGTTTTACAACGAAGATCTTAAATAAAATACAGTTCAACCCAAACGTTGTAGCCAAACAATGAAATTCTACCTACTTCCGAGGCTTCCAGAGTATTTATGTAATTAAGAATAACCAAAAAAAAATTGACTAATAAACAAAATAGAATTGAAAAGATTCCCAAATGAATCAAAATGACAAAACTAGAAGCACTTTACAGGTAGATGCACATTTCCAGCAGGTCACAGTGTACCCACCTTTGAGTCAGTAGCGTAGGACTCAATTATATGAATGATTGTTAAAAAAAAAAATATATATATATATATATATATATATATATATATATATATATATATATATATATATATATATACTTCCAAAATTATTCCGTCATAGGGGAGATCTGGACCAAATATCTGCTGTCATCATTCTACGTTAGGTAGAATGAAACAGACAGCAACCCAGTCCGAGATCTACCCCAGGAGGTAGTGATGTAAGGAAACCGCTAAAAAAAAGATAACCTCATCTCTCTTTTTGTCTCTGCAAAGTCAGTCATTGGGTTGTACAAATAACGCAAAGATTTAGTTCATCTTGTTTATTCTAAAGGTTGAAGTTGAAGTTAATATTGGAAACATGCTTAAAATAAATGAGTGTAACAAGGAAACCAAGTCAGAGCCAGAATGGCACGCAATAGCAATTTAAACTTAGCTTAATTATGCCGCAAAACTGGGGTTATGACGTCATACCTTATCTTGCGTTTACAAAAATGTTGAAATTATATGGTGAAAATTATATATATATAAAAACAAATATTATATCTAAGGGTGTACTTGCTCCTACCTTGGTCCTGGTTTATGGAATGAGTAAATAAAAAAGACTTATTTTATTTTGTAAACCTGGAGTCCTGTTGTCCAGACATCTCCTCACCACTGCACCGGGTCCTGCCCTGTTCACGCCCACCCTGAGGATCTCCTAGCACATGATGCTAGGGCAGCACATAGTCAAAAATGGTTACTGGATTCTTGCCCGAGCGTAAAAACCCTGTGGAAAATGAAATGTTTCAGTTTCCTGGAATTCGTCAATTTTGCACGAAGTTCCCCTACACCGAGTAACTTAAATCTAGAACCCCATGTCGACTCAATAAAATAAAGTAGATTTAAACAGATGAACTAAACTAATCCTAACGTACCTTTCCCAGGGTTACAACTGGCTCGTCGATGAAACAGAACCTCGTTCCACCAGCACAACTGTCCCGTCGATGGAATGGACGGTGCTGTAACCAAAGGAGAAAACAATACATAGTTTTTATCCAACACGTGGTTAAAAGAAAAATATAAAAACGCCAAAAATTCCCCACGTCTTTTGTCAAAAAAGTACATTTCACACGAAAAATAATGACATTCTGGGAGGCAAATATTATCTTGAAGAGTCCTCGAATAATAAAAAAAAATGAAAAAAATAAAATCGAACTTACCACTGCTCTTTCCGTAGAAACGGCGTAGGCCGACTTAAATCCCCTTCAAAGGGGTGTGAGCGTCACTTTAGATTACGCCTAACACGACGGACTCACAATTATACCGTCTTGGGTATAATTTGCAACTACTGCAATGCCAAAACAATGGCGACACCACAAGACGGCCACCAGCCCAGCCAAAATTCTTTAGGAAAAAGAGACCAGGCACTTTGTCGAGAACACAAAAAAATGAAGTGGCCGGAAACCGTTTTGTAAATGTGGTGGGGACAGTAAAACGCAATACCAACCTAATTTTCCCGGTTAGATTCAAATAAGGATGCAAACCTATTTATGAAAAAAACGCTCTTACAGAAAAGTCACTAAATGCGGTTTGCAACACTGGAGGAAAAACCCGCGGTTTTCAAACCAACCAATGAGGAAATACACCAATATTTCCATACCGGTATATAGAGGGCAGCACCGACCAACGGGATAGAAAATACGTAAAACGCGCATTGAGGTGTTGTCGGATCTATTTCCACGGTTGGAATTTTTATAACAAGGACGTCGAGATACCCTCCATACATAGACCGAACATTTGCCTACCGGACCCCTGCCAACATAGCAAGTAGGAGGAAAATAACCAGCCGGACTATAAGAAGCTCAGCATTGAAACCATCAATTGTAAATTCAATTACTGGAGATTCGAGCATGTATCAAACCCAGGAATATTCGAACACTCAACCAATTCCCATATGAGTAAAGCTATACTAAGTGTAGAATTTAGTTGTATTTTAGTTACAGTTTTAGTCAAAAGTTTCCTTTGCTCTTTATATATGTTTTCTCTAAGACTCATATGGTTTGACGCCATTCTTGTAAAACATTTCTACATTAATAAAGTTGTTTCTGAACTTGAACCTAAAAATACCCATTGAACTACTGCTCAAACTCGGCACAAGAGTGTTCAGATGTTAAGTTTGCTCACCACTAGCCAGCCCTACAAACCCTTCAATCCGACTAACTGAGCTAGTTACTAACTTTACATAACTATGATTATATATAAATTTATATAATATAAAAATACGATTTTGTTTACTCTTTTAGTCCTGGTTTTTATTCCTCGTTTATCTTCCATTTACGAAAGTGCATAACTCGTATTTATTTTATCTTCTCTTTATCAAATTAATAAAGATATCAAAGTGGGCGGAGCCTCGGTTGTTACTGGTCAAACCGTGGACCTAAATATGTTTTCGTGCTATCACAACTAGCTATGAGGTTCGGATTGTCCCAATATCCTCGAGAATAAACGTAAGGGAATGAAATGTTCATCTAAATGTTTCCTTCCTGTTACCGAAACCATTTGTGATGCGGCAACGCCGCCATTCCCCAGCAGTACAGCTGTTTAATTTCGTGAACGTCAAAGAAAATCACAAAATTCCACAGATAAACAAAACAATCAAAAGTTTTTATGTGATTTTCCCGAAACCTGTGATCTTAAATTCCAATTACGATGTCCAGATGATGCGATGTGCGTAGTGTCCACAGTAATTCGATGGAATGCCTCCTTTTAAGGTAATTTCCTAGACACTATATAACCTCCAAACCTAGCTCTATAAAATACCCTTAATTTGTGTACAGAAAGACGAGTCGAAGAGCCTTGATTATTTACCTGAATAAACAAATATGTAACGTTGCCTTAAACTTAAAAATGACACGTTACAATTTATTGTAATTTTACAAGAAAGCAATTTCAAGTTTTAGGGATTGGATTTATATTACTAAAAATGTTCTTGGATCTAATGATTTTGGTGCTATTTAAAGGATTTTTATGAGTTACGACACTTTGTGAGATGAGAGAACGACTCAAATAAGGTAGTATTATAGTGATCTCAAAGCTGCATTTTTTTGAGATACGTCAGTTTGTAAGATCAACGACGATTTAAAGGCGGATATTTCTTATCTATAGATACTTATCTTATGTGTTGGTTCATATTTGTTTATTTTAAATAAAAATTACAGATCATATATTTTATTATGTATGGAATTTTGATCATCGAAATATAAAGCCGGGTACTCATTAACGAACCACGAGCATCGATCAACGAACACGATCTATTCGTTAATGTGGACGGCATTGTTCGGGGCTCGCAGCGCAATATCGAAACCTTAAATTAAAAGAAAGTACTCAGTAAATTTACGACATAAATACACATCTTTTGAAAAAGTGTACCTACATAAACACATTTTTTAAATAAAAAGAAACATTAAAAAAAAATTGCTAAATCTATTTACTTGTAAGAAAATAGTAAGCTGCTAGTCTTACTTTTTTAACTTTTAACCTAACTAAACTAATCTATTAATTTTTGAAATAATATCAGTGCTGTAAAGGAATAGAAAAAACTCTTTTAAATCAGGTATCACTTGACCCACTTTCCCTCTCTAAAGTCAAGGGGTCAAAGCTACCCCAACTAGGAGTCGATAGATATAAATATTTTAAGAAAATAAAAATATTGTGTCCAAGGATTTTTTCAAAAATTTACTTTAAATACTCATAATGGGATCCCGTATACGTTTTCTGTGAGCATATTACTTTAAATTAAAATTGATAATGATGATGATAACGAAAATGATTATACGTATGTATGTTTTATCGCTCCGCTTGTTTTGTAAAAAGAGTTTTTGCTTTTTTCTTTCTGGGTAATAACTTTTGTAGTATAAAATGGAAAATAAATATATTTTGTTTGCCTCACTTTACTGATAACGGTAATTACCACTTATGATTGGACAGTCTAACCTATGCACGTATTAATGCTAAAAACTGTACAGAACCGATGTGGCTTTACTCAGGTGTTGCGATCTGTATTGAGAGATTTTGAAGGAATAAGAACAATTCGCGCGCGCTCGCTTAAAGCGCCTCTAGCGGTAGATATTTAGGAATTACAAAATGATAGCAGTAATGACACTCTACCAGGGTACGCGTATAAATTCTTATTTTCTAAAAAAAAATAAGAATAATATTTGCTTTTAACAAACGGCGATACATACTTATTGTAGAGTGGCCAGGCTAAATGATCTAAGTGCCAAATTATACAAATTTTAGATTTTCCACCCAAAATGATGTATGTGTCAAGGCCAATACGGGGCTATAAGAACTAAGTGCAATTTCCCCACCTTATGCCCTAACAAACATGTTTAAAATCACGTCATCCGTAAGTCCGCGTGCATGTATTGTACAGTTTTTTTTAGTTTCCCACAAAAACGCTTTTTGGCACTTAGGGGCAATATAATATTGAATTGAATAATACATTAGGTTACTTTGTTGTAGTGGATGCAAACTTATGATAACGGAGTATGACGTTTGGGCCAGTCTTCCACAAATATTAGCAATAAATAGCAACTTTAGCATCAAACTAAATGTAGTGCTATAGAGCAATATTGGAAGCAATTTGACTTGTACAAGAAATTTTGTACATAAAATATATATAAAATGAAAAATAAATAAATTTTATTTACCTCACTATACTAACAACGGTATTTACAACTTATGATCGGACAAGCTTAACCAATGCACGTATTAACGCTAAAAACTGCATATAACAGATGTGGCTTTACTCAGGCGTTGCGATCTCTGTATTGAGAGATGTTGAGGGAATACGAACAATTCGCGCGCGCTCGCCTAAGACGCCTCTAGCGGTAGATATGTACGAATTACAAACTGACAACCGTAATGACGCTCTTCCAGGGTACGCGTTTAAAATGTTATACTGATAACGGTAATGACTCTCTTCCAGGGTACACGTTTTTATGTTAAACTGATAACGGTAATGACGCTCTTCCAGGGTACGCGTTTAAAATGGTATTTTATAAAAAAAAATGGGAAATAATATTTGTTTTTAACAGACGGCGATACTTATATATATATATATATATATATATATATATATATATATATATATAAACATTAAACTAGACTTATAGAGCAATATAATGTTGAAATTCGTATGATATATTAGGTTTTTTTATTTTAGTGATTGCAAACCTCTATCCGGTTATGATAACGGAGTATGACGTTTGGGCCAGTCTTACACAAATGTTCACAACAAATAGCAACTTCAGCATCAAACTAAACGCAGTGCTTTAGAGTAATATTGGAGGCAATTTTATTTGTACAAGAAAAATAACTATACTAAACACTAATTTAATTTTGGATGGTAACATGAAAGGGGTACCCTTTTTCAATAATGACCTAATACTTATACATGTTCTCTGGGTTATTTTGTCTGGTTCAGGCAATCTTTTTACGCTGCTGCTTGTGCGAGTCGGGCTCAGTGGCGAATCAAGGGGGAGGGGGGTAGAGGGGCCTGGCCCTCCCCCGTCCTTGACATAAAACTTATAATTTTTAATTCCAGAAGAAAGATAACCAATGCATAAGCCGCATATTTTTTTTAATTAAATTTAACTGATTTGACTCAAATTTTCGCCTGCGGCACATTTTATTTGCACATAGTGGTGGACTTTAAAGCTAATTCTTATTGAATCCCGCAAAAAAATTATTTTGTGTTTTTTTCCCTTTTTGGCCCCTCCCCCCTGGATATCCTGGATCCGCCACTGGTCGGGCTTACTGGCAAAGCCATTTTGTTTTAGGCTAGTAACATATAAACCACGCATCTTGTTTTAAATGTTTTTTAAATAGTCTTTGTTTTTTGGATCCCATATAACAGGTCTATTCCTGTGATTTTCAAATAAACAATACTTTTTCATCATTCATGGTATTTTTTTTAATTTGAAGCGCTTTGAACGACGACCGCCTATTGGCTCGTTGCGAATGGCTTGTTGCGCGCTGCGATCATACCTTTTTCACGTCTACATTAGCGAATTGTTCGAGGCTCGAGGCTCGTGGCTCGGTAATGAGTACCCGGCTTAATGAAGACAGTGGAAGTTTGAAACACAACTTAATTTAAAAGTTTTTCCCCTCTTCAATTAAAAAAAACTTACTAAATTTAAATAGGTAGGTATAACATTTAAATTTTAAAATTAAATTATTGAATGTATTTTTGGAAACGTAAATAAATAAACACACCATCTGGTTCCTAAAATACTCCAGCTTTATGTTAGAATTGATGTAAATTTTTAGTATCTATTTAAAATTTTTATGTTTACGCATTTACTTAACTTGTCCCGCTTTTTAATTTGAAAAATCTGGCAACCTTGTTCCAAAAGGCCGGCTGAGACACTGTTCAGATCTTCCGAATAAATCTGAGGTTTACCGTGTTCTGACATAAACGTGCAATAGCCGGGCATTCTCCATACACAGTCTACATTCGGTCTCTTCTGTTAGTCCCATTCTGTGCATGAGTACTCTCAGTCAACAGTGACTCGTAAAAAGACCAGTCACGTGATGTCTGTCTGTTTGTGTGTGTATATTATTTCTGTCCGTAACACGATAGCTCCTAAACCGCTGAAGCGATTTTCATAAAATTTTTAGGTAAAATAGTGTCGACACTCTTACGAGCTTATTAGATCTTGGTCAAAATCCATTAATGCTAATCAAAAACTTCGTAGGAACTTTAGTTTCTGAGATATTTACAAAAAACTGTTTTCAAGGCTAATATATTATCATGGCTTCACTTGAAGTGTGATAATGCTAGCTAGGAAAGTGTCAGATCCGTCATGGATCCATTTATTTTTTTGTGGCCCTGATTGGTTCAGTGAGCGTGAGTTCGCGTTTCAATGAGAGGGTGTGTGGTTCGATTCCTATGACTGCCACTACAAACTATCGGTTTGTGAATACAGATTTACCGGAAGTAGAGGTAACCTGTCTTGGGTGAAGTTTGGGCCTCAACAAAGTAAGCCAAGTTGACTATAACAAGGTGGTTGTTCGGAAGTCACGTTAAGCCGGTGCGTGGTCCCGTGTTCAGACCGTAGATGGCGCTAGTACGATAAAGACCCCTGTGCCCGACAAAGGATATCATGTAAAATTAAATCCTTCTTGAGAAAAGAAAACTGCTTACCGGGGGGTGCTTAGCAGGCCGCCCTGCTGGGTCCTCATGTAGCATAAATGTGTTAGTGAATGAGTTGTGATTGTCCCCGGCACCAAGTGACGTCGAGTCAGATTATCTTGGTGGAAAGAAGTCTATCATCTATAACCAAGTTCTGCTGGGATGATAGCCATGTTAGATAGATGCAAGTCTAACATGTAGCGCAGGACCTTTCGGAAGGGGTGTAAAAGCGTGGGTCCACTGTGTATACTTGCTACGCAGTATAAAGATCCCTGCCCTCGACAAAGAGCTGTCATGCAAAATTAAGTCCTCTTAGAGAAAGAAAACTTGCATCCTAAGGGGCACGTGCATCAGTTTGATATATGATGTACGGACAAATCGGGATTTGCGAAAAGGGCGCGCCGTGTGCCTAGTCGCTAGACCAAAAATGGTCTCCACACCACTACTACTACTACATCTTGGTGGCCACCGAATTAAGCTGGCAAATTGTCTGCAATAAGCCGACAGGCCACTATTAAAAATGAAACGAATGAAACGATCGTTCTTTGCCAATCTAATATGATTTAAAGAAGTCCAGAAGTACAGAAGGCCTTCTTTCATATCTGCAGCGCGTAAATTGTGTTAAATGTTGGCGTTTTTAATAAGGCAAATTTTAAGCCTACTTCCCAAAAACTGGAGTAATTTAATAAAACGTGAGTTCCAGTTGGAGCTCTGGGCGCGGGCTGACATTTATGACGTGGCTTGCAAGGTGCATTTATAAACCACGGGATATATGTCACCCCCTCAGAGTAATAACATATAATTACTCTAAGGTCACCCCGGAAGCTTGGAAAGTTATATTTTAGTATCTTGTTATCCCTGTTTTGACTTTTAATTATTTTTGACTGTCAAAAGTTGTAGCTACTAAATGTTCTAGATATAAAATGTTTATTATGTTGAACCCACGGAACTGTAACATGAACCAGGGCTATCAAAACAGACGGGTCATGATCTACGAGTACAACTTTGTTGATGTCACAGCGGTGGCTAAATTTCTGTAAGAACAAATTTGACGGAAGAAATTTTTAATATTGGTTGGATGATCCTATAGAGAAAAAAAATTAACCTCATTTTAATAGTTTTAAAAAGATAGTAAATTTTATGATTTTCTCGATTTTTAATTATTTACACGGGTGCGGAATATGGTCCATAAAAAAAAGTCTAGACGCACTTTGAAGCTCAGTGGCTTGACTATCATACACGGCAAAAGAAAAATTTCTAGGTCTATTGGTTTCAGCAAACTAAATTTTTAAAAATTTGAAAACCCGCAAAAACCATCTGAATTGGCAACTTTTGACTGAAAAAATTGCATGTCTATCTGTCTATTGAAACTTCACTTGTGCCTTGGTTTACTTGACAATGCATCGTCTAAATAAAATTAAAATAAAAAATCTGGGTCTGTCATTTTAACATCAACTTTTAAGCTATTTGGTTAAAGCATGTAAAAAAATCACATTTTTTTATTCAGTTGCAAAAAGAAAATACTCTGCCAATATATAAGCCCCTTAGCTCACACTAGGTACTATAGTTATAGTGTACGTGCTAATATAACTAAAAACTGAAATATATTTTATTCAACTCCAGACTAAATTACCTTTCGTTTAATACCACACAAGCCATGTTTTGACTTAAACTCAAGTTTTTGAAATCTACCCTCACCCTTAATAAAAACAAAAACTAAAATGTATTTTGTTTAACTCCGGACTCAATTACCTTTCGTTTGATATCACACACGCCATATATTCACATAAACTCTAATTTTTAAAATCTACCCCCACCCTTTTTATAAAAATACTGAAATATATTTTTTTTAACTCCAGACTCAATTACCTTTCGTTTGATATCACACACGCCATATTTTCACATAAACTCTAATTTTTGAAATCTACCCCCACCCTTTTATTTGGCTTGTGTTTGGTGGATTTTGTTCATTTTTAAATGGGACCATCTCGACCCAAGACCGAGCCTAGGTACCAAATTTCATTAAAATCGGCCAAGCGGTTTTTGAGTTATGCGCCTTGATCCTTACAGACATACAGACAGACAAAACGCAAAAATATATAAAAAATTTTGAAATCGGAGCAACTTTTTTTTTCTCGAAAAAATTTGGATCACCATAGCTCACACTACTATAGTATACTATACTATGTGTGAGCTAAAAATTGTATATAAAAATCATCGTCAAGGGATCTTATTTATAGCCACATACCGTTTTGCGTGACATCTGCTACACTGTCGGAATTTTTTTAGCTCACACATATACTATACTATAGTAGTGTGAGCTAAGGTGATCCTAATTTTTTCGAGAAAAAAAAAGTTGCTCCGATTTCAAAAATTTTTATATATCTTTGCGTTTCAGATGATTTTGAAACTTTTTTGTCGCGCCGTCTGTCTGTCTGTCTGTCTGTCTGTCTGTCTGTATGTCTGTCTGTCTGTCTGTCTGTCTGTATGTCTGTCTGTAACGACCAACGCGCATAACTCAAAAACCGCTAGGCCGATTTTAATGAAATTTGGTACCTGGGCTGAATATTGGGTCGAGATGGTCCCATTTAAAAATGAACAAAATCCACCGAACACAAGCCAAATAAAAGGGTGGGGGAAGATTTGAAAAATTAGAGTTTATGTGAAAATATGGCGTGTGTGATATCAAACGAAAGGTAATTGAGTATGGAGTTAAAAAAAATACATTTTAGTTTTTTTTTCTTCAAAAAGGGTGGGGGTAGATTTAAAAAATTAGAGTTTACGTAAAAATATGGCGTGTGTGATATCAAACGAAAGGTAATTGAGTCCGGAGTTAAACAAAATACATTTTAGTTTTTGTTTTTTTAAAGGTGGGGGTAGATTTCAAAAATCTGAGTTTAAGTCAATACATGGCTTGTGTGGTATCAAACAAAAGGTAATTTAGTCTGGAGTTGATTAAGATATATTTCAGTTTTTAGTTTTATTAGCTCGCACGTACATTATAACTATAGTACCTAGTGTGAGCTTGGGGGCCCATATATTGGCAGAGTATTTTTTTTAGTTTTAAGAATAAATTTTTGGTGAGACCAACATTGGTGAGACACGGACATTAATTCGTTTGTTTCTTTGGTAAATAAAATGGTTTAGTTTTAACAGTGGCGTAAGCAGGAGGGAGGGTGGTTGGATGTCTAATCCTTCCAAAGGCATTAAATAACTTCTCCTTTGAATTTTTCTGAAAGAAGAAATAAATGGTTTTCCACGACTTTGCTTTTACTCAACCCCGCTCTCCCAACCCCCTTGGAAAATTTCTGCATACGGCACTAGGCATTCAAAAAAGAACCACTAAACTAACGCATAGTAAAAGTCCATGCGATGCGGTTGGAGGTACTGTGAAACGAACGAACAACAACTGAACACCATTCTTTCACTCGTCTGGATGATTTAACTATAGATGCTAAATTTACATCAAGCTCAGAAAATTTTTTTTCTGTTAGATTTCTGAAATAATAGAACTCAACTTCTTTTCCGATTTTTTAAATATGACAGTAGGTAACTACTAAAAAAGTAAATAAACTTTTAAAAAATTTGTGTAGTGACCTTGTGAAGAAAGTTTAGATCATAATTTAGTGAGCAGTGCTCATATGAATAAACTCTACCTTCTGATAAACCTTAATTTGCAGGAGCGGATCAAGAAACTTTATTTGGGGGGACAATATCATAATAAATATTTCACAAAACTATTTTGCGTAGTGACCAGGAAGTGTACTCGTGTGACAAAACTAAGTAAAGTTTCAGATTTGGGTGGGGCATCCCCCCCGTAGATCCACGCCTGTAATTTGTGATGCAATTTAACATCACTAAAAATATTAAAATAACAAAAAAATGTGTAGTGACCTTAAGGATTACAGACCCAGATTTTTTATTCTTGTTTTTAAAAGTATATGATACAGAGAAAAATTTACCCTACTTGATTATCACCAGCACAGCGATTTCCCAGACATTCTTAACTTCTTCGTGGAACTCCAAGGTAACGGCTACTTTTTAAATATGTTCTATACAAGAAAGATATAGTCCTTGAGTATAGCTTTCCAACACTGTATCAAAAATTTAAGAAAACATTACATTTATACCCCAAAAAAATATGAAAACTTCGGAAATTTCTGCGTTTTTGGGATATTCTCTAAATTGCTCTAATCAAGCCAGTGTAAAAGATTTTGCTAAACCTTACATTTTTTAAAAACTAATTTTATGCATGTTTTTAAAGTTATAGATTGATTTTTTTTAGGTGCTGTTTACTATGAGCATAATTTTTTTCTATTCGTACCTGTTACGAATAGTGTCGGCAATTTTGTCCATATATTCACTGGAGTCCCAAAAGAAAGAAGAGCAGCCACAGGGGTATCCTTATTAATAAAGAAAAACCTAAAAAATAAGATTACCGACTACGATTGCATTAGTGAAAACACACTTCGAGTGAACATGAAGATGCTTGGTCATAATATAAGCATAATAGCAGTCTACGCACCAGATGACGAAAAAGTAGCTACAAAACAACTGTTCTTTGACCAACTTGAGACTATCACCAAAATCGGTAATACCAGAGAAATAATTATGCTTGGCGATTTTAATAGCCGAACTGGTAGACAAACCCAGTGATAGGACCATTTGGAGAAGAAGTAACAAATGATAATGGCTTGAGACTGATGCAATTGTGTGAAACCCACAACCTAAAAATAAATAATGGTTTTTTGGGCATAAGGATATTCATCGATATACCTGGATTCAGCCAACAAGAAATTTTAAATCAATCATGACCACCATCTGGTAAAAGCAAAAATATTATTCCCTTTAAGAAAAACACATAAGGACGAAAGTATTGAAGAAAATGAAAACCTAGAATGCATCGAAGACAATCAAAAATACAACTTTAGAAGTATAGAAATCGAAAGTACTCAAAGATTGTATCAGGACCGATTAGATAAAAAATTAATAAACACAGAACACTCATTTGAAGAGATATATACAAACATAATAAAAAGCTTGAAGGAAGCAAGCATCGAAGCTGTTGGATACCAAGATAATACAAATAGCAGGAAGATGTGGTGGACGGGAAAAATACAGGAAATGGTCAAAGAGAAAAAATGCACATACGTGAAATGGCTCAGTACTAAAGGACAAAGAGACCTAGAAATCTACAGGGAAACCAAAAGACAGCTGAGAAATTTGATACGCACAGAAAAAATGAACTGTTCGAGCGCAAATGCCACGATATCAATACACACGTAGGAGGTAGGCAGAGTTTCTGCATGAAAATATGGCGTGTGTGATATCAAACGAAAGGTAATTGAGTCCGGAGTTTAACAAAATACATTATAGTTTTTGTTTTCTTTAAGGGTGGGGGTAGATTTCAAAAATTTGAGTTTAAGTCAAAACATGGCTTGTGTGGTATCAAACAAAAGGTAATTTAGTCTGGAGTGGAGTAATAGTTATTTAAACAACAAGGTTTGAAATCGACTCTTTGCACACGATCGAGACAGTTTGGTAGACCGAGCCGAAGGCGAGGTCTACAAGTCGAGGGAGTGTGCAAAGAGGTTTTCAAACGAGTTTTTTACAATATTTTTTATACGACTGCTAATAAAGAAAGAAAAATCAAATTTTAATTTAACTTGTTTTTATTTCCGACATTTTTACAACAAAACTTTAAAAATTCAACAATTTTTTGACGTATCTAATCAACAAAACATACGAGCAGTGACGGTTGCTACGGAACTAAGCCAACTTATATTGGTGGGTGACAACAACAAAAATCACAATGACGGGAGACCCGTATGCAGAAATGACATAGGCGTGCGCAAAAATGACATAAGCGTGTGCAAAACGTTTTGCACACAGCGTGCGCAAAATGCCATTTTCAGATCGTGTTCTCCGTGCGCAAAACCCCCTTTTACAAGACAGTCGTATAAAAAATATATTTCAGTTTTTAGTTATATTAGCTCACACGTACACTATAACTATAGTACTTAGTGTGAGCTTAGGGGCCCATATATTGGCAGAGTATTTTTATCTATATGTGTGTGTTTGTGTGTATATTATTTCTGTCCGTAACACGATAGCTCCTAAACCGCTGAACCGATTTTGAAAAAAAAAATATGCAAAATAGTGTTTGACACTCCAACGAGCTGATTAGATTTTGGTTAAAATACATTAATGCTAATGACAGTTTTTTGACAATGAAAAATTTTAAAAATGCTAACTTTTTAATGGAGCGTCGTATAAATATGCGGTTTTCGAAATATAGATTACATTTTGGTGAATAATTTGTGTTATAACCAAAAACTTCTTTAGAGCTTGAGTTTCTGAGATTTTTACAACAACAGTTTTTAAGGCTGATATATGATGGCTTCACTTGAAGTGTGCTAATAAGCTAGCTAGGAAGGTATCAGATCCATCATGGATCCATTAATTTTTTAATTAATTTTTGAAAAAAACTGCAAATTTGGCTGCAAGCATGTACTAAAATAAATTCAGATTTACAAAAGATAAAATGCATAGATAAAACTTTGGTAGCATAATTTAGTTATTTCTGTTAAATACCTAGATTTTAATACTTAGTAGTTTTCCAAAAAAAAACCCAAAATTTAAAAACCTTGATTTTTTTCCATTTTATTCTTGCATTTTTTGCCATTACAATAATTTTAAAATTAAATTGAGTTTTTGGACCAGGGCCCTTGCGTACCCCCTTGAGACTGCGGGCCCTAGGGAAGTACCTAGAGTGCCTATAGGATAAACCGGCGCTACAAGAAAAATCAATATAGAAACTAAAAGGTAGGAGTGTATTTAAATATTTCTATCAATTTCTTAGTTCCTCTGTTTCGGCAATAGTTACTACTATTTATTGCTTAAAGATAAAGTTTAAAAGTTTTATGTTGTGTAAGTTTTGGTAAAAATAGCTAGCAACATTGAACATGAAAAAAGTATAGATTTTTTTTCTTCAAATTTGGCATCTCAGCTTAGCAAACACATTTTTGGCACTTTTAATGAGCTTCCTACCACGGATTTCTTAATCTCAAAATGCAGCAAGTTCCTATTTTCGTTGGAAACACTGTTTCTTTTTTAACTGGAGCTGTTTGCATCACTGAAATAGAAGCAGCGTCGTTTTTTGCAAGTCTGACTTAAGCTCGCTAGAGTTTGTCGGTATGGACCACGTATGGACACTCGAACTTTTGAAGTCACATCATCGTGGCACCAACTTAGGCGCTCGTTTCGCATTCAGCCCATCGCTGACCTGCTGAGCTCAACCGTGTTATCTGCTAATCCGCTGATCGTTCTCGTATTTTCTGAAGTTTTTCGTTTATGTAAGGTAAGGTAAGTTATATGGATTTTACCAAAAGTTTTGTTGGTAAGTTTGCAAAATTATACCAGCCAGATAAAATTTCAACAATTTCTCACTCATTATCAAGTAAGTCTATGATTGTTGTAACGCTGAAATCAGTGTTGCTACCAGAAATGGTGCAGTAATTTGTTATAATAAACGTAAGCTATCCATCTTAAAGTTCAGAAATCTGTGGCTTTTGACTAAAATGTCTAAAAAGTTAATCTTCTATCGCGTAGCAATGAAACGGGTACTACTTTGTTTTATTAAGTATTACAACGGTATCGAGATGCCCCTTATTTTAATAGAATCTGGAAGGAGAATTTGCAAACTTTAAGTTTGTTTGCTGATATAACAATGGAAAGACGATGAACAGTAAGCACATCACGAACTAAACCTTGAACTTGAGCCTTTAAGGGTCCATCTCACCGACTTTTTTTTCGTTACTTAGCTTAAAGCGTTTCTTAACATAATCATAATAATAATATAAGGAACACTTAAGGCTAAGTAACGAAAAAAAAAGTCGGTGCGATGGGCTATAAATGAAATTTCCCCTTGATGCGGATTAATTGAACAGCGGCATCTTCTGCTTTCCTGAAAATTAGATACATGTTTTTAAAACTCCAATACTTAATAGACTTAAGGAAAAGGAGATATCTTTCTAACGTAAACTCGATTTTACCAATAATGTAGCAAAAACAGTTTCCCTACATCTGACGCACTTGTAACAATTTGGAACCAAAGAGGGTTCATTGGCCATTTTGTATAAAGTTATAAAAAAGGGGTGCCTTGCTAACGTGAAGTTCGGAAGGCGGGTCCTCGACATGAGTGTTTACACAAATCACTCGAAGAAAACTGACATAAATACTGAATATTTAGCCAGGAAAAAACTAAATTTGAAAAACAAGAAACCGTAAAAATGGCGCGCTAAAATATAGGAAAATATTTTTAATCGCACATTAAACCGAATATGGGAACTCTGTGTTATTCAGGTAAAACAAAGGAAATACTTTTCACCAGAAAGAAAAAAATTTTAAGTTTTAGAGCACGTTATGTACGGAAGACCCCTAGCTTTAGAACCAAAGCTGACGTATCTGGGGTTCATTGTTCACAGCGGACTCATCTGAACGGCACACGTGGCCAATATGATCGTAAAGGTCCAGGCAACAATGTATCTACGACTGGTAGTCGGAGGTACTCGGCAGCAATATTAAGAACGAGAATACAAGACAGATCCATAGTCTGGTGGCCGGCAGTGGAGAAAACAACGAACACATTTCTAAAACTCAGAAGCCTAAAGGGACTGACGTGTAGAGGGACAACCGGAGCTATGAAAACCACACCGATCCTGGCCCTTGGGACAATTCTGGGACCGAAGGGAGGCGATGGGGATCTACCCACATCTAAGGGATACGGGACAGAGAAGAGAAAGGGGGGAAACAACTGGACGATGACTCCTTTGTTTTAATGACGATCAGCAAAGCCCATACACCTTGGAGGCTCGGGAAGAGGTACAACGTTCTTATCCCCGATAGCGAAGCGTGGCAGAGCGAAGAAACAATGTATGAGGAGAGTGCCTTGGTTTGCTACACTGATGGATCCAAACTTTCATGAGGCAAACCACAGGAGTAGGAGTATACGTAGAAAAACTAGAAGTTAAGAAGAGCTACCCGCTCGTATAGTGGAAGGCGAAAAAACTCATGCAGATCAGGAACCGCCTTTGTAGGCCCGGAGCCACTTCTGGGCGTGATAAAAAGACAAGTGCAGAGCGGACTCAACAAATGGGCCCAGACACACTGTTAAATTCCTGGGAAACAGGAAAGGGTTGAAAACAGACCAGAGAATTCATAGACCGATCAAAAGCGACCACGCTTTGATGGTTGTCGGGAAAGACACAAAAAGACCTCGGACTGCTGATGTATTCTAACTGGACATAACTGGTTAAGGGAGCACATGAGTAGAGTATATATGAGGGTTCTGGCTCACTTTTTCCATGTAAATCCCCATAAGACGAAAACGTAGTAATTTTTTGGATGTCACAGAATATTTCATTCGAGGCAGTAATTTCCCCATTTATCTTTTTTCTACTACCCATTCTAACCTTCTATAAATTTTTGACCATCAGCTGACCCTTTAGGTCTTGCTGATCATCTTGTACATCGAGCAGACCTGTAACTTGCTACATTATGCTTGTTGCAGGACTGTAGTTAACTTACCTAAAGGGTGGGTTACTTGAAAGCGATTATAATGTTTTAACGAATGTCTATTAATTCTTTCAGTTTAAATCCCTTAATTTTCACCCCTTAAAATGTTTGAATAGATAGTTCGTTTTTTTTTTATCTTTTATATGTAGTATTACATACTTGGACTAGGTTCATAGTAAACACTTTAGAATAATTTTTATTTGTTTATTTTAAAAAAGTTTTATATACGAATACAACTAAATATATAATCTTATTCATAGCATAAAGAAATATATTATATTCTTCTATGATCATAGTTATCATAGATGCTTATAGCTGGGTAGATTTACAAGTTCTAATAATTATATTTAGATGGTATATTATAATAACATTATAGGTACTATGATTATCATTATATAAATATTTATTTTTACATTAACATATTAGGCGTTACTAGACTTATGCTAATTCTACAGGTTTATAATAAATTATATAGGCAAAACTAAGATTAAATTTAGATTATAATACTATACTTATATATAGTTCACTATTAAAAATATCTAACCAAACACAATATAAATAAATACACCATTATTAAAATTACAGTTAACCTAAGTCATCACTCAATACTGTAGTGCCCCCACGGTAACGTTTCCTTGTCCTTTGAAATACATCTTTTATCATCCAAGGGACTTAGTCCAATTTTTTTCTGTTTTACAGAGTATAGTCTTATAAGATTTTGCGTAAACATTTTTTCTTGAAAGTTATTTAGGCAGTCGACATAGTTCTCAAAAAATATTTTCGATTTCACAACGTTTTGCTTTACACCCTTGGCTTTCTTAGTCACTTTTTCAGCTGACATATCATTGAAGCCTATATTGTTTTTAGTCGATTCACCATCAAGAGCTTTAAATGCATACATTTTTGCTCTCAACCCAACAAAATGAGTCATGATTTTTCCGTTATTCTCATCTTTCATCATACCTAACACTTTATTGTTTACACTTGGTATATCATAGATATTGTTTTCAGCATAATCCGAGGTGTCAAAGTACTTGTCACAGTCGCGTCGTATTGATTCATAAATATCATATTTTTTTATGTTATAAACTAAACTATCAGTATCTGTGTATGTAACAGTACAATTCTTTCCAAAAGCCGGCACCATGTAGTTATAGTGAAAATCATATATGGTTGTTTTGGCAATGTCCATAATACACATACCCACATAAATCGGTTTATTGAAATATATTTCGGTTTTTTGAAGTTCTACGGCAACCAAGTTTTCATTGAATATTGTAATGCTTTTGAATTCAGGTCAAGAAATCAGAGCTTCAGCTCCAAATCGTCCATCCCAATTTTTGATTAACTTAACAATACTATGATTTCTAATATTTTCCATGGTTTTACCGAACACGGCGTTGTTCATTAATTTAAAAAGGTTTTTTTCAAATTCATTTTTAGCATTTTGTCTTAATTCAGTATTTAACTCAATGTAGGGTCTATATATATTTATACAATAAAATTCTATGAATCTTTTCGAGTTTTATACCAACTTTCAATGCCTGCTTTAGATTTCTATAATGAATTACGTATTCCTTTTTATTACACAATGTAGCCATCAGTTTTATATTTTTTGAGTTCTTTTCTTTAGGGGAGTAGCGATGTTCAGGACATAAAGGCAAGTCTGAGAAATAGTCATGTAATTTCACGGGAATGCACAAGTCGACTTCTAGGATGTATCCATTAGTCGAGTCATCTTCGATTTTATTAACATCAAAATTAAGTATTTCATCAGTTTCTAACCAATTAAAGTCGCCAAATGGCAAATACTGACTCATGCTAAATCCATATTGGTTTATTAATGTCAAAGTACATCAAAAAAGATGTTTCTTTGGTTAAATCGTAGTTGGGCATATATTTATTATTGGCCTCTACATATCTTTTAGAGCACTGGCTTAACCCTCCTCTAATGCCGCGTTCTATAAAAGTTACCATATTATAGCCGGTCAAAAGCTCTAATTTTTGTTGCGTGCAATACAGCATGCAATCCCACGTATAACCAGGAAGCGTATAATAGTTAGCAGGATCCAGACCATACGTTTTATGACAGCTCTCTCTAAATTTCTGAAATACCTGCATTAAAAGTATTATGTCAACTTTCATGTAGAGTTCCATGTAATCTTGTAGAGTATTACAACCAAAGCTTCTCCATACATTTTGGGCATGATCATAATCAGCAGGAGATATTTCTCTACTTTCGAGCGTGTTTAAGAAATTAAGTTGCTCAGGCAAAGATGTGTCTCTTAATTTTTCCCAACTACTCATATAGTCATAGCAAAAGACTCCTTTTTTAAAAATAAGTTTGTATTGTTCGTCAGACAAGTTTTGAAATTCAGTTTTAACCAGTGGGTACTCCTCAAGATATGAAGCTAGCTTTGCCAAGCTACTGGCCATGAAACGGAACGAATCAATAAATCTAAAATCGATTAAATTTTCATTAAGTTTTTTGGTAAATGCTATATATTTTTCTTTGTTAATTGGTAGCAAATTTATTGATCCTTCCAAATTGGCGATGTTTTCAATTATCAAATATCCATCATAGGAGCTAAGATTGTGGAATACTACAGGGACAGTATGACTATCCTGAAAGTTCAGATCACAGCTTTCATGGGCGATACTCCGATGTAAGATGACTATGATCGCGTATTTTCTTTTCACCAACTAAAAAGTCCTGTTCACAAATATGACATTTTTTAGCATTCTTAAAGTCAATTTTTTGCTTTTTACTTAAAGGCTCAAGGGGTAAATCCCAGAGAAATTCAGTTTCCAAGTTTTCAGCAAAATCCAGTAATTGTTTACTAAACCATTCCATACAGTCAGGCCCCGTATAAGATTTATAAAATGATAAAGAATCATCGTAGGCACATTTTACATAATATCCTACCGAACAAGGCACATGACTTTGATATTTTTGGGTTCTTTTACCACTATTTTCTACAACAGGAAGCAGTAAGCACTCAATATCCGAATAGATAATGAACGATGCAAATTGTTTATTTTTAAAATTTTTAAATTCAACAACTTTTTTTTCGTTACTTGGTAATTTCGGAACCACGACACTGCCAATAATTTTGCAATCTTTGATATGCGGAATGAGTCCAGCTTGAGAATAGAAGTAGTGCAGGCATCTGTCACAAACATATTTTGCTTTTTTGCATTTGCTGATTTGATTACTTAGTTGGTGGAGAAAGATCGTTAATCTCTTGGTTATCCAAATAATAATTATTTTGTATCATTAACAAATTAACATGTTCTTCGTTCTTTTCTTCAGAAATGTACGCAGGCAATACTTTAAAACTGTCTTTATGAAGTTTTTGCAGGCGATACACGTTTATGGAGACATTATTTTGCTTTTCAAATCGGGCAACTTGGTTTAAAGTCATTGGAAATTTTAGAACTTTTAAATTTAACACTTCTTGAGGATGCGGGTAGGATGAGATTCTATTAGAGTTTTTTTCGATAGGGAACATTGCTGATACAAAAGCCCAGCCAAAACAGAAATTGTCGTCATTCTTTACGTTCACACATACATGTTTTTTGGCAATACATTTGGGTATTTCCAAATGGCACCCTGCCCTAATAGGATGATATTTATTAACTCCTATTATAAGATTATTTATTTTTGTAAGTGACCATCCGGATTGATTTTGCTCAAATTCTTCCAAGTCAGTCAAAAGCAAATTTTTAACATTTTTCTCAAACCAGTTTTTTAAATTTCTGTTACGGTCAATAATCGCATTAGCGGTATTAAAGTGTTTTGTCTCATTTCCAATTTGTCCTTGTTTTGGTATTTGAAAATCTCCACTTAAAATATGTAACGTGCCATTTTTACGTTTAAGGCAACGTTACATATTTGTTTATTCAGGTAAATAATCAAGGATCCTCGACTCGTCTTTCTGTACACAAATTAAGGGTATTTTATAGAGCTAGGTTTGAAGGTTATATAGTGTCCAAAAAGTTACCTTAAAAGGAGGCATTCCATCGAATTACTGTGGACACTACGCACATCGCATTATCTGGACATCGTAATTGGAATTTAAGATCACAGTTCTTTAAAAATCACATAAAAACTTTCGATTGTTTTGTTTATCTGCACTTCGTAATTCTCTTTGACGTTTATGAAATTAAACAGCTGGGGAATGGGGGCGTTGCCGCATTACAAATGGTTTCGGTAACAGGAAGGAAACATTTAGATGAACATTTCATTCCCTTACGTTTATTTCGAGGATATTGGGACAATCCGAACCTCATATCCTTCACGGATTAACTAGTTTTGATAGTACGAAAACATATTTGGGTCGACCAGGAACAACCGAGGCTCCGCCCCTTTGATATCTTTATTAATTTGATGAGGAGAAGATAAAATAAATACGAGTTATGCACTTTTGTAAATGGGAGATAAACGAGGGATAAAAACCAAGACTAAAAGAATAAACGAAATCGTGTGAGTTAACATCTGAACACTCTTGTGCCGAGTTTAAGCAGTAGTTCAGTGTGTATTTTTAGGTTCAGGTTCAGAAACAACTTTATTAATGTAGAAATGTTTTACAAAAATGGCGTCAAACCATATGAATCTTAGAGAAAACATTTATCAAGAGCAAAGGAAACTTTTGAATAAAACTGTAACTAAAATACAACTAAATTCTACACTTAGTATAGCTTTACTCATATGGGAATTGGTTGAGTGTTCGAATATTCCTGGGTTTGATGCATGCCCTGATCTTAAGTAATTGATTTTACAGTTGATGGTTTCAATGCTGAGCTTCTTACAGTCCGTCTGGTTATTCTTCTCCTACTTGATAGGTTGGCAGGGGTCCGGTAGGCAAATGTTCGGTCTATGTATGGAGGGTGTCTCGACGTCCTTGTTATAAAAATTCCAACCGTGGAAATAGATCCGACAACACCTCAATGCGCGTTTTACGTACTTTCTATCCCCTTGGTCGGTGCTGGCCCCTATATACCGGTATGGAACTATTGGTGTTTTTCCTCATTGGTTAGTTTGAAAACCGCGAGTTTTTCTTCCAGTCTTGCAACCGAAGGTAGAGATTTTTTGGCGAAAAAGTTTTTTTTATAAATAGGTTTGCATCCTTTATTTGAATTTAACCGGGAAGGTTAGGTTGGTACTATTGCGTTTTACCGTCCCCACCAAATCTACGAACGGTTTCCGGTGGCTTCATTATTTTGGCGTTCTCGACGGAGTGCCTGGTCTCTTGCTAACGAATTTTGGCTGGGTCGACAACAGTTTCTGTGATCGCCTTTGTTTTTGGTTATTGGCACTGCAGCGATTGTAGGAGATATCCCAGAAACTGTAGAAGTGAGTCCGTCGTGTTTAGGCGAAATCTAAAGTGACGCTCGCACCCTTTTGAGGGGGATTTAAGTCGGCCTACGCCGTTTCTACGGAAAGAGCAGTGGTAAGTTCGATTTTATTTTTTTCATTTTTTTTATTATTCGAGGACTCTTCAAGATAATATTTGCCTCCCAGATTGTAATTATTTTTCGTGTAAAATGTACTTTTCGACAAGAGACATGGGGAATTTTTGAGTTTTTTTTATTTTTTTTTAAGACCACGTTTTTGGATAAAAACTATATATTGTTTTTCTCCTTTGTCTACAGCCCTGTCAATTCCATCGACGGGACAGTTGGGCTGGACGCTGGTGTGAAGCCAGGTGTAACCTTGTAACCCTGGAAAGGTACGTTAGGGTTATTTTAGTTCAGCTGTTTAAATCTACTTTATTTTATTGAGTCGACATGGGGTTCTCGATTTAAGTTACTCGGTGTAGGGGAACTTCGTGCAAAATTGACGAATTCCAGGAAACTGAAAAATTTCATTTTCCACAGGGTTTTACGCTCGGGCAAGGATCCCACAACATTTTGACCACCATGTGCTGCCCTAGCACCATGTGCTAAGCAAGCACGAGGGGAGGCGCGGGCAAACCAGGAGCAGCGATAGCAGGAGGAGAACAACACCACTTCCAGGTTTAATAAAACACCAAACTAACAATTAAATAATTGCAGGACCAAGGTAGGAGCAAGCCTTTAGACATAACCATTTCAGATAATTTTTTCAATATAATTTGGACAATCTTTTCATATAATTTTCAGTATAATTTAGACATTATCTTTCCAGATAACTTTTCAATATAATTTTAACACTTCTTGTGAACGCAAGATAAAGGTATGACGTCATGACCACCATTTTGCGGCATAACTATTTTTATTGTACAATTGAAAAAGCCCTGCTAGTTTGTTCCAAATTGGATTCATCCTTATTTTGTCTTTACCTATGATAATTTCTATTTTACCCCTAGATTTTAATTTGAATTATACAAGATGAACTAATTCTTTGTGTTATTTGTACAACCCAATGGACCAACTTTGCAGCGACAAAAGAGAGATGAGGTTATATTTTTTTAGCGGTCTCCTTACATTGTTTTGCCTCATGGGGTAGATCTCGGACTGAGTTGCCGTCTGTCTCGTTCTACCTAACGTAGAATGATGACAACAGATATTTGGTCCAGACCTCCCCTATGACGGAATAATTTTGGAAGTATATATGTTTTTTTTTAATCATTCATATAATTGAGTCCTACGCTACTGACTCAAAGGTAGGTATACTATGACCTGTTAAAGGAATCCATCTGCCTGTAAAGTGCTTCTATTTTTGTCATCTTAATTCAATCTTTTAGAATTTTATTCTGTTTATTAGTCAATTTTTTTGGTTTTTTAATTACACAAATACTCTGGAAGCCTCGGAAGTAGGTAGAATTTCATTGTTTGGCTACAGCGTTTAGGTTGAACTGTATTTTATTTAAGAACTTCTTTGTAAAACATTGGTATTAAATAATTTGGCGCACGTAAAATTTTCTTATTTCTGAACCCCCCCCCTTCTCCACTGTATAAAAGTTACCGGGCATATCAATGTTTTACCTAGCTGGAAAATACAGTTCTGTTTCCAGATATTTGTTTAATTATTAAGTGGTTCTGTTGTGTCACAAGTTGGCAAATTGTCATTATTCTAATCACAGTGTCACAAAATGGCGGCAGCGTCTTTAAGCTGCCACAAATGTCATCCTACGCATTTTAATAGGCCACAAATAGTGTTAACTTTTAACATATCCTCTTTTTTTAATGTATTTTCTATACTTCGTTTAAATAAACTAAAACAATCCTCTAAAAATTGTTTGGGATCCTTATGTTGTAAATTTGTAATCACAGCACTTCTAACTCGGCTTTCGAAAGCTGATTTTAGGTCTTCCCATTGTACGCGATGTTTGGCTGTTTCCTTGGCGCCAATCGCACCACCAAACTTAAGGCTTTTTTGTTTTAAAATGTGCCCAGGCACGCCGTCACATGAGATTTTTCAGCAACTGAAGAGAGTTTTTTTAAAGCAATGCTTATTTGTCTACTGGCCAAAGCACAGTCTTTTAGAATTTTTAAAATTGAAACATTTTTATCCATATCTTCTACCATACCAAGCTGACACATAATTTTATAAACCAATTTCGTTGCAAAACTCATTTTATTTTTTTGAATAGCACCAACTTCACTAAAACACTGTGTTGATAGAACTCAATAATGCACTTTCCTTGAAAAGTTATACCTAACTGACTGCAGTTCAACACGCTCCGCCCTTTTATAAGTGCTTGTCAGATACACGTTAAGACTTGTCGAAAACAGGTTTATACTTGTTAGAAATGGGTTGCAGCTGTTTTATCCCAATACATTTAGCGCAAAGTGGTTAGTAAATGATGCAAACTTTAGCACCAACAATCATAAAATATATGTTTTTTTTGTTAATTAGCAGACATAGTACAAGTTTCCATTAATTTTTATTTGTTTTGTCTGCTTCCTTTAGATATTTTCTACAGGAGCTTAAAAAGGACGCCCACCTTGAGTAGTAATACCTTTACCTTCGGGTACATACTTTTAGCCATTTGAGTACCATCTTTCCCCCTTTGAGTCTTAAATTTCCACCCATCAGGTATCAAATTTATTCTCTTTGAGTGCCAACCAATCCAACCGAACCCCCTTCGAGACTCTATTTTGCACCCTTCGGATACCAACTTTCCCCCCTTTGAGTTGCAACTTTTATTCCTTCGAGTACCCACTTTACCCCCTTCGAATACCAACTTCGTCTTCTTCGGGTATTAACTTTCCCCCCTTCGCGTCTCAACTTTTCCCCAATCGTGTGTCAAGTTTCTTCTCGTCGCGGCACAACTTTTCCTTCTTCGAGTATCGACTTTCCCCCCTTCCAGTCTCAACTTTTCACCAATCGTGTATCAAGTTTCTTCTCTTCGAGGCACAACTTTTCCTTCTTCGAGTATCGACTTCTTCTTTTTTGAGTACCTAACAATTTTCTTCCCTTCAAGTATTAACTTCCCACTTCGAGTCTTAAGTTTCCCCCTTCGTGTCTTAACCTTTCCCCCTTTAAGTTCCAACTTTCTCTTCTTCGAGTATCAACTTTCCCCCTTTGAGTCATAACTATTACCCCTTCGAGTGCTAACTCTCTCTGTTTCTTTCTATCATATATATTTTTTATTTTTCGCAGGCAAACATCTTTTACTAATGGTTATTTTATTTACGATTGGGGATCTTGGAAAGGCCAATCATACAATTTTGAGAATATATTTTGTTAGCCAAACTTTACTTGATTATATTATTTACTGTTAAGTTCTTATAAACTCAAACTGCTTCAGTCTTCTATTTTTAAAATTTAGAGGGATAAATCTTCTAGTAGGCAAGAGATTAAAATTTTTCTTGCGACCTATTTTTATTTAATTTTGCATATTTTTTAAACACATTATAAAGAATGTGCTGATTTTTCTTTACGCATAGCTACTAATTTTGTGTATTAATTTACAGTTTGTTTAACTTTGGAGGATTTTAAACAATATCTACTAGACGAATAAATCGGAAGCCTGTAGGTGGTGTAATAATAAATAATCAATGGCTAAGATCAATCGACGAGTGACATAATGAGCAGCGACCGGTGTCGTTTTTAACAATTTTATGTTATTATTATTTAAGTTTAATCATCCTACTTTAATTTTTTTTGTGATTTTTAAATGTTTTTTAGTAATCGACGATAGATTAGTACTCAACCAGTATCAGATGACGAAACGAGCAGTGATTTTTAAGTTAAAACACCCTGATTAATTTTTTTTAGTTTTTAAACATTTTTAGTAACTAACCAGTAATAACGTCATACGAGGCCTTGGAGAAGTGACATATTTGTTAGATGTTTATATTCGTTTTTAAAATCTTTATTATAATGCGTTTTACGATTGATTTAATTTTTAGTATTTTGTCGATAAATTAATACTTTTTTCATTATACATTTTTTTAAGAGATAACTTTTAAGATTTTTTTGCTTTGCGTACTATATTCTAATAATTGACTAAGCAATAGTTGTAAGATACCAAACTTGGTACTGCAACTTAGTCAATAATAATTTAGAATTTAGAATGATATTATTTATCCATTAGTGTAGAACAAATAATCGGATTTAAGCCTATAGAATCTTTCAGCATACAAAGATTAAAACATTTTTAAGTTAACAGCTTCATAGTCCTTAGCGTAGCCTTCTAATTTTTCTTTATCAAATCACCTAAAACTTAAAAAACTAAAATATTTTTTGTTTTATATTTCATTAATTTATTTAATTCATTGGGTAGTATGTAAGTACGTTATGGTCTACCTAACCAGGAATATATTACGTTTTTGCCTACGCCTGCGCACTCACTAGTATTTTTTTTTTGAAGTCACGATCGTTATAAGTATTTTTTTGTATGTATTTTTCGTGGATTTCCAAGTATATAAAATATACATACAATCATGATGATTACTGATAGAAACGAGAGCCAGAATGATCAATGAGTTTTTTTTATCCTGAACATTTTCTTTGACACGTGTTTTTGCGTTTTATCAAAGTATCTGCCAATTCTACAAAAAGTTTACAAGATATAAAAGATATGTAATAACAACTTGTACATCCATAATAGGTAGGTCCCAATTTTACTACAAGTTGTATGATATTTACAAGGAAGTAGAGGTAGCACATTCGGTAACGCAATTTTGCCATGACAAAGGAATGCTGATGCTAGCACAAGTTGGTGGGAGTGATAGTTTTGGCACCATAATAATGGTATTTTTGTTCAGTCAATTCATTAAAAAAATCGGATTTAAATAACGTGGATAATTATTATTACCATTATAATTAGCATTTACGTCACAATAAAATTTTAAAAACATACATTACATATCCAGGGGTATGTCCAGTATTAAAAATTTTATGATAGATACCACACTGTTTGTAGAGGATATTCTTTTAAATTTTAGATACACATAAATCATGCCAAAAATAAGAAATCATTTATATTTTAGGCAATGATGTGTTTCTGAAGGATTAGTTTACTTTTTTAAATAAGTCTTACACCTAATTTTAATTAGTTTTTAGATAATTTATGAGGAGTTTCTGAGTCTAAACCCGAAATAATTAGACAGATCGACCGACAGAATGACCACACAACAACTACAACAAAGGCGAGGAAGCGATTCAGACAAGTTTCAACAAGTCGTCAGCCTTCAACACCTGTAAAGTTAACAGTTAAAAATAATACATGTTTGATAAAATTTCATTTTTCGCACAACAAAGCACAAAAGCTTTTTTTTAATTTTTTTAACATGCACTAGTTTAATCTGTTAACGTATTTTTTATGAATTTCGTGGATTTGCGGATTAGAGAAGCCTTAAATTAAATTGCCTTAAGTAACCTTAGCTGAACCATATACGTGAACAGGCAAACGCATTTTTCATTAATTTCATCAATTTGATGTTAAAAAAAGCCCTATGTATCTTAAGTAACCTTATACAGGTAATAAGTAAGTACCTACATTCTTTTAGAAGGGGCTTTTTTTGCCAAATGTGCTTCAACTACTAAAATTTAATTATTTCTACACCAATAATAATCAATTTCAATAACTATGGAACAAGGTTTGACTCCCCAGCCAAGAAAATCAAAGTGATTAGCGCAAAATAATCTCTAAATGCTTTTACACTATCGTTGTTATTCAAAACATATAACAAACTTACAAAAATAACAATGATTTAATAAAAGCTCTATACGCAATTTGGTATCCTATAAATAATGCCCTTCCTAAGCGTTTTAATATGCTTCCAACTGTTAAAAATAGTTAATAATACTGAATAATATATTTCTTCAAATTATGTTTATTTTATACCTCATTTCGTAACAACTATGTCCACCTATTAGACCACATCAAAAATAAGATTTCCTTTTAAAGTCTAACTCGCAAACACCTACCCAGTAATCGATACCTACCCGCATTCCATTCTTCGTAAATGGCCAGCAGTGTCTTGCCCCTTTATCGCTATACGGGAGACGGAGAAACAGCACAAAGAGAAACGCGTCAAGATGTAGCGTCTCTACGAACCTTTTGTGCGATCAATAATTCACGCTGCAAAACACCTATGTAGGTAACAAAGAGGAAGATAGAGCAAGGGGAATGCAAAAGTAAAGGACGGACGAAGATACCATGTAGTTTATCTCTTAAAAAAATGTATAATGAAAAAAGTATTAAATTATCGACAAAATACTAAAAATTAAATCAATCGTAAAACGCATTATAATAAAGATTTTAAAAACGAATATAAACATCTAACAAATATGTCACTTCTCCAAGGCCTCGTATGACGTTATTACTTGTTAGTTACTAAAAATGTTTAAAAACTAAAAAAAATTAATCAGGGTGTTTAAACTTAAAAATCACTGCTCGTTTCGTCATCTGATACTGGTTGAGCTACTCTATCATCTATTACTAAAAAACATTCAAAAATCACAAAAAAATTTAAAGTAGGATGATTAAACTTAAATAATAATAACATAAAATTGTTAAAAACGTCACCGGTCGCTGCTCATTATGTCACTCGTCGATTGATCTTAGCCATTGATTATTTATTATTACACCACCTACAGGCTTCCGATTTATTCGTCTAGTAGATATTGTTTAAAATCCTCAAAAGTTCAACAAACTGTAAATTAATACACAAAATTTGTAGCTATGCGTAAAGAAAAATCAGCACATTCTTTATAATGTGTTTAAAAAATATGCAAAATTAAATAAAAATAGGTCGCAAGAAAAATTTTAATCTCTTGCCTACTAGAAGATTTATCCCTCTAAATTTTAAAAATAGAAGACTGAGCAGTTTAAGTTTATAAGAACTTAACAGTAAATAATATAATCAAGTAAAGTTTGGCTAACAAAATATATTCTCAAAATTGTATGATTGGCCTTTCCAAGATCCCCAATAGTAAATAAAATAAACATTAGTAAAAGATGTTTGCCTGCGAAAAATAAAAAATATATATGAGAGAAAGAAACAGAGAGAGTTAGCACTCGAAGGGGTAATAGTTATGACTCGAAGGGGGAAAGTTGATACTCGAAGAAGAGAAAGTTGGAACTTAAAGGGGGAAAGGTTAAGACACGAAGGGGGAAACTTAAGACTCGAAGTGGGAAGTTAATACTTGAAGGGAAGAAAATTGTTAGGTACTCAAAAAAGAAGAAGTCGATACTCGAAGAAGGAAAAGTTGTGCCTCGAAGAGAAGAAACTTGATACACGATTGGTGAGAAGTTGAGACTGGAAGGGGGGAAAGTCGATACTCGAAGAAGGAAAAGTTGTGCCGCGACGAGAAGAAACTTGACACACGATTGGTGAAAAGTTGAGACTCGAAGGGGGGAAAGTTGAGACGCGAAGGGGGGAAAGTTGATACCCGAAGAAGACGAAGTTGGTATTCGAAGGGGGTAAAGTGGGTACTCGAAGGAATAAAATTTGCTACTCAAAGGTGGGAAAGTTGGTATCCGAAGGGTACAAAATAGAGTCTCGAAGGGGGTTCGGTTGGATTGGTTGGCACTCAAAGAGAATAAAGTTGATACTTGATGGGTGGAAATTTGAGACTCAAAGGGGGAAAGATGGTACTCAAAGGGCTAAAAGTATGTACCCGAAGGTAAAGGTATTACTACTCAAGGTGGGCGTCCTTTTTAAGCTCCTGTAGAAAATATCTAAAGGAAGCAGACAAAACAAATAAAAATTAATGGAAACTTGTACTATGTCTGCTAATTAACAAAAAAACATATATTTTATGATTGTTGATGCTAAAGTTTGCATCATTTACTAACCACTTTGCGCTAAATGTATTGGGATAAAACAGCTGCAACCCATTTCTAACAAGTATAAACCTGTTTTCGACAAGTCTTAACATGTATCTGACAAGCACTTATAAAAGGGCGGAGCGTGTTGATCTGCAGTCAGTTAGGTATAACTTTTCAAGGAAAGTGTATTATTGAGTTCTATCAACACAGTGTTTTAGTGAAGTTGGTGCTATTCAAAAAAATAAAATGAGTTTTGCAGCGAAATTGGTTTATAAAATTATGTGTCAGCTTGGTATGGTAGAAGATATGGATAAAAATGTTTCAATTTTAAAAATTCTAAAAGACTGTGCTTTGGCCAGTAGACAAATAAGCATTGCTTTAAAAAAAGCCTCTTCAGTTGCTGAAAAATCTCATTTGACGGCGTGCCTGGGACAAGTTAAACAGTGCAAGCACATTTTAAAACAAAAAAGCCTTAAGTTTGGTGGTGCGATTGGCGCCAAGGAAACAACCAAACATCGCGTACAATGGGAAGACCTAAAATCAGCTTTCAAAAGCCGAGTTAGAAGTGCTGTGATTACAAATTTACAACATAGGATCCCAAACAATTTTTAGAGGATTGTTTTAGTTTATTTAAACGAAGAATAGAAAATACATTAAAAAAAGAGGATATGTTAAAAGTTAACACTATTTTAAGTGGAGATTTTCAAATACCAAAACAAGAACAAATTGGAAATGAGACAAAACACTTTAATACCGCTAATGCGATTATTGACCGTAACACAAATTTAAAAAACTGGTTTGAGAAAAATGTTAAAAATTTGCTTTTGACTGACTTGGAAGAATTTGAGCAAAATCAATCCGGATGGTCACTTACAAAAATAAATAATCTTATAATAGGAGTTAATAAATATCATCCTATTAGGGCAGGGTGCCATTTGGAAATACCCAAATGTATTGCCAAAAAACATGCATGTGTGAACGTAAAGAATGACGACAATTTCTGTTTTGACTGGGCTGTTGTATCAGCAATGTTCCCTATCGAAAAAAACTCTAATAGAATCTCATCCTACCCGCATCCTCAAGAAGTGTTAAATTTAAAAGTTCTAAAATTTCCAATGACTTTAAACCAAGTTGCCCGATTTGAAAAGCAAAATAATGTCTCCATAAACGTGTATCGCCTGAAAAAACTTCATAAAGACAGTTTTAAAGTATTGCCTGCGTACATTTCTGAAGAAAAGAATGAAGAACATGTTAATTTGTTAATGATACAAAATAATTATTATTTGGATAACCAAGAGATTAACGATCTTTCTCCACCAACTTACCACTTTGTTTGGATAAAAAATCTTTCAAGGCTACTAAGTAATCAAATCAGCAAATGCAAAAAAGCAAAATATGTTTGTGACAGATGCCTGCACGACTTCTATTCTCAAGCTGGACTCATTCAGCATATCAAAGATTGCAAAATTATTGGCAGTGTCGTGGTTCCGAAATTACCAAGTAACGAAAAAAAAGTTGTTGAATTTAAAAACTTTAAAAATAAACAATTTGCATCGTTCATTATCTATTCGGATATTGAGTGCTTACTGCTTCCTGTTGCAGAAAATAGTGGTAAAAGAACCCAAAAATATCAAAGTCATGTGCCTTGTTCGGTAGGATATTATGTAAAATGTGCCTACGATGATTATTTATCATTTTATAAATCTTATACGGGGCCTGACTGTATGGAATGGTTTAGTAAACAATTACTGGATTTTGCTGAAAACTTGGAAACTGTATTTCTCTGTGATTTACCCCTTGAGCCTTTAAGTAAAAGGCAAAAAATTGACTTTAAGAATGCTAAAAAATGTCATATTTGTGAACAGGACTTTTTAGTTGGTGAAAAGAAAATACGCGATCATAGTCATTTTACATCGGATTATCGTGGTCCAGCCCATGAAAGCTGTAATCTGAACTTTCAGGATAGTCATACTGTCCCTGTAGTATTCCACAATCTTAGCTCCTATGATGGACATTTGATAATTGAAAACATCGCCAATTTGGACGGATCAATAAATTTGCTACCAATTAACAAAGAAAAATATATAGCATTTACCAAAAAAATTTATGAAAATTTAATCGAATTTAGATTTATTGATTCGTTCCGTTTCATGGCCAGTAGCTTGGATATGACATATCTTGAGGAGTACCCACTGGTTAAAAATGCATTTCAAAACTTGTCTGACGAACAATACAAACTTATTTTTAAAAAAGAAGTCTTTTGCTATGACTATATGAGTAGTTGGGAAAAATTAAAAGACACATCTTTGCCTGAGCAACTTAATTTCTTTAACACGCTCGAAAGTAGAGAAATATCTCCTGCTGATTATGATCATGCCCAAAATGTATGGAGAAGCTTTGGTTGTAATACTCTACAAGATTACATGGAACTCTACATGAAAGTTGACATAATACTTTTAATGCAGGTATTTCAGAAATTTAGAGAGAGCTGTCATGAAACGTATGGTCTGGATCCTGCTAACTATTATACGCTTCCTGGTTATACGTGGGATTGCATACTGTATTGCACGCAACAAAAATTAGAGCTTTTGACCGACTATAATATGGTAACTTTTATAGAACGCGGCATTAGAGGAGTGTTAATCCAGTGCTCTAAAAGATATGTAGAGGCCAATAATAAATATATGCCCAACTACGATTCAACCAAAGAAACATCTTTTTTGATGTACTTTGACATTAATAACCAATATGGGTTTAGCATGAGTTAGTATTTGCCATTTGGCGACTTTAATTGGTTTGAAACTGATGAAATACTTAATTTTGATGTTAATATAATCGAAAATGACTCGACTAATGGATACATCCTAGAAGTCCACTTGTGCATTCCCGTGAAATTACATGACTATTTCTCAGACTTGCCTTTATGTCCTGAACATCGCTGCTCCCCTAAGGAAAAGAACTCAAAAAATATAAAACTGATGGCTACATTGTGTAATAAAAAGGAATACGTAATTCATTATAGAAATCTAAAGCAGGCATTGAAAGTTGGTATAAAACTCGAAAAGATTCATAGAATTTTATGCTTTAAGCAATCTGCATGGCTGAGACCCTACATTGAGTTAAATACTGAATTAAGACAAAATGCTCAAAATGAATTTGAAAAAAAACCTTTTTAAATTAATGAACAACGCCGTGTTCGGTAAAACCATGGAAAATATTAGAAATCATAGTATTGTTAAGTTAATCAAAAATTGGGATGGACGATTTGGAGCTGAAGCTCTGATTTCTCGACCTGAATTCAAAAGCATTACAATATTCAATGAAAACTTGGTTGCCGTAGAACTTCAAGAAACCGAAATATATTTCAATAAACCGACGTATGTGGGTATGTGTATTTTGGACAAGATTTTATTTTTTGATTTTCACTATAACTACATGGTGCCGGCTTTTGGAAAGAATTGTACTGTTACATACACAGATACTGATAGTTTAGTTTATAACATAAAAAATTATGATATTTATGAATCAATACGACGCGACTGTGACAAGTACTTTGACACCTCGGATTATGCTGAAAACAATATATATGATATACCAAGGGTAAACAATAAAGTGTTAGGTATGATGAAAGATGAGAATAACGGAAAAATCATGACTCATTTTGTTGGGTTGAGAGCAAAAATGTATGCATTTAAAGCTCTTGATGGTGAATCGACTAGAAACAATATAGGCTTGAATGATATGTCAGCTGAAAAAGTGACTAAGAAAGCCAAGGGTGTAAAGCAAAACGTTGTGAAATCGAAAATATTATTTGAGGACTATGTCGACTGCCTAAATAACTTTCAAGAAAAAATGTTTACGCAAAATCTTTTAAGATCGGAAAAGCACAAACTATACTCTGTAAAACATACAAAAATTGGATTCCCTTGTATGATAAAAGATGTATTTCAAAGGACTCTTATGAAACGTTACCGTGGGGGCACTACAGTATTGAGTGATGACTTAGGTTAACTGTAATTTTAATAATGGTGTATTTATTTATATTTTGTTTGGTTAGATATTTTTAATAGTGAACTATATATAAGTATAATCTAAATTTAATCTTAGTTTTGCCTATATAATTTATTATAAACCTGTAGAATTAGCATAAGTCTAGTAACGCCTAATATGTTAATGTAAAAACAAATATTTATATAATGATAATCATAGTACCTATGTTATTATAATATACCATCTAAATATAATTAATAGAACTTGTAAGTCTACCCAGCTATAAGCATCTATGATAACTATGATCATAGAAGAATATAATATATTTCTTTATGCTATAAATAAGATTATATATTTAGTTGTATTCGTATATAAAACTTTTTTAAAATAAACAAATAAAAATTATTCTAAAGTGTTTATTATGAACCTAGTCCAAGTATGTAATACTACATATAAAAGATAAAAAAAAAACGAACTATCTATTCAAACATTTTAAGTGGTGAAAATTAAGGGATTTAAACTGAAAGAATTAATAGACATTCGTTAAAACATTATAATCGCTTTCAAGTAACCCACCCTTTAGGTAAGTTAACTACAGGCCTGCATCAAGCACAATGTAGCAAGTTACAGGTCTGCTCGATGTACAAGATGATCAGCAAGACCTAAAGGGTCAGCTGAGGGTCAAAAATTTATAGGTTAGAATGGGTAGTACAAAAAAGATAAATGGGGAAATTACTGCCTCGAATGAAATATTCTGTGACATCCAAAAAATTACCACGTTTTCGTCTTATGGGGATTTACATGGAAAAAGTGAGCCAGGACCCTCATATATACTCTACTCACATGACACGTACAGGAGTTGAAAATGACCTTACCTGCCCAGCCTGTGGACAGGAAGTGAGACCCACCCAAGGATGAGGCAACAGGCACTCGAGGCATCAACCCTGAGTGAGGAAGAGCTGTACTTGTTCAAATAAGCGAACGTACTGGACTTTGTAAAGAGAACGTCGACACTTTTATAACTTTTGATTAAAAATAAGTTTACCAGCTGAGTTATATTCGCAGTTCGCGTCCACAGTTAGGCGTTCGCAAATATTGAAAACCCCTTTTTACCCAAGTGCAGCACGGCGAACACAATTGTCACAAATTGGTACAATAAACCCACAAGTTCAGGCAGACTTTTAAATTTTACTTTTAATCACCCTATGTCCAATAAAGCAGGTATTATTTATGGTTTGTTACATAGAGCGATACATCTGAGCCATCCTGATTTTCATACAGAAAATATTCTTCGAGTTAAAAAAATTCTGAAAGACAACAACTATCCCGAATATTTTATTAACAGGAATATTTCTAGATTTAAAAACAAAAACAAAAATCAACCAAAAAAGCAAAATAAATTTTTTAAATTTCCCTATGTTGATGGCCTGTCACAAAAAATAAACTCTTGCTTTAAGGATCTTGATATAACAATGGCATTTTATAACACCAAAACCACCAAGTCGTTATTTACGGCACTAAAAGACCAGATTATTTTTGACAAGAGAAGCTCTTTAGTTTACAGTATCCCTTGTGAATGTGAGAAATTTTACATTGGTGAGACAATGCAATACTTGTCTAAAAGAATACAACAGCATAAATATGACTGTAGAAATGACAGACAATATTATGACGATAAAACTGCACTCTCAAAACATCACTTTAAGACAGGCCATCGATTTCAGTTTGAAGAGGTCAAAATTCTAGACATGGAAACTCAATCCTATAAAAGAAAATTAAGTGAGATGACTCAAATCAATATCCATGACACAGTTAACATCAAGACGGATGCTGATGGATTAAGTGGAATTTATAGGAATATATTGAACAAGTACAGGAATCAAGCTTTAAACACCTAGTTTCTAAATTGTTTCTACCTACTATTGATTATGTTGTAATATAGTGTTGACCTACTGTGATCTATATGTTTAGTTTGTTAAATATTAGGTATTGTCCTTTTATTATTTAAAATTAATGTAGTTTAAATTTTTGTTTTTTATAGCAAAAGGATTTTATGAATGATAGTTTTAGCCTTACGTGTTTATTGGTACCATAAGTGTAGTATTTTGTTTATTTTTATTTTTATGTTTTGTTAGATTAGACATTGTCGTTTAGATGGTAGTAAATTTTAACCTCATATTTTTATAATAATAACAATTCATTTATTTATAAAATTTTAAAGTAAAATTTTCTTCGATCAACCCCTGTTCGCTGTACTTATGGACCCAAGAAACATTTCTATCTGAGTAAGTTTACTTTGGACTATAGATAGATAATAGAGAATAATCCTAGGTTGAACATATAAACATAAAAAAAAAATCAAGACAAAAAAATGTTATTAGATTTTGTTACATTTCTTTTCCATGTAAAACTATAGAACCTGTTCATTGTTTTTAGGGCTTGAAAAAAGATTAATTAAATCCGAAACGTTGCCAAAGGTACCTTAGTTTCTTTTTGGTCTGTCCTCTACCCACGAATACCTACCTGATTCAATAATAGGACACAAAATGCACACAAAAAAAATTGTTTTTCCTGAAAAAAATTTGACCGCATAATTTTTTTTTATATTATTTTTGTTTCAAATTATTGCTCTTGTTCTAATACACGACTTTACCAAATTTTATATTTTTACTGAGTTTTTTAAAAAAGGTGATTATCAAAAAGTTTTAAAAAATAACCAAATTTGATGAATATCACAACGAGAAATAGTTTTGACACATGAATTTCAGATTTTTTTTATTAAAAATGACCTCCTCTATTAACTGTTGGCCTATGGACCCTAAGTTATGGGAAACTATGTACATAATTGCTCTTTTTATTAATTAAAGTAAAATCTCATTTTCTAAAGTTTCTAAAATATAGACGCATGTCCGACACACAGTTACCCTTTTCAAAATGCAGCAGAATGAAAAGCTAACATATGATTGGTAAAAAAATGCTGCCCTTTTAGCATGGTTTGATAAAATATAGCTAAAAAAATTGCAAAACAATAATTACAGCAAGAAGTGTGAGCTTGCTGTAAATTGGTCAGCCTTTTAAAAATACAACAAAATAGATTTATGTGAATTTATCAATAAAACTTGTTTCACTAATGCGCCTTTAAAATGAGTTTAAGGAATAGTCACTATAACTCAACTTTTTTATTTGTTGTTTATTTGTGATTTGTAGGTTTTCTAAAAAGTCTATTTTTACTGTTCTTTGTGTTCTAAGTGTTTTTTAGGTTTTATCAACAAACTTGCCTTCACCGCAAAATTTAATTTAAGTTTGCCAAAGTCTGACTTATACAACGTATGTACAGTTATATACAGTCTAATTTAATACTGTGTCATCATTCATTTTGAAAAACCATATACACCAAGCAGGCTAAACTAATATCGCTACGACTTCGAGAAAAAAAATGTTATAACGAAATCGACTCTTGCAACCTCAAATGAAATATTTTTGTTTCCGTAGCTCCCCGCCATGGGGCAGAAATTATCTATCTATCTTTAATTACTTGAAAATTATAGGTAAATTAGGATGGAAAATCAATATTGCTTCTCTATCAGAAATTTGTTGAACTTTCTTTTAAAAGGCACAATACCTGTCATAACCCTGATTGGTCTAGGAATAATTTGGTATGCTTTTAAGGCCCGATTGTATGGCCCTCCTTTCACAAAAAGTTGTACTATGGTAGGGGATTGTAAGGTCACCTCGACTTATTGTAGTAATTGCTGTTTCCAAAGCACAATCCTGCTTAGTTGTGAACAAATCAGGATGTTTTCTAACAAACACAACTAAGCATTTGAAATAAAGAGAGGGAGCTATTAAAATGTTGAATGTTTTAAATTGCGGCTTGCGAGAGGTTCTTGAATGCAATTTCAACATACACCGAGCGACTCGTTTTTGAGCTCTAAAAACTCTCGCAGCATCCGATGAGGCTCCCCCGAATAGCACTCTATAGCATACAGCAGACCGAACAGAAGCAAAATAAGGGGACTTTAGGCCATAAATAGCCAAATTCTGTCTTAGCCGACGTATTGACTGCTAATACTAGAGGCGGTTTACTGAATTTGAGCTTTCCGGTCCAAATTTGTTTTAATAATTACACCAATGAACTTTTTTTTGAATGGATTTACCACTTAATGGAACATATTAAGAGGCGTCAGCACTCCCAATTTTTTAAATGTAATATGATTTAGGTTATTAGATTCACACCAATTCTTCATTCTTCCTGCCGCCGCCGAACGGCTGAGACAAGGATTCGGCAGACACAACTGCACCTGTATCATCAACAAATTTTGACATATCAGCGTCAATCAGTGATGACAGTGACACGAGATCAGCGTCAATCAGTGCCGACAGACCGTTGAAGTACAGTAAGAAAATGCCTTAAGCCGGCCACAGGCACAGATACATGTTGTCGGGCAAGTACGCGCGGTCCTAAACGCCCGTTCATTGAATGAACGTGCCTGATGCCAACACACAGAGACACATGTTTGTGTATTTCCCTAGTTGTAAAAATGGCTTCAAGTAGTGAAAAGAGTTCTATCTTTTGGCAGTGGCGTACGCGTATTTAAAAAAAACAATTACATTTTCATTTAAAAAAAAGAAAACCGAAAAACAAATGGGCTAAGGAATGGCTTTTGAAAAGAAATCCCTTTTCCCATATAAATTCATTAGAAGAATTGCGATTGGAAGTAGACGACTGTCGAAATTATCTCCGTATGGACGATTTTTTTCCACTTCTTTTAATTTTTCCGTTAAAATTTTATAAGCATCATTTTTTTTATTTCGGTCTTCGTACTCTTTTGATTCAGTCTTCCATAGACATGGAAAAGATTGATATAGTTGTATGAATTCCATTAGAAATTCGTTGGAAGCACCTCTTAAATCGCTTATTGTTATCGATGATTTGTTTATGTATAATATACCGGTTTTAAAAATAGACCAAATATATCTCTCTGCAAGCATAAATTCTCGCCACACACTTGCATTCATCAACGCGCGTTTATGCTTGCGAGTTGATGTTTTCAAGAAATTTTGGGAGACATAATTGAGCAACTTTCGGGGCGTACATGAATGCGCGTTGAGGAACGCGCGGAGATGCACGCAGACATCTCTCTGTGTCTGTGGCTGGCTTTTAGCCGGTCACATACATAGATACATGTTCGCAGGCAAGTACGCGCGTTCCAAAACGTCCGTTCATTGAATGAACGTGCCTGATGCCAACATACAGAAAGACATGTTTGTGTATTTTCCTAGTTGTAAAAATGGCTTCAAGTAGTGAAAAAGAGTTCTATCTTTTGGCAGTGGCGTACGCGTATTTAAAAAATCTAATATCTAATATCTAAAAAAAAGAAAACCGAAGACCAAATGGCTTAAGGAACAGCAAAAGGCCTACCACAAAGTTGGTACGTAGACATCATCTGTTCCTGCTCCTGACCGTTTAGAATTTAAAACTTTTTTCATTTCTCGGCGAAACCCGCCACGAAGGGTATTTATTTTAATTTCCACTGTTTGTTTTGTAGCATTTTTTTCCACTTCTTTCAATTTATCCGTTAAATTTCATAAGCATAATTTTTTTTATTTCGGTCCATGTACTCTTTTGATTTAGTCTTCCATAGACATGGCAAAGAGTGATATAGTTGTATGAATTCCATTAGAAATTTTTTGGAAACATCTCTTAAATCGCTCAGTGTTATCGATTTGTTTATGTATAATATACTGGATTAAAAATAGACCAAATTTAAGAAATGCCAAGCACAACACTGACTGATATCTCTCTGCAAGCATGAATTCTCGCCACACAATTGCATTCATCAACGCGCGTTTATGCTTGCGCGTTGATGTTTTCAAGAAACTTCGGGAGACATGATTGAGCAACTTTCTGTTTGGCGCGCGTGCGAATTTTCCCCACAGACGGGCGTACATGAATGCCTGTTGACGAACGTGAGAAGATGCACGCGGACATCTCTCTGTGTCTGTGGCCGGCTTTAGAGTCTGTTTATTTTTGTTAAACCAATATTTTTCTTAAGTATTTACGACATGATGGAATGATCTAGCTGGAAAGCATAATAAATTTTATCTGCATGTCTCCGGTTTGAATATAAACATTCTGTAGTAGAAACATAAAGTTTGCATTTCTATTCGAGGCTTTACCCCTAAACTGCATCAAGTGTTAAGCATAAATTTATAGGTACTTATGGTGAATTTATAGTTTGAGAACAGACGGACCTTAAGACATTCGAGCCTTGACTTAAGTCAAGTTAAGCGAACTAAAAACAGTATTTTATAAACAGAGATCATTTGCATGAAGTGGTGTAAATGTATATATGATAAATTTATATACTTTATAACCTTTTCCAAGCTCAGGGCATATGATCCGAGATTTGTATCATTCATGTTGGCCAAACAAAATTTTTTCAAAGTAAATAATTTGCAAAAAAATACGAAAAAAAATATATATTATTAAAGCATTTATTACTCACGACTTGTCGCATCTTACTGCTAAATCTCAATTTTCCAAGAAACGATTAGATTTTTTTTTAAGTGGTTCGACCGGTTTAAAACGATTTTTGATATAATTTGTCACCCTCCCTTAAGATCATAAGTTGGTTCATTAATCCTTGTTTTCTTAGTTCAATAACATAGGCAGTTGAACGTGGTAGTAGTTGGTTTTCTGCTGGTAGAAGCAATTCAAAGGTGGTAGTAGTCGGTTTTTAAGTGAAAAAATGTATTTCTAAGATAACACTGGTCTGTACCTAAATGATAGATAGATAGGTGACTATTTGGAAGTGGTAGCAGCTATGATTTATTAGTTTTAAAGTATAAAAAAATCATGGGGCAGTAAAATTCTGGTCGGTAACATAGGTAGACCCATAGTAGTAGTAATAGTAGTGGTGGGAAGACCATTTTTTGTCTAGCGACTAGGCACATGGCCCGCCTTTTTCGCAAACCCCGATTTATCCGTACACCATATACCAAACTGATGCCCGTGCCCCTTAGGATGCAAGTTTTCTTTCTTTAAGAGGACATAATTTTGCCTGACTCCTCTTTGTCAAGGGCAAGGAGCTTTCCACTGCGAAAGGTGGTCCTGCTACATGTTAGACTTGCATCTATTTAACATTGCTATCGTCCCAGCAGAAGTGCATGCGTGTATCGCACACCAGTTCGATGTCGACTGTTGAACGCTGAAAAGGAAGGGCGCGGCAGGGCTACGTGACTTTTCTTCTTTTCTTGCTAAAAATTGGGGTTTAAAATTTAAATCAATCAATTAGGGTCTTTAGGCCTTTAGGGCCTCCAAAACCAACAAAAAAAAGAATGGGGGAATATTGAGAGAGATAAATTTTAAAGTGTGTAAAAGGCAAGAACTATAGAGTGTAACATAAGTGATGATTTTAACTTTAGGGGGTGATTCCATGTAATTTTAAGGTAAAAAAGTTCATATAAACATATGTCCGGGGACGCTTCGTTTTCGAAATACAGGGTGTTAAACTTTTTTTTTAATCGATTTTTTATTAATATCTAAAAAACGTGTTTACCGAATGTATTAAAATTTTTACCATTTGTTAATAACTTTTGGATTTCTGACAGCTGACTCAGCAATTCCAAGGGCGTGTCCACGGGCTAAGTCGGATAATTTTTAGTAAAAAAAAATATCGCCCAGTGCATAAATACTCTGGTTGGATAAAATTATTCAAATCGCGATGGTCAAAGGACTGTTCCCTAATCTATAGTATAATTCACAATTTTTGAGATGACTTTTTTTTCGTTGGCCCATGTTATTGTTATGATGACCAGCTGACAACTGTCAAAAATGTATCTAAAAAATTATGAATTGGACTGTAAACCTAATTCAGGCGTGATAGTAACAAAGTAAATTAATTAAAAAACGCATTTAACACTGGCTAGGACGCCGGGAATTAAACAAAACAAAATATTTAAGTCCCGAAAAGATCTACCCATTTTCTAAAAAGAAAATGTCGGTCGGTCTATCTTCATAAATATATTTCCTAAAATTTCAATGATTGTGTAACGTGTTTTGCAATATTGCATTTTAATTTATACCTATATAAATATATAATAATTGTTGACAATTAATACACGATTTATTTAGATTGGTTTATAATAATAATATTTGTTTATTAGGTGTAATTTGGTAATAAACATATTTTCATTTAAAATAAGCCAATACTATAAAATAAAGGCAAAACATTAGTTGGTGATACTCAAAAATTCTTACCAATTATTGTTCTTGAAAAAAGGGGCTGAGAACGAACGATATTCCCGACCTGCCTGTTGGCAAAAAGGAGAATCATCAGGATCCACTGCGGCAAAATATGAGACCTACTTAAGGATGAGATAGCAAGCACAGGGTCAAAGGTCAAATGACCAAAATAAGTCTCAAAAAGGTATCATAAGGCAGGGCTATCAAAACGGCGGACCACGATCCTCCACTTTGTTGACGTCACATCAGGGGCTGCTTTTTTTTTGATGGTCACGCCACGATACAGCTGACTGTCTTTAAAATATTGAAGTTGGAATGACGGTTCATGAATATTTGATTTTTTTTTCAAAATAAAACCGGTTTTGAGACTGTTTTTACTATATTCTTGCAGAATATTTTTTTTAATGTATAGTAATCCTTAATTGTTCAAAGCCGCTTCATTAGCTCACAGTAAAATTAAATTTAAAACATAAGCAAATGTGACAAACACAGATGACAAAATCAAATACATGTCAAATATAACAGTACATGGGGGGAAATTAAAATTCAAAATAAAGAATGCTAAATCTTCAAGATTTTAACCTTTTAATCATCTTTTATCCTTACGAAAGTTTGGTAGAATATCGGGATAATGTCTGGGAATATTTCACAAAAATTTCGCGAAAATCTGTAGTGCGATTTTAAAAATATTACAAATAAACCTTTATTCTCCCATAAGACCCAATGTAAAATTCAGCCCACTATAACAGCTGATTTTTTCAGGGCGTGGCCTATATTTTTTGTTGGCCTTGCTTAAGGTCCTAAACAAAATAGCTAAGGTCTCAAATAAAATAGCTTTTTCAAAGTAGGATATTAAAAATAAATTTATAAAATTCATCCTTTCATTTTTAATAAACAAAAGAAATTTGAAATCAAAATAAAAAAAACGGTTTATAGCTAGGTATTACTACGTTTAGCGTCTGTCCGACGATAGCTATATAATATCCGGCCAGATTTAAACAAAATTTAACATAGTTCAAAAGAAGCTAGATTTGTGAAAGCAATAATTACATGGTTTTTCTAAGTAAGTGCTCTATTAATGTCAATTTTTTAAATAAACTGAAATCTTAAGGCTTTCTTAATTTACCATTACACAGATAATAAAAAATGAGGAAGCAAGAATCTCCTTCTCCACTAATACTCCCACCCTCTATGTATGCATCCAACATAAAGAGCTGAAACAGCAGGGGGGATCTAGTCATATCGTTGATGTTGCACAGGTTAAAAGCGAAAAAAAGTAGCTGACCAGCATATATAAACTATAGTTAATTTCTAGTTTCTTATACATATTCTTATTGTTAAATATCGTGCTAATGTGCAATATTTTCTTACATGGAATAATTATTACAGGAAATTGCCGCCTATTTTCTTTTAACTGCCTTGACATTGACAGAAAGTTAAGTAAAAGAGTTTTCATTTGTTTTAGTCACGCAACTCTTATTAGCTAAAATGTCTCAAAACCGATAAAAAAAGATGAATAATATAATACGTAGGTAAATATAGAATTATCCCTGGATATCAAAACGGACAGGCCACAAACTAGAACTTTGTTGATGTCACAGACGTAGATAGGATTTTTAGCTCACACTACTACTATACTATAGTAGTGTGAGCTGTGGTGATCCTAATTTTTTCGAGAAAAAAAAAGTTGCTCCGATTTCAAAATTTTTTATATATCTTTGCGTTTCAGATGATTTTGAAACTTTTTTGTCTTGCTGTCTGTCTGTCTGTCTGTCTGTCTGTATATCTGTCTGTCTGTCTATATGTCTGTCTGTAACGACCAACCCGCATAACTCAAAAACCGCTTGTCCGATTTAAATGAAATTTGGTACCTAGGCTGAGTCTTGTGCCATGGTGGTCCCATTAAAAATGAACAAAATCCACCGAACACAAGTCACATAAAAGGGTGGGGGTAGATTTCAAAAATGAGAGTTTATGTGAAAATATGGCGTGTGTGATATCAAACGAAAGGTAATTAAGTCTGGAGTTAAACGAAATGAATTTTAAGTTATTTAAAAATAAGGGTGGGGGTAGATGTCAAAAATGAGAGTTTTAGTGAAAATATGGCGTGTATGATATCAAACAAAAGGTAAAATGAGTCTGGAGTTAAACAAAATACATTTTAGTTTTTAAAAAAAGGGTGGGGGTAGATTTTAAAAATTAGAGTTTAAGGCAAAACAGGGCTTGTGTGGTATCAAACGAAAGGTAATTGAGTCTGGAGTTGAATAAAATATATTTCAGTTTTTAGTTATATTAGCTCACACGTACACTATAACTACTGTACTTAGTGTGAGCTTAGGTGCCCATAGTTTGGCAGAGTATTTTTTATGGTCACGTCGCGGTCACCTATTTTATCTAGTAAGTTTGTAATTGGAATACCGGTTCAAGATATTTTGTTTTTTGGAAACAAAGCCATTTTTGAGATTGTTTTTATTATATCCTTATAAAACATTGTTTTTAAATTGTATAGTAATCCCTAATTTTCTTGAGCTGCTTTATTAGTTTGTATAAAATTTAAATCTGAAACGAATATGTTTACTTTTGTAACCTATCTGCACCCATTTGTTTAAATTTTAAATCACAGGTACACTTTTAAAACTGAAAATAGTGTTATTTACATGTGTTTGCATTAGTGGAAAATCCAGGGGGGGGGCAGAAGGCCCGGGCACCCGCACTTTTCCTGACATTAAACTTTTTTCTAGTTGAAGGGAAAAAATTCCACTGGATTAAAGGCAATTTTTAACAAAATTTACCGGCAACATAACGTTTTTAATTTTTTTTTGATAAAAATTACTTAGTATTGTAAAACTTCTCACCTGCGGTTTGTAAATTGGGAGGCAAGAATTTAAAGATGTTTTCCATTGTCCTTCCGTCTTCTCAGTAACTTTTGATTTAGAATGTTTTTTCTTTTGGGTTGTCTTTTTAATAACAATTCCTGCTACTTGTTTTAAACTTTTCTTCTTTTTATTATGTCTTCTTGACTTTTGGTTATTCTTGGACTTCTGAAGGTATTTCTGGTTAAGCACAGGATGGGCACCAATTTTCTTTTTGGCTTTAAATTGAGGACTTCTGCTGACTGTATGTTTGGTTTTTTTACTTTGGTTTTTAATTTGATATGCTGGATTTTGGTGTATCTTACTAAGGTTTCGTCTTGTATAACGATGACTGGAGTTATCTGAGCATATTTTTTGTTCTGATATATATCATCTGGGTAATATTCTCATCTTTTTGAGTTTGTTCAGTTTGAATAAAGTTGCTTATTTTATGGTTTGTCTTTGTTTCTTTGCTTACTTCTTTCTCTTTAAAAAAAGTCTTCGATTGTGGGAATTTTATTTTGAAACCCTTGGAACCAACTATCGCACGACTTTTCTAGTTTAAACGTCAACTTCTTTGACAATAATTTCATCAATGGTAGGTCCCAAGTTTCTGTATTTTGCCCAGAGGTTTGAATGTCTTTAAGGCACTGACGGCTCATCTCATAAAGCTGTTGTAATTATTTTACTGTTTCTTTATCCATACTTGGGATGTCTCGGATATCATCTAAATGATCCATAATGACGTTTGCAATCTGAAAATGTTCATTGTACTTAAAATCGGCTAATGGGCCCTTGCTCAACTCCTCGATTCTTTTAGTTAAGTACTGAAGGACTTCGTTCAATGTGGGCAATCTGCGTAGTTTGCAGTTCACCCATTCATGGTGTAAAACATGTGTCTGGACATCACATTTCTGGTAAATTATGTTTATGATTATTGGCTCCCAATTGACTTTAATCGCTTGTGAAAAGTCAAATAGATCTTCGGCATATAGCAGAAGTTGTTTTAAGTTTTGGACTGATGCATGTTCCATTATATGCATGTCTAGAAGGCAATCTAGAAGGTGTGAACCCATTTTGTATCTTCTTAGCTGTCTTTCTAGCAATATGTTTCAGAAATTCGGTATGCATGTACACTGTGTCTCATTTTCGATGGGACTAAATGGGAAACTCGGTTATTATTAAAGATATCGATTTTCTGATTGCACCTTACCATGCTCTTTTTTTGAGCCCTTAACCATGGTTTATTAAATTTTTGCTATACCCCGTAGTTTCGCTAATACAGGGAATTTTTGAAAAAATTGCATTTTTAATAATCCCTTATATCTCGCCTATTTTTCAAGATATATTTTTTCTGTAAAAACCTTTTCATTGCAATTTTTTAAAAAAAAAATAACGGTGTCAATTTTTTAAAATATTGTTTAGTTTTTGAGATATGGTGTTTATCATAAAAAAAATTAACTACCGACCTGGATTTTTTTATTACTATTTTTTCCAAAATAATAAAAATTGAATATTTTTTGTTTAAGATTAAAAACATATTTAATATTTTTAAAGAAAGTTAGGTCCGAACCTGAAAATTTCCAACATAAATATAAATTAAAAATTACTAGCTGAAAGATTTTTAGTTTGACTATTTTGATACGTAGCAAATTAAAATGGTTTCACGTTAATTTAAATATTTATTTAGTCTACGACAAATACAAGAAAAAATAACGAAGTACAAAAAATATTAACTAACTTTTCATTAATGACATAAATGCTTAAACTGATTGCCGTTATGTATAAGACATTGGTGGCATTGTTGAGTAATTTTTCTTAATGTATTTTGCATAAACGTCTTTTAAATATTGGTTTTTTTACTTTATTTATAAAACTTATAATTAACGTTTCAAAACAGATAAACTAAAAATCGTTCAACTAGTAAATGTCATCAATTTCCATGTTCAGACTAAACATTTTTTAAAAATATTAAATATTTTTTTAACCTTTATTCAAAAAAATATTTTTTATCGTTTTAAGATAATAATAGCACGAAACCAATCAAAATAGTAATAATCAAAAATCTAGGTCCGTATTTAATTTTTTTATGATAAATCCCATTTCTCAAAAAATATCTTACAAAATAAGCGAGATACAAGCAATTATTAAAAATGCAATTTTTTTAAAAACTCCCTCTATAAGCAAAACCACGGGGTATAGCAAAAATCTGATTACACCATTTTTAAGGGCTCAAAAGAAGAGCACGGTAAGATGCAATTAGAAAATCGATATCTTTAATAACAACCGAGTTTCCCATAATCCATCGAAAATGGGACACGCTGTACTATGCATCTAGAGTTTTTTTAAATTTCCACCACGGGCATCTGGACGGGATTTGAATTTAAAAATTTAGAAAAAAATATGACACGCCACTAATTTTTTTTTAATAAAAATTTATTTTTGAAATTCTTGTTGTTTGCTAAGTCGTTGTCGTCCGTAGTGTAGTGCTAGCAATATTTGTTTTTAACTCGGGCGGTCCAGGTTCGAATCCTGGCTAGGTACTTTTATGTTTGTGATTGTTTAAAATACTTTAAGTTTGCTGTAACTATGCAAAACTGGGCGATTGATTCTGATTAGATGGAAGGTTCCAGCATATTTAAAAAAAAGTAATTTCTCTTATTCATTTCTTTTTGTTTTTCGTACAGTTTTTGTATAAAAACTTAATTTATTTATTTGCATCGTGCTAGACTCCTTACGAGAAAAAGTTTATTTAAAATATCGAAAACCATGCCACTGAAATATAATAGAAACCAAGTTTTACTAAAAGATCTAGTAAGAAGATTTTTTTTTAATTTTGAACTTTGTATCCAAAAGTTAAGACGCTCAGCACATAATATGTATCTTTATGCAAAGTGTTTTCCTTAAAAGGAGCTCAGGAATCAACTTTTTGAATATTAGCATATCATTAAATAAAACCCTTTAATACTCACTTTTTTTCGTGTGCAAAGTCGAGATGATTAAGTAATCTGTTACTTTTTTACATGGAATCGTTTAATTCTAAAAACCAGGAGCGTCTGCCCTTTAAGGCTGCAGGGCCGCGCGCCCCTCCTCAAAAATATATATAAAAAAAAATCCCAAATTAAAAATATATTTTATTTAATTATTTGCTTATTCTATAATTTTCCCTTTCGCCTCGACGCATACCTTGACTAAAGTTCCCCTCCGACACTGGCTCTGACCGCTTGCCGACAGAAGTACGAATCGATAAATCGGTAGCCTCTCGGCTTTCTCGGGCTGCAAGCCATCTCGCGGTCCTCGTTACGATGGAAACGGTGTGGAAGCGGAGGGGGTCATACCGCTATTTTAATTCAAAGAGAACCGGAATTATTTTGCGGCCAGTCCACAGAATATCAGGTTCGGTCCGCTTGCCAATATGTTATGGGCCAGTCTGATTATTAAAACATGAAAATACGGTAGTTTTGTACTTTAATCATATTGTTTTTTATGTCATGTAATATTACTAAAAGCAATTTTTACAGTCTTTCTTTGGAAAATAACATCAAAGAACTGGGAAGACCCTTACCGGATCTAAACCTAACTCACGTTAGTTAAAGAAGTACACAGAACAGTTCCACGTGTCATTTTTCTACAGACATCTATAAGAAAAATAACTGGATTTGCGGCTGTGATTTAACTAACCTGTTGTACTGTTTCCCGTGTGTGTTGTTTTATACGGTGGCATCAGGAATTGACCCTAGTTTGGCGTGAACGTATGTAAAAGATTAACACAATCTTCCTGAGAAAATAAGAAAACATGAATCTTCCAGAGAACATATAAATTCTTGCACTGGATTTGCAGTGTTAATTAAAACGAATATTACAAACTCAGTAAAGTGCTGTTTAAAAAATCCATTACCCCCACCCTTAAGCCATTTCCCTCCCCCCCCCCAGCTTAACGACTCACGGGCCGCCACTGCTAAAAAGTTTTTTATTACATGATTTTTCTAATAGATAAAATTTCTTATTGTAAGATTTTTCTGTGCGCTATTTACTGTGCGCGTTTTCCGTCTGGGTCTTTTTAATGTGTGCTTTCTCTGCGTGTCCTTTTTTAAGTGAGCGCTTTTTTCCTGTGCGGATATTCCCTGTACGCTTTTTTATGTCAGTATGTGAAGACTCCACATAAGCATGAAAGTATTATCGCTCTAGTTCAAGAATTTATAAATAATTTTTGCCCGTTTTTGTCCGTTTGGAATTTACAATTTTTTTAAATTATCCTGTTTGGGGTGTTTTCACTATGTTAATAGTCGTTATTAAAACTGCAATACATTTGTTTTTCAATATAATTTTTTTCCTTTGACCGATTTTAAGAAATAGTAACTTATCTGATAGCATTTTTAAGTTAAATTTAATAATAAATTAAGAAATTCTCCTAATGTTGAAACTTAAGTTGTAAAGGTTTATAGCATAAAGTCAATTTTTCCATTATGCTTATAAAAACAGCTAATATTTAATTTCTTGAATAATTTTATTAGGTAATACCGAGGGTTTTACACTACTGTACCTGGTAAAAATTATGCATTTTTCTGGTGTTTAGGTTTCATTAGAGTGGCAGGCACACCTAAAAAGACTCTGCCAATATATGGGCCCCTAGGCTCACACTAAGTACTATAGTTATAGTGTACGTGTGAGCTAATATAACTAAAAACTAAAATAATTTTACTCAACTCCAGACTAAATTACCTTTTGTTTGATACCACACAAGCCATGTTTTGACTTAAACTCAAATTTTTGAAATCTACCCCCACCCTTAAAGAAAACAAAAACTATAATGTATTTTGTCAAACTCCGCACTCAATTACCTTTCGTTTGATATCACAAACGCCATATTTTCACTTAAACTCTAATTTTTGAAATATACCCCCACCCTTTTTTTAAAATAAATTAAAATGTATTTTGTTTAACTCCAGGCTCAAGTACCTTTCGTTTGATATCACACGCGCCATATTTTCACATAAACTATAATTTTTTAAATCTACCCCCACCCTTTTATTTGGTTTGTGTTCAGTGGATTTTGTTCATTTTTAAATGGGACCATTTCGACCCAAGACCCAGCCTAGGTACCAAATTTCATTAAAATCGCCCAAGCGGTTTTTGAGTTATGCGCGTTGGTCGTTACAGACAGACATACAGACAGACAGACAGACATACAGACAGACAGACAGACAGACAGACGGCGCAACAAAAAAGTTTCAAAATCATCTGAAACGCAAAGATATATAAAAATTTTCGAAATCGGAGCAACTTTTTTTTCTCGAAAAAATTAGGATAGTATATGTGTGAGCTAAAAAACACCAAAAATTCAATATACCGAGTCCGACGGCCAAGACAACACTGCATTTAATACAAACACATGTTACTGTCAGTGTCGACCTTAGAGCTTAGGCATATCTGGGCTAACCGTTCACGACTTGAGGACCCACCTAATTAGACTTGTTGCCATTATATAAGTGAAAAAATAATCTTTTGTTTAAAACTCGTAGACAATGATTGAGTAGAAATAAAACTTTGGACTTCCATTGTCTTTATCTGAGGGCACGGCAGTGCCTCGCAAAGTTCGCGCTGCCGTACCATCTTTTCTTGAAACATTTCAGCCCATATTTGACCTATCTAAAGCTCTACTTCGGAAAGAGCTACGAATCTCATACCTTGCACAGTCGTAGAACTTCATAGAGTTAACAACCCCTCGAAGTTTCATGGACTTCTATAGAGTAGTAAAGTAGTTACGAAATTTCAAAAAACGTCGAAATTGCCACTCACTCACTGACTCACTCACTCATGTATAGATCACCAAAATTCTACTGTTCTTCCAGACCTACTATAAAGCTGAAATTTGGCGGACTGATAGAAATTATGACCAAACCCCTGGAAAAAATCAAAAAGCCCCAAAATTCTAATTTACTCCCCTCCCCTATATATGTAAAATTATTTAAAAGTAACATTACCCACTTCTAGCAATGCTAGAGAGCTGAGCTTTGGCAGCCTGATAGGAACTATAATAAAACTATAGGAAAAAATTATAACACCCCAAAATGCTAAATTACTTCCCTCCCATATAAATGTAAAGTTATGTAAAAGTAACACTGCCCACTTCCAGAAACGCTAGAGAGCTGAGCTTTTTAAGACTGAAAGACACTATGATAAAACTATAGGAAAAAATTTTAAAACACCAATATTTTAATTTACTTCCCTCTCCTATAAATGTAAATTTATATAAAAGTAACATTGCCCACTTCCAGAAACGCTAGAGGGCTGAGCTTTGGAAGGCTGATAGAAACTATGATAAAACCATGGGAAAAAATTTAAAAACCTAAAAAATTTTCATTTACTCTCCTCCCCTATAAATGTCAAGTTATGTAAAAGTAACATTACCCACTTCCAAAAACGCTAGAGAGCTGAGCATTGGAAGACTGATAGGAACTATGAAAAAACTATAGAAAAAAAATTAAAAACACGAAAATTTTATTTTACTTCTCTCCCCTATACATGTAAAGTTATGCAAAAGTAACATTGTCCACTTTCAGAAACGCTAGAGAGCTGAGCTTTGGAAGGCTGATGGCAGCTATGATAAAACCATGGGAAAATATTAAAAGACCTCAAAATTCTAAGTAAGGCATTGCAAAAGTTTTTAACAATATTCCGCATATTTTACTATTTTAAAAATTAAATATTATCCAATTCCTTTAAAAAAGAAGTGAAATTATAACAAAAACATTTCATGTAAAAATAACCAAGTACGCGGCATTCCGTAAAAAGAATTGAGATAAAAGTAAAGTCAAGTTCTCCAATATAAATTTCAAAATAAAAGTAAGAAACTAGTTTGGAAATGTTTTTCTAAACTTGGCTATTACGGCTGTAAATGACTCAGGCACAGTGCTTAATTGAATATAAAGAAGATTGGCTGTAATAGCAAAGTTTAGAAAAACATTTCCAACTAGTAAAAATCTTTCATTATGAAATTTGTATTGGAGAACTTGGCCTTACTTTTATCTCAATTCTTTTTACGGAATGCCATTTTCGCGTACTTGGCTCCTTTTTACATGAAATGTTCTTGTGTTGGTTTATTTTAAACAGGACGTTTCAGTAAGTAAGTATATCTAACCGTTTTCAAGTGTAAACTAAACAATCCAGTCTAAATGCTACTACTTATACTACTTGTTGTGCAGTCGGCCCGCCCCTTTTTACCTTCCTAGCCCGCACAGCAACGGCTAGAGAATATTGTTTTCGACAAAAAAATTTTTTTGAGATAACACCGAAAATGTGTTATTTGGGTGTATTTTGACCTACCCTAGCAATATCGTCATGATATCTGTCTGTGTTGTGTGTGTATGTATATCTGTCCATAACGCGATAGCTCATAAACTGCTTAACCGATTTACATGAAATTTTCAGGTAAAATAGTACTCGATACTGCAACGAGCTGATTAGATTTTAGTCAAAATTCGTGAATGCTAATGACAGTTTTTTGACAGTTAAAAAGTTTTAAAAATGCTAACTTTTTAATGGAACGTCGCATCAATATGCGGTTTTCGGAAAATAGTAGCGCGGGGATATAGTCCAAGTAGGTCAAAACGAAACCCGGCCCTGCTAACACGAAATCGGTAATATGATGTCATACACCTATTGCCACATCTGAAAAAATTGTGGCAAAAGGGGCCGTTCATAAACTATGTTGTCTAAATGAGTTTTTATCGCAGATTGTAATAATAAATACACAGCATAAAACGACGCGACGCGGGCTATAAGCGCATGACAAATTATCGCAAGGTTTAAATAGCCTAACCAACTCAAAGCACTAAAAATTTGGTAAGGTAAGAAGTTGAACCTTACTTATTATTTATAAAATTTTACAGAGGCAGAGGAGCCGGCAACAGCGGAAAAGCTACATTGTTTACCAACAAATGAATGAATGACCGCCAAAACCGGGGTTACTACTTCTCTTTATATGTTATTACTCTGAGATCTCTAATTATAAGCATTAACAAAAAGAGAAATCTTTCATTATTTTAAATAAAAGACTTCTTGAAGACTTAAAAATACCTGTGACCGTACCTATATTCTCCAAAATTTTCCTTTGGGCTTTGTTGCAATTAGTTAGTTACAAATTCCCATTTTATTGCAAACAAATCTTTTTGTAAGCTAATAATAATATTTTCTTTAAAATGCCAAAAATTTTTCATCCTTCCCTAAATATTGAATAAAAAAGGCTATGCGCAAAGAGCTTAGCGCACTTTCAAGAAAAGGTTATAAATTTTTAATAAGACATTAAGAAATTAATTTTGAAAAAAATTAATTGGATAGGACAAATCAAAAAAACAGACTTGTTTTTTACTTTGTAGAAGTTTTACCCGTTTATAGCCAGTAAGGTCTCACTTGACTTCATGTTGGGATAGATCAATTTGTTGAAGATATAGGGACAAGGGGATGGCACAAATCCCTCTGGCCGATTCGTCGCGGGTTATTTCCCCGAGGGGAAAATTCATCGCGAGGACAATTTATCGCGGTCCGATTTTTTGAGATTTTTTTTATAAATTAAAAAACAGCTTTTTGAGAATGTATTATTTAAAAACAAAACATCAGTAGTTAATATATATAGGTTTTGGATCACGTTTTCCATGTAAATCCCCATAAGACGAAAAGGTGGTCATTTTTTGAATATGTCACAGAATATTCAGCTAGAGACAGTAATTTTTATATGAGTTATCTTTTACTGTCCAGTCTAACACTTTAAAGGTTTTTAAATTCTCAAGGAGCCCGTGAATTTTCACAATCTGTACAATAATTATTACGCTGCTCTGACATCTTATGCTTGTTACAGAAATGTATTTATGTGAAACAGTGGACTAGTTAAATCTGATCATAATAAATAGTTTTGTTTTTCAGAAAATATTTTATTACTCTTTATGCGTTTTATATTATTTCTGTTTTTCAATTTTAGACACTACTAAATCAAGGTAAATAATAATAGCACAAGATTACTTATCATTTATTTATTGTAAAAAGTATGCAATATCACTACAGTAAATCATTATTACTAATTTTAGTTGCTGTAGCTATACCTACACGCATGATCGAATAATTATATTTTAGCAGTTATATTATAATAATTATAATACCATTATGGATAATATGACTATTACTATGGAAGTGTATATATTAATGTTTACATTAAAATACTACGCATATGATATCACTACATATTTTATATAATAATATATAAATATCATTTTTATTCTTAGACAAAACAAAGATTACATTCAGGTTTAGAACTAAGATAAGATACATAAACAAACACTATGTAAGCAAACAACACATTACTAAGCTTAAATTAAAACTATATTTTCACTTAATACTATAGTGCCCCCACGGCAACGTTTCATAAGACTCTTTTGAAATAGACCGTTTGTTATCCAGGGGACTCAGTCCGATTTTCGTCTGTTTTACAGAGTATAGGCGGTGCTTTTCGGATCTTATAAGATTTTGCGTAACTATTTTTTCTTGAAATGTATTTAGGCAGTCAACATAGTCGTCAAATGATAATTTTGTTTTAACAACATTTTGCTTTACACCCTTGGCTTTCTTAGTCACTCTTGCAGCTTTACTTTTAGTATCCGCTACTTTTGTAGCATACATTTTAGCTCTAAGGCCAATAAAATGCGTCATTATTTCCCCATTGTTTTCATCTTTCATCATTCCTAGAACCTTTTTATTTACCCTCGGAATGTTATGTATGTTGTCTTCAGCATAATCCGAGATGTCAAAATACTTGTGGCAGTCCCGCCGTATTGAAGCATAAATGTCATGATTTTGGATGTTATAAACTAAACTGTCAGTATCTGTATATGCAACAGTACAATCCTTACGAAAAGCGGGTACCATGTAGTTATAGTGAAAATCATATATAGTTGTTTTGGCAATGTCCAAAATACACATTCCCACATTTATTGATTTATTGAAATATATTTCTGTTTTTTCAAGTTCAACAGCAACCAAATTTTCATTAAATATGGTTATACTTTTAAACTCTGGTCGAGAAATCAGAGCTTCAGCTCCAAATCGTCCGTCCCATTTCTTGATTAATTTGACAACACTGTGATTTCTAATATTTTCCATGGTTTTTCCAAACACGGCGTTGTTCATTAATTTGAAAAGGTTTTTTTTCAAATTCATTTTTAGCATTCTGTCTTAATCGAGTATTTAAGTCAATATATGGTTTCAGCCATGCGGATTGCTCAAAACATAAAATTCTATGAATTGTTTTAAGTTTTATACCAAGTCTCAAAGCTTGTTTTAAATTTGTATAGTGAATTACATAATCCTTTTTATTAGGCAGTGTAGCCATAAGTTTTTTATTTTTTGGGTTCTTGTCTCCACCAGGCCTCCACCAGGTGGACACTGATGTTCAGGGCATAAAGGTAAGTCTGAGAAATAGTCGTGTAATTCAACCGGAATGAACAAGTCGACTTCTAGAATGTATCCCTCACTTGAGTCATCCTCAATTTTGGAAACATCAAAATAAGTAATTTTGTCACTTTCTAACCAACTAAACTTACCATAAGGCAATAACTGACTCATACTAAATCCATACTGATTATTAATGTCAAAATACATCAAAAAAGATGTTTCTTTGTATGAGTCATAGTTAGCCATGTATTTGTTGTTGGCCTCGACGTATCTTTTTGAACATTGGCTCAACCCTCCTCTAATACCGCGCTCTATAAAAGTGACCATATTATAGTCCGTCAAAAGCTCTAATTTTTGTTGCGTATGGTATAGCATACAATCCCATGTGTAACCAGGAAGGGTAAAATAGTTCGCAGGGTCCAAACCATACGTTTTATGACAACTTTCCCTAAATTGCTGAAATACCTGCATTAAGAGGACTATGTCAATTTGCATATAAAATTCCATATAATCTTGTAGGGTTTCACAACCAAAACTTTCCCATACATCCAGTGCATGCTCATAATCAATTGATGAAATTTCTTTATTTTCCAGGATGTTAAAGAAATTACGTTTTTCAGGCAAAGACGTCTCTTTTAATTTTTTCCAACTATCCATGTAGTCATAACAAAAAATTCCTTTTTTGAAAATAAGTTTATATTGTTCGGCAGACAAGTGAGGAAATTCATTTTTGATCAGCGGATACTCCTCAAGATATGAAGCAAGCTTATCCAAGCTGCTGGCCATAAAGCGAAAAGAATCGATAAATCTAAATTCAATTAAATTTCCGTTAATTTTTTTGGTAAATGCTATATATTTTTCTTTGTTAACTGGCAGCAAATTTATTGAGCCATCCAAATTGGCGATGTTTTCAATTATCAAATGTCCATCATAAGAGCTAAGGTTGTGAAATACTACAGGGACAGTATGACTATCCTGAAAATTTAGATTACAACTTTCATGCGCAGGGCCACGGTACTCTGAAGTAAGGTGACAGTGGTCGCGTATTTTCTTGTCACCAACTGAAAAATTCTGTTCACAAATATGACATTTTTTAGCATTATTAAAGTTAAGTTTTTGTTTCTTACTTAATAGTTCCATGGGCAAGTCACAGAGAAATACAGTTTCTAAGTTTTCAGCGAACTCCAGTAATTGTTTACTAAACCATTCCATACAGTCAGGCCCCGTGTACGACCGATAAAATGAAAGGGAATCATCATAAGCACATTTTACGTAGTACCCCACTGAACAAGGCACATGCTGCTGATATTTTTGAGTTCTTTTACTACTATTTTTTACCATAGGCATCAGTAAGCATTCGATGTCGCAATAAATAATGAAGGATGCAAATTGTTTATTTTTAAAGTTTTTAAATTCTACAATGTTGTTCTCTTTATTTGGTAATTTCGGAACAACGATACTGCCAATAATTTGGCAGTCTTTTATATGTTGGTCGAGTCCATCCTTCGAATAAAAATAATGCAGGCATCTGTCGCAAATGTATTTAACTTTTGAGAATTTGCTAAGTTGTCTACTCACGAGCCTTGAAAGATTTTTTATCCATACAAAGTGGTAAGTTGGTGCAGAAAGATCTTTTATCTCTTCATTCTCTAAATAATAGTTATTTTGTACTAATAACAAATTAGCATGTTTTTCGTACTTTTCCCCGGTAATATAAGCAGGCAGTACTTTAAAACTGTTTTCATTATGTTTTTGCAGGCGATATATATTTACAGATATATTATTTTGCTTTTCAAAGCGAGCAACTTGGTTTAAAGTCATTGGAAACTTTATTCCTTTTAAATTTAAAACTTCTTGAGGATGCGGATAGGATGAGACTCTATTTGAGTTGTTTTCAACAGGAAACATTGCTGACATAATCGCCCAGCCAATGCACAAATCATCAGTATTTTGTACAGTAACACATGCTTTTTTATTTAAAATAAATTTAGGCATTTTTAAATGATAACCTGCGCGAAGCGGGTAATATCTGTTCATAGCGATAATAAGATTGTTTATTTTTATAAGAGACCATCCAGATTGATTTTGCTGAAATTCTTCCAAATTTGTTAAAAGCAGATCCTTAACATTTTTATCAAACCAGTTTTTCAAATTGGTATTATTGTCAATTACGGCATTGGCAGTACTAAAATGCTTAGTTTCCGTAAGTAATTCCTTTTGCATTGTAATTTGAAAATCTCCACTTAAGACAGTGTTTACCTTAATCATGTTCTCTTTCTTTAAAACATTTTTAATTCTACGTTTAAATAAACTGAAGCTATCCGTCAGAAATTGCTGCGCATCAGTGTGTTTTAAATTTGTAATTACACCACTTCTTACCCTACTGTTAAAGGCTGACCTTACATCTTCCCATTGTACACGGTGTTTCGCAGTTTTCTTGGTGATGACATTACCACCTCCTTGCTTTATGTTTGACTTCAAGCGATGCTTAAAGCCTTTCACTTCTCCAAGACAGGTAGTTAGATGGGCTTTTTCATAAACCGTCCGGGACTTCTTTAGGGCAATGCTTATTCTTCGACTAGCGTTAGCACAGTCCTTCAAGATTTTTGATATTTTTGTAGCTTGATTAACACTTTCTAATTGGCATTTTATTTCATGGACTAATTTACTTGCAAAACTCATCTTCAGATCGATTTGATGTAATAACACTACAGAGACTTCGGATTTTTCCAACTAGCAATTTAGTTAACAAATGCACGTTTTTAAATGCTTATGGTAATTAACGATTAACAGATTTTTAATAAACACTACACTTTGTTTAAAATTCACTAAACGCAAACTAGGAAGAATCGTTCTTTAACTCGCACGTTTAGCTATAGACTGACAGAAAAACGACTTGCAGGAGCTATTGTAAATGGGATGCCCCTTTTTTAGGCACAGTGTTGCCAATGTTTTTACAGGGTTTATAAAAGCTATTTTGTTAGAACCCAGTCAAAGTATTTACAGGACATTTTAATAAATAATTAAATAATTTCCCGCTTTCAGTATTTTCAATACGGATTATTAGAACCAGTGTCTATAGAAGTAAACTGAATTCTTTTAAAGAAATTGAAACTCTTCAGTCACCTTTTTTAATATAATATAAATGTTGAGCAGCTATTTATTACAACCTTAAATTTAATTACATTAATTTTATTAAAATTAAATTAAATATTCTTACAAATTAGTTTTTTTGTTTTGTAATGTTCTATTAATGCCAGCTGAAGAATTATTTTATAACTAGCTCTGTGGTGAAAAGAATGCTAAATAAGGAAGCATGGGGTAGCCAAAGAGGAAATAAAGGGAAAAAAAGACGGAAAAGGCAGAAATAAGCTTGATTTAATAAATTACCCAAATAGCTAACAGACAGAGAACTAGAAGTTAAACGAATTAAAAACTGAAATCAAAATGAGATAAGCATACTATAAAAAGAAATGCTTTAAAGCGCTCTAGTTATAGATGTTTATTATCGTAAAACTAAGTATTCAAAATAAAATCAGACCTTATGCCTAGTTTGCCAACCATGTTCTTCCTTAACCCGAATAGCGAACAGACACGTGAAGACAAGCAAGTTTACCCTTTTTTTTCAGGTTTTAACAAGTTAAGAAAGGCAGATGTTTTCCTTGGCGGCTTTACCTGCTTTATGTAATCTTTAACATAAAGTTTTTAGAGTTTTGATCACAAGTTATTATAAAAAGAATTACTAAGATTAAATATTAAATATCTACGTATTACATTTTTATAGATTGCATGTACTTATATTTTTTATTTGTTGAGTTTTTGTACAGGTATAACAGAAAACTATCACAAAGCTTATTTATTTAAATTATCTCATGTTATAACCCTTGCGGGTGTTTACAGCGCCCTGTAGGATTGTACATATTTTCTTCGAATCGCGGACTTCTAACTACTTATATTCTATATTTTCTGGTTCTAATCACACAGAAAAATTTTATTCCTATGTGCTTGTGAGCTTAAAGAAATCAAGTTATGCGTACATTTTCTACTAGTATTTATCCCAAGTAGGCATCAGGTAAGTGCGCGACTAACGTAATGGGTCATTTTTATACCTAGGTTAACCCAATTCTTACAGGACAGACAGCATGTGCCGCCATTTCACCTTTGTGTACACTCAAGTTCCCACTTTTCATTAAAACAACTACATTTAATTCACATTTTTATTTTTCTTTAATATTACATATTATGTACTCGTTTTAGTCAAATTCAATATTTAATTTTAAAAATGTTTTACCATTGCTTCTTCTTATGTTTCTTTTTTAGCGATTACAAATAGTACTAATTGTTTATAGTATTGTAAGTTTTATATTAATCCATCCATACGTGCGCATGTCAAATTCAGATAAGCCGAATCTTGGGGAATCACCAGAAGCTAATATTAATATTTAGTAATAAGATTTCAAAAACAAAATACAAATTTGTATTTTGTTTTAGAGATTTAGTAATAAAAGCAAGTATTTCATAAATTAAATAGACTTAGAACCGGTCTCTATTTTTATCTCTGTTCATAATTTTTGCATGTAGTATCATTTTTCAAATATGCTCCGCAACGCTTCTTATACACACACTCTATTAAGTTGATTATTTAGATACCACCTGTGCGCGAATAGGCACAAAAAGACAGATATCTGACACCTTTTTATTACATCAGCTTAGTTCATTACCAGTTTAAAACTTATGATCTAAAAACGCCATTTATCACTTACTACTTGCCTTAGAAGCCGTAGGTGTTTCTCTTAAAACTAACCTGACCTTACAGGTCGTTTCGATCCAATTTTTTAACAATAAATATTTATATGTAGGTGTTTAGGTTTTTCTTAAACTAGGCGTCAGAATGCGTACGCACTTGGGCACTGCGTGAATAATGATCCACATTTGGATCCAAGACAATTTTTTACCTTGACGCACAGCCTCCCCTAATTAAAAATAATTTAATGGGGTTGTACTCTATAAGCAATAACATTGATCATTTTTTATCAATATTTCAAGTTTTTAGCCTAGAACACATATTTTTAAGCACTTAACGGAGTTTAAACCATAAACTAGTTTTGCTATTTAGTACACTTATAGAAGTTACGGTTTAAATATGTATTTTTTTAAAAGACATTTTTCACAGAATAGATTAGCTGGGAGACGTTTAGAGCTAATCAAACGTTGTCAAGCCCTTTAGAGAGGGTAATAAGCACACTCACCAAAGATATAGGTCATAGGTCGAAGGATATAGGACATTAAACAAATGCCAGTGGACATAAGCCAAATGCCAGTGGACATACGCCGAATGTCATAGGGCATAGTTCGAGTGTCATAGGCCATTTAAAATGCGTGCAATTCTCTGCACGGGGGGAGCCTTAGCTAGCCCAAATAATAGCTAATTGTTAACACGACATTGCTGATTTGACGCATATATTCGCTGATCGAAGGGGAGCTTTAGATAGCTAGCGAGAGAGGTATACGGAAGTAAAGGTATTTAAATCCAGAATTATTCGTTTTTTTATTTAAAGAGAAACAATTAAAAAATTTGTACATATCAAGTTTTTAACATTTAGAATATACGAGTAAATCATTTTAAATTTTCGACCATTTTAACTCGATCTTTTAGTTTTTAGTAAACATCTATATATTTTCTTCTTTTCCTTGCGTGCGTTAATAGGACGTGTATTAACGAATAAATTTAGCTTTTCAAGGGGATTACGTGTTACAGGTCAAAATTTCAGGTAACACACATTTTTATTTCACTTTATCTAAAAGTTTCTTAACATTTAGAATATACGTGTAAACCCTGTATAATTGTTCTAGGTATTATATTTTTTTCTTGCATTAATAGGATACCTATTAATGAATAAATTTAGATTTTCAAGGGGAAAAACACACACTTTTATTTTAATTCACTTAATCTAAAAGGCTTTATAAAGAAAATAATTTCAGAATGCTATAACACTAAATTCAAATTTTTATTAACTCCTTATTAAATTTTAGAGAAACCAGTTCTAGAGTAGTTGATCCTTACTATGTTAAGCTGTGTATTAAATGCAATTTGTAGGTCTATATGATACTTTAAAATCGTAATTCCGGATAGTTTATGTCCATACCTAACTATATTTAATTTTCCACGGACAAATATGCATTGTGAACGTCTGTATGTACGTAATATTTTCTAGATAACAACACAAAGTATCAAACTTTGTGATTGCACCTTAAAAGTTATCGGACTTCTAACGGTTTATAATTTCTTCCAACCGTTCATCCTTTTGTGTGAATGACAAACGCTGCAGTATGCTTGGGATCTGCCGGGGGCTGCTGTTTAGAACCGCTTAACAACTATACAAATGTTTAATTATTTTAAAAATGTAATCTATTTTAAGGGATAACAAAGGAGATTAGTAGGGATAATTTACAGATTTGCTTAGATTCTAAACACTTTTGGACCAAAGTTTTCGCTTCATTCCGAGTCGATTTTGCAAAAACAATCTTTTAAGAAGCAGGATGGACTTTACAAAATTGCCTGTTTTAAAGCCAAACAAGACGGTCTCTAAACAAAAAAAAAATTGCAAAGGAAAGTACTTTTACAGGAGAGTACAAATGCATTGCCAGAGCAAGACAAAAATCACCTAGACTGCGGGAGAGAAGAAGACAAAAACGCAAGAAACTGTCTGTATTACTTTTTTAAAAAGATAGGAAGGGCCACAGTATTAGCATAACAGAAATGGTCACAGAATGGCCAGACAGAAAGGGTTTACGAATGCCAGGCATTAATATAAAACCCTGTTTTACCAATATAAGCTTTTTTTGAATGTTTAAGGTTGAAAGTATTAAATTTTTAAAAATTGCAAAGTGAATACGCAGTACTTTTCCAGGAGAGTACCAACGCATTGCCAGAGCAAGACAAAAATCACCAAGACTGCGGGAGAGAAGAAGACAAGAACGCCAAAATCGTGTGTATTATTTTATTAAGAAGATAGGAAAGACCACAGTATTGGCATAACAGAAATGGTCACTGTATTGACCAGACAGAAAGGGTTCACGAATGCCAGGCATTAATATAAAACACTGTTTTATCATTATAAGCGTTTTCGATTATTTAAGGATGAAATTATTAAATAATTAAAAATTGCAAAGTGAATACGCAGTACTTTTCCAGGAGAGTACCAACGCATTGCCAGAGCAATGCAATAAATTCTAAAATCATCTAAACTGCGGGAGAGAAGAGACAACAACACTAAAATTGTATGATTTAGTTCGTTAAGAAGATAGGAAATGCCACAGAATTGACATAATAAAAATGGCCACAGTATTGGCCAGACAGGAAGGGCTTACGAATGCCCGGTATTAATTTAAAAAAGCCCGTTTTACCACTACCACTAAACAATGTTGGTACCTAGTATTTTACTATTACATGTTCAAAGTTCTTTTACCTCACTTTATCATCAAAAAAGTTTTAAACACAATATGAAGAATTTCCTAAATATTTAACTAATAAATTGAATTTAAATAACAAATTTTATTGGGATTATCTAATAAACTTTCCAGTGACAGCTATTTTGACATAAATTAACCTTAAAATTGGACTATCAATAAAAAAAAATTATTCATGTAGACACAAATATATAGGTTTAGGTGCTAAATGGAATCAGCACGTTACATTAAAATATTTTATATACTTTAATGCTACAAATATTAGGAGTACATTAATTTGGTAAAATTTAAAATCTAATATTTTATGTCATTCCATCTTAAAGAAGCAGGACCTAAATTATTTTTAACACTTCGAATTGTTTTGTTTCAAATATCATTGTCAACACATAGAGAAACGGAATACGAAAATTAGAGATTAAGCGGTAAGCCGGAGGCCTGACACAAAGGCCTATGAGGCGGTACTTGTTTAATCTTAAGGCAATCCTTCAGTATAAAATGCATACAAAATTGAAGTCAGCACACCATAAATGCTGTGAATATCCTAAAAACCAAGCAGCTAACAGCTATTTTAATACATGTTTAACGTATTTATTTCCTAATAGTTCAAAAAACCAACTAATTAAAAAAATTTCTAAAAAAAAACCATTGCCTGGTTAAAACCATGTGTATATTAAAGTGCTTGTAACTTTTTACTTAATTACATACTGCAGACACATGAGGTCATTTATATTTAATATTGAGCTTAAGTTGAGATTAGCACGATTATTTTTACGTGTATTACTGACAAATACGCTACATTTCAAATATTAACAAACCTTTTAAAACAACAACAACTTTAACTCGATTTTTACTTATAATAAACAATCCAAAAAGAGTCATCAATTAAATATTATGCTTTAGGGATAGAGTTGATTATAGATTTAATATATTTCATGCTAATTATTTAAACAGTTGCTTATTTTTTAGTAACATACACATTTATTTATACTTCTAAAACGTAACCATATTTTCTATAAATTTACTTTAAGTCACATTATTTTTAAAGCGAGTGCTTTTCTGTGTATGTCTTCGCATCTGTATGCACCGAGTCGAGTTATGCCCGAGTTATACCGTTAGCAAGCAGCTCTGTTGAGTTCGCCAGCCTACCGCAACTAAGACGGTGCTAACTAAAGGGATAAGAAAGAAAGAGATAAAAGCAAAGTGAGTTCACCCCAGTCTGTAGAGTAAAGGCAGTTCTGGGAGCCCCCACCCCATCGCGTTTTTGAAAAACAGAGCGAACCGTGCCGTTATTTCAATCAAAAACTGACCGAACCGAACCGCGTTCCAAAATTTTCGGTTCCTAAAAATGACCGAACCGTGCGGCCGTTCAAAATTTCCGGCCAAAAGAATATACCGAGCCGCGCCGCAGTTCAAAATAACCTGGCAAAAAAAAATAGGCTGAACCGCGCTGCAATTCAAAATATATGGTCAAAAAATAGGCCGAACCGCGATGCGGTCTAAAATTTTCGCTAGAAAAAAGTGCACTAACCAAACTGCTGTTCCAAATTTCCGCTAGCCGAAGTGGACTAACTACATAATTTGTCATTTTTCGTTAGTCCTTGTCAGTTGCGCGTTTTAAAATAAACTGTGCATTTGACTCAAAGCGTCGCGTTGGACCGGTACCATCCCGAATGCACTCACTCTACAGACTGGGGTGAACTCACTTTGCTTTTATCTTTCTTTCTTATCCCTTTAGTTAGCACCGTCTTAGTTGCGGTAGGCTGGCGAACTCAACAGAGCTGCTTGCTAACGGTATAACTCGGGCATAACTCGACTCGGTGCATACAGATGCGAAGACATACACAGAAAAGCACTTGCTTTAAAAATAATGTGACTTAAAGTAAATTTATAGAAAATATGGTTACGTTTTAGAAGTATAAATAAATGTGTATGTTACTAAAAAATAAGCAACTGTTTAAATAATTAGCATGAAATATATTAAATCTATAATCAACTCTATCCCTAAAGCATAATATTTAATTGATGACTCTTTTTGGATTGTTTATTATAAGTAAAAATCGAGTTAAAGTTGTTGTTGTTTTAAAAGGTTTGTTAATATTTGAAATGTAGCGTATTTGTCAGTAATACACGTAAAAATAATCGTGCTAATCTCAACTTAAGCTCAATATTAAATATAAATGACCTCATGTGTCTGCAGTATGTAATTAAGAAAAAAGTTACAAGCACTTTAATATACACATGGTTTTAACCAGGCAATGGTTTTTTTTTAGAAATTTTTTTAATTAGTTGGTTTTTTGAACTATTAGGAAATAAATACGTTAAACATGTATTAAAATAGCTGTTAGCTGCTTGGTTTTTAGGATATTCACAGCATTTATGGTGTGCTGACTTCAATTTTGTATGCATTTTATACTGAAGGATTGCCTTAAGATTAAACAAGTAGGCCGCCTCATAGGCCTTTGTGTCAGGCCTCCGGCTTACCGCTTAATCTCTAATTTTCCTATTCCGTTTCTCTATGTGTTGACAATGATATTTGAAACAAAACAATTCGTAGTGTTAAAAATAATTTAGGTCCTGCTTCTTTAAGATGGAATGACATAAAATATTAGATTTTAAATTTTACCAAATTAATGTACTTCTAATATTTGTAGCATTAAAGTATATAAAATATTTTAATGTAACGTGCTGATTCCATTTAGCACCTAAACCTATATATTTGTGTCTACACGAATAATTTTTTTTTATTGATAGTCCAATTTTAAGGTTAATTTATTTCAAAATAGCTGTCACTGGAAAGTTTATTATATAATCCCAATAAAATTTGTTATTTAAATTCAATTTATTAGTTAAATATTTAGGAAATTCTTCATATTGTGTTTAAAACTTTTTTGATGATAAAGTGAGGTAAAAGAACTTTGAACATGTAATAGTAAAATACTAGGTACCAACATTGTTTAGTGGTAGTGGTAAAACGGGATTTTTTAAATTAATACCGGGCATTCGTAAGCCCTTCCTGTCTGGCCAATACTGTGGCCATTTTTATTATGTCAATTCTGTGGCATTTCCTATCTTCTTAACGAACTAAATCATACAATTTTAGTGTTGTTGTCTCTTCTCTCCCGCAGTTTAGATGATTTTAGAATTTATTGCATTGCTCTGGCAATGCGTTGGTACTCTCCTGGAAAAGTACTGCGTATTCACTTTGCAATTTTTAATTATTTATTAATTTCATCCTTAAATAATCGATAACGCTTATAATGATAAAACAGTGTTTTATATTAATGCCTGGCATTCGTGAACCCTTTCTGTCTGGTCAATACAGTGACCATTTCTGTTATGCCAAAACTGTGGTCTTTCCTATCTTCTTAATAAAGTAATACACACGATTTTGGCGTTCTTGTCTTCTTCTCTCCCGCAGTCTTGGTGATTTTTGTCTTGCTCTGGCAATGCGTTGGTACTCTCCTGGAAACGTACTGCGTATTCACTTTGCAATTTTTAAAAATTTAATACTTTCAACCTTAAACATTTAAAAAAAGCTTATATTAGTAAAACAGGGTTTTATATTAATGCCTGGCATTCGTAAACCCTTTCTGTCTGGCCATTCTGTGACCATTTCTGTTATGCTAATACTGTGGCCCTTCCTATCTTTTTAATAAAGTAATACAGACAGTTTCTTGCGTTTTTGTCTTCTTCTCTCCCGCAGTCTAGGTGATTTTTGTCTTGCTCTGGCAATGCATTTGTACTCTCCTGTAAAAGTACTTTCCTTTGCAATTTTTTTTTTTGTTTAGAGACCGTCTTGTTTGGCTTTAAAACAGGCAATTTTGTAAAGTCCATCCTGCCTCTTAAAAGATTGTTTTTGCAAAATCGACTCGGAATGAAGCGAAAACTTTGGTCCAAAAGTGTTTAGAATCTAAGCAAATCTGTAAATTATCCGTACTAATCTCCTTTGTTATCCCTTAAAATAGATTACATTTTTAAAATAATTAAACATTTGTATAGTTGTTAAGCGGTTCTAAACAGCAGCCCTCGGCAGATCCCAAGCATACTGCAGCGTTTGTCATTCACACAAAAGGATGAACGGTTGGAAGAAATTATAAACCGTTAGAAGTCCGATAACTTTTAAGGTGCAATCACAAAGTTTGATACTTTGTGTTGTTATCTAGAAAATATTACGTACATACAGACGTTCACAATGCATATTTGTCCGTGGAAAATTAAATATAGTTAGGTATGGACATAAACTATCCGGAATTACGATTTTAAAGTATCATATAGACCTACAAATTGCATTTAATACACAGCTTAACATAGTAAGGATCAACTACTCTAGAACTGGTTTCTCTAAAATTTAATAAGGAGTTAATAAAAATTTGAATTTAGTGTTATAGTATTCTGAAATTATTTTCTTTATAAAGCCTTTTAGATTAAGTGAATTAAAATAAAAGTGTGTGTTTTTCCCCTTGAAAATCTAAATTTATTCATTAATAGGTATCCTATTAATGCAAGAAAAAAATATAATACCTAGAACAATTATACAGAGTTTACACGTATATTCTAAATGTTAAGAAACTTTTAGATAAAGTGAAATAAAAATGTGTGTTACCTGAAATTTTGACCTGTAACACGTAATCCCCTTGAAAAGCTAAATTTATTCGTTAATACACGTCCTATTAACGCACGCAAGGAAAAGTAGAAAATATATAGATGTTTACTAAAAACTAAAAGATCGAGTTAAAATGGTCGAAAATTAAAAATGATTTACTCGTATATTCTAAATGTTAAAAACTTGATATGTACAAATTTTTTAATTGTTTCTCTTTAAATAAAAAAACGAATAATTCTGGATTTAAATACCTTTACTTCCGTACACCTCTCTCGCTAGCTATCTAAAGCTCCCCTTCGATCAGCGAATATATGCGTCAAATCAGCAATGTCGTGTTACCAATTAGCTATTATTTGGGCTAGCTAAGGCTCCCCCCGTGCAGAGAATTGCACGCGTTTTAAATGGCCTATGACACTCGAACTATGCCCTATGACATTCGGCGTATGTCCACTGGCATTTGGCTTATGTCCACTGGCATTTGTTTAATGTCCTATATCCTTCGACCTATGACCTATATCTTTGGTGAGTGTGCTTATTACCCTGTCTAAAGGGCTTGACAACGTTTGATTAGCTCTAAACGTCTCCCAGCTAATCTATTCTGTGAAAAATGTCTTTTAAAAAAATACATATTTAAACCGTAACTTCTATAAGTGTACTAAATAGCAAAACTAGTTTATGGTTTAAACTCCGTTAAGTGCTTAAAAATATGTGTTCTAGGCTAAAAACTTGAAATATTGATAAAAAATGATCAATGTTATTGCTTATAGAGTACAACCCCATTAAATTATTTTTAATTAGGGGAGGCTGTGCGTCAAGGTAAAAAATTGTCTTGGATCCAAATGTGGATCATTATTCACGCAGTGCCCAAGTGCGTACGCATTCTGACGCCTAGTTTAAGAAAAACCTAAACACCTACATATAAATATTTATTGTTAAAAAATTGGATCGAAACGACCTGTAAGGTCAGGTTAGTTTTAAGAGAAACACCTACGGCTTCTAAGGCAAGTAGTAAGTGATAAATGGCGTTTTTAGATCATAAGTTTTAAACTGGTAATGAACTAAGCTGATGTAATAAAAAGGTGTCAGATATCTGTCTTTTTGTGCCTATTCGCGCACAGGTGGTATCTAAATAATCAACTTAATAGAGTGTGTGTATAAGAAGCGTTGCGGAGCATATTTGAAAAATGATACTACATGCAAAAATTATGAACAGAGATAAAAATAGAGACCGGTTCTAAGTCTATTTAATTTATGAAATACTTGCTTTTATTACTAAATCTCTAAAACAAAATACAAATTTGTATTTTGTTTTTGAAATCTTAATACTAAATATTAATATTAGCTTCTGGTGATTCCCCAAGATTCGGCTTATCTGAATTTGACATGCGCACGTATGGATGGATTAATATAAAACTTACAATACTATAAACAATTAGTACTATTTGTAATCGCTAAAAAAGAAACATAAGAAGAAGCAATGGTAAAACATTTTTAAAATTAAATATTGAATTTGACTAAAACGAGTACATAATATGTAATATTAAAGAAAAATAAAAATGTGAATTAAATGTAGTTGTTTTAATGAAAAGTGGGAACTTGAGTGTACACAAAGGTGAAATGGCGGCACATGCTGTCTGTCCTGTAAGAATTGGGTTAACCTAGGTATAAAAATGACCCATTACGTTAGTCGCGCACTTACCTGATGCCTACTTGGGATAAATACTAGTAGAAAATGTACGCATAACTTGATTTCTTTAAGCTCACAAGCACATAGGAATAAAATTTTTCTGTGTGATTAGAACCAGAAAATATAGAATATAAGTAGTTAGAAGTCCGCGATTCGAAGAAAATATGTACAATCCTACAGGGCGCTGTAAACACCCGCAAGGGTTATAACATGAGATAATTTAAATAAATAAGCTTTGTGATAGTTTTCTGTTATACCTGTACAAAAACTCAACAAATAAAAAATATAAGTACATGCAATCTATAAAAATGTAATACGTAGATATTTAATATTTAATCTTAGTAATTCTTTTTATAATAACTTGTGATCAAAACTCTAAAAACTTTATGTTAAAGATTACATAAAGCAGGTAAAGCCGCCAAGGAAAACATCTGCCTTTCTTAACTTGTTAAAACCTGAAAAAAAAAGGGTAAACTTGCTTGTCTTCACGTGTCTGTTCGCTATTCGGGTTAAGGAAGAACATGGTTGGCAAACTAGGCATAAGGTCTGATTTTATTTTGAATACTTAGTTTTACGATAATAAACATCTATAACTAGAGCGCTTTAAAGCATTTCTTTTTATAGTATGCTTATCTCATTTTGATTTCAGTTTTTAATTCGTTTAACTTCTAGTTCTCTGTCTGTTAGCTATTTGGTTAATTTATTAAATCAAGCTTATTTCTGCCTTTTCCGTCTTTTTTTCCCTTTATTTCCTCTTTGGCTACCCCATGCTTCCTTATTTAGGATTCTTTTCACCACAGAGCTAGTTATAAAATAATTCTTCAGCTGGCATTAATAGAACATTACAAAACAAAAAAACTAATTTGTAAGAATATTTAATTTAATTTTAATAAAATTAATGTAATTAAATTTAAGGTTGTAATAAATAGCTGCTCAACATTTATATTATATTAAAAAAGGTGACTGAAGAGTTTCAATTTCTTTAAAAGAATTCAGTTTACTTCTATAGACACTGGTTCTAATAATCCGTATTGAAAATACTGAAAGCGGGAAATTATTTAATTATTTATTAAAATGTCCTGTAAATACTTTGACCGGGTTCTAACAAAATAGCTTTTATAAACCCTGTAAAAACATTGGCAACACTGTGCCTAAAAAAGGGGCATCCCATTTACAATAACTCCTGCAAGTCGTTTTTCTGTCAGTCTATAGCTAAACGTGCGAGTTAAAGAACGATTCTTCCTCTGCTAGTTTGCGTTTAGTGAATTTTAAACAAAGTGTAGTGTTTATTAAAAATCTGTTAATCGTTAATTACCATAAGCATTTAAAAACGTGCATTTGTTAACTAAATTGCTAGTTGGAAAAATCCGAAGTCTCTGTAGTGTTATTACATCAAATCGATCTGAAGATGAGTTTTGCAAGTAAATTAGTCCATGAAATAAAATGCCAATTAGAAAGTGTTAATCAAGCTACAAAAATATCAAAAATCTTGAAGGACTGTGCTAACGCTAGTCGAAGAATAAGCATTGCCCTAAAGAAGTCCCGGACGGTTTATGAAAAAGCCCATCTAACTACCTGTCTTGGAGAAGTGAAAGGCTTTAAGCATCGCTTGAAGTCAAACATAAAGCAAGGAGGTGGTAATGTCATCACCAAGAAAACTGCGAAACACCGTGTACAATGGGAAGATGTAAGGTCAGCCTTTAACAGTAGGGTAAGAAGTGGTGTAATTACAAATTTAAAACACACTGATGCGCAGCAATTTCTGACGGATAGCTTCAGTTTATTTAAACGTAGAATTAAAAATGTTTTAAAGAAAGAGAACATGATTAAGGTAAACACTGTCTTAAGTGGAGATTTTCAAATTACAACGCAAAAGGAATTACTTACGGAAACTAAGCATTTTAGTACTGCCAATGCTGTAATTGACAATAATACCAATTTGGAAAACTGGTTTGATAAGAATGTTAAGGATCTGCTTTTAACAAATTTGGAAGAATTTCAGCAAAATCAATCTGGATGTCTTATAAAAATAAACAATCTTATTATCGCTATGAACAGATATTACCCGCTTTGCGCAGGTTATCATTTAAAAATGCCTAAATTTATTTTAAATAAAAAAGCATGTGTTACTGTACAAAATACTGATGATTTGTACTTTGGCTGGGCGATTATGTCAGCAATGTTTCCTGTTGAAAACAACTCAAATAGAGTCTCATCCTATCCGCATCCTCAAGAAGTTTTAAATTTAAAAGGAATAAAGTTTCCAATGACTTTAAACCAAGTTGCTCGCTTTGAAAAGCAAAATAATATATCTGTAAATATATATCGCCTGCAAAAACATAATGAAAACAGTTTTAAAGTACTGCCTGCTTATATTACCGGGGAAAAGTACGAAAAACATGTTAATTTGTTATTAGTACAAAATAACTATTATTTAGAGAATGAAGAGATAAAAGATCTTTCTGCACCAACTTACCACTTTGTATGGATAAAAAATCTTTCAAGGCTCGTGAGTAGACAACTTAGCAAATTCTCAAAAGTTAAATACATTTGCGACAGATGCCTGCATTATTTTTATTCGAAGGATGGACTCGACCAACATATAAAAGACTGCCAAATTATTGGCAGTATCGTTGTTCCGAAATTACCAAATAAAGAGAACAACATTGTAGAATTTAAAAACTTTAAAAATAAACAATTTGCATCCTTCATTATTTATTGCGACATCGAATGCTTACTGATGCCTATGGTAAAAAATAGTAGTAAAAGAACTCAAAAATATCAGCAGCATGTGCCTTGTTCAGTGGGGTACTACGTAAAATGTGCTTATGATGATTCCCTTTCATTTTATCGGTCGTATACGGGGCCTGACTGTATGGAATGGTTTAGTAAACAATTACTGGAGTTCGCTGAAAACTTAGAAACTGTATTTCTCTGTGACTTGCCCATGGAACTATTAAGTAAGAAACAAAAACTTAACTTTAATAATGCTAAAAAATGTCATATTTGTGAACAGAATTTTTCAGTTGGTGACAAGAAAATACGCGACCACTGTCACCTTACTTCAGAGTACCGTGGCCCTGCGCATGAAAGTTGTAATCTAAATTTTCAGGATAGTCATACTGTCCCTGTAGTATTTCACAACCTTAGCTCTTATGATGGACATTTGATAATTGAAAACATCGCCAATTTGGATGGCTCAATAAATTTGCTGCCAGTTAACAAAGAAAAATATATAGCATTTACCAAAAAAATTAACGGAAATTTAATTGAATTTAGATTTATCGATTCTTTTCGCTTTATGGCCAGCAGCTTGGATAAGCTTGCTTCATATCTTGAGGAGTATCCGCTGATCAAAAATGAATTTCCTCACTTGTCTGCCGAACAATATAAACTTATTTTCAAAAAAGGAATTTTTTGTTATGACTACATGGATAGTTGGAAAAAATTAAAAGAGACGTCTTTGCCTGAAAAACGTAATTTCTTTAACATCCTGGAAAATAAAGAAATTTCATCAATTGATTATGAGCATGCACTGGATGTATGGGAAAGTTTTGGTTGTGAAACCCTACAAGATTATATGGAATTTTATATGCAAATTGACATAGTCCTCTTAATGCAGGTATTTCAGCAATTTAGGGAAAGTTGTCATAAAACGTATGGTTTGGACCCTGCGAACTATTTTACCCTTCCTGGTTACACATGGGATTGTATGCTATACCATACGCAACAAAAATTAGAGCTTTTGACGGACTATAATATGGTCACTTTTATAGAGCGCGGTATTAGAGGAGGGTTGAGCCAATGTTCAAAAAGATACGTCGAGGCCAACAACAAATACATGGCTAACTATGACTCATACAAAGAAACATCTTTTTTGATGTATTTTGACATTAATAATCAGTATGGATTTAGTATGAGTCAGTTATTGCCTTATGGTAAATTTAGTTGGTTAGAAAGTGACAAAATTACTTATTTTGATGTTTCCAAAATTGAGGATGACTCAAGTGAGGGATACATTCTAGAAGTCGACTTGTTCATTCCGGTTGAATTACACGACTATTTCTCAGACTTACCTTTATGCCCTGAACATCAGTGTCCGCCTGGTGGAGACAAGAACCCAAAAAATAAAAAACTTATGGCTACACTGCCTAATAAAAAGGATTATGTAATTCACTATACAAATTTAAAACAAGCTTTGAGACTTGGTATAAAACTTAAAACAATTCATAGAATTTTATGTTTTGAGCAATCCGCATGGCTGAAACCATATATTGACTTAAATACTCGATTAAGACAGAATGCTAAAAATGAATTTGAAAAAAACCTTTTCAAATTAATGAACAACGCCGTGTTTGGAAAAACCATGGAAAATATTAGAAATCACAGTGTTGTCAAATTAATCAAGAAATGGGACGGACGATTTGGAGCTGAAGCTCTGATTTCTCGACCAGAGTTTAAAAGTATAACCATATTTAATGAAAATTTGGTTGCTGTTGAACTTGAAAAAACAGAAATATATTTCAATAAATCAATAAATGTGGGAATGTGTATTTTGGACATTGCCAAAACAACTATATATGATTTTCACTATAACTACATGGTACCCGCTTTTCGTAAGGATTGTACTGTTGCATATACAGATACTGACAGTTTAGTTTATAACATCCAAAATCATGACATTTATGCTTCAATACGGCGGGACTGCCACAAGTATTTTGACATCTCGGATTATGCTGAAGACAACATACATAACATTCCGAGGGTAAATAAAAAGGTTCTAGGAATGATGAAAGATGAAAACAATGGGGAAATAATGACGCATTTTATTGGCCTTAGAGCTAAAATGTATGCTACAAAAGTAGCGGATACTAAAAGTAAAGCTGCAAGAGTGACTAAGAAAGCCAAGGGTGTAAAGCAAAATGTTGTTAAAACAAAATTATCATTTGACGACTATGTTGACTGCCTAAATACATTTCAAGAAAAAATAGTTACGCAAAATCTTATAAGATCCGAAAAGCACCGCCTATACTCTGTAAAACAGACGAAAATCGGACTGAGTCCCCTGGATAACAAACGGTCTATTTCAAAAGAGTCTTATGAAACGTTGCCGTGGGGGCACTATAGTATTAAGTGAAAATATAGTTTTAATTTAAGCTTAGTAATGTGTTGTTTGCTTACATAGTGTTTGTTTATGTATCTTATCTTAGTTCTAAACCTGAATGTAATCTTTGTTTTGTCTAAGAATAAAAATGATATTTATATATTATTATATAAAATATGTAGTGATATCATATGCGTAGTATTTTAATGTAAACATTAATATATACACTTCCATAGTAATAGTCATATTATCCATAATGGTATTATAATTATTATAATATAACTGCTAAAATATAATTATTCGATCATGCGTGTAGGTATAGCTACAGCAACTAAAATTAGTAATAATGATTTACTGTAGTGATATTGCATACTTTTTACAATAAATAAATGATAAGTAATCTTGTGCTATTATTATTTACCTTGATTTAGTAGTGTCTAAAATTGAAAAACAGAAATAATATAAAACGCATAAAGAGTAATAAAATATTTTCTGAAAAACAAAACTATTTATTGGGTGTTAAAATTGCATGACTAAACCATAGTCATCAAAGTATTATGATCAGATTTAACTAGTCCACTGTTTCAGTTAAATACATTTCTGTAACAAGCATAAGATGTCAGAGCAGCGTAATAATTATTGTACAGATTGTGAAAATTCACGGGCTCCTTGAGAATTTAAAAACCTTTAAAGTGTTAGACTGGACAGTAAAAGATAACTCATATAAAAATTACTGTCTCTAGCTGAATATTCTGTGACATATTCAAAAAATGACCACCTTTTCGTCTTATGGGGATTTACATGGAAAACGTGATCCAAAACCTATATATATATTAACTACTAACATCTAAAAAAAATGTGAAATTTTTTTATAAATTAGTTTTTTGAAAAGTAATTTTTTTTTCAAAATGTTGGTGGTGCAGACACCGCGCACCGGTTAGAATTTGTTTGCGGTCAATTGATCACGGTTAGGCTGAGTGGCGGATCCAGAGGGGGGCAGTTTATACACCCTGTCAGGTATAATTAACACCTAGTTTTTAGTTCTGCAAAGTCACTTATTTAAATTTTTTAACAAAATCTACTTAATTCATAACAAATTTTCATCTGCGGCGCAATTAAACATACTTTCGCTGCTAAATTTCAAACCTCAGACCTATAAAAAACCGCAAATATAAATGATTTGGTGTTTCCCGCCACTTTGACCCCTTCCCCACGAAATCCTGGATCCGCCACTGGTTAGGTTTAATACATATTTTGATCTCCCAAGAAGACACTAAAACTATGATTTAGAAAAAAATAAGTTAGGTTAGATTAAAATAAAAATTAAACTAAAATTCTCGCGGCAAATTGTCCCCGCGGCGTATTGACCGGCGGCGAATTGTCTCCACGGCAAATTGACCGCGGCGAATTGTCCCCTAGCCAAGACATGACAGAACTCATACGTTCCTAGCTAGCCTATTAGTACACTTTAAGTAAAGCCATATAATATATCAGCCTTGAAAACAGTTTTTTGTAAATATCTCAGAATTTAAAGCTCCTACGAAGTTTTTGGTTATAACACAAATTATTGAGCAAAATATAGTCTACTATATCCCGAAAACAGCACATTCATGCAATCCTCCGTGAGAAAGTTAGCATTTTATCGAACATTATTATAATTTTATGATAATCGATTTAGCGGTTTAGGAGCTATCGTGTTACGGACAGACATACACACACACAGACAGACATCACGACGATATTTCTAAGATAATACACCCAAATAACTCATTTTCGGCGTTATCTGAAAAAAATATTTTTTTATTGTTCCTATTTTCTTACGTATTATCTTCGAAGTAAAATGAAAATTTAGGTTCTAAATTACTTCTAGCATTTTATACGCTATTTTAAAAAAATATATTTTTAATTTTTAGAAAAACCTAAAAATGCCCTTGTTACCTAAAAAATGCATTTTAGTAGATACTAAACGTCAAAAAGGTTCATAAAATTAAAACACAACCATCATATTAAAATTTTATGTTTACAGTTAACTTCAAATGCGAAATGGTAAGTGGGTATGTCATACCCGGCTGTACCATCCATGTTAGGAAAAATAGGTGTACCAACGCCGAGTTAATACCTAGCCGTTTAAAAAATATTTTTTAAAGACATTTTTAATTTTATGTGAATGTCTAGCACTGTGCGTGTTGGGCTCATAGAAGTTGCCCAAAAATCTATAAAATATTCGGGAATACATTAGTTCAAAATAGCGGGTCAGCTATTTCTAAACTGCTATAGGTATACCACAGAATATCAAAATTTTTTTGTTAAAATAATAAGTTATTTATTAGTTAGAAATTGTATCGTATTTTAATTTACCGCGAACAATAAGTAAAAAAACAGCATATTGGGGGATGTATTTGTTTTATACATAGAGGAATTAAAAATTCGAGTGATTGATAATGATGATAAATTTTACTTTAATTGCTTTATGATTCAAACAAAATAAAATGGTTTTTAAACAAATCGGTTTACAAATGAGAGCACAGGGAAAAAACGTGCAAAGTCACTCTTAGTTAGTTTGGAGATATAACATTTTGAAAGTTTAAATCTGGCAAGTTCCTTCCCTGTTGGCCAAATGAATTATTAGTAATATCTTGTGACACGGCCTGTTTAGAAAAAATGACTTTGCACGTTTTTTTCCTGTGCTCTTCAAATGAAAAATTTGTAAAATTGCCTGTTTTTACATGTTTTGTTTTGAAAACTTTTGAACTCCTTGTATACCGTTTCATAGGCCTATTATTGGATTTGCAATAACATTGTTATCCCATTGATTTAGAAATCCCAATTACAAAATTTGGAATATGGACATATTTAATGAGCGAATTATACAAAATTAAAACAGATAATATATACAATAAAATATTAATAAAATTATACTAATAATTAGTATTCCAGTTCCCAGCTATATGGTTTTTGCAACTTCATAAGCATATTTAAATTTTTAGATTTTAGAATTATACTAACCATTTTCGCGGAAAGCTTATGTTTAGGATGGCAATATAAATGTATAAATTAAACCTATTTTTTTGTTTGGTTTAGCTGAAAATGTTCGTGTTCTGACTATTTTTGAAACATAAATCAGCACATAAAGCTAAACGATAGCAAACATCAAACCAAACATGTGAGTCTCGTATACCGCAGCTTTAAATTTTCCTGAGGTCGACAGGAAACTTCAAAAACACAGTATCACTGAGCCGACACCGCTCCTACATAAACCTTTAAAACGGTGGCAGTGGCGTACGTAAAGGGGGTGATTAGGGCAGCGGCGGCTCTTGTCTTTGGAGTCAGTGCAGTGCACAGGGCTACCGGATTTAAAATATCAATCAATCAAATAAAACTTTATTGTCTAATTTTCGGGGAAACTCTTGACAAAGCAATTTTTTTAGTGCAAATTTCTGTCCAATTAACCTAACAATAACTAATCCTAACATAGGCACAGCCAGATCCCTCCAAAACATCAAAATATTAAGATTTAAAGATAATACGGTTCTAGTTGATAAAAAAATACAAATTTTACAAATTTTAAAATAGCACATGGAAAACAATACTTAAGTATTAAACGAAACACACAAAAAAAAATAAATCAAAAGCAAAAATAAATAAAATTAAGTTAAAATATAAAGTCATAAAAATTTTAAAAAAAAGTTCAAAATTGACATTAGAATGGAAATTTTAATTAAAAGCAGCGAAAAACTGTATCCAATATAAAATCATTCGCCGATTAAAACAAAATAAAATTAACTATCTAGGAATAAAACTCTTGCAGGCTGTAGTATGCCTTGGCTAGAAGGAACTTTTTTAGGTTAACACGAAAAGCAGAATAGTGATTTGTATTTTTTATGTCTATAGGTAGTTTATTAAAAATGTTGACACTTTCGTAAATCACAGAGTTTTTTGTAAGAGTGAATTTGGGTATGGGTAAAAGCAGGTTGTTTTGTCTTAAATTATAGTGTGACTATAGTGTGATAGATAGATTGAATAATACAGTCGAATCTCTATAACTCGAACTCAAAGGGACAATCAAACCAGTTCGAGTTATGGAGAGTTCGAGTTATATATATTCGAACTAAACAGGTTAAAATACATATAAAAAGTGCAGGGACCACTTAAAAGGTTCGAGTTATAGAAGGGTTCGAGTTCTAGAGGTTCGAGTTAGAAAGGTTCGACTGTATATAAATGAAAAAGAAATGCATAAAATAAAAACTAATAAAGATGTTAAAAAAAAGTGTTTTTGCAGAAAAATACGGTAGGCTTCGTGGCACTACCTCATTAAAAATCCAAGATGGCGGCTGAAAAGGTTAAGAAAAAATTTAATTCCCTGTTTTAGGAGAAATAAAATTAATTTTGATAGACTCACGTTAAGCGGAACTCACTCACTTTAAAATTGTAATAAAATTTGACACGTGTAACTTCAAACTAAATAGCGGCAATAACTCGAAAAATAAGTTTTTGTTCGATATTTCCTGAACCAGTTGATTCGAACCTAATAGAAATAAAAATTAACTTCTTCAGCTGACACAAAGATGGCGCTTAACATGTCAAAAAAAAGAGACCTTCAGAACCTATTGACAAAATTTAATTTTTACAAAAAAAATCTGGGTTTTATCAGGAATAAGCCAACTTACAACTTTTTCCATTCTTGTTTGGCAGAACTAGTGTTGCCATGCAGTACATCATTTTACACTAAACAAGGGTCGCTGATCTTAAAAATTTCATAATAAAAGATTTATATTTATTATAATCAAAGATAAAGGCGTTTAAAATATAAAAACCACAGTACTTTTTTTAATCAACCAATCGTGATTTTAATGAATGCATTGTGAATGTTGGCAATATTTGGACAAGCTTTTTCATGCATAAGATCTAAATTTTCTCCAACAGAGACTACAAACGCAAGAACCGTCTATTGGCGATTTCAACGACCGATGAGGGCGCTGCGGTGCGTAAACAAACATGGAGGAAAGCGAGTAACATTTCTTGTTGGCGGTTTGAAACCAGCATGCGGTTCGGTGTGGATACAGCGGTTAGAGATTATTTTATTGTGTAAATCAGTGTAGTGCTTTATTTACCAACATGAGCAATGAAATTTTTGTTACTTTGGCTTGTGTCTTTTCATATCTTCAATCGACTGCCGATAGCAGATGCATTGTAGAAGGAAAAGAATTATTAAATGCCCACCATGTTATTTTGATTGGTGAATTAAATGAAACAGACAGTTACGGGGAGATACTAGCACTTTGTCTTCAAACAAGTGCCATCAAAAGTAACCCTCATGAAATTAAAGACAAACTACTGATAACGCATATTTTCAGTGACAGGCTTCCCCATCAATAATGTATTTTCCCAAGCCATCCTTTTATCAACATATTTCTGCTGTCCTAATGCATTAATGATTTGCACACGACCCACTATTTTTCTTCGGAAAATAACGAAAATAAACATGTGGTTCCCTGCCTTTCCTTGAGTGGCATCCATAGACACAACAATTCGTATTATGCTTCTTAGTTCCAGACGTTGATGGTTCTGGTTCTTAACTCATGTTACTTATATACAGTGAAACCTCTTCTTGCGGACACCTCTATTAAGCGGACACTCCCTTTCGGCGGACAAATTTGTTAGAACCAAGCTTTTCCCTATTTCTTTATATGTAAAATTCACTGCTATAACCGGACACTCTAATATCCGGACGCGGACAATTTTTTTTGTTTAAAAAATTTTGAAACCTCCCTTAACCGGACGCGAACCTCTGACAACGGGACGGAGCGCTGGAAGACCTGGGCATAAATATTATGTAGTATGTTAGCAACAACGCACTCTGCAGCCGAAGAATTACCTCTTTCCTTTTTTATGCGGAGACTAAATACTTCTGTAGTATTTACAACATATTTTATTCGGCGGGACTGCTGTGTTTTATTTTTATTGTTCAGTTGCCTAGTAATAAATCTCTTTGAAATGACGCCTAGTAAAAAACTTCTTAGTTTACGTAAAAAAATTTGAAGTTTTTAACGTTTCGGAGAAGGAACATCTATCAGCACGAAAGATCACTGAAAAATTTAATATCGGAAAAACTCAAGCAGCGGAAATTGTTAATAAATCTATATTAAAATTTCGCAGTTCTCTCTCATAAGCGGACACCTCCAATAAGCGGACAACATCGACGAAACCGTGAGTGTCCGCTTATAGGAGTTTTCACTGTATATTATATTATTTACGTAAAAAATCCACAATATTTATCTTTTAACAGGAAACAATCTCACAAAGACCACGAATTTAACAGAATGACGCCGTAAAATGAAGAAACGCAATGTAAACACATAGCCGATCGACAAATCATTACTCGCTTTCTAGGTTCACATTTTTTCCGTCCAGAGGGCGCAGAGATTTTTGGAATCGCCAATAGGGTAACCATTATATCAAGCTATTGCTGAATCATTAGGAAACCATTTGAAGAAACGAGGTCGGTTGCCACCCATCAGTATTCCGCTCCTTACCATTACCGTATTACCTCTGTATCTGTGAGAACGTCTGCGCACTCTTAGCTGACCAGAAATCTGGATTCATCGCTATCTAAAACTAGGCCTCAATAATTTTCATCCTAATTTTAATACTTCTTACTTACATCCAATTAGTCTTCGACTATACCCCTATGAAGTCGCCTTTTATACTTGATTAACTCATTGTTTTCGGTTACAAACCGATACCGTGGAGACGGTGACAGCATGGTCTGGTTGAACTGTGATGAAAAGTATTTCTTCCTTATAGACCGGTGGACGTTTTGGTCCCGCCATGGACTAAGTTTCCTTGGTTCGCTGTCGTTCACTCGTAGAATAAAAAATAGGTTTCACCTATTTTTTCATTCTTTTTGATTTACCTAGTCTTCGACTAGACTATTAGTATTATTTAGGTGAATGACCAATGACGTGCCATGCGACATGCCATGGGCATGGAAGCCTAAATTAATGATTTTCAAAGTTTTTTAAACTGTGGGATGATGTATGTTTTGATTACCATTCTTAATAATTTTACACTCTGTCTGAGGACTGCTAAATTAAGGACCTGTACAAACGTGGTACTTGTACAGGGGATAGAATTAGTTGTTAGCCTAGGTACCAAGATGCTACGCAATAAACCGCCAATTACTGCATTATAATGACTGTTGCTTGCTGAGTCATAATTGAGGGGTTTCAGTCAGTAGGAATTCGACACTAACCGGGCTCTCCTAAAAGAGGAGACGTGCGACATGTGGACAAGCATTGTTATGCGCAAGGTGTAAGTTATCAACAGAGGCAGCAAATGCAAGAACCTTTTGTAGGTTATAAATGGTATAAAGGTATTGCTGAGCTATTAGGAAACCATTTGAAAAAACGCGGTTGGTTTCCACCCATCAGTATTCCACTTCTTACCATTACTGTACTACTCCTGTATCTGTGAGCTTCCTAGACATGCCTCAAACGTTTCAGCTTTCCAGAAGGTATCTGCACTCTTAACTGACCAGAATCTGGATTCGTCCCTAACTAAAACTATTGCTCAATAATTTTTATCCCAGTTTTGATATTCATTGTGCGATTTACTGTGGAGAGGTTTGGTTCGGGCATCCGATTATTCTTCGCCTAGAATAGCAAGATTTATGTGGATGACAAATGACGTGCCATGCGACATACTTAGCATGGGCATGAAAGCCTATATTAACGATCTGCAAAGTATTTTAAACTGTGAGATGATGTTTGTTTTGGTTATCATTCTTAATAACTTTGCAATCTCAGCGACGACTGAAGACTGCTTAGTTAAGGACCTGTGCAATTTGTGGAGAGGGAAAGGACCAAATAACTTTACACAATTAGTAAAATATTGTTTAGCTTAACCCTAATATATTTCAATCAATAATCATCATAATCTTCAGAGGGGACCAAAACAAATTAAGAAACAAAATAGTGAAGCCTATTAAAACCGTTAAAATGTGAAAATTTTCAAATATAAAAACAATAATCAAAATTGTAGTGTTTCCAAAACAATACTTACATAAGTTAAAAAACGTAGGACTAGACTTATCAGATAGCACTTTTTGGAATGTTATGGAGAGACAGAATTACTTGTGTACATAATTTTGTAATATGGAGAATGGATTCTAATCTTTTCCCAAATGAGACAACTAAAAATATTTTATTGTTGTGGAGTACAGTTGAAGTAAAAAGACAAAACGAAAAAACACCACACACACATTTTTATAGTTTCAGTTTTCTAAATTTGTTGGATATTTTGGCGGCCTCTATAAAATGTTCATTTGGAAGTTATGTATCTAATGTAGTAGAGTTGCTATTAACTGGTAACTACCAATTTCAATTTTTTCTAAAATATCCAACTTTTTTACCATTTTGAGATCTTCTTGGGAAAACGAGTGTCTTTCAACTCTTTAATGTGTATCAAAAATGAAGTCATTGTTAAAAAGGTCTTTTTGTGACCTTAAATATTCTTTTTGTCGTGTTTTAAAAGAGCGACCAGTTTGTCCAATGTATTCTGCTGTGGGGGTCTTTAACTCGGGAAAATAAAGTTTTTAGGGTAACATATGATTTGAACGCGATTTTTAAGTTAAGGTTTGAGATATTAACAGATAAATTTCCTAGATAAATCATTAAAGAATAAATAGGTTTTTGTTGATTGGAGTTTAATATTGAAGTTTGATTTAGAGTTCTTTGAGTTAAGTTTTGCTGACGTAGTGAATTATTTAAAATTTTTCTGACTAAGCAGCATTTTTTTCAACGTCAAAGAAATTTTTTTTGTTTGCAGTGGATTTTCTGCATGAACAGAGCATCCGAGGCCTAAACGAGTAGGTTTATCATATAGCCAGATCAATTGTCTTTCGAACAATGTGCTTAAGAGCTATATTGCTTATACAAGTATAGCTGTTTTTAAAATCATCATCATCATATGCCAAGTGCTGCATAGGTATACTTTTGAAGGCGACGCTCACTACCGATTGTTTGAGGACCTCCTGGTTGGTCGCTAACTGTTTAGGCGTAGACCATCTGGGCCCTATCAGTTTATTAGCCGATCATTTGGGCGATCACCATTTGGGCGCTGAATGTTTGGGCAATAGCCGTAAACAACAAAAAATAATAATGCCTTGAAACCCACTTTTTTTACGACGACTGTTTGGACACGACCATTTGGGCGCTGAAGGTTTGGGCAATATTAGCCGTAACTAACAAAAAATAGTAATGCCTTGACATTTAGCGTTTAGGCGCAGATCATTTGGGCGCCAATTTGCACCTTTAGAGGATCACTACTAATACCTATGCTTAGTTGTTACCGAATTATTAGCAAAGAAATCCAAAATACAGTAGATTTTAGCTTAAGAAAGACTAATTATAACAAAAACATTTAATGTAAAAAAAACCAAGTTAGCGAAAATAGGTAGTATTTCGTAAAAAGAATTGAGATAAAAGTATAACCAAATTCTCCAATAAACCTTTCAAAATGAAAGGTTCTCACTAGTTTTTTTAAACTTTGCTATTACAGCCAAACTTCTTTGTTTTCAATTTAGCACTGTGCCTAAGAGTAAGAATCTTTCATTTTCAAATTGGCTTTTTTTACATAAAATGTTTTTGTTATTTGAAAAATATGTCCGTGTATGTTCTAATCACGGATCACCTTGTTGGTGATCCGTGTTCTAATTGTTATTTGACATATCAAATAACATACGTACATAGGTTAATTTAAAGTTTGTTAGGTTTGGTGTTTGAGCTAAATACCTACCTCAAAAACCACAAAAGCTTTTAGGATAAATCCAAAAAAAAAAAAATCGAACAATATAGGAACAACCTTTATAGGCCGGAAATTTTTCGTCCTTTATATGCAAGCATATTATTTTCAAGTGTTTCTAGGAAACATAGAAAAAACCTTACCCCCACTTGTGGGGCTCGATTTTCAAGAGAAGCAGCATTTTGATGTAGCAAGCCGAGTTTAAGCCACAGGGGGATTTTGAAAAGTCTGCATTTAAGACAGGGTTTTATATCTTTTTTAGTTATTAAAATTTTATTTTGGTGTAGATTAATTTTTTATAGATTTTTTTAGAAAGGAATCCCACTCCCAAATTGATTTTCATTTGCCACTTTAAGTTTTTAAGGGATTACCTTATCATTATTATACATTTTTCTTTACATTCTTTTTTATCAAAAGTTTAAAATATTTTAAAATGATCAAGTTAAAATAAAATAAATGTTATATAATAATAAAAAGGTACTAAATAAAAAATATATAAAATATAAAAATAGTAACAAAATTGTTACAACTAAAATAATGAGTGTCATACTATATGTGACCCTTATTTTTTAATACACTTTATCGCTGATCTTAAAAATTAAATAAAACAGGGTCAATTGTGTCTCAAAATCTACATACCTTTTAAATAAACTCCCGTGAAACACCCGTGAGACTAAACGCGAAAACTTGACAGAAACTTTTAAAGTAACTCAAAGACGCGAATTCACTCTATACCAATTTACGCCAAACACAAGTAAATTCTCTATAGCTCTATTCGCGGTATTTTAGAGCGTAGCGCGCGGCATACTGGAATTCGCGCGGCATCACAAACTACGGAAACCGTTGGCAATTCCAAGCGTGGTAAATATGCTATTTTAAATGCGCGGCGTCAGAGGGAGCAACGGCGTTAATTTTCTGCCACTATTGTATATTAACTTTAAATATGAGGGACTTATTGCAATAAAGCTAGGCAGTTATAGTGCCAGGCACTATTCTGACAGTCTTCCACTGAAAACTGATAGTTGATCTTTCAAAATTGACATACCAAAGTCGAATTTATAAATCCAGACGTTTATTTTCCATTAATAATGGCGGCACTATTAATTCCTGGCTTTTACAATAGGTACATAAATGTCTTATCTTGAAAGAAGAGATCTGTTCTTATAATGCGAAACTATCAGAATAGAGCCCGGCTTTATTGCAATAAGTCCCTATGAACACAATTCGTAGGCGACGTTATTTTCGTCTCTAGAGGAGGTAGGTTCGCAAGGCATCTTTTTAGACTATATTGTGTATCCATTTGGATACGCAGACCTTTAGATTGGATACCCAGTAAACAGGAAATGGATACCCACTTTTGGGCCTTGGCCTTTTAAAAAACCAATCTTTAAGAAAAAATTGAAATAGACTTTTGTATATGTCTAAAGGCCCCTTAAAAACATAAAATACTAATATTAGCACTACATTTTACAATTTTACAGATTTTTTAAAGTTTGTTAAAAAAAAAAAGATTTTTGATAATAATTTTGAGTATTTCTATTCATTTTAAAATAATTTTACCATACAAATTATCCTTGTTTCGTATTTCAAAAAATCTCGAATCTCTGTTGTAATTTTTAAGGAAGTTATAACAAAAATTAAAATTAAAGCTGTTAAGTTTAGCACCCTTTATCTAAGAAACAAAGAGGTTTAATGCAAAATGTTATAAGAAAAGAATCCTTATTTTACTCTTTTCTACCACAAAAGAAAAAAACAAATTTACAATATATATATATTTATTGTAAAAAATACTAATTATGTAAAGTAAGTAACTTTATGTCTCTTATGGTAAGAATTTCTAGATATTTGAAAGTATCAAATTGGGCTGAAAAAAAATGTTTTATAAAAATGATCCCTTGTTGAATATGAACCGGGTGGGCAAAAAAACCGGACAAAATGTTTTTTGTTCTAACTTTCCAATTATAGCACCGATTTTACCAAAGCAAACAGTAGTTTCGGAATCCACTAACCGGATTTTACTGATTCGTAACTATTTGCATGAGGGTGACGAAACCAGAGCATTTTTAAGAATTCCAAAAAATTTCCGGAATGCAAGAATAAATAAGTCTCTTTGAAAAGGGCCAGATTGATTCTATCAACCACCTTAGATTCTATAATTTAAAAAAATCTTTTGGCTCGAAAGCCTAATCAATTTTCTGCAAAGTTGGGTCTGTTCCATTAACGATAACATTGGTAGTATAGTTGAAAAGTTATAACAAAAAACATTTTATCCGTGTTTTTTACCCGATAGATAATATGAGTACCGGGTTTAAGTACAGTTTCTTTTCATTTTGATTAGGTACACAAACACACCCTATAATACTCCAAAAACTTTTTCAAGACTAATTTTTAACTAGTTTTGGGTTAAATCGGGCGTGGCACACCAAACGGTGGCGGGCCTTTTGAGAAATTTGGATACGCAGTAAAAAATCACTAAAAGATGCTCTGTAGGTTCGGTATTTCCATACGATCAAATCGCGGAGCCGACTGATATTTGATCAGCTGATCGCAGATTGGTCGGAGCAAATTGTAATTACCGAACGGACAGATAGAGATACTTACAGTTATTACCCACCACTAGCATATGAATAGAGGGGTTTTTTTGTACTGAGTACTATAATTTTTATATTTTTATTTCGTTTTCATTGACAGAGCGCTTTCGGCATTTCGCTATCATCAGTGTCATAAAACTAAGGTAACTTAAAATTAAAATATGATCGACTGTATTAATTAAAACAGGTTACTTTTTTTTAAAAATACTAATTTTCTCACTTACTTGGAAATATGTTTACACCAAGAAAAATTGTATCTCGTTCAAAGTCTAGCACCTACATCTTATTGTTTCTTATCTTCCACTACTACTCTTATGTGTTAATAAAATTCACTGAACAAATGACAGCTCGCTATAACGTAAAAATTGTTGTTTTTTTTTTAAACCTAAAAAACATACATCTTAATATTAGTTAAAACAGGGGTTTCATAAAAAATTATTAGAATTACCAAAGTTTTTTCCTTTTTTTCTATTTTGTTTATAAAGAAGAGGGACTTACTCTAGAGTTTGTAAAATCATACACAAAACATAAAAAAATGCTTCCAGTTGACATGAGCCAGGAACTTTGCCTTTGGCCGGTGTATATATCTTTGTTACTTGTTTTTTTAAATATATACACCGGCGAAAGACAAAGTTCCTGGCTCATGTCAGCTGGAAGAATTTCTTTAATATTTTGTGTATAATTCTACAAACTCTAGAGTAAGTCCCCCTTCTTTATAAACAAAATATAAAGAAAGGAAAAAACTTTTGTAATTCTAATAAAACTTTTTTATGAAACCCCTGTTTTAACTAATATTAAGATTTATGTTTTTTAGGTTTTAAAAAAAAGCAATGATTTTTACATTGTAGTAAGCCGTCATTTGTTTAGTTAATTTTATTAATACAGTGGATGTAGTGACAATAAGATGTACTAGACTTTAAACAGATACAATTTTTTTAAGTAAGTGAGAAAATTAGTATTTTTTTAAAAAAGTAACCTGTTTTAATTAATATAGTCGATTATCTTTAATTTTAAGTTACTTTAATTTTAGGACACTAATGATGGCGAAATGCCGAAAGCGCTCTGTCAATAAAAACTAAATAAAAATATAAAAATTATAGTAGTCAGTACAAAAAAACCACCTATATATATGCTATAGTAGTGGGTAATAACTGTAAGTAACTCTAACTGTCCGTTCGGTAATTACAATTTGCTCCGACCAATCTGCGATCAGCTGATCAAAAATCTGTCGGCTCCGCGATTTGATCGGATGCAAAGACCGAACCTACCTCGTCTAGAGACGAAAATAACGTCGCCTAAAGGGGCCTACAGACACGCGAACATTTCCAGAGATTAGTACGCGCGTACAAGTTTGCGCATACTAATCTCTTCGTGTTTAGACAATATCCGCCTAAAATATCTCTCGAAGATTAGTTCGCGCGCACAATGTACGCGAGCAAATCTCTCGGTGTCTAGGCAAAACGCATTGATAATATCGTGTTTATGTTTAGAACGTTTAATTTTGTCTTCGTGTCTGTAGGCAATTCCACCAAACGTACATGTATGCAGAGATTAGTTCGCGTATTAATCTCAAGAAATGCTCGCGTGTCTGTAGGCCCCTTAAGAATTGTGTTCATAGGGACTTATTGCAATAAAGTCGGGCACTATTCTGATAGTTGCGCATTATAAGAACAGCTGTCTTTTTTCAAGATTAGGCCTTTATGTACTATTAATTGCTCTGTCAATGAAAACTAAATAAAAATATAAAAATTATAGCACTCAGTACAAAAAAAAACCCCTATTCATTTCAAAGTACAGTGCACACAACCACCCCCTAAACTGACTTTAGCATAGTTTTCATCGGATACCTGTATGCTATGGGATTTTCTACTTTTTGGCTGAAATAGTTCCAAATTCTTCATTTTTAGCAAAAAAACGGCAGTTTTTTACAATAAAAACAAAAAGATTAATAAACCGAAACTCAAACAGATTAATCTGAAAGATCCGTCTGAAAATCGGAGCACGCAGATTTGGCTCCGATCGATCTGGATTTATTTACCGAACGATTTAGATTTACCTCCTAAATTTAAATACCGAACGTACCTATTGCCTCGAAACATATGTAGAATTAAGAATAAATTGGTAAAAAAAATTTTTAAGTCACAAGCTTTTATAAAATGCACTAAAAATTAAAAAATAATTTTCTAACATTCTAATATTATCATAATAATAAGGATATATTTTTTTTAATGTTGTATTGTCATCGGACCACTATGTGAATACCAAATTTCATCCAAATCGGATAATGCGAAGTGTGTCAAAAACTCATTTTTCTATGAAAGGGGGTGGGGATAGGGGTGGGAGGATATTTTTTTCTTATTGTTGTATTATCATCGGACCACTATGTGTATACCAAATTTTATCCAAATCGGATAACGGGAAGTGTGTCAAAAACACATTTTTCTATAAAAGGGGTGGGAGGATATTTTTTTCTTAATGTTGTATTGTCATGGGACCACCATGTGTGTACTAAATTTCATCCAAATCGGATAATGGGAAGTGTGTCAAAAACGCTTCACAAGATGTGATAGTTAGTTAGACAGAACATCTGAAGCTAAATAAAAGCTTGTAAAAACGGTGTAAAATAGGAGGTGGGTTCGGTATTTGCATCCGATTAAATTGCGGAGCCGACAGATATTTGATCAGCTGATCGCAGAGTGGTCGGAGCAAATTGTAATTACCGAACGGACAGATAGTTACTTACTTTTATTACCCACAAGTTCAGCATAGTTCTCGTCAGATACATGTATGCTATAGGTTTTTCTAATTCAAGGAACTCAATGTGCTGTTTCCAAACATTCAAAGACATATGTTGCCCTTAGATTAAACCAAGTTACGCATTAATTTTAATGATATTTGAAGAAACGTGAAATCTTATATAAAATTCCTAAATTTTCAAGACAAACTTCAAGAATTCCACGTATAAGGATGGACGATCCACAAAAAAAAAAGGATGTGCCGGGATATGTATTTCTTGACTTAGTATGATTTGCTTGCGCCTGCACAGACACCAGGGGCAGATGCAAGTGCAAGAAAAATGCCTTCGCCATTTTACAGTCAGTTTTGGTCCCTCGAATATATCCGCGATTATACATAAATATTTTATTATTTTGAGTTTGATAGTTGTTTGTAAACACATGTTGAATTATACATAAAAATTTTAGTTTTTATAAAAAAACACTGCTAAATTTACTTGCAACTACTAGTCGCAGTTGAGTACAAAATTGATAGGTATACCTATAATGTACGACATGCTTTAACTTTTAGTTTTGATGCCCAAAGCGCACTGACGAAATTATTAAGTTTTGTATTTTTATGAATCAGGTTATTGAGTAAGTTTGTACCCAACTGCGGCTAGTGGTGCTTACAAGTAAATTTAGCAGTTGGGTGTTTTTTTATTTCCAACTTTTAGGTTCAATTCTTATTCAGCCTTCCAAAAAGCACTATGCATTTAAAATTCATTTAGCTTTACCCAAAAAGTACGTGTAGATTTTCTATGGACGCGAACAGTGTAACCTTCCATGGAGTAATGGTGGGGGAGGAGGGAGCCAGGAGGGAACTAGTAAACTGGTGTTGAAAAAAATCAAAGCATGTGCACAAATAGTTTTTGAAATCGCTATATATTTGTGAAAGGTATCGGTTCGGTTCGGTTCGGTCGGCAACTATTACTATTAAGTAGTGAGGGTAGAAGAGAAGGAGGGGGAAACTAGTAAAATGATGTTGGGAAAACAGCCTTAAAGAGCTTTATATTAGTGAAAGTTATAGCTATAACTATTACTAATAAGGAAAGTGTGGAGGAGATAGGGAGAGACCGGGGGGGGGGGGGAACTAGTAAAATGGTGTTGGAAAACGAATCTGAAGGCGTATGCAGAAAGAATTTTTTAATAAAATTATGAATTATGTGAATATGGTTTTTGAATAGGATAGGGGAATGACAGGAGGGGAGAAGGGTGGGAGCAGGGAGGACTACAAAATAACTACAGCAAATTAGAAGACATTTGCAATGGATGATCAAAGGAATTTCAATAAAATCGCCTGAAATTTAGATAATTTGTATGCTTTTTTCAGAATATAGTAAGAAATGGAGTCTGAAGACCGCCATGTAGATTACTGTTTAAAAAAATATAGCCTATAGCACCTTCGGGATCAGTAGCAATTCAACGACACCTTTTTTGTTAAAATTGGTTCAGCCGTTTACCCTCTGGCGTGACACAAACTTACATATTTACATACATACATATCCCAATTGAAAACCATTACCCTTCCTTTCGCCGTGCTGCAGTTGGGTAAAAAAACAGTCATTTGCCGAATTTTATTTTCGAAACCAGGAACAGTAAGCAAATGTTTACTGAACCCTCCTTTATAACATATTAAATCATTATAAACAAATCGCCGATATTTGCCTTAAAAAGACTAGTCTATGGACAAATCAAGTTTCGTGTGCAAGTCGTGCCAACTTTCTGCCGATAAGCTAACTTTGTTAAGGGCATCCCATATATCAGGTTTTGACTTGTCATTCTGGTAAATGCGTTTTTTGAAAGATATGGCGGATTTAAAATGGCGGAAACGCGTATCTTTAAAATAATTGTAACTTTTTTATTTCTTATCCGATTTTCATAAAACAAAGTTTAAAATACCTGCTTTGTAATGTACTTCAAAATTTATTGGTCAGAAAATATGTATTTTTTTGTATTTGTACAAAAAAATAAAAAAATTAAGAAAAAAGGTAATTTTATTTTATTTTATTTATAAAACTATTGGAGCTAGAAAAAAAAGTTTATATAAAAAAGATAGCTATTTTGATTCTTTATTTAAATCTGGTTCAAATGTTCCAATGCGTTAATTAGTTTTTAAGTTATTTCCAAATAACTAAAAAAAATAGGGGTCTTTGGGGTATATTTAAAAATTATGCATTTAATGAAACCCATAAGAACTTTTTGAATGTAGCTTAAATTTGTTTAACATACCTAGCAGATCAGGTTTTGACTTATTGTCATTGTGATAATCGCGCTTTTTTTTTTTAAATATGGCGGATTCAATATGGCTGAAAAACAAATTTTATATTTTTTATTTTTTATCCAATTTGTAAAGAATTAATTTGTTTGATTTGTAAAAATTGATTTAAGTTGCACAGGCCTGTGAAGTTTTAATCTGAAGATAAATCTTACATTATTATACACGTCTAAAAGGAAATTTTATTATCTAAAATCGACTATAGGTCACAATTTTTGATAGAGAGCTTGGTTTTTGAAATAATCGGGTGAAACCTATGTGGTTTTTTTAATTTTTTTATATTTTCTTAATAAACGGACGCCGCTGGAGAGTTTGTCATTAGCCTGACCCCACTGACTAATACATTGTTAAAAAGGAAATTTTATTTTCTACAATAAACGGCGAAAGAATTTTTTTTCCAAAAAGCTTAATTTTTGAGGAAATTGGATAAAACCTAGTGATAAATTGATAAATTTAGTGATTTTTCAAAATTGATTTTATTTACGGACGCCCTTAAATTGTTATAGATAACTACCATTGCCTTATTATACATCATTTAAAAGGCAATTTTATTGTCTATAACAAAGTGTGTATTATATTTTTTGATATAGAGCTCGGTTTTTAAGAAAATCGGATAAAACCTGTAATATACATGTTTCTTTTTTAAATTTATTTACACTACCTCAATAAACGGACGCCGCTTCAGAGTTTGTCATTACTCGTACTCCACTGACTTATACATTGTTAAAAAGGAAATTTTATGGTCTACAATGAAGATTATTGCATATTTTTCCCTAAGCTTAGTTTTTAAGAAAATTTTGAAAAAAACTAAAAATTTCAGGACTTGGGGAGTCTGGGGGGTCTTGGGGGATTTTGCAGCTAAAATTTAAAAAACTAATATAATTTACACATTTTTGATCCATTGCTATGTCATTGTGTCTTTAGGGCGTCAACCTAGTTACATTTTTAGAAATTCGAACACGACTATATAAGGAGGGGGGATAAAAAAATTGGACCAAAAACTTGCCCGGCAACATCCAAATCGTTAGTATGTGACTTATTCTCAGCTAGGATCCATTGTCAAACTGCGGTCCTCATATTTTGCATACTCAACTATCTCTAGCACCTGCACTATATTGTAAAAACTTTCGTCGATTGATATTCACTTTCAAAAATAACAATAACAACGTTATTTGATAATGTCCATCAAACAACGTAACAATAATAATAGAAATCACCTGTTTTACTAGACGCCTCAGCAGCGTAAAGCCGCGCGCCGCCTTATAGGCGTCCGCGTACGGTAATACACCTTCGGTAGTCATTTTGGTGACAGCAAATTGTTATTTTATTGAAACAAATATAAAATATACATATATAAGGCTTGTACACCAAATTAAAGAAAAATGTTCATTTTAAAACTTTTGTTTAAACTTTTTTTTTTTAATTTTGCTTTGGTGTTATTAAAAATGTAGGCTAAACTTTACTAGCTATAAAAAAAAAAGTAAAAATTCAGTTATTTTATTTTTTCTAAAAAAACGAAGCAACATTTTGAAAAATATAATAAAAAGTTATTTTATTGCGGGTGTTTACTGATTCATTTGCCATTTTTTGCAACCCTCTACGACTATTTTTAAGAAAGATACATCGCTTTAAAAAGTACCGTGCAAAAAAAAGTGGTGGGGGCCATATCTTTAAAAAAATGCATTTACCAGAATGACAACAAGTCAAAAACTGATCTATGGAATGCCCTTAACAAACTTGGCTTATCGGCAAAAAGTTGGCACGAATTGCACACGAAACCCCCTTTTAGGCCGATTTGTCCATAGACTAGACTGTGGCATTCTTTTCTCGTGATATATTTTTAAAAATATTAAAATTTATGTGTGACGTACTTATAATTTTAAGTCCAGGACATTGTTCGTGGGCGGGACCACTGCCGATGCCGTTGCCAGTCTGTTCTCTAACTTTATGAAGTGTCGGTTTCTCTAATGAGTGCGATTATAACTTTAAAGTTCTAAACTCCTTTTCGGCTGCAAATACATTATTATGCGATGAGGCTCACATTTAAACCTGCAAAAACTTTCCTTGGCAAAGTTAAAGAAAGGAAAAAAACATCAAAGAGCCTAAAAAGCTTTCTCAACTTTCTCTCGTTTTATCACAAGGTGTCAAGTTTTTCTTCTGTGCCTAAGTAAAAAAAACATTGCCTAACTAAGTATTACCTACATTGCTTTTGTTTTAAATTTGGCTTTTATAGAATTTCTTGCTTATGGTAAGAAAATTTTGGTTATTTGGTTTTGGTTACATGTTTTACATTAATATTTTTTTAACCGACCGAAAAACAAGTACTTTCTGCACAATTTTTTTAAAAAAAGTGTAACTTTACAGGCAGATGTGTTTGAAAACACTTTCCGTTCTAGAGGGGCGGATCTAGGAATTTTATTTGGGGGAGGAAATTTTTTGCGTTTTGCATAGTGACCGAACCGAATCACTTCCGGGGCTTATTTTCCCAGGGTTTAACCCGTGCAGGCGCCGACCAGGATGCACCGCCGGCTAGCCCAATTCGCCGCCGTGACAATTCGCCGCCGACCGCCGTAGTTTCAGTTCTCATATTGGCGGATCTAAAATGGTGCACTTTGTTATTTATAAACCGATATGCATTTAAAATAATTAAAATGGGAGTTCAATATGGGTTCAATGGGTTGGGTAAGGGTAAGTAAAAGGGCGGAAATTTTTATTTATGAGCCGAAATGTATTAATTTAAAATTTTGGGATTACTATAATGATTCAACACATATCGGTTTATAAGTGGAAAAATGGACAATTTGGGATCCGCCAATTTGATTTTCCTGAGGTTTAATTCAAAAATAATAATCTGCGACCTTTAGCACTCCAAAGTCTCAAATTTAATACATGTCGGTTATTAAAAGGAAAAGGCCGCCATATTGGATCGCCATTTTGAATTTTTGCAAATTTAATTCAAAACTCACAATCAGTATCATTAGCCATTTTAATTTTTTAAAAGTTTTATTCAAAAATCATAATCAGCGACCTTAAACACCGCAAACTTCAAAAATTATACATATTGGTTCATAAATAGAAAAGTCCGTCATTTTAGATTCGCCATTTTAATTTTTCGAAAGTTAAATAAAAAATCGTTCATGCAGTGTCATTAAAAACAATAAAGTTCCAATTGTAGTACGTATCCTTTAATAAATAGGAAGGCATTTTGGATACGCTACTTTAATTTTTTTTCCGTGTGATTCAAACATCACAAATAGCAACCGCTGAGGCTGAAAATTTATTAAATATCGGTTTTTAAATGAAAAAGTCAAACAATTACATTGTATTTTTAAATGTCGTGTTAAAAATAAAAATAAATAAATAAACACTCTGTATTATTTCAAACTTGAGAGAAATCGGTTTACAAATAAAAAACTTTTGTGTTCACACCGTAACTCTAGACACCTGTCAATATTAGAATCTGTAGCTCATCGGAAATTAGTTAATAAAGCTCTGTGGCTAGATTTTAAACAAACGCATAAATAAGCCTTTAAATAAACAAAAATATAATTATAAATTACAGCGACGAGGCGTGCGGCGGCGAAGTGTTTCGGCAGCATTTTGGCCCGACGAATCGGGTCGGCGGGCAATCGACAACGGCGGGTCGGTGGCGGCGAATTGTCCTAGCATCTGACGAAAAGGTTGGAAAAAACGTCGAATGGATACTTCACTCTCCCCACCACAAAAAAGCTCGGGCACTGGAGAGCCCTCCAATGAAACACAAAATGAAGAACTCCCTACTAAGGTTAAAAAAGCTCCATTACCTCCACCGATTATGGTAAATGGCGTAAATAATTTTAATGATATTTATGAAAAGTTAAATATCATACAAGGAGTTAAAATAAAAGTTTTAAATAACGAAAATATTAAAATAAATGTACAAGACGCAGACAGCTATAGGCTGGTTACTAAAATGCTTAATGAAATAAATTATCAATGGCACTCATACGAAAACAAACAAGTAAGGCCAATTAGAGTAATAGCGAATGGGCTACACTTCTCATGTGACCCACAAAAAATTGTAGCTGATCTACAAAAAAAAGGTTTTAAGGCACTGGAAGCCAGCAACAAACTGAAATGACGTACAAGACAACCTCTTAACATGTTTATGCTCACATTTAGCCATGATGAAGATATCAACAAAATTTTTGAAATTTCCAGTATCATTGGGATTGAAGTGGAAATAAAAGCACCAAAAACCTCAAAATTAGTCCCTCAATGTCAGTCTTATGGACACACGCAAAAATATTGCACTAAAGAACCACGTTGCGTAAAATGCACGGGGAAACATCTTACTGTAGAATGCCCCAAACCAAAAGAATCTGAGCCAAAATGCATCCACTGTGGAGGCAAGCATCCTGCTAACTACAGAGGATGCCTTCTTGCTAAAGAAATACAAAAATTGAAAAATAAACCTAAGAAACCGAATCTCACACCAAACGGGAGTACAAATAGACAAACCCAACAGACAAGAAATACAGTCACACAAAACTCTGTGACAAGGACATACAGCCAAGTAGCAGCAACAGCTACTATACCTGATGTGATGATGATGATGATGATGATTAATATCAGTAGTCAAAATACTATGGAACAAACACTAGAATTAATTTTGGAGAAATTGAACAAACTTGATGAGCGATTAACTAAACTAGAAAGTCGCAATAACGGAGCTCCCAATATGCCTCAAAATGGTCAGTAATCTTAGAATTCTAGATTGGAATGCCAATGGTCTCTTGCAACATCAGCAAGACTTGCAAGTTATTCTAGACATAGAAAAAATTGACGTCTGTCTTGTGTCAGAAACGCATTTCACTAACCAGTCTCACATTAAATTTGAGGGTTATAAAGTGTATCATACAACTCACCCTAGCAATACTGCACATGGGGGAAGTGCTCTAATAATTAAAGAAAATATATCACACTATGAGGAGATGGGATATAAAACCATAGAGATTCAAGCTACATTAGTAAGTGTAAAAACCAAAACATATACACTAGTCATAAGTGCTGTCTATATACCACCAAGGCACTTACTAAAGAAAAATCAATATCTTAATTTTCTCAGAAAATTAGGAAACCGTTTTATAATTGGAGGTTCAGGCAAGGAAAAGAACTTTGCAAGCTATTAGTGAATATCAATGTGAGCCAATATCAACTGGTAAGCCCACATACTATCCAACAGATCCAGGAAAAATTCCAGATCTAATCGATTTTTTTATAGTAAAAAATATATCTTTAAGTTTTGTAGATATAGAAGAAAGTTTTGATTTACACTCAGATCATTCTAACTCTTAGTAAAAACATAATAAAGAAAGAAGCAAATATCTCACTAGTTAACAAACTGACTGACTGGATTAGTTTTAAACAAAGTCTGTCAAAAAAAAATAAACCTATCAGTCCCATTGCAAACGCCAGAACAAATCGATAAAGAAGTTGAATATTTTGTTACAAATATTCAACAAGCAGCTTGGGAAAACAGTCCAAAACCAAAGAGAATTTTTAAGGGAAAAAACTATCCAAAGGAAATTAGAGACCTTATATTGGAAAAAAGGAAACTAAGAAGAAAGTGGCAGCAACATGACGCAGCGCATTAGGCGAGAAATTCTAGTAATAAAAAACGAATCTATTAACCATTTTCTTAATGAACTTACAGATGATAAAAATACCGACTATTCCCTTTGGAAAGCAACCAAAGATTTTAAAAGACCAATTATCCAAATTCCACCCATACGAAAATCTAACAACCAGTGGGCAAGGAGTAACAAAGAAAAAGCAGATATTTTTGCAAGTCATTTAGAAAAAACATTTCAGCCTCACGAAACACCGGATGAAAACTTTCAATTAAATGAACCCCATCAAATCGAAGACCATATTAAGCTTACATCACCAAAAGAAATATTAACAGAAATCAAAAATATTAATTCGAAAAAAGCCCCAGGGTATGATCTTATTAACGGGGTAGTCATAAAACAACTCCCCAGAAAAGCTATCGTAAAACTATGCAACCTAATTAATGCGTACTTTAGGCTTAGGTATATACCTAAACTGTGGAAAGTTGCAGAAGTTATCATGATCCCAAACCCGGGAAAACCACTCCATGACGTGTCTTCTTACAGGCCAATATCTTTGCTGCTAATTATATCCAAGCTCTATGAGAAATTATTGCTTAAAAGAATCAAACCCATTGAAAGACAAGAAATTATTCCATCTCATCAATATGGACATATGGCCATGTTGGCTTTGTTGTTAAAATGTGTGTTTAATTTGTCTACGTCTAAAACTGATATTAAACCTCATAAACAGTGAAAATATATGTATAAGTAATATAGGGACAAGTCGCGAAGTCTACGTAACAATAAATTAGTGTGAAAATTGGTGAAAAATGGTTGCTTCAGGAAAAAATCTGGAAAAATCCCAAAAAATGTTCTAGTACATAACCTCACTTCTGCCAGAGAACAGCTGATGGCAAGCAGCCATATTGGAAAACCACAGGCTTTCTATAAGGGCAGACTATTCTATGTAAACAAAAAGCCTTTCTCCTCGAGAAAATTAGGCGCTTTCTGCAAAGGGGTACAAAACAAAACGAATAATTAGCTGTTCCGTGTAAACAAGGTGTACTTTCAACTTAACAATTTGAGGACAATGCGCATATTAAAATGGGTGAAAGTGGGACTAGAGAAGAAAGTAGCAGACAATGTAGTTACTGCAAATCTAATGTTTTAAAATCGGTATGTACTTGTCAAAAATGTAAGGCTACTTATCACACATCATCATGCGCACTGAGACTTGCTGGTTTGATCTCTTTGGCAAGGACAAGCAAGCATGGCGAAACCATCGTCATTTGCTGTGAAGAACCCTTAAAGAAAGCGGCGAAAAAGATAAAACAGGGACTACCCTACGAAACAGAGATCTCTGGTTGTCAGAGCAACAGATCAGAAGGTGCACAGGTGCAGGACATGGAGAAATTAAAAAAAAGAATTGGAGGAGAGGAAACAAGTTATAGCAACACTGACTCGTGACATGGAAGAATTAAATTTACAAATTGGTCTGCTGAAAACAGAACTTGAGGAAAAATCAAGGGACTATGTTATGTCGGAAAGAGAGGTGACAGACTTATCAGAGATGAACAAAAGTTTAAAAATCACATTATCAACTTTGGAAGCTGATAACAACATAGTGTCGGCCGAGCTTAGGGATCTCAAAAATAGTTTAACAGCACATGAAATACCCTCAGACACTAACAGAGGCTCAGGACGTTATTCGAATAGCACTCATGAGCCCATTAACAACAGTGTAAGGCAAGAGATTGACTATTTGAAAGCGGTTTTAGCAAAACACTTCCCAAGTGAAGTGGGTAGCGAACAATGTGGAGCTCAGGTCTCTCACACACAAAATCAAACTCAGAACTCATTGTCTTCACAGGAATTTAACATCGAGGAATCAAAAAGTAAAGACGTAACTGTAAGAATAGAGCATGATTTAACCAAGGTAAGAACTTTATTTGGAGAGATTCAATTCGCAGATTATGGGCAAATTAAGGTAGTGCGTATTGGTAAACATCAAAATGGTAAGAATCAAAATGGCCAAACAATAAACCATAGACCCAGGCCAATTAAAGTCATCTTTAATTCGGAGGCTTTGGCCCTCAGATGTTTGTCGAAGAAATCCAGTATTTCAAGAGAAAGTCTTATAAGAATTAGAGCGGATTTGACTATCACAGAGAGACCATGCCAGAAAAATGTTTAATGAGCTAAATGACCGAAGAAATAAGGGGGAAAAGGACCTCATAATTAGATATTCCAACCGAGTTCCACATATTTGTAAGGCTAAACCCCAAAAAACGCAAATCAGACCCATTCAAAGTTTATTATCAGAATGTGGGAGGGGTTCGAACACGTCTTAACGAATTGAAAAACGCAGTACTGTGTTCCAATTTTGACATAATTATACTATCGGAAACCTGGCTATGTGATAAATTCTCAAGTACAGAGGTTACTTTCAGGGGTTATAGAATTTTTAGAACGGATCGAACAACAGCTACTAGTGCCAAGAAATGGGGTGGCGGGGTATTGATAGCCATTAAGAAGGACTTTCATGCTAGAGCCGTCCAGTGTACCATTAAAACCATTGAACAACTTTATGTCTCACTAAAGATCAATCACACAAACTACATTATAGGAGCAGTTTATATTCCTCCGAATTCTGATGAGGAATCCTATGCTCAATTTTGTGAATCAGTGGAGGAAATTTGCGAAAAATTCCGTAGTTCGCAGATGGTCTTGGCAGGTGACTTTAACCTACCTGGATACACTTGGGAAAATGATGAGTTTGGTGTTACGGTGACTCCCCCAAATGGTACTAAAGCGCAACTGATAAGTGAACAGTTTGCCTACCTCAATCTCTACCAACATGTGAAGACGCCAAACGGCCGTGGTGTTTTCTTGGATCTTATATTTTCTCATATAAATACATTAAATGTGAAAGATCAAGTAGACTCACTCCTGCCTGTGGGGCAGCATCACTCGGTATATAGTTTTAACCTGGAATTGGATCAGTTGCCAAAAGAAACAAAATGTTTGGAATTTGTTGACTATCATCGTGGAGACTACAATGGACTTAATTGCTACCTGGGAACTGTCGATTGGGATGCGGCCCTTCGATCGAATGATGGGGACATTGATAAAGCAGTGGAAGTGTTTTACAGCATTGTTAATTTGGGGTTACAGACGTACGTGCCGAGGAAGACTGTAAGACTGGGCCGTTTTCCATGTTGGTTCTCTCCAGAGTTGAGATCACTTATAGTCAAGAAGAAAATTGCGCATAGAACATATTTAAATTCAAATAGCGAAGAATCAACAAAAGAGCTTCCATCCAACATATATTTGGGCAGTCTCATAGCAGAATCGGAGTATGAGGTATCTAATCTTTTTGCCCAGTTTTTTGGTGGTGTGTATTCAGTTGATTCTTGTTCTGTTCCTGATATAACAGTGATAAATGGGTCTGATATTACAGTTAAGTATTTTGGTCAGTTGGATATTTTTAATAAGATCAGCTCTGTCTCACCAAAAGTAAGCAGTGGACCAGATGGAGTGCTAAACTTTGTCCTAAAGCAATGCCCATACATATTTTCATACATCCTGTCAATATTGTTTAATCGTTCACTTAAAGAATGCAAATTTCCTGTCAGCTGGAAATACTCTTATATTGTTCCAATTTTTAAGTCTGGTGATCCAGAAAACATTGGAAACTATCGTAGTGTGTGCAAGGTGTCAGCTATTCCCAAATTGTTTGATAGTTTAGTATACGACAAAATAAGTCGTGAGTGCCAGAGTTTATTATCCCAGAATCAGCATGGTTTTGTGGGTGGCAGGTCAACGGCTACCAATCTGCTAGTGTACCACACTACACTGATCCAACACTTGGGAGCGGGGCACCAGGTTGACGCGATCTACACTGACTTTTCGAAAGCATTTGATCGCGTCGACCATGGTGTGTTGCTTGCTAGGTTGGGGGCCTTTGGCTTTGGCGCTGACCTGATCGGCTGGTTTGGGAGTACATTTTCAGGGCGTAGTCAATCGGTCAGGGTTGGCACTTCAATCTCGGAGAGGTTTAAGGTTCTGTCTGGTGTGCCTCAGGGCTCTCATTGCTCCCCACCTTGATATTTTCATCAATGAGGTGTTTCAGATAGTTAATAACTTGGCACTGGGTTTTGCAGACGATTTTAAGCTGTCTAAAGTAATCACTTGTGAAGAAGATGTTAATGATCTGCAAAATGATTTGAATAACTTTGACAATTGGTGTCAGAAGAACGGACTTACTCTTAATACTAAAAAGTGTCACCAAATTAGCTTTTTTAAAGGTGCCAGAAAGCTACAGTATAAGTCTTTGGTAAAGGACCTGGGAGTTCTGTTCGATGAACAATTAACATTTAATGCTCACATTGACAACATGATTTCCAGAGCATTTAAAGTATTGGGTTTTATAGCCAGAAATTGTAAAGATTTTTCTCTTAATAGTGTTAAAACCCTTTATTGCTCATTGGTAAGATCAATTTTGGAATATTGTTCAGTATTATGGTCGCCCAATCGAAAAGTTCATATTAGCCGGATTGAAAGAGTTCAAAACAAATTTTTTAAATATTGCTTTTACATAACTGTTGTTAAACAGATTTAACAATATTAGGGGGCTGAACTATTTTCATGTTAGGATATGGCTAAATATGGATACATTGGAAGAACGCAGGAAAATGTTGGATATCTGTCTGTTAGCTAAGATTATAAATGGTACTACTAACTGCCCTGAACTTTTGGCATTGATAACACTCAATGCATCATCAAGAACTCTCAGGAATCATAGTACATTTCGAATTACTTTTCGCTCAACAGATTATGGAAAAAACTTGTTTATTAAAAGAACCTTGCGGCTCTTGAATGACCACCATGAGCTTTGTATTTTCAGTCTATCAATTGTATCAATAAAAACAGTACTTAGAAGACTATTTCATATGTAATATTTGGTTTCTGGTGGGTGTTCTGGGGTGCGAGGGTTTCGACAATATATAGTGTATAATTTGAGGTTATTTTTGTACTATTTTTGTACTGTTGAGGTAAAAAACTTTTAAAATTTTTATATTGTTTAAGTGACATCTGTTTTACGTTTGGTGCTTTTTAAATGCATTTAATGTATATCTATCTTAGTCTAGTTTTAAGTACTAAAATTTATTTGTTTGACATTGCTAATTTAATGAATTTTGTTAATTATATTCTTTTAATGGGGTTTCCCGTATAAATAAGTACAACACAATACAATTTGGTTTTCGAGATAAGCATTCCACGATAGATCAAGTACATAGAATTACTAATATAATAGAAAAAGCACTAGAAGAGGGAAAAGTTTGTTCTGCAGTTTTTCTAGATGTAGCACAAGCCTTTGACAAAGTGTGGCATGAAGGCCTTACTTTTAAACTAAAACGGTTTCTGCCAAAAAAATATTCGAATATTTTGGAATCATACATATCTGATAGACATTTTAGAGTAAAACAGGAAGACTCATACTCAAATTTTAGAGAAATTCAAGCAGGCGTGCCCCAGGGTAGCGTACTAGGCCCTTATCTAAACTTATTATTCACTTGCGATATCCCAAAGCCAGAAAATTGTCACTTAGGAACATTTGCAGATGATACTGGTTTATTGACGGTAGAAAAATCTATTGAAAAATGCATAGAAAAACTTCAGGATGCAGTCAACGAAGTTCACAGTTGGACCACAAAGTGGCGAATAAAATTAAATGAAACCAAATGAATTCATGTTGATTTTACAAACAAAAATATAAATCACATACAAACAACAATTAACAACACTCCCGTACCATATTCAAATCAGGCAAAATATATCGGTATAACACTTGATGCCAAATTGCGCTGGAAAGGACATGTTAAGAAAAAAAAAGAAGAACTTGAGATAAGGTATAGAAAAATGAACTGGCTAATTGGAAGGAAGTCCAATTTAACAATTCATAATAAGTTACTGCTTTATAGACAAATACTGAAGCCAGTATGGACATATGGTATTCAACTATGGGGTTGTGCGAAAGAGAGTAACATTCTAGTTTTACAGAGATTTCAAAATAAAGTATTAAGAAACATTGTGAATGCACCTTGGTACGTTCGAAATAGTGACATTCATCGAGATATAAAAATCGAAACTGTAGCAGAGACTATAAAAAAGTACGCAAAAAGCCATGAAGATAGACTTCATCGGCATGTGAATGTGGAAGCAATTCAGCTTCTAGACAATACTATGCTAGTTCGAAGACTAAAAAGAGTGAAGCCGCTTGAGCTAGTAAACTAAGTGAATTATATAAAACAAAATAATGCTACAAACACAACACAATTGTGAGTTACAGACTAAACAAAGCGTGGATAACTGCTGAGTGAACCCTAAGTTTAAATCTGACTTTTCTAGTAAATTAAGTTAAAACAAAATTGCTAATTAGTCTTACTGACTAGATTGTAATACAATAAACACAGTGTGTTTGACAAATAAAAAATTAAAAAAATCTGACGAAAAGGTGTATTTTTTGTGTCAAAACTAAATATATTTTGGGATTTGGGGGAAAAATTTCTCCACCCCCAATATTTATATGTGTTTGTGGTCTGGTATATTAAGTCGGTTTAAAAAAATTCACAATATTATCTTTTTTTATTTCGCCAAAAAATATATCTAAGTGCCAAAAACGGAGTACCAGCAGAACCAGATAGAATGGTTTTCTGAAGGAGAAATTTCATTTAAAAAGTGTTTTTGATCGGAAAAAACAAATATCTTAGAAACTTCTTAATTTTTTTGTTTGAAAAATTGACATTTAGCACCTAAAGGGCTTTACTCTTACCAAGTTGTTAAACTGACATTATTTTTGCAAAAATAAAAAACCAAAAATTAAACCGAAAACGGTTTTTTTAAATTTTTTTCGAATATTTAGAGGTTATGTAAAGAATGGCATTTACAAAATTTTTAGACATTTTCGTGGCCTATGACTTTTTTGTATGTCACTTTTTTTCTCCGACGTCCCTGTCCCTTTTTACCCCCCAAATCTAACCCGCAACGCCCCTGCTCACGCATTTATTTTTTTAACTTCGTTTTTCGCCGCTCTACAATTTTCAATGCTTCAAGTCCTGTTAATAATTTTTTTAAATTATTATTTGACTGGTCTAACATACATAAAAGCGATAAAAGAACTATACAAAGCGTCAAAATCTAAAATTAAAATTGAAAATCGACTTTTAAAAGAACTCCTGGTAACGAAAGGGTTAAGACAGGAATTTTGTATCTTTCCAACTCTCTCTAAAATATATATCGCAGTAGCTCTAAAATACCGGAAACGTAAAGTCGACGGCATGGGAATACAACTGAACGACCGATTTACCATATACACACTACTGTTTGCTGACGACCATAATTGTAGCTAATGATAAAGAAGACATGGAGTATATGATGAGAACGTTAACGGAAGAATACCAAAAGTGTGTATTAACAGTAAACGTGGACAAGACATAGTATTTATGTATTGGAAACAAATCAAGTGAGTTCGGTTCGGTTCGAACTAGATAATGGACAAACAATATCTCCATGCAATAAGTATGTATACTTGGGTGTCACATTTGATAAGACAGGAACAGACTGTAAAGAACTGGAAAAAAGAATAGTAATAGCAAAAAAGGTTATTGGATATCTTGACAGTGTTTTATGGAGCAGAGAGATAAAAAAGAATGTAAAATTTAACATATATGAAACAATGGTGAAACGCACGCTGTTGTATGGAATAGAGACTTGTCGCGTGACAAAAAAATACAAAATAAAAATGGAAAGTGTCGAAATGGATGACAAGAAGATCAATGAGAATATCTAGAACAGATCACATAAGAAATGAGATCATAAATAAAGAATGTGAATCGAGGGAAGCATAACGGATGACATCACTAAAAAACAACTGATAGGGTACGGCCATGTACAACGGAGGAACGACGAAATATTACCAAAGCAGGTCCTAGAATGACAACCAATAGGGCGCAGAGAAAGGGCGTCCTAAACTAGAATGGCAAAGATCAATGTGTCAAAAAAACCTGACAAAAGATGATTGTCAGGATCGAAGGAGGTGGAGAGTAGTACAGTAGTGTGGGTTCTATATCAAATGGTAACATGCCATCCACTTCTCCGAAGTGGATGACCTGCTGCTGAAGAAGTGAACTTGGTATGACCTTCGGGCAAAAGAAGCGTACAAGAAGCTGTCAGCAATGACGTAACAACCAGAGGCTGTTGAAAGGCCTTATTGGGCAATGAGTTAGCTAGCCGCTTCACTTGCTTAGCCTGGGCTGTTGAAAGGCCCTATTGGTCAATGAGGGAGTAGGTAAAATGAGGTGGTTTTTTTAGTAAGCTAGCTACTTCACTAGCTTCGCCTGGTCTAGGTAAGGCCTTGGCTGTTGAAAGGCCCTATTGGCAATGAGTTAGGTGCCAGCCAGTAAGATAGCCACTTCACTCGCTTAGCCTGAGCTAGGTAAGTCCTAATGTGAAAAAGGCCTTAGCTAGGTAATTGTTGGTTAAAAAATGAAATAATTTCTAGAAATATTTGTTAAAATTAATCGGGATTGTCTGTGTATCTATTATCATTGTGTATGCATTGTTTCTAACCTTAGTGACCCCACACACGTTCCTGTTTTATTTAATACAGCTGGTTACTTATGCTGTACAGGATGTCTCAAAGTAAATAATGCTAAAACAAAAAACTCAAAGTATGTTTTAATTATATATTTTTATTCATATATATCATATAAACTACACTCATCTCGACCATCAAATTTAAAAATAATTGATTGAAGATGTTTTTTCACGTCATAGTTTGGATATATTTTCGAATATTCCAGCGCTGCATCTGTTAATTTACGTTTCCATATTGTAGGTAATAATGGGTATAATGTTGGTAGTTTTTCCTCAATGATGTACCTGCATGAATCAAACCCAAAAGAAATCCATTCTGCTAACCATTTATAAATATTATCATAACTTTTCTCTTCTAAAAGTCCTTCTAGTTCAAAGTCAATTTTAGTTGACCAATAATTATATTGAAAGTCCATCTTACTGTGTTCTAAATTTTAATTTATGATCTAACTGTTATAGCTCTGGCTGAACGAATGAATGAAGTGTTGGTTAAAAAGATATTAAGGCAAAAGTTGTTTGTGGTGTTTAACACCACGTGACCAATGCATGATATAATAGTGATATGTGTTTGTATTGCATCACCTACCTATTATGTGACGTAATCCGTGCCTGTTGTTCAAGTTTGAAGGACCCAAGAAATAATGTGTACCTATTATTGTGTTGTTATCTAACACGGTTTAAAATTGACAGATTAGCCAACAAAAAGACCTCATTAGCTTAGCCTGGTATGTTTGAATGTAAAACAGGCGTTAGTTGATTAATAATAATAATAATAATAATTATTGTCTCTGTTTGTTAAAAAACAGATAACCTTATGACCCCTCATATGTTTCTGTGTTATCGAATTAGCAATAACCACTAGACCACGTAATATGATGCAATATTATGTAATACAGTTGGTTATTTATATGGTGTGACGCAATTGTCGTAATATGTATTTGATAAAAATTACAATTTTTAATTTTTCATTGTTGTAATGATCGTCAACAAGAATATTGCAAACGTATTGAATGTTAATATTTCAGAATAACTAAAACTGCATCAAAATACTTATTAATTTTAGTATCTATTGGAAAAACACACAAACAAAGGCTTAAACAAGCAAGAGATGTATGTATTATAAAAAAGTAAAATAAGTGCCAAAAGGCATAATAAAATAAAATAAAAATAAGGGTACATAATGAAAGATCGCTATGAGCTGGGGGTAGCAAAGCTACTTTTTACGCTATATGTGTATGTTTTGTGTCGACAGTTTCCAAGAAAGACGCATTTCGATGTAATGCGCAAATCTCATTTGGTCCTTAATAGTTTTTCACTAATTTCTCAGCACCTATTGAACCGATTCGAGAAATTCATTTTGTATGGGATTGATATATCTAATTTGTATTAATTTTAGCCTTAATAGTTTTTCACTAATTTCTCGGCACCTATTGAACCGATTCGAGAAATTATTTTTTAATGCATTGGTGTGGCTTAACTTGTACTAATTTTTAAGGAGCCATAGATCACCTAAAAGGGCATTAATAGTTTTTCGCTAATTTCTCAACACATATTGAACCGATTCGAGAAATTTTTTTTGTATGGGATTGATATATCTAATTTGTACTAATTTTAGCCTTTATAGTTTTTCACTAATTTCTCGGCACCTATTGAACCGATTTGAGAAATTATTTTTTAATGCATTGGTGTGGCTTAACTTGTGCTAATTTTTAAGGAGCAATAGATCACCCAAAAGGGCATTAATAGTTTTTCGATAATTTCTCAACACATATTGAACCGATTCGAGAAATTCTTTTTTTTATTGATTTGGTGTGGCTTAAATTGTACTAATTTTTAAGGAGATCTAGATCAATCAGAAAGGCCTTATTAACTAGGTATGTGATAGTTGAATTAATGAAGTGTTGGTTTAAAAAGCGTTAGGTTACAGGGTGAGGTGTAAAAATATGGACGTTAACCAAAAAGACCTTAATATACCTTTAGGCGAATTAACATGTTGGTTTAAACGGCATTATTAAAGTTGTTTGTATTTATCATGTGATCAATGTATGATTAGGAAAACCAGTTTTTTAATATTGTGTTTACATTTTGATAGGTTTGTAAAACTAATAAAAAGTGATCCAATTGAGAAATAGTAACTTTTAACGTAATTTAGGTTTTTTGGTAGCTATTGAGTAAGTACATTAATATCTATACATGTGTGAAGTATGTTTGTGGTGTTTTATGCTAGATAAAATACCATATAAACGGCAGGAAACTAACTTTACAGGTCTCCTCAGGGTAGTGTAAAAAGGGCCTTATTACCTAAAAATAGTCATTTTTAACGTAAATTATAGGTTGTCTGATAGAAATAAATATACTAGCCATTGAGTAGGTTCATTAATATTTATAAATGAAGTATGTGTATGGTGTTTTATGCTAGATTAAATACCAATATGAACGACAGGAAACTAACTTGACAGGTCGGTCTCCTCAGGTTAGTGTAAAAAGGGTCTTATTAACTAAAAATATTATAGCTCTGGTTAAATGGTTAGATTAACAAAATGTTGGTTAAAAAAGCATTAAGGCCAATACTAGGTGTAGTCTAGTGTGACACACCTCTTTGTTAAACAAGTTTAGTAAATTTTTGGTATTTGGCTAGAATAGTCATCTATATCTATTACAAATAGAATGATACAAACATGAAAAAGCCAATTTAATTTTTTTTTTCCTCATTTCTCAACATATATAGAACCGATTTAAGAAATTATTTTTGTATGTGATTGGTGCTGGATTCACATTGACTTTATTTTTTAGGAAGATAACTCTCGGTCACTAGGACCTTGTTAGGTTTTTGTTGATATCACAACAAAAATTATTTTTGTATTGAATTAGGGGATCCAAATTAAATTTATTTTTATCAAGGCAAAGCTCAACCAAAAGTAGTTTTCTGTTGATATCTCAACTTCTTATTTAACCGATTTCACATATTGTTTTTTAAGTTCAAAAATAATTTTGGTTCAAAAATAAATGAGAAGAGAAAAAACTATTTTAATATGCAATCAAAACGACATTATTATATAAACACACACTATGAAAAGTTGTTTACCTATAAGTTTAATTCTTGTTTGTTACCTATTTATTATTGTGTGAGATTTGATTTTAAAAATTGAATTAAAACTAACACTTTAATTTAAAATAAAGCAAAGAAACTTTCATTTAAAATAAACCAGAAAAATGGTCATTTATGTCAATGAGATAATTTAACTAACTACCTATGTAACTGTTAAAGATATTATTATTAACATTTTCTTATTTGTTTAAACTTTAGACAAAATCCTTCAAGATTTAACATCCGAAGATGCCTGAATGTTAACGAAGATTTACGATTACCTTAGAAAATCTGGTTTAATGTTCGAAGTTAGGTACAAAAACTCTGACATGTGCCATATAAATTATTGCACTATAGGTTTGGTGTAACATAATGTATAAACGAAGAAGGCTGAACTTCTTAAAATAGTAAGTGGTACAGGTACAGTACAGCATTAAACAGAATGGTAGAAAATTAATAAAATGTGCACGCGCTTGCAGATAGAACAACAATCTATCAAATGTTAAAAAAATATATGGACATGTTTCTTGTAGATAGTGTTATATTTTTTAGAATCATTTTGTATATATATAATAAAGCGAAAAACAGAATTAAAATATCATATACAAACAAGTGTTTCTTTATTGAACAATATTTGGCATTTGCTAACAAACCAGTGTTTCTTTATTAAACAACTGTTTTTGATTTCTTTTTTCTTTATTTATACCATAGACTATAGGAGAAGACTAGCAGATAAAAAAAACTTCAAAATTTATTTTAAAAAACGTACTTACTTGGTAAAAAAGTTTAAAATCTTTGTTTGGCCCATCGATAACTCAATTTCCTTTGCCTTTAAGAATCACCATAATTGTATTCTCCTCTAACCTTTATTTTTCTTTTTAAAGTCAATGCGAGGGAAAACTAAAACAGTGCTTCTTAAGAAACCCTTATAATGATCACAGAACACCAAATATAGCAAGCCTTTTTTAAACCAATTGTAGAAAAAGAGATAAAACTGAAGATCTGCCTATAAATTCTGAATGGTAAAATGCGACGTTGAAATTTTTTTTAATAGTTTTAAGTTGTTTTGATGTTATTTTTAAAGTCAAAGAACATTTAAAAGATATTAAAATGATGCGGGAGTCACTATACAACAAAACTGAACAAAAGTGTTCAGAAATTTCGTTTCTCAGGTAAATCTTTTGAAACTGCTTGACCTTCACACACCTTTCAAATCAAAATCATAAGTACAAATAAATCAAAGACATTTTGAGAATAATTTAGTGTGACGTTTTTTAGCACATACCAATATAGTACATTTTTTAATCCTAACTGTCATTCAAAAAATGTACAGAGTATCCCAAACTTTGGTAGTTTTAATACTTCTAGGTCTAGGGGATATGAAAATCATCAGAGCTGCATATTTTTAAACTTCGGCATCCGTATTTGAGAATATAACCTCAAAAATGTTAATATGTCTATTCAGACGCCGACACTGGTAAATCGATAGATGTACTCGATGTATCAAGACTAAATATACGTATGTCGTGTTTCATACAGCGTTGTTATACACTTTCTTAAAAATATTTCTCTTTTTTCTAACTTATAGGCGCATGTTGGGGTAAAAGCGAATTGTTTTTATGAATGAATTTTTATCGTTGTTCCGGGTCTTTTGGTCTGGGTTGGTCTCCTAATAGGTTAATAATTAATACTATTTACCTACCTACTAAATAAATATTTAAAAAATTAAAATAAAATATAAGAAAAATGTTTTTATTTATATTATGGGCGTTTCTTATTTTTTAAGTTATAACAGAATTCACCTCGAATTTTGTTGCGCTTATAGCAGTTTAACACATAATCAAACTAACTAAAGTTTATAATTATATACTTTCTTCTGTGTAATAAGTGAGGTAAGTGAGTGGCAGAATAGATTTGTCCTGTAAATGTCACCTATGTCCCGCTACCTTCTTCTTTCACTTTTCAAAATATAGTACTAATTTTATTAACATTAACAAAATATTTTACTTGTGTTTTTCTTGTAGTTTTAAACTTTTTTTTATTTTTTAGTAATGGGAGCACAAACATAGAAACAAGTTTTTGACTAGGTACACAAGTGACTCAGAACCTGGATACAAAATGTATATTTTTTTAGATGCAAATAACTTGATGTTTTTTTAGTAAGGTTTAGTAATTCCTACACTCCAAAAACATGTTTAAAATAATTATATCTTATGCTGTTTTATTTTATAAAAAAATTACATTGTTCTTAAAAAAATTATACTGAAGACAGAGACACCACAAACTATAACTGATTACATTTAGTCTGCCGCAGATTAATTTCTTTAGTGATTTTCGAACAACAAGATCATACGTGAGTACTAATCATGGGGATATGATTTTAAACAAATGAGAATTGCTTCACAATAATATCGGGCACTTCCGAAGGCTACAATTTAGACAATGTGTTCACCTATATACATAGATAGTTAAATAAGCAAATTCCTAAGCAAACCTGGAAACCATATTTAAATAGTAAAATTCTTCTCCCCAAATTTTCGGTATCCTCATGTTTTAAGACATTATTCTAAAGTTGTCAGACACCTTTATACAACATTATATAGTAACTACTGGCCGTAATTTAAACAAGTAGTATGTTTTCAAGACTAGGCACTAGTTTTCTTTTTAATAAAAATAAGCTGCCTGCAAATTTATATTTTTTTTCATATTTAGGTTTTGTCTTGGTTTTAAATAAAGGCTGAATAATATTTTTGTATTTGGTCTTACAAGCTTGCATTCTTAAACGCCCTCTAGAATCTCGTTGGACACTGCTCAGCTCTAATATTTGTTTGTAGATCTGATGCTCTAGAGGTGAAAAGTTCTTTGGTTCTTTAAATAATACGAAGTTTTCAAGCCCCGCAGTGTTCTTGAAAATGTGATCATCTAAAGCAATATTCTCATTATCCATTGATATTTTCGTATTACCTAACATCCACTTATTGTTATAATATCGGGGGACCAAAAACCTTATTATACACATCTTCCTTATTGGAATCATTATCGTCTTGAACAAAATTTAATGCAGTTTGTTTTTGAGGTTTGAAGAATGGCTTCAAAAAGTTTTCTGTTTGCTCTTCCTTGTCTAATTCCACTCTTTCTAATACGGAGCACCTATCATTTACACCGTACAACAACATATTGGTAAGTTAATTATGTTTAAACTACACCTGAGGATAGCTGAATTACGTCTGAAGTACATCTGAAGTACATTTGAAGTTACATCAAGACTTTAAACATCAAGCTGAATGGAATACAAACAAACTTCATGGTATAAATTGAGACACTTTTGATTTTAGTTATTTACCATTTGAAAACCTCGCTTTATTTATTAAGGATTTAATTCAAAATGAAACTGTGTTTGTAAAAGGAAATGAGAAAAAAGTTTGGTTATGTAATTTAGTTAATAATAATGTTGTAGATTTATATGACTTGGGATGTCCCAATATTAAAAAATTAAAAAATTATTGTAATGATAAGTTTCACTGTGAAATGCATAATAATAATTATTTAAATTGTGCTAGAGAAAATGTAATTTTGTTAAATAGATGGTATTTAAATAAAAAGGATATTCAGTTTTAACCTTTTATTTATTTATTTATATCATACATCCTTTAACTACTACTCTAACTAAAATTACCACTTTTGTGACTCCTCGAAGTGAACATCATCATCCACCAATGAAATCGCTTGCGATAATATATTCATCTCATTGATGGATGATGATGATGATGATGTGGTCGCCATCGCTCTTTTTCTTCTAGGTGAAGTCATCTTCTTCCCAACAGCTGCAACAGGCGGCGGAGGAGGAGGAAGCATGTTTTCAGGCTCATCTGTGGTCTGATGTAAATTTACCCCATATTTTTTGCTTGCCTTTTCTAATAATAAATACTCCTCCTCATCATCTGCCTGTATCTTATAGAATTTCACAGGCAATCTAGCAAACTTTTGTATTAATGTCTCCTGTTTTGAGGTGTATGACAACTTGACAAATACTTTTTCACCCTTCATTTCGATTCGTTCCACTCCATAGCTGAAAGCAAGAACAATGAAAAAAATTAATAACCTAATATAATAGGTAAAATAAAATCACATCAAAAGCATAATATAAAATAATAGGTCCTGTTAACTTTAAAATATTTAAAAAAAAATTGTTATAAAACTACCTATATCAAAATCTATCAAAAATAAATCTCCTCTGAAGTTTATTAAAAAACAACAAATCTCTTAACAAAAAAACCGTATATATAAAATATATTAAAAAATAATATATATAAAATATATTAAAAAATAATATATATTTTTTGTTTTTTTTTTGTTTTTTTTTTATAAGTTAAAGTTTTAACAAATAATAACAAAACTTACCTGAACAAATTCTTTACACACACATAGACCATTTTCGCTGGACAGTTAATGCGATCTAAGGAATACACAATCAAAGTCGATGGTTTGTTTGCCATTTTTATTTTATTATTTTTTTTTATTATATGTTACTAAACTGTTTTAGATGATTTCTAGTTCAAAATTTTTGTTATATATATAACCAATTTTTTGCTGACATAGCACTACATTGGCCACTTATCAAAACCATGTTTTCACTTATCCATAGGCGTATCATTAGTTAAAATTTTGGTGTGGGGAGATAAGCTGATAACTGTCAAAAGTTGTTTCAAAAATGATGAATCGGTCTGTAATAGGGACTTATTACAATAAATGGATTTAATACTGGTTAGCCGTATTGTGACAGTATTATATAGAAAACTAACAACTGATCTCTCAAAATTGACATACTAAAGTCGAATTGAAAAATAAAGTCATTTGTTTTTTTTTAATAAAGACAGACACTAATAAATCTAAGCTTTATTACAATAAGTCCCTAATATATTGAAAAAGTGGTAATTTTAGTTAGAGTAGTAGTTAAAGGATGTATAATATAAATAAATAAATAAAAGGTTAAAACTGAATATCCTTTTTATTTAAATACCATCTATTTAACAAAATTACATTTTCTCTAGCACAATTTAAATAATTATTATTATGCATTTCACAGTGAAACTTATCATTACAATAATTTTTTAATTTTTTAATATTGGGACATCCCAAGTCATATAAATCTACAACATTATTATTAACTAAATTACATAACCAAACTTTTTTCTCATTTCCTTTTACAAACACAGTTTCATTTTGAATTAAATCCTTAATAAATAAAGCGAGGTTTTCAAATGGTAAATAACTAAAATCAAAAGTGTCCCAATTTATAACATGAAGTTTGTTTGTATTCCATTCAGCTTGATGTTTAAAGTCTTGATGTAACTTCAAATGTACTTCAGATGTACTTCAGACGTAATTCAGCTATCCTCAGGTGTAGTTTAAACATAATTAACTTACCAATATGTTGTTGTACGGTGTAAATGATAGGTGCTCCGTATTAGAAAGAGTGGAATTAGACAAGGAAGAGCAAACAGAAAACTTTTTGAAGCCATTCTTCAAACCTCAAAAACAAACTGCATTAAATTTTGTTCAAGACGATAATGATTCCAATAAGGAAGATGTGTATAATAAGGTTTTTGGTCCCCCGATATTATAACAATAAGTGGATGTTAGGTAATACGAAAATATCAATGGATAATGAGAATATTGCTTTAGATGATCACATTTTCAAGAACACTGCGGGGCTTGAAAACTTCGTATTATTTAAAGAACCAAAGAACTTTTCACCTCTAGAGCATCAGATCTACAAACAAATATTAGAGCTGAGCAGTGTCCAACGAGATTCTAGAGGGCGTTTAAGAATGCAAGCTTGTAAGACCAAATACAAAAATATTATTCAGCCTTTATTTAAAACCAAGACAAAACCTAAATATGAAAAAAAATATAAATTTGCAGGCAGCTTATTTTTATTAAAAAGAAAACTAGTGCCTAGTCTTGAAAACATACTACTTGTTTAAATTACGGCCAGTAGTTACTATATAATGTTGTATAAAGGTGTCTGACAACTTTAGAATAATGTCTTAAAACATGAGGATACCGAAAATTTGGGGAGAAGAATTTTACTATTTAAATATGGTTTCCAGGTTTGCTTAGGAATTTGCTTATTTAACTATCTATGTATATAGGTGAACACATTGTCTAAATTGTAGCCTTCGGAAGTGCCCGATATTATTGTGAAGCAATTCTCATTTGTTTAAAATCATATCCCCATGATTAGTACTCACGTATGATCTTGTTGTTCGAAAATCACTAAAGAAATTAATCTGCGGCAGACTAAATGTAATCAGTTATAGTTTGTGGTGTCTCTGTCTTCAGTATAATTTTTTTAAGAACAATGTAATTTTTTTATAAAATAAAACAGCATAAGATATAATTATTTTAAACATGTTTTTGGAGTGTAGGAATTACTAAACCTTACTAAAAAAACATCAAGTTATTTGCATCTAAAAAAATATACATTTTGTATCCAGGTTCTGAGTCACTTGTGTACCTAGTCAAAAACTTGTTTCTATGTTTGTGCTCCCATTACTAAAAAATAAAAAAAAGTTTAAAACTACAAGAAAAACACAAGTAAAATATTTTGTTAATGTTAATAAAATTAGTACTATATTTTGAAAAGTGAAAGAAGAAGGTAGCGGGACATAGGTGACATTTACAGGACAAATCTATTCTGCCACTCACTTACCTCACTTATTACACAGAAGAAAGTATATAATTATAAACTTTAGTTAGTTTGATTATGTGTTAAACTGCTATAAGCGCAACAAAATTCGAGGTGAATTCTGTTATAACTTAAAAAATAAGAAACGCCCATAATATAAATAAAAACATTTTTCTTATATTTTATTTTAATTTTTTAAATATTTATTTAGTAGGTAGGTAAATAGTATTAATTATTAACCTATTAGGAGACCAACCCAGACCAAAAGACCCGGAACAACGATAAAAATTCATTCATAAAAACAATTCGCTTTTACCCCAACATGCGCCTATAAGTTAGAAAAAAGAGAAATATTTTTAAGAAAGTGTATAACAACGCTGTATGAAACACGACATACGTATATTTAGTCTTGATACATCGAGTACATCTATCGATTTACCAGTGTCGGCGTCTGAATAGACATATTAACATTTTTGAGGTTATATTCTCAAATACGGATGCCGAAGTTTAAAAATATGCAGCTCTGATGATTTTCATATCCCCTAGACCTAGAAGTATTAAAACTACCAAAGTTTGGGATACTCTGTACATTTTTTGAATGACAGTTAGGATTAAAAAATGTACTATATTGGTATGTGCTAAAAAACGTCACACTAAATTATTCTCAAAATGTCTTTGATTTATTTGTACTTATGATTTTGATTTGAAAGGTGTTTGAAGGTCAAGCAGTTTCAAAAGATTTACCTGAGAAACGAAATTTCTGAACACTTTTGTTCAGTTTTGTTGTATAGTGACTCCCGCATCATTTTAATATCTTTTAAATGTTCTTTGACTTTAAAAATAACATCAAAACAACTTAAAACTATAAAAAAAAATTTCAACGTCGCATTTTACCATTCAGAATTTATAGGCAGATCTTCAGTTTTATCTCTTTTTCTACAATTGGTTTAAAAAAGGCTTGCTATATTTGGTGTTCTGTGATCATTATAAGGGTTTCTTAAGAAGCACTGTTTTAGTTTTCCCTCGCATTGACTTTAAAAAGAAAAATAAAGGTTAGAGGAGAATACAATTATGGTGATTCTTAAAGGCAAAGGAAATTGAGTTATCGATGGGCCAAACAAAGATTTTAAACTTTTTTACCAAGTAAGTACGTTTTTTAAAATAAATTTTGAAGTTTTTTTTATCTGCTAGTCTTCTCCTATAGTCTATGGTATAAATAAAGAAAAAAGAAATCAAAAACAGTTGTTTAATAAAGAAACACTGGTTTGTTAGCAAATGCCAAATATTGTTCAATAAAGAAACACTTGTTTGTATATGATATTTTAATTCTGTTTTTCGCTTTATTATATATATACAAAATGATTCTAAAAAATATAACACTATCTACAAGAAACATGTCCATATATTTTTTTAACATTTGATAGATTGTTGTTCTATCTGCAAGCGCGTGCACATTTTATTAATTTTCTACCATTCTGTTTAATGCTGTACTGAAAAGCTTGAATGAGAGATTTGTGGCAACCACTTACTATTTTAAGAAGTTCAGCCTTCTTCGTTTATACATTATGTTACACCAAACCTATAGTGCAATAATTTATATGGCACATGTCAGAGTTTTTGTACCTAACTTCGAACATTAAACCAGATTTTCTAAGGTAATCGTAAATCTTCGTTAACATTCAGGCATCTTCGGATGTTAAATCTTGAAGGATTTTGTCTAAAGTTTAAACAAATAAGAAAATGTTAATAATAATATCTTTAACAGTTACATAGGTAGTTAGTTAAATTATCTCATTGACATAAATGACCATTTTTCTGGTTTATTTTAAATGAAAGTTTCTTTGCTTTATTTTAAATTAAAGTGTTAGTTTTAATTCAATTTTTAAAATCAAATCTCACACAATAATAAATAGGTAACAAACAAGAATTAAACTTATAGGTAAACAACTTTTCATAGTGTGTGTTTATATAATAATGTCGTTTTGATTGCATATTAAAATAGTTTTTTCTCTTCTCATTTATTTTTGAACCAAAATTATTTTTGAACTTAAAAAACAATATGTGAAATCGGTTAAATAAGAAGTTGAGATATCAACAGAAAACTACTTTTGGTTGAGCTTTGCCTTGATAAAAATAAATTTAATTTGGATCCCCTAATTCAATACAAAAATAATTTTTGTTGTGATATCAACAAAAACCTAACAAGGTCCTAGTGACCGAGAGTTATCTTCCTAAAAAATAAAGTCAATGTGAATCCAGCACCAATCACATACAAAAATAATTTCTTAAATCGGTTCAATATATGTTGAGAAATGAGGAAAAAAAAAATTAAATTGGCTTTTTCATGTTTGTATCATTCTATTTGTAATAGATATAGATGACTATTCTAGCCAAATACCAAAAATTTACTAAACTTGTTTAACAAAGAGGTGTGTCACACTAGACTACACCTAGTATTGGCCTTAATGCTTTTTTAACCAACATTTTGTTAATCTAACCATTTAACCAGAGCTATAATATTTTTAGTTAATAAGACCCTTTTTACACTAACCTGAGGAGACCGACCTGTCAAGTTAGTTTCCTGTCGTTCATATTGGTATTTAATCTAGCATAAAACACCATACACATACTTCATTTATAAATATTAATGAACCTACTCAATGGCTAGTATATTTATTTCTATCAGACAACCTATAATTTACGTTAAAAATGACTATTTTTAGGTAATAAGGCCCTTTTTACACTACCCTGAGGAGACCTGTAAAGTTAGTTTCCTGCCGTTTATATGGTATTTTATCTAGCATAAAACACCACAAACATACTTCACACATGTATAGATATTAATGTACTTACTCAATAGCTACCAAAAAACCTAAATTACGTTAAAAGTTACTATTTCTCAATTGGATCACTTTTTATTAGTTTTACAAACCTATCAAAATGTAAACACAATATTAAAAAACTGGTTTTCCTAATCATACATTGATCACATGATAAATACAAACAACTTTAATAATGCCGTTTAAACCAACATGTTAATTCGCCTAAAGGTATATTAAGGTCTTTTTGGTTAACGTCCATATTTTTACACCTCACCCTGTAACCTAACGCTTTTTAAACCAACACTTCATTAATTCAACTATCACATACCTAGTTAATAAGGCCTTTCTGATTGATCTAGATCTCCTTAAAAATTAGTACAATTTAAGCCACACCAAATCAATAAAAAAAAGAATTTCTCGAATCGGTTCAATATGTGTTGAGAAATTATCGAAAAACTATTAATGCCCTTTTGGGTGATCTATTGCTCCTTAAAAATTAGCACAAGTTAAGCCACACCAATGCATTAAAAAATAATTTCTCAAATCGGTTCAATAGGTGCCGAGAAATTAGTGAAAAACTATAAAGGCTAAAATTAGTACAAATTAGATATATCAATCCCATACAAAAAGAATTTCTCGAATCGGTTCAATATGTGTTGAGAAATTAGCGAAAAACTATTAATGCCCTTTTAGGTGATCTATGGCTCCTTAAAAATTAGTACAAGTTAAGCCACACCAATGCATTAAAAAATAATTTCTCGAATCGGTTCAATAGGTGCCGAGAAATTAGTGAAAAACTATTAAGGCTAAAATTAATACAAATTAGATATATCAATCCCATACAAAATGAATTTCTCGAATCGGTTCAATAGGTGCTGAGAAATTAGTGAAAAACTATTAAGGACCAAATGAGATTTGCGCATTACATCGAAATGCGTCTTTCTTGGAAACTGTCGACACAAAACATACACATATAGCGTAAAAAGTAGCTTTGCTACCCCCAGCTCATAGCGATCTTTCATTATGTACCCTTATTTTTATTTTATTTTATTATGCCTTTTGGCACTTATTTTACTTTTTTATAATACATACATCTCTTGCTTGTTTAAGCCTTTGTTTGTGTGTTTTTCCAATAGATACTAAAATTAATAAGTATTTTGATGCAGTTTTAGTTATTCTGAAATATTAACATTCAATACGTTTGCAATATTCTTGTTGACGATCATTACAACAATGAAAAATTAAAAATTGTAATTTTTATCAAATACATATTACGACAATTGCGTCACACCATATAAATAACCAACTGTATTACATAATATTGCATCATATTACGTGGTCTAGTGGTTATTGCTAATTCGATAACACAGAAACATATGAGGGGTCATAAGGTTATCTGTTTTTTAACAAACAGAGACAATAATTATTATTATTATTATTATTAATCAACTAACGCCTGTTTTACATTCAAACATACCAGGCTAAGCTAATGAGGTCTTTTTGTTGGCTAATCTGTCAATTTTAAACCGTGTTAGATAACAACACAATAATAGGTACACATTATTTCTTGGGTCCTTCAAACTTGAACAACAGGCACGGATTACGTCACATAATAGGTAGGTGATGCAATACAAACACATATCACTATTATATCATGCATTGGTCACGTGGTGTTAAACACCACAAACAACTTTTGCCTTAATATCTTTTTAACCAACACTTCATTCATTCGTTCAGCCAGAGCTATAACAGTTAGATCATAAATTAAAATTTAGAACACAGTAAGATGGACTTTCAATATAATTATTGGTCAACTAAAATTGACTTTGAACTAGAAGGACTTTTAGAAGAGAAAAGTTATGATAATATTTATAAATGGTTAGCAGAATGGATTTCTTTTGGGTTTGATTCATGCAGGTACATCATTGAGGAAAAACTACCAACATTATACCCATTATTACCTACAATATGGAAACGTAAATTAACAGATGCAGCGCTGGAATATTCGAAAATATATCCAAACTATGACGTGAAAAAACATCTTCAATCAATTATTTTTAAATTTGATGGTCGAGATGAGTGTAGTTTATATGATATATATGAATAAAAATATATAATTAAAACATACTTTGAGTTTTTTGTTTTAGCATTATTTACTTTGAGACATCCTGTACAGCATAAGTAACCAGCTGTATTAAATAAAACAGGAACGTGTGTGGGGTCACTAAGGTTAGAAACAATGCATACACAATGATAATAGATACACAGACAATCCCGATTAATTTTAACAAATATTTCTAGAAATTATTTCATTTTTTAACCAACAATTACCTAGCTAAGGCCTTTTTCACATTAGGACTTACCTAGCTCAGGCTAAGCGAGTGAAGTGGCTATCTTACTGGCTGGCACCTAACTCATTGCCAATAGGGCCTTTCAACAGCCAAGGCCTTACCTAGACCAGGCGAAGCTAGTGAAGTAGCTAGCTTACTAAAAAAACCACCTCATTTTACCTACTCCCTCATTGACCAATAGGGCCTTTCAACAGCCCAGGCTAAGCAAGTGAAGCGGCTAGCTAACTCATTGCCCAATAAGGCCTTTCAACAGCCTCTGGTTGTTACGTCATTGCTGACAGCTTCTTGTACGCTTCTTTTGCCCGAAGGTCATACCAAGTTCACTTCTTCAGCAGCAGGTCATCCACTTCGGAGAAGTGGATGGCATGTTACCATTTGATATAGAACCCACACTACTGTACTACTGTGGAGAATAGGGATCGGACAACGAAGAAAAACGTACTAAATCGACATTTATTTATTTGTACAAGTACAAGATATTATTACAAACGGAAAAGAGAAAAAGTGGTTCATGAATTTTAGAAATTTGTGTGTGTCTCCAACTAGCATTCTTACCTTAAATTACTTAAGTTACATAAGTTGTTTTAGCATACTATTATTATATAAATTATTAGACAATTTTAACAAAATACACAAACCAGATTATTTTAGACATAATTCGTTGGTAGTTATTTTTAATCCAATTTTTTATAGATCTAAGCTCACAGGTTGTGCTTGCGTCTCACCCTGTAAATTGTCTGGGTCGACGTTTAAAGTTTACGCTTCCGGTTTAATAACGCAAATACCAATTACACTTTTAACTTACCTAGGTATATATTATTATTACTTTTATAATTTAAAGTCATACAAAAAGGTTATTTTAGATTTTTCTAATGATACGGACTTAACGGAAACAGTTTCTCCCACTCTGCATATCTTTCTTCATTCAGTTTACTCCTTATTTCGAAATGGTCTGCAATATAAAGATATTTTTGGGACACATTATCGTACGGTTCCCAGGTCACTTCATCGAATTTTTTATTTATCTCCGGAACAGGATTCCTAAAAATTATTTAGAATTCGAAAATCTTTTTATAAACAGTATGTCCACGGACTGAGTGCCGGTAAGGCATAAATGACAAAAAATGATTTAATGATGTAAGGTATAAATGAAAAAAATGTTCGATTTAGATTCTGATTTTCTGGGAATTGCTCCTGCTTGGTCTGAAACTCAGAGTAATAACATATAAAGAGAAGTAGTAACCCCGGTTTCGGCGGTCATTCATTCATTTGTTGGTAAACAATGTAGCTTTTCCGCTGTTGCCGGCTCCTCTGCCTCTGTAAAATTTTATAAATAATAAGTAAGGTTCAACTTCTTACCTTACCAAATTTTTTGTGCTTTGAGTTGGTTAGGCTATTTAAACCGTGCGATAATTTGTCATGCGCTTATTAGCCCGCGTCTCGTCGTTTTATGCTGTGTATTTATTATTACAATCTGCGATAAAAACTCATTTAGACAACATAATTTATGAACGGCCCCTTTTCCCACAATTTTTTCAGGACGTGCAACAGGTGTTTGACATCATATTGTCAGGAATGCAAATAACCCCTGACTGTGCCACTGTACGAAACCATCTTGGAAAAGCGACAAACACAATTATGGTTCTGTTGAGATAAGAAAGTGGTTCCGCCTCCCTCCAAAATAGAAAACATTTGGTTGCCGCCCACTACACAGCAGATGGTTATGGCGAGAAAAACTATTGAAAAGCCTAGAGTGGGAGTTGTAATGGTTAAGCATGGGGATACAGCAAGTAGCGAGAGGGTTTTCCCTTTAAAGTGATTGGACATGGAAAAACTGTGAGATAAGAAAATGTTGTCTATAAAATGTATTTTATCTCTGTTTTTGTTTAGGTTAACTTGTTTACCTCATTAGCTAGAATGTAAAGTAAATTTTAGGATTATCAGCAACGCCACTGACTTGGTTCCTCCAAGCTCTTCAAAGAGGGGATAATGGATTATTTAGGTCCAACCTACCGTTTATAAAAACCCAAACTTAGAGGAGACAAGTCGGTAGTTACATTCTAAGTTTTGTTGAACTTAACTAAAACCTCTAAAAGTAATTGTCAGTAAAGAAACATAAGATTTTTATATTTAAAGAATATTTTGCAGTTTGTTATTTTGGTAAGTTAAAGTTTTATTTTAATATTTTGGGTCTTGTTCGTTTTATAGGTCATAAGAAAAGTCTCGTAACAATTTGTAAATTACAACAGAGTTTTATTTTGTATTCATTAAAGTTTGTAACGTTTTTAAAACTGTTTCATATTTATTTTATTCACATAAGAGATCTACTACGGTACCCTCGTTTAAGGGTTCGATTTAAAATAAAATCCTACCCGACAAGTTGGTGGAGGCTTGAGGCTTGTGTGAATAAGATCTTGCAAATAATTTTGTAAAATTAATTTTTTTTGAAATTATTTTGCTTTAAAAATTTATAATTTTTTGCTAATAATTTTTTATTCATCAGTTTATTTTTAATTATTTATTATTCATCAATTTGATTTTTTTAAATAAAATTTATTTTTAAATCAATGTTAAGACTATAAGACAAGCAAACCCTGTACCGAATTCCGACCAGGTAAAACTGAACTTCTTCAAAACTTGGAGGGCCCAAAGTTGTGCTACCCCCTGGTCCGAATTCTATTTTTTTATATTTTTTAGAAATTCTAGAGGTTATTTTGATAGGGGTGATTTCAATACGCGCGTTATTTTTTGTAATAAATAGAAATGGCCAATATTACAATTTGAGATATTAAAAATGAGACCGGGACCCCGGCAAAGCCAAAGTTTGTATCCCCAAATTTATGTGATTCCTCCTCAGAGATTAATGCTCGTGATTTTTTTTTGGAGCATTTTGAAAGATGTGCAGGTCCAAAGTTTTTGGACAGAAAAAGAAAAATTAATCTATTTGGCACTTATTTGGTATACGTGGCTTTTATACTTGGTTTCAAAAATATAAAGAAAAAGTAGAAAATCAAAATAAAAAATGGAAAAATACGCCAGATATGCGATTTTTTAGAAAAATTTGGCTCAGTTTTTTACAAAAGTGAATTAAAAATTTGTTTATTAAATATAAAGCAAAAAGAGAATATTAATTATTAACAAATATTTGTGACGAATATGACAAATCTACGACTTTTTCTAATTTTTTGGAATATTTTGAAAGTGGTTTGCATAATGATATACTCACGAGTTATTATATTTTGCGAAAAGAACCTTCGACGGACCCAGATGATGTTTTGAATTTAATAAATCGCTTGAGTTCAACAAAGTTTAATAGCACATTAGTTATTAAATTTTGTTTACATTTTTTGCTTTATCAACTTTTTTTATATATATTTGTAGTATATATTTATAAAGGTATCAAGCACACACTAACTTCAAAAATTTTTAAATGTTCAATTTTGTTTATTTTTTCTGTAAATTAAAGTTACTATTTTTAAAATAATTATCTAAGGTAAAATTTTCGATTAGAATACATTGATAAATTTTATTATTTTAGTATTTTTTATATTTTAAAACGTGCCTTATTGTTATCATGTTGAAAAATAAGCACGCATCTCTTACTTAAATTTCGAAAATCCAAGAACTCTAAAACACCAAAGTTGAATTACTCTTTGTAAAAATTTAAAAAAGTAAAAAAAAAATATTTTTTAATATTTAGAAGCGAATGTAAGCACATTTAAAAAAAAATTGGTACAGAAACAGTTAAATTTATACTTTTTATTTATTGAACGCGATTTTTTGTAAATATTTCTTATGCAAAACACCCACTTCTAACTTTGACATTCAATACGACAATATTTCGAAAATACGAAAAAATTATATTTTAAACAACAAATTTGGTATTGAAATGAAAAGGAAAAAATAAGATTTGTCAGTTTATGAAAAACCAAGTACAAGTTAAGATTTCATATTATGTTTTTGTTAGCCACAAAAGACACGCTTGAGGTCGCATTGGAAAGGCTCTCGATAGCCACTTGAATAAATTAGACTTTCGTGTTCTAATAATTAAGCTAGTGCCAAAACAAGAAGTTTTGCCGTATTTAATTATGCTTTCATGAAATAAAGTACACAGATGGAGTGAAATAAAGTGAATAGTTATGTCCGAAAAGCAATGTTTTTCCAAAACACGCATTTTTAAAACATTTTTGGTTTCCTTCAATGATTTTTTTCAAAACATAAAAGGTTGAACTAAAGTTCATAAGCAACTGCATCGCCACAGGCAATACATTTCTTAAAAAGCTCATATAAAATTGTATTTTTAAAAATAGTTGTTTTAGAGTTATTGAAAATAAATCTTAAAAAAAGAAATGAAGGATGGATTTGTGAAAAATTGGTAAATAACATAACCTTAAACTCAATTAGTAAAACTTTGTTTTTAATTGGCGCACGAAAAAAAGTTTTGGAAAAAACTTATATAAAAATAGATTAGCAATATCGCTATATCTTTTAAACAATTTTTTCTGTTAATGTACTAAACTTTTTAGGTATAAAAAGCGATTTCGTGGAAAATCATAGAATGTTTTTCTTGTTTTAAAATCTGGACATAAAAAGAAAGTCACGGTTTTTAGTGACAAGGATAGAAAATATCGGCAAAATATTTATACAGGGCAAATTTATAAAATAGGCAGAAGACCAAGTTAGAAATTTTATTTTATTTAAAAAAAAAGATTAAATCAGTCAGTCGGAATTTATAATTTCAGACTATTAAAAATGTTAAGTGCTTTGAACGTCAATTTTTTAAGTCAGTTAAAGTCGCAACAAGAAAGGAAGGTAAAAACATGTTGTAAATTTAGTTGTTTTCATAACTATTGCTCAGCGCTGGAAAAAATTAAAAAAAAAAACTTGAAATAAGTTATAACTTATTATCCATAAAAAATTATTTTAATATTTTTTCCTACAAAAAATAACATATAAACGACTTACATCGGTATCTCCAAGAAAAAATTAATTCTTTCGATGGATGGTGCATACAGGATTCAAGTGTAATGTAGAACTTCAACATAATGTTTATCCACTTATTTTCACAATTTTTTAAAAATATTTTTAAATTTATTTTAGCATAAACACAGATACTAATATAATTTTTTTTCTTAGGTTGACACGTTTTACAATTTTGGAGATTACACACATTACACATACATAAATTACCGAGCAGAACGATTTACGTTTTATTTTATTTTTTTCAATAACCGTCACGACGTTACCGACCTTTGATGCCAAATTTTTGGCAGAAAACACGTTATAATTTAACATCTGGAAGGACGAAAAGCGACTAAAACATACTTATAACTTACACAAGTACCACAGAACACGCAACAAATGGGTAACCTGTGCAAGTAGAGACTTTTACAGGAACAACGAAATACAGGGCGAGTGAAAAAAATTAGTAATTAAAAAAAAATGTTTTTTGGTATTTTCTGAAAAACATAAAGCTAAATATACAAAAACAGTAAGATTTAAAAGGGTGCGTTTTGCGCATGCCCCAATAGAGCATATCTCTTAGCAATAAAAAAAAACAACATTTTTTTTAGTGCTACTGTACATTATTTGGCATACCAGTATTAGCAATGGCCAGTGTTCAAATTGGTTAGCTGAACTAAATAAGCACGCAATGACCCTTCAGCTTCACTTGTAGCTGAGAAAGCCAACAACTAATCAGTTTGCACAAAAAGTTTAACTGTTTTATATAAAATTTAATATTTAGCATAAATTTTGTCTCAAAAGATCTTTTGGCATTTAAATAAATTTTACTAAAAAGAAAAATAATTTTTTTTTATTTTAATTTCTCGAGAAATGGGCAGGACTATTGTGTCAATGTCAAATTAGGACATTATATTAAAAATTCAAATAGCACATAAATAACTGTGCAGATTTTTAATACATAATATTAGCTCAAAAGATTAACCTAAAGCTATTTAGCTCAACTGTCAGCTTTATTAACCAAAAAGTTAATTTTTGTTGAAAATTAAAAAGTATTTACACTAAGATTTTTTTTTAATTATTAAAGGTATTACAATACCTATTTTCTTAATAAAGAACATTTTTTTAACATGTAATATTTCCTGATGAGAGACTCTGTATTTGTTAAAAGTAATTAAATTAAAAACGCCAAATTTGCAGTTTGATATACGTATACAAATTGCGTTAAGTACTTATCTTAACGTCTATAGAAGTCAGAAGCTAAAAATCAGCGAATTGAATTACATTAAGACCACAAAGCTTTCGTTTGAAATTATGGTTCATTATTTATTTACAAAAAGATAATTTTATACTTTTGTCCCTGAATCTTTAAAGGAATTCAAAGATATAAGAATATATCTAATGGGCACATCTTAAGTAAAAATATAGCTGCAGCTGCTCTTAAAAATAGAAAGCTTATATTTTTATAATATTTTGAAAATTTGAGGAGATGTTATTTTATTGATTTGATTTTATGCATGCATGTTTGTATTTTGGCGGGGATACGATTATTTAAAACTTTGGAGAAAATTTTTTGGTCCTTGCAAGGTGAAGATACATGATGAATATACATGGTGAAAATACCAGGTGAACATACAAGATGGACTTTTTTCTTTCACTTGCAAGGTGAAAATACAAGGCGGATTTTTTTTCTTTCACATACAAAAAAAAAATAGCTATATAGCGATAGCAAACGATTTTGCTAATTACCTACTTAAATAGTCTTAGGTAATGCGCGCGCATCATATAAAATATTTATTTGGTTAAATATGTGTATTAAATATTTTGAAAATATGAGAGAGATATTTTTCTTGGAAAATATAAATCACTTTTTGCTTATAATTTTGTGAAAATAAGCAACAAGTGATATTTGGAAAATTAGTTTTTAAATACTCTGTTGGCAAGACCCAAATTAATTATTTTGAAAAGGAATATTTGAATACTTTTATTATAGTTAATTTTGTATTCGTACTATTCAGGACATATTTATTTTAAACAAAATGTATTTTTTTTGCAAATGTAAATGGTTTAATATTTTGATAATTTTATACTAAGTAATTTTATAATTAAACATAAAGACATTTTTTTAAATATTGTAAAGACAACAACATTATCTCTCATATTTTGAAAACAATCATCGGTATAAGCTCAGAACTAATGCCTCACTTTTGTTACATGTCAATGGTGCACAACACACGAAAGCAGCCTAAAAACTCCCAGCATTTGATATCAGTACCACAGTAAAGATGAATGGTTCCAAAGTTTGGTTATAGTCAAATCCAAACAACCCTGAGACCATATAACGTCAGGTCGTCGAGGTTGCCGACAAATTGGTGGGGGGCATATGTCAGGAATGCAAATAACCCCTGACTGTGCCACTGTACGAAACCATCTTGGAAAAGCGACAAACACAATTATGGTTCTGTTGAGATAAGAAAGTGGTTCCGCCTCCCTCCAAAATAGAAAACATTTGGTTGCCGCCCACTACACAGCAGATGGTTATGGCGAGAAAAACTATTGAAAAGCCTAGAGTGGGAGTTGTAATGGTTAAGCGTGGGGATACAGCAAGTAGCGAGATGGTTTTGCCTTTAAAGTGATTGGACATGGAAAAACTGTGAGATAAGAAAATGTTGTCTATAAAATGTATTTTATCTCTGTTTTTGTTTAGGTTAACTTGTTTACCTCATTAGCTAGAATGTAAAGTAAATTTTAGTATTATCAGCAACGCCACTGACTTGGTTCCTCCAAGCTCTTCAAAGAGGGGATAATGGATTATTTAGGTCCAACCTACCGTTTATAAAAACCCAAACTTAGAGGAGACAAGTCGGTAGTTACATTCTAAGTTTTGTTGAACTTAACTAAAACCTCTAAAAGTAATTGTCAGTAAAGAAACATAAGATTTTTATATTTAAAGAATATTTTGCAGTTTGTTATTTTGGTAAGTTAAAGTTTTATTTTAATATTTTGGGTCTTGTTTGTTTTATAGGTCATAAGAAAAGTCTCGTAACAATTTGTAAATTGCAACAATTGACTAAAATCTAATCAGCTCGTTGCAGTATCGAGTACTATTTTACCTGAAAATTTCATGTAAATCGGTTAAGCGGTTTAGGAGCTATCGCGTTACGGACACATATACATACACACACACACAGACAGATATCACGACGATATTGCTAGGGTAGGTCAAAATACACCCAAATAACACATTTTCGGTGTTATCTCAAAAAAAGTTTTTTGTCGAAAACAATACCTTCTCTAGCCGTTGCTGTGCGGGCTAGGAAGGTAAAAAAGGGGCGGGCCGACTGCACAACAAGTAGTATAAGTAGTAGCCTTTAGACTGGATTGTTTAGTTTACACTTGAAAACGGTTAGATATACTTATTTACTGAAACGTCCTGTTAAAAATAAACCAACACAAGAACATTTCATGTAAAAAAGAGCCAAGTACGTGAAAATGGCATTCCGTAAAAATAATTGAGATAAAAGTAAGGCCAAGTTCTCCATTACAAATTTCATAATGAAAGATTTTTACTAGTTGGAAATGTTTTTCTAAACTTTGCTATTACAGCCAATCTTCTTTATGTTCAATTAAGCACTGTGCCTGAGTCATTTACAGCCGTAATAGCCAAGTTTAGAAAAACATTTCCAAACTAGTTTCTTACTTTCATTTTGAAATTTGTATTGGAGAACTTGACTTTACTTTTATCTCAATTCTTTTTACGGAATGCCGCGTACTTGGTTATTTTTACATGAAATGTTTTTGTTATGATTTCACTTCTTTTTTAAAGGAATTGGATAATATTTAATTTTTAAAATAGTAAATTATGCGGAATATTGTTCAAAACTTTTGCAATGCCTTACTTAAAATTTTGAGGTCTTTTAATTTTTTCCCATGGTTTTATCATAGCTGCCATCAGCCTTCCAAAGCTCAGCTCTCTAGCGTTTCTGAAAGTGGACAATGTTACTTTTGCATAACTTTACATGTATAGGGGAGGGAAGTAAATTAAAATTTTCGTGTTTTTAAATTTTTTCCTATAGTTCTATCATAGTTCCTATCAGTCTTCCAATGCTCAGCTCTCTAGCGTTTTTGGAAGTGGGTAATGTTACTTTTACATAACTTGACATTTATAGGGGAGGAGAGTAAATGAAACTTTTTTAGGTTTTTAAATTTTTTCCCATGGTTTTATCATAGTTTCTATCAGCCTTCCAAAGCTCAGCTCTCTAGCGTTTCTGGAAGTGGGCAATGTTACTTTTATATAAATTTACATTTATAGGAGAGGGAAGTAAATTAAAACATTGGTGTTTTAAAATTTTTTCCTATAGTTTTATCATAGTGTCTTTCAGTCTTAAAAAGCTCAGCTCTCTAGCGTTTCTGGAAGTGGGCAGTGTTACTTTTACATAACTTTACATTTATATGGGAGGGAAGTAAATTAGCATTTTGGGGTGTTATAATTTTTTCCTATAGTTTTATTATAGTTCCTATCTGGCTGCCCAAGCTCAGCTCTCTAGCATTGCTTGGGGAGGGGAGTAAATTAGAGTTTTGGGGCTTTTTGATTTTTTCCAGGGGTTTGGTCATAATTTCTATCAGTCCGCCAAATTTCAGCTTTATAGTAGGTCTGGAAGAACAGTAGAATTTTGGTGATCTATACATGAGTGAGTGAGTCAGTGAGTGAGTGAGTCAGTGAGTGAGTGGCAATTTCGACGTTTTTTGAAATTTCGTAACTACTTTACTACTCTATAGAAGTCCATGAAACTTGGAGGGGTTGTTAACTCTATGAAGTTCTACGACTGTGCAAAGTATGAGATTCGTAGCTCTTTCCGAAGTAGAGCTTTAGATAGGTCAAATATGGGCTGAAATGTTTCAAGAAAAGATGGTACGGCAGCGCGAACTTTGCGAGGCACTGCCGTGCCCTCAGATAAAGACAATGGAAGTCCAAAGTTTTATTTCTACTCAATCATTGTCTACGAGATTTAAACAAAAGATTATTTTTTCACTTATATAATGGCAACAAGTCTAATTAGGTGGGTCCTCAAGTCGTGAACGGTTAGCCCAGATATTCCTAAGCTCTAAGGTCGACACTGACAGTAACATGTGTTTGTATTAAATGCAGTGTTGTCTTGGCCGTCGGACTCGGTATATTGAATTTTTGGTGTTTTTTTTCTGTGTGCTGAGTTTTATTTTTGTAAAAAAGAACTTTAGTTGGACGTAAAAATGAACAAGAAGTGCTATGTTTCTGAAAATACTGTGAAAATTCAGCCCAGTGTGGTTTTTTCGAGATGATTCAAGTGACGCAGCTATGTTGCCATCGCCGGGGATTCTGCAAATTCTAAGTTTTCAGGAATGACCGCCGCGAATAGGGAAAATTTACACGGGGTCGCGGTTTACTTCTTCTCTTTATATTATTATTACTCTAAGGTCTGAAACTAAGAGGTTAAACAGCGAATCAAATCATTTTATCTACAGGTTGGTTTAATAGGCTGATTTCATAAAAAGTGTTAAGAGATATTGAAAAATGTTATTAAGATAAGTTGTTTAGAATCAACAGTTAAAGCAAATTCTCAATTTTCAGAAAAAATAAGCCAACCCTGATTTTATAAGTCGATTATAAAATTTTGGTTTACACGATTTTAAGCTGATTTTTCTGGAAATTAAGAATCAGTCGTTACTTTTAATTTTAAACAACTTTTCTTAACAACCTTTTCTAATATCTGTTAAAACCAAGTTACTTTACTCTTAACACTGTTAATCTAAGCAACCTACTAAACCACCCTGTATATTAATTGATAACAATATTCAGGAAAGTTTTTTTTTGATCTGTTGGTTTGGTTCGGTTCGGTTCACAAGAGCGATTCCCAGAAATCAGAATCTAAATCGATTTTTTTTTACATTTTACCTTAGCGTAACTTAATCCCTGGACACACTGTATAACGTTAAAATTAAATTTATATAGAACTGTTCTTGTATGGAGGAAAGAAACCAAATTAATAATTTAAGATAGCGGACGTTCTCCCGTAACATACAACAATGTTTGCACGTGGAATCATTGCAGCATGGTAAATGAGAAAAGACAATGTGATTGCATAGTTATTTGAGGATAGTTGAACAAAAACACAACATATTCTATTGAAGCGCTGATAAACAAATATTGGTACAGTGTACAGCGTGTCTCATTTTCGATGGGATTAAATGGTAAACTCGGTTTTTATTAAAGATATCGATTTTCTGATTGCACCTTACCTTTTCATAGCAACTTTTTTAAAAATTTGTCAATTTTTTTAAATATTCGTTAATTTTTGAGATATGGCATTTATCATAAACAAATTAAATACGGACCTGGATGTTTTTATTACAATTTTGATTGGTTTTATGCTATTATTATCATAAAATTTTAAAACTTCAATATTTTGTTGATTTAAAGTTTGAAAAAATATTTAATACTTAAAAAAAAAGTCCGGACCTGAAAATTTCCAACATATATATAAATTAAAAATTACAAGACACACTAATTCAACGAATTTTAGTTTCTCTGTTTTGAAACGTTAATTAATGGATTTATAAATAAAGTAAAAAACGTTAAAAAATTACAAAAATAATATTAAAGTAATTATTTGATGGTAGCACAGGACCTCATGAAATTTACTTCAACATGGAAAAACAAGAGCGTGGAATTGACATTGTCATTTTACTTATCATTTTTGTGAATGGCTCACTCAAAATTATTTTAAAATGGCTTAAAAATCGACCATTTCCAGATTTTGAAAAACGTGATCCCAATATTTAAACGGCAGAAATATTTTATGCAAAAATTAAAATTACTCAGAAATGCCAACAATGTCTTACACATAATGGCAATCAGTTTGAACATTTAAATTAAAAGAAAAATTTTTTGTAATTCGTTATTATTTTTTGTATTTGTCGTAGACTTTGTTTCAAATAAATCTTTAAATTAACGTAAAACCATTTTAATTTGCTAGTATCAAAACCCTGCGTTCGACTAGCAATTTTTAATTTATATTTATATTGGAAATTGCCAGTTTCACATTTTTTTTTTAATATTTAAAAATATTTTTAAACCTTAAAACAAAAGATATACAATTTTTATTATTTTGGGTAATAGCATGACACCAATTAAAATACCAATAAAAAATATCCAGGTCCGTATTTAATTTTTATGATAAATACCGTAGCTTAAAAACTAAACAATATTTTAAAAAATTGAAAAGGTCTCTTTTTTGCTGCAGTTCGATGATTTAATTCTACGGCAAATGAAAGGCTTAATTGTTGTTCAGCTAACTATCCTTGGCCTACCGCGGAGAAGGACCAACCATTTTTCAACTTAGTAACAATTTTTTAACCATTTGGTCGTATGTAAAGCCGTTTTAGGATTAAATACTATGTGTATGTATCACAGACTTCAAAATAATTGGGAGACGAAGCAAGCTTCAATCGGTTTTGAAGCTCACGTTCGACTTCCGTTATCTATGCCCAAAATTGTCGTTAAATGGTAGGAAGCGGCGATGTCAGATTGCGTTTTTGTTTTAAATTTAGGTATTTTTGTATAGGAAGTTGGGGTAAAAAGGATATTATTATTATATTTAGCAGAAACACCAACTGAACGTGTTTACAGGCTTGAGTGTTTGATTTGACGCCCAGAAGCGCTTGGCAGCTCTTCCTCTTTTTTTTGAATGGGTTGCATTGAAGAGCAAGCCACTTCGCAACAAAGTACCTTTTTAAAATGTTTAAGCTTCTGAGGCTGACTGACCAAAAGTTACTTTTTCCACAGATAAGATATCACTGTCAGAATAGGATAAAGCAGGATAGTTAGGATAACCTAACCTACCTAACCTAACCTAACCAAGTCAAATTATTAGACAATTAACTAAATTTAGTCTAAGACAAAACATGGCGGCATCATATTATGTGTAGTGGCTTATTTATTTAAGTCACGGATAATTGAATACTAACGGATTGGATTTTATCAAAATGGTAAATCCAAAATGACCGCCGCCCGGCTGTAATTTTAGTTTGACCCGTCGTCGTTCTATAGTTTTTAACAATTTTTTGAATTAAATTGGGGATAAAATCCAACTAACTAAAAGAGAAAAATCTTTATTTTTAAATTCTAATAAAAAGTTTTGTTTTTCGTGAAATTGAAAGAAAATATTTTTTTATGAAATAACACGGCTGACTAAACAAAAAAAAATATTTTGATTAAAAATTAGTTTTCTAAAGCAGAGTGTATATTGGTATAGTTACTGGTACAAGTTAGTGGTTCAAGTGACTAGCGTACAGCAGAGCAGGCCAGTAAATAACCTAGGGACCAAAAACATTCAACTAAAGGTAGACCCCGTATAGAAATCCTAAACTTCATCAGACACAAAAAGTATTATACTGGGGATTTCTTTCAAATTCGCAACAATGTTGCCAGTACTTTTATAACTTGTAATTTTGATGTAGGTACATACGTAAAATGGTAACTAATAAAAATCAAAAAAATATTTTGTTTTTGAATTCGGCTTACGTTTTGGATTGCTATACATTTATCTGTAATAGAATATGTTTACCATACTATGTGAGAAAAGGATTGTTTTCATTGATTTTTTTTTTGAGATCTTATCATTAATAACGTTTTTCTATACAATTTAATTCTAGGTTGTAAGTATAACCTCTAGATATGTATGTATGCATGTCTGTCTGTGTACCTATATGCACATGTATACAAATGTTTGAAAAAAAGTTTTTTTTTAAGTTAGAATATGTTATCCAATAATCAATCGGTAAATTTTTGTTTACATAGGTACCTAAACTTAACAATAATCATAAAACATTTGCTTTCAAGTCCCTGTTGTTATAGATCTATGTGGCGGTTTAAATCCTTATCTATTTTGAATTAAAAGGAAAGTATAAATTAGAAATAATCAGCTAAAGTTGGTTTTTTTCGAAGATTGTTGATTGTCGATTTTTATAGAACGTACAACGATTAGCACAAAATTGCAATTTTTGTGCAGTCAACCAACTTGAGCTTGTTTTTTGCAGGAACACAAAATAACTAGCGGCGATATCCTGTAATGCAAACCATTTTTTTAAACTGCACATGCGCACCTCTCTTTTTCTGATCACATAAAATTATCTTCCTCTTACTAACTTCACACATGCTCGACCACAGCTGAGAGGGAGATATTTTATGTGAGAAGAAAAAATACGGTAGCGAATGCGCAGTTTAAAATATTGATTTGGTTTTCGGTTTTCTGAAAAAAACGGGACTCCATTTAAGTGTGAAAAACGTTCAACTGAAAGTAAGTTTAATTAAATTTCTTTGGTGTGAGGTTAGAGTTCATAAATAGTTTATTAGTTTTGTCTTCCTAGGTGGTATTTAAAAAGTTATTAAAACCAGATGACTAAACTGCACTTTTAACTATTAATTATTGTTCTCACTACAAATGTTTTCGGTATAAAAATAACTCTTGCTTTTAGTCCAAATAAATTTAAGTTAAATGTTTTGATCACGAAAGTTAAAAAAACCTTTTCTTTATATAATATATATATATATATATATATATATATATATATATATACACAATTTTCTACGTTCTTTCCTTTTGGGCCACAGGTTTACAACTACGTGTAGAACATATAGGGCGCCAAATTTGCAAAAATTATTATTTTATTTTATGTAAAAACGGTAGGTCCTAGAAAAACACATTATAGACAAGAAATTTCCAGGACGCCATTCTCTTCAATTCACCTATGTGAGTCACAGCTCTATGACTTATGGTTTTTGCGTAAAACGAAAAAAAGTATATAATGGGCATTTTCGGCACCCTCTGTCTTCAACACATATGGTTGTAGAGCTGTAAATTGTCATTGTCGCATTGTAGAGAATTGTGTCTTGATCATTTTATGTCAATAAAGTTTTTTTTTATGACTTACCGTTTTTGCATAAATTGCAAAAAACATAATTTTATCAAATTTTGTTCTAAACGTGTGGTTGTAGACCTATAGACTATGGAGACCGATTGTAGGGAATTCTATGGGTAATATTTCTCATATATTAAATTTTGCCCTACGACGCGTAAAATGCAAAAAACTGATTTTTGTTCGCTATTTTTCAGAAAAAAAATTAATAGCGGCAACCATGTAGACCAAACGTCACCCTTGCATCATTTATTGTTGCCTTTGAAAGGTTATCCGAATAAACGTGCGTTTTCGTTGTTTTTTTGCAATATTGATCACAAAATTAAGATTTTTTTTATTAAATAACTTTAAAAATGCCTAAGAAGTGTGACAAAAGTGAAGAGAAGTGGCTGGATTTATCATTTCACCGGTAAGTTTGAATCTCTTCCAGAAACCGTCATATTGTTTACGATTTGGTAAGACAGTGGTGTGGTTTATAACTTTTTTTACAAAATATTAGTGATTTATTTTACAAAGAAGTTTTAAGAAACATTATTTATTGTTGCAAATTCCCTTATTTTCCCACCTCTAGTGTTTGGGTTTTTTTGGAAAAGTTTTTGAATTTATTCTGGCAATAATATATAAAAAAATATATTTCTTATGTAAACAACCATTTTCACTCTGTAATGTTATGTTATGTCATGCTACTGTACAGTTATTAAACATTTTAAAAATATTCAAATTTATGAGTTTACTAGATTCCCCACTGATCCAAACAAGAGAGAGCTTTGGAGAGAGATTATTGGCCTTAATAAGGAGAAAATTCTGTCAAAATGGGCATTCTTTGTTCTGACCATGTTGATCCTCAGTATGTTCGTTTAGCACCTAGTAGGCACTATCTTGTACGAAATGCCTTGCCCAAGGTCAGGTGTTAAAGACTAGTTCAAATTAAGAAAACTACTTACTACTAGTGGTTGGTAGTTAACTATTCAACTATCTCTTTTTATTATAAAGTATACATAATATATTATCACTGGTTGTTTTTGATGTTCGATCATCATATAATGATGTAAAAAAGTAGTTAGAATTAACAAATATAACTATAAGAAGAAAAAAGTACCTACTTTTACACAGAAAAAAAAAGAGTTTTAACTTCCTTTTCACTTACTTACTGCATAGTCCCTGGTGATTAATTAAAAGAGAGCCTTGAGTCAAATGGATTAAAATATTGTTCTTAATTCTTTTATTTGCCAAATTTAATAATGTTTGTATATATAGGGTGTCCCATAACTTAGGGGCCATAGGCCAACAAGTGATAGAGGAGGTCATGTCTGATCAAAAACTTGTTGTTGGCAATTTTTTTAACTTTTGTGATTACTTTAAAAAAACGCAGTAAAAATATGAAATTGGGTAGTCTTGTATTAGAACAAAAGCAGTAAATTGAAATTAATTTTAAAAAATTAATTTGAAAAAAGTTAGTCAATTTTTTTAGAAAATACTATTTTTTTGGTATGAACTTTTATGAATGCCATATTAAATGCAATGTTTTTTAAATATTTTTTGTTAATAAAAACAAGTCTCTAGCGAGACATAATAATAAAATATTATTGATATTTTTTAAAAGAGAAAGCAAAAATTAATTAAAAAAAAATATTATTTTAAATGAACCTCCTCCACTTATAATATTATCAAAAAAGGAGTACCACATTTTTTAATCACAATTAGCTGAGTATTCAGCTGGCTGTCACAGATTTTTTTTTGTATAACCGGTTTTCACCCACTCCTCTTTAAAAATCCTATATCTTAAAAACAGATGAATGTTGACCCCATGTTATATAAACTTTTTTCTTGGAAATAACCTCCTCTATCACCTGCTGCACTACGGCGCCTAAATTATGAGACACCCTGTATAATAATCACTTAATTATAAATAATATTTTTTCATTTTTATTTTATTTGGTAAATAAAAATTAAATAGATTTTTTTATAGAAATCAAAAGTATTTTGTTGATAAAACTGAATAAGTCAAATTTTTTAACATTTGCAAATGTAAAAAAACACAGACTCATACCAAATATTTTTAAAAAAAACTAATTGCTAGAGTTTAATAAACTAATGAATGGATTTTGGTAAAATAAACCAATGAGTGCTTTTTATTTCGAGGCAAGAGTTTTGCTGATAAAATATAACAAAAAATCTATATTATAAATATAGGCTGTCCCATTTTTATCATTTGGGTGGTTTCGGGAACTTCTAGAGAAGATTGAAGAAAAAACGACTACACCGTAGTGTGCTTTAATTTGAAGAGAATAATGATGGTAAACATCGCATATCAATATTATAAACATAGAAACCGAAAACACCCAAAAGTGTCGAAAATGCACCCTGTACACTAGGGGATCAAATAGACTCTTTAAATCCTGATGCAAAAATTTTGATAAATATCTCAAGGTCTGAGTATATAATTCGGAGTTTTTGACTTTTTTTAACAGAACAAATCTACTTACTGTAAAAAATTTACTAAGAGCAATGTATTACCAAGGTGAAAGAGTAAAAAGCTAAAAAAACACCTTTGACAATTTGAAATAAAAAGAAACACTTTTACCTGTGTTTTAAATTTTAGGGATTAAAGTAACACTTTTCTATATCCAGAAAAAAATAATATAAAGTAGATTTCTTATCTTTAGGGAAAAATAATAAAAATCAAAACTACGGATATTACCAGCTGTAAATAAGTTATTGATTTCTAATATTATAAATCGATAAAAAAATTAATTCTGTAAAAATAGAATGGCTGTCAAAGCTGTACCGGTAATATTTTACACTTATTTAAATTTTATAATTTTGGGTGCAAAAATTTTATAGGAAAATTTATTTTATTTTCAACAAAATCTGCACGCCCATGGTTTTTCATGGATTTCTCTTTTATACCTCTTACAGTGTTGCCTGCGAGGATTCGGCGAAATTTTCTGAGATTTCATGCATGATGAATGAATTTGCGTATTAAATAATGGGGATGCGTCTTCTAGAGTTCCTTGAATTTCTTTGCTAGGGACCTATTCACTTGCCCAGCTAGTGCGCTGTTACAAGTAATTTGCTATGTGGTTTACATTGAACTAGTAGCCGTCTTGCAAGTTACTGGTTCAAGCTACTAACCCATTTACTATCCTAATGTAAACGATGCTTAAGTATATTTTTATGACCAAAATAATATTGTTTATTATATTTCAGCATACAGTTTTATAAAAATCACTTGTGTTTGAGATATTTGGGGTTAAAAATGGAAAGGTTCGATTTAAGTTTAATATTTTTTAGGCGTTATTTTCAAAAATTAGTTTTAAGAAAATGTTGTGTGTTTTAAGTTGGAGCACAATATAAGCCATTTTCCTCGAGGTTGCTAGTACTAATTTAGGTTACTCGACGTCACAGTTACTCGGAGTGGTCAGTTTTATGACATCATCAGTGAGTGACTGATTTTATTTAAATTAATTATAATAAACACTTTAAATTCAAACATTTTGAAAAACTTCTTCTTCTTCTTTAAGTGCCATCTTCCTTCCGAAGGTTGGCAATCATTAAAGCTATACGTACCTTAGATACTGCATATCTAAAAAGTTGGTTTGTAGATCAGCCCACTCTCGTAGGTTGCGTAGCCAGGAATGTTGTCATCTCCCCGCGCTTCTCCTTCCTTGAATTTTACCCTGTATTATGAGTTGCAACAAACTACATTTATCTCCGCGCATGATATGTCCGAGGTATTGCAGATTGCGTTTCTTTATGGCAATAACTATTTCCCTTTCTTTCCCCATTCTCTGCAAAACAGCCTCATTTGTAACTCTTTCTGTCCAGCTTATTCTATGAATCCTTCTGTACAACCACATCTCAAAGGCATTAAGTCTCCGCATCTCTGTCCTCTTCAAAGTCCAACATTCTATGCCATAAAAAATGTTTGAAAAACGACAAGCTTGTAAAGAAAACAAGTGCTCTTAACCTTAGATTTTTCAAGCCACCACGTCTGCTAGGTTGGTTGCCCTGTGTGGTTACTTGTCACGTCATAGTTAGTGTTACTCAGCGAAGAAAAACACCAAATAAATAACCAGGTTACCTGGTTACTTGTAGTTACTGCGAGGAAAAAGGCTTTATGTCTGTAAGTATTCGTAGACTACGCAAACACTAGAGACCCTGTATGTATGAAATATTTTAAGGAAATAGAGACGCGACAAGCCCATCAAAGTCACTCAAACTCACATTTTCTGGTTATGTTATTTTCTTGCCAAGTTCATTGGCGTTTCACTAAAATAATTTAAGTTGTCAGCGGTGAGTGACATCAAGTATCATGCAACATATAAATAAACACGTTTTTCCGGCACCCCCGGTATATGTTTCGTCAAAAATCGTTTACCTTGACTAAAATAAATTTGACTTTGATGGGTTTGTCGCGTCTCTATTTCCTTGAAATATGTCATACATACAGTAGTAGCAAACACCTACCCTAGCAACTGTAAATAAACTGTTGTCAAAAAGTTTTATAAAGACGTTTTTTACTTTATGTCAAAGATTATAGATATAATATATATTATGTCTCAAAACAACACTTTTGATAAATGCTTAGTTTAAGGTCGATTAGTTGAAAATCGCAGTTTTAGGAAACGTGATACCTATCCTTAACCCGAATTTACTCTACTCCAGACTCAATGGATCAGCTAGTGAACCAAAAAGGAATTGACAACATAAGACAGCGATCGGAAGAACTCGCCAGCTATCGGCCGGCAAATTATGCGCTGTTGTCATCGCGGTACACTAACTTTCGTTCAGTCGCCATTGAAAAAATTTCGTTTTTTTCACATAAATGTGAGTTTTTGTGGATTTTTTAAAGCTTCCTAGTTATTTATAACGGAAAAACAATGAGAAAGTGTACGATTTGTGAGAATAAGTATCAACAAAACCCTGAAATTAGCTTTCACCGGTAAGTGTAAATATATGTCAAGCCTAGAACGTAGAATAGGGAATTATTATCCAAAAACTAAAACAAAAGGTAAGAAGTAGGTAGTTAGATATATGCATTTTATTTTGAACACAAGAAAACAAAAACAGTTTTCCCAAAGTAATTTTGTAGAAGGACTCCTACAGACCAAAGGTACTGTCAAAGGTACCTACTGTTTTTTGTGGGATTCCTTTTTTAACCCCTGATCATATTATGGTCTTCTAAAGTAGGTACATGCTTACCAATCTAGTGCTGCATTGCAGGAGGCTTGAAACTTTTTTTAATTTTTAACATATTAAAAACTAAGAAAATCTTCACATAGGTAATCAATTTTTACTTTCGAGATTCTTAATGGTATGCGGAAGGCTTGAGCCCTCAAGCCCCCCTTGTATATGCCCTTGATAAAATTATTTAATTTAAAGTAAGCCAGGCATATTTTTAGGTTTTTAATTAGGTATTTAGGAAGCTACACCCTCCTTTTGTTTTAAAAAAAAAAAAGTTAAAAAGGGACCTGGGAAAAAAATTAAAGGGGGAATTAATTATTTCATAATAAGTACAAAATTCTTGTATTTAAATTTTTTGTCTAGCCCTCTTTGTTCTATGGGTGGGGTGTAGCTTCCACTGGCAGCTACACCTTTTGTTTAAAAAAAAAAACGGATAAAAAGGGATCTGGGAAAAAAATTAAAGGGGGACATAATTAGTTCATAAATATAAATAGTACAAAATTACTGCATCATTTTTTTTCCTAACCCTGACAGTTCTATTAGCTTGTCTAACGAACTGTCACGATCAGCTGTTTTTCGATCCAAGATGGTTGCCATAGGACAAACAAAGCGTTTTCCCATAAGCCGCAATGTTAACAAAAACGTAATTTTAAAAAAAAGTGAAACGATTTAATTTACAACAAAGATGCTGTTTTAAGTATTGATCCTTTGTACACATGGGAAAAATGCGTTTTTCTTAAAAAAAATCAATTAAAGCCAGTAAATCTCAAATAAAAGGGACCATGTTTTGTTCAAAAAGTCAGGTTATGTTTTTATTTACTTTTGTTTTTTTTAAACTTTTTTTCTAGTTTTTTACTCAGTTTGAATAATTATTATTAGTTTCTGTGCTGTTATGAATTGTGGCAGCTGGGGAGATCTTGATAATGTTAGTTTTGATGGAATGCCAAGTATTTTGACCTTAAAAAATCATCTTAATTTAAATGAACTAGGTATCAGCTCAAAGAAGGGAAAAGAAAGTGGATAAGTGCTCTATTACCTGACTTAACAGAGGATAAATTGGAATATTCGAAAGTTTTTTGTCAGGTTTGTTTTGGATAAATATGTAACTGCCATTTTGGCAACATTTTCTATTGGGATCTTTTTTTGTGCTCGAGTGGACGTTTTGCAGAAGTGTAACATAGAATTGTGTTATACTGTAAGAAATACTTCACTATGATTTTTTTACTATTCTAGGCAAGCAACTTTCAAAACTAGAATACAGCAATAATCCTGACTGGGTCTCTCCTGAATGGATTATTGTTTCAAAAAGGTTGAAAAATTAAAAAAATTATGGTTGAAAAAAGGGTCTAGAAAAGAAAGAAAAGGAAAACAATATGAGATTAAAGTGTGGGTAATGAGCTGAACCAGATTTGTACACCATCCTACAGAACTCTTAAATAAACTCTTGGTAGTGTAGCATCCTGTATAGTGTCCAGCGGAGTCCTGTATCATCAAAGTTTCTTTTTCTTTAATAATTATTTATTTTACCGACGTCAAAACAGTTTAGAATAAACTGGTGAATTTGACAATCTCCCTAACTCAAACCTCTTTTTATCTTAAACTATTTTGGTGCAAATTTTCCTTTATTTCCATGCTTTTTGACACCTAAAACTTGTACACCGTAAAATTTGTATAGCATCTGACTGGACCTACTATGAGTCCTGTTGTGAAATTTCTACGGTACTGTTCTGAGCTTATTACCAAAAAAAATTTTTTATGGCATCAAAAAATAGATGGAAAAAAAAGTCATCTTTGTTGACTTTGATGACCACAAGAAAAACAAATAAGTTCTCTCAGATTTTTTTTTCAATTTCTCTCAAGAAAACTTGGGTCCTAATGGTTCATATTCTGTTACGCCCAATTGTAGAGTAGAGTATATATTTATTTGCATAAACTTTTAGATACATAAATGAGCAAATATTGTTACAAAAAAACAGTAATAAAAGTAATAGTAGTAATACAACAGCAAATATTGTACTGTTGTAAAATTTGAACAGTACTGTTATGAGCTGATGAAAACCATAGGTTTGACTGTACTTAGGCCCTATGTATTATAGTTCATGGAAAATCATATGGTGGTGTACAGTGTGTGAGGCCAATGACAAGGAAAAACTGTATTTTAATTTTGCAAGTTTTTTTTTATATTACCTATGTTTACTTATATTTTTTTAAATAAACATATTTTGTAAAGTACTTATTAGAAGTTTGCTTGACCAACCTTGGTTGGAACTCATATGTGTATATTCATCTGTTGGACTGACCTACCTATAAGTTGTGCCTCTTTTTCATGTCACTACTGGAGGGTTAACACGATTAAACTTTGTCTAAACCGAAAAATCATAGTGAAATATTTTTCACAGTTTAACGCTATAGAAGGCCTATTACTTAGCAAAAGGTTTAGTCAAGTACAACAAAAGATCCTAATAGAAAACCTGAATCTGATGAGAAAAGTTTAGTCTATTTCAATTTCGTCTCTGTTAAGTTAAGTGAGCCTTGAAGTGAGCTCTTTGAATAGAACTACTTATCCACTTCCCCCTACCTTGGGCTGATAGTTCATTGATTCATTGGTCAAAAAACTTCAAATTCAATGAAAACTAACATTATCATTACTTCCTCCGCTGACATAATAATCAGTGGTGCACCCAGAAATATGTCTTGGGGGGACCCGAAACCTTTGGGGGCCCGATATCTTTGGGGGGCCCCCAGAGGTCCCACGATGTTGTACTTTATGCTATTTTTTCTGTTTATTCATGAAATATATGGAAAATATCTAAAAAAATATGTGGTTTGGGGGGTCCGGGCCCCTAGCCCCCCGCCCCCTTGGTGCGCCCATGTAATAATTCAAAATAAGTAAAAAAACTAGAAAAGATTAAAAAGAAAAAACAAAATAAACAAAAACATAACCTACTTTTTTGTAGAAAACATGGTCCCATTTATTTCAGGTTTTCTCGTTTTAGTTTAATATTTTTAAGAAAAACGCATTTTTCCCATATGCACAAAGGATCCGTTCTTAAAACTGATTAATTTTTGAGACTGAAGCTCTTGTCGTTTTTGTGAAATTTACGTTTTTGTTAACATTACGGCTTATGGGAAATCGGTTTGTTTGTCCTATGGAAGCCATCTTGGATTTGATTATATGTTTTGTTAGACAGCCCTATGGGAGGGGTGTAGCTTCCACCGCCTCTTCATTCTAGGTTAGGTTAGGTTAGGTTAGAAGCTACACCCCCCGTTTTTTTTAAAAAAAAGGGATAAAAAGGGACCCGGGAGAAAAATTATAGGGGCACATTGTTACACACTTTTTTGCTTGCGCAACCCAGTATTTAAAAATTAATATTAATTAAATTATTGATCATTATTTAAAATTAAACCAAACACTTGAAGTAGAATATAATTAAAAGACATGAAGATCGGTTTTTCCAAAAGCATATAATTAAAAAAATTGGTCAAGTATATTTACAACTCAAGGACGTATTTTTAATACCAAAATATAAAAAACTAAGATAAGCGCATTTACATTTCTAGATTTAAATAGATGTTATAAATCTAAATATAAAAATTTAAGGTACCTATAATTTGTATTTGTATAGTGGAGTACCTGCGGAGTGATCACCCTTTAGTTTACAGTAAGAATAATAATGAGCAAGAATAAGTCACATGTAGGTAAAATTTAAAAAAATCAAGTTCAGTCATAAAAAAAAGTTCAGTCATTATCGGACGCAATTTAAAGTTTTCACCTTGTTTTGTCTTTCTTTGGAGTCACCTGAGTAAACCACAGCTCCTAAACCAGATCAGCAGAAGCTCCATTTGGATTAAATCAGGATAGGTTTGAAACGTGACTTCGCACCATAAATTTGACTCAGGATCGTACACAGATTTGGACCCAGCTTTAGATCAGAATTTGAACCGGAATTTGGAATCTGATTTGGACCAGAATTTGGAACCAGCCTTGCATTTGGACCAGAATTTGAACCAAAATTTGAAACCAGAATTTGAAATCTGACTTCGACCAGAATTTGGGACCCTTTTGTGATGTTCAAGGGTCACAAGCTTCGTCTTTGCCGCAAAATGGCTGTCGGCACTACGACGTTCGTTTTAAGTCTAAAATCCTCTACACAGAGATATTGTGAAGAAAACATACCATCTACGGGTAACTACAAAATCTTCACAATGAAGGAATGAATTGGCAAGAATCCCCATCAAAACGGGTGAAAATAATTAATCAAAAATCACCATAACAAAATTAAAACCAATCAAACGCTGTGACTTTTACGAACGTCGGACACAAGGTGAAAACGGCCGCTCCGTTTTCCAGCAACTCTTTGCCGAGAGGGAGCTACTGCGACTGCGCGGATGCGCACACACTCAAAAATGACCAAACTAATCAAACATATCAGATCAGAAATAAATCATAAAATAATACTTCTATCTTTATCTAACCCTCACAGAAAGAGACAGCCACAATCGGTGGAGTCATTTTGGGAGAAGTCCACAAATCGGGAAAGTGAATTAACTGCATTGTGGATAATTACGTCAGTAATGTCAACGTCAGAAGCGATGCTGTCACATGTCTAAATCAAAAATCTTAATAGAAAATTTGAGAGGTTTTTATCATAATCATAAATCCAAAAATAATAATAATCAATATTTTATGGACTTGAGTACCACTAATAATAATTAATTAATTAATTACCGTAATTAGAACTAAAAATAAGAAAAATAATATACAATACTAATTTACAAAAGTTAACTTTATTTATTTGCTTCCGAGAGAACAAGAAAATAAAGTAAGTAGGGCAACGCGGGCATAGACGTTAAAATTTTAGTCTAAAAATAAATGGAATTACTGGAAAGCAGTAAATAAGAGGACATTCAAACGAAAAACAATATTTTATCAAGTGTAGTGATAAATAAAAATATAATAAAAGTAGCAAATCATTAGTGCTTTGTTCAAAGAAGATATGTGCCAAAGGAAAATGTTCTGTGAACAGAGTAAAAAGGAAAAATTACGCCTCCAAAGTAAGTAATGTTTTTGACAACATCCAAAAATAATAGTAAAATAAAATAGACGAAAAGTCATCTATCTTCTTCTATTTCGTAGGTATTGAACTAGGAATAGACTGCTCATAGACCACTAGATCCTAGAGTAGCAAAGAATTTCCATGGATTACTAAGGAATCGTTAGAAAAGAATTAAATAGTAGGCACTGCACTGATGTACAATGTGAGCTAGAAAAATAGGAAAAATAGACCAGAGGATTAACTAGGAGACTAGATAAACCAAGATGAACAACAAATAGGATGGACTCAGTGTAATAATATCAAGTAAGTACAAAACAATACAATATACAAGGTAATAAATTAATATATGCATAATGATCAACAACATCTATTATTTTAGGAATCCTAGACCAAACTAGATCATAGAGAAATTATAAACACAACCAGGAGGATGTACTACAGCCATGGAAACTACTTAGGATTACCAAAATGAGGTAGGTATAAAAATAATAGTGAATTTATACCGATATAGCCATTAGCAATGTCATACAACAAAGCATATTTTCTAGGTCTAATACAAAATCATAGACAAATGTTAGAACGATACCAATAGTAACAAAACAATCACTAGAGATTGCTCCAATGGATTTTAGCAATAAAGGTTAATTTTGGTAAAGGAGTTAATTAGAAATAATGAAGTTATGAAATGATGTACCACCACGTGATCACCATATGGAAACTATAATGTAAAAGGCAAGTTATTTCTAATTTTCTATACAACTTTAACAATATTCTAATTTGTTCTTACTTTAAGAAGGAAGCAGAGCAACATACTCAAAAATTAGACAAAAAGGAGCAAAAATGGCAATACAGAGATAGATTGAAAATTTACTGAAACACACATATGGGTCTACTAGATAAGTTAAGCAAAATATAGGATAGGAGAGTTGTAACTTGGTTTTAAAATTAAAGTAAAGTTAAAACTTTATTAAGTAAAGGTCTGTATTTGTTTTTAATTTAATTTTAGATATTTTAAGTACCAAATTGCTATAGAAAAGTCCATTAAAAATAATAATCAAAAATAAAATATTTTCAAAGATTCACAGTGATGCTTTTAGCTACATAAAGCTGTAGTGTGCAACAATTGGTTTTTGCCCTAGCTCAGAGTTTCGAGAGTGTTGTCGGGGTCTACGAAAACATTATTTAGTAATTAAATCAAAGCTAAATATAATTTGGACGCCAGAAAGAAACGGACCTTCCAATCCCTCGTTATAAGGAGAACTTTATATAACTAAAACATCAAATCATTAATTAAATAAACAATTATTAATGTATTTTTCTGCCCAAAAATAAAAATAACGTACTGACGAAATTAAGATGTTACAACATAATTAGTTCATAAATAGTACAAAATTACTGCATTGAAATTTTTTGTCTAGCCCTTTTCGTTCTATGGGTGTGGTGTAGCTTCGGCTGGAAGCTACACCCCACTTTTGTTTAAAAAAAAAGGGCTAAAAAAGGACCTGGGAAACAAAGGGGGACATAATTAGTTCATAAATAGTACAAAATTACTGCATCATTTTTTTCCTAACCCTCACGGTTCTATGGGGGTGTAGCTTTCACTAGAAGCTACACCCCCCTTTTTCAAATCGAAAAAAAAGGTAGAAAGAGAGTGGTACAAAATTTTATTTTTGGGGGCAAAATTAGTTTAGAATTACTACGAAATTTCCACATTGATTGATTTTTTTTATTATCTTTTATGGGGGGTGTGGCTGCACGCACCTATTTTTTAAATTCTTTAAACTTAAAAAAATTTATATCTTTCATTTGCTGTCAGTTCCAAATTTTTTTAAACTGCTATTTTAATCATAATTCTTTGAATATAAAGCAACAGTCTTTTTTGTGATTTTTTATAGTTTCCCTAAGGATTTTGAAACAAGAAGAAAGTGGCTTCTTGTGTTTGGGCAAGCCCAAAAATATTTAAAAGTGAAAGATCCATGGATATGCTCGGACCACTTTCATCCCGGGAATGATTTTATAAAAATGGGCCAACGTCGGCAGCTTAGACCAGAAAGAGTTCCACAATTGAATCCGCCCCTTTTTGTTAAATCTTCCTCGTCAACCAGCAGCCTTGTTTCTTTTTTCTCAACACCTAAAAGTCTTATGAGGTTTGTGTTTTCCTTAGTTTATATTTTTGGACTTTTGTTTTTGTGGTATTGTAACCGGCCTTGCTTCTATTTTTTTTGCAAAAAAACATGTAGGAGATGTTTAAAATGATTTTTTTTGTTGTTTTCACAGTAACCAAGACATAGATTTTACTGCACTTGTAGCAGATCAAGATCATGTTATGGAGAACATTGACACTGCTGAGCCTGCCCAAATGAATATACTTAATTTAACTGAGTAAGCAGTAAAAATAACTTCTTTGTTTTTAACTCGCCAACATTGCTCTTATTTAATATTTATGCCATGCAAGAAGGTTTAAATCTGGTAAATTAGGTACCTAGTATTACTTGAAACAGAAAAACACTTACCTATCTTCCTTTTTTGTAAATTTTTTGCTTTTAGGTGTCACAATAACCAAGATATGGAATACCCAGCAGTTAGAGCCAATAATAATGACGCTGGACCAGCTACTGCATCTGGAGTAAATATTCCTAATTTAATTTGGTGAGCAAAAAAATTCTTATCTGGATTGATTAAAAAAAATTATTTTGTTTTTACTTCTTTTTATGTTTAAAAGTTATAACACAGTTAGAACAAAGACTTTACCATTGACAAAAATTAACACACTCATTTTTATTTATTTAATACTTGAAAAGCCAGGAAACAAGTCATGAAAATCTAAATTTTGCTTTTAGGTGTCAAACTAACCAAGATATTGAATTCCCAGCCAATAAAAATGTCGCTGGACCATCTACTGCGTCTGGAGTACATATTCCTAATTTAATTGGGTGAGCAAAAAAATGTCTTATTTAAATTGCTTGAAAAAAAAATCCTTTTGTTTTTACTTCTTTGTGTTTAAAAGTTATAACAAAGTTCACCTAAATAGTAGTTTTTAATTAAAGAGAAATACTATATATTATTTTTGATGCCAAACACTAGGGGGTCTATATTTTATAGTATCTAAGATACCGAGTGTCGAAAAAATCTAATTACCTATCAGATTTAAATTGCGTAATATAAAAAAGTGGTGAATCAAATTTTATAATAAAACATACCTATATGATATAAACATAAACATAACATTTAAAAGCTACATATGTAAGTATGTAAAATATTTTAATTTATTTAAAAAATGATATTGTGCTTAAAAAATTATTTATTATTATTCTTGAAACTACCAATTTGGTTAACTAGGTAAATATATCTCAAATGATAAATATTCAGCTTTGTGAACGTAGGTATGTTCTGAAATTTATTGTTTATTGCCTTTTACAAATTTTAAAAATTACTCTTTTTCCCTAACTCTTCATTTATAAAGTAAACGTTGCCAAAACATGTGTGATAAAATTTAACGTAATTTTCAATTTTTCTTCAATTAAACTAAACACCAATTAAAAAATTAATAGATTTTTAAGTAATATTTTTTTTTGATTTTTTTAACCTTTAGTCATATTTTATACAGGATGTCCAAAAAGCCTGAAAACATCCAGGTTTTTCGAAAACTACTAAAATTAAAAAAAAAACCGAACCGAACCGAACCGACACATCGATTTTGTTTGCGAGGGGGACACTTTTTGGCTATTTTAAAATTTGTGTAGCATGCACCTCCTTCAAAAGGGAAGCTTACCCTTATATTTTCATTAGCGAAAGTGGACAAAGTATTTTTACAATCATGTCAAATTTCAAAAATCTATTGAATAGTTCTTGAGTTATTTGCTTTAAAACTTTTAAATTTAACATGGGCTAATAAAATAAAAACTTAATCATAATTTTATATTTTTCGGATTTAATTTTTAGTTTATTATTCCATGTTAAATTTGGAAATTTGAAAGCATGTTTGTCAAAAACTAAGCGATGTATTTTCAAAATTTTTAGAAGACCTTTAAAACGACCCACTTTCTTTATTTAAAATATAGGGGTAAATCTTAACCCTTAAAGGGGATGCATGATATAAAAATTTCAAAGTAGCAAAAAAATTGTGCCCTTTGCAAACAAAATCGACATGTCTCGGTTTTTTTTTAAATTTTTAGTAGTTTCCGAAAAACCAGTGGTTTGGAACCAACTCATTTAAAATTCAGAAGTGTGTTTATTTTCTTATCGCTGTCTTGTGCTTCAAACATCCCTTTTTTTAGCAAATTTTGACAAATATTTTGTGTCAAACAGTAAAGGAATTTTGTGAAAATAATTGCAAAATTTTTTTGTATTTAAATTAGTTTTTGACTTAAGTAAAACAAAAACAAAAAATTTAAATGTAGTCACTTGTTTTTGGATTACACTGTTTATAGATTAGATGCATTCCCCATATCTATTCAGTGCAGTTTCTTGCTTTGAAATAAGTTAAGGATTTAGGATAAGCATAATTAAAAAATATTTATAGGGTTAGCATGAGTTTAACCAGTATCTACAAAAAAAAATAAAGTTTTTATTTTTTTATTTTAGAAAAAACACATCTGATAGTTCGTCTTCGACAAGTTTGCCCCAGGATGAAAATGTCAACGAAAAGGTGGGTTAATTTTATCATTGCTAAAATAGACGTTTTTATTTAAGTTATTATACCTACAAAGCTCTGAAGTCCACTTATATATCCTTTTTTTTTTAGAAAACGAGGATATGTGGGTGATATGAGTACTAGTGACTTTTCTACCCCTAAAAAAGCTCACAAAAATTTAGCAACAGTTAAATCCTGTGTAAATGCCCAAAGAAAAATTATTCGTGGTCTTCGGCAAACTGTTAGGAGACAGAGAAAAAAAATTGCCACACTTAATGAACTTCTAAATCATTTAAGAAAAACTGCCCTCATTTCTGAAACGTCAGAAGAAACTATCAGAGTAAGTGATATAATTTTTTATTTTTTTGTTATTGTTAAAAGAAAAAAAATTGTGGGCAAATCTTTAAAAGGGGAATAGTAGTAGCTCGTATGCTACCCGAGAGTTTCGGCTTTGTCGGGTACTCCTTAGTATGACCGTAACCAGTATTAAGGTACGATGAATGGTGAAGATGTCTGTTTTTTTTTTGTCTATATTCACTATGCCCTCGCAATATCCTTTTTAGTTTATTCTATAACTCAAATATGCAAAATATGAAATTCTGTATATTTTGCCTCAAACCCGAGGCTACTGTGACTGATACTGCAATTTGGCAGTTGGTTTGTTTTCAGTAAATTTTAAATAGTAATTTTTTCAAGGTCAAAATTTTCCCTGGTGTATGTATCTAAAACCTTTGTGGTAAATTTTGTATTAATTAAACTAGACATTTTTTAAAACCAAAAGAAAAACCTCGGAAAGAAATTCTGTATATTTCTGCTTATGAAAAGCTCAGTTATATTAAAACTAGCGTTAAATATTTGGGTATAAAGTTCGCTCGGTCAACTAGGCAGTCTCGTGCGGAAAAAGTGGATTTTCTACACTTGATAGGAAAATAGCTATTTCTGCTTTTTAATGTTATCAAATAAAAGTGGAAAAAAATGTTCAAGCCCTCTCCAAGGCAATTTTTCGTATATGTCACTGCTTTTTATTAAAAGTATGGAGGTAAGACAGTATTTTATTAAAGGAGCCATAAAATATTAAAAAGAAAATATCTTTTGGGATAACTTTTTGAACCAGATATTGGACGAAGAGGAGAACTGATATTTCAATAAATTTTTTAAAACTATCAAAGTATTAGGTTTTTTATCGGTAGTTTAGAGTCATTTCGGCACCTGTTTTTTTTTTAGTAGAGGTTTAAAATGGGTCATCATTTTTTTGTCAAGAAGTTGTGGATGTTCTAAAGAAATGCGCATATCTCTGAAACGGTTGGATCTAAAAATCTGAAGAAATAGTGGTAATACAATAAACTATATTACATTAGATAAGTTCAATTTCTCCGGTCAGTTACAACTGACATTTAACAATGTATCACTTTAGCCCCGCATGGGTATCACATTGTGTTGCAAATTGTGCATATTACCATTTTTACAGAAAATTCGGTCAAATCGTTTAGGAGTTAGGATGTAAAGTTTATATTTTTTATCATAATTACCCCGATTGACCCTATACGAGCTACTTATATCCCCCTTTTGAGGATTTGTCCATACAATTTCTTTTTTTTTCTTTTAGTCTTTTTACTGTATCCTTGCAATATCCCTTTCAATTTATAAAAAAAATATGTTGTGCAAGAAATTACCTATGTGATATATAATCATTTGGCGGTGGTAAATTTTTTTTTCTTGTAAAACCCTTTTTTCCCTTATTTTCTTATTTTTCCCTCTATCACCCATTAAAATAAGTCATACTTTTTACACCATGTGTTTGGATAGACCATGAGAGCGCTTTCTATAATATGGAAACAGTTTGATATACACCCAGGAATTTTAAAAATATCGCACCCTCAACAGAAACGGCACAATTCAAAATGTTTCTTTTTGCACTTTTTGCCATAAACCGATACCATCTTTTGATAGCTGGTTAAAGTAATTTTAAATTTTAATTTTGAAGGAATATATCTTGCCCTTACTTTTATTCAAATTCAAATTTTTTCAAATTCAAATTAATAAACTAAGATAGCCTTAGTTATGCTCCAGAATGATTTTTTTAGTTGTGTTATTTTCGTTATAAGGGTTCGATAGGTCAGATTAAGCATTTATGTCAGGTTTTTATAAATTGGAAGCTGCCAGAAAAAAAAAACTAACTTTTACATGCATGCATATGATGTAATTGTGATAAAAATAAAACAATTATTTTTTTTTTAGGCAACTGTTACTGGGCCTGCCCTTGATGTTTTCCAACGAATGCTTAAAGGACGTAGAACTTAAAAATACAAGAAGTTTTGGCCTTACATTGGCCTTTTATTCGCCAAGGGCATATAATTACATAAGGAAAACTTTCAATAGATCCCTACCACACCTTGCCACAATTTCAAAATGGTATAGATCAGTTGATGGTAGTCCGGGGTTCACTGCATGCTTCAACATTAAAACAAAGAGACTCAAAACATCCACTTCTTTGTAACTTGGTAATGGGTGAAATGTCACTTCGTAGACAAGTGGAGTGGACAGGAAATGAATTTGTTGGATATGTTGATATAGGAACAAATATAGAAGGGGATGTTGTTATTGAGGCTAAAGAGGTTCTGGCTTTCATGGCGGTGTGCATCAACGGTTCATGGAAAATTCCTGTTGGATATTTTTTGTTAGATGGTTTGTCGGCTACTGAGAGGGCAGGGCTTGTGAAAAGATGTTTAGAGTATATCCATGAAAGTGGAGTGACTGTATTGTCTCTGACTTTTGATGGCGCTCCTGTTAATTTTGCGACAGCACAACAACTAGGAGCAGATTTTTCCAACGGTCACAACCTAAAAACGTATTTTGAACATCCTGTTACAAAAAATAATATCTACATAATGCCAGATGCATGCCACATGATAAAGTTGATTAGAAATTGTTTTGGAAGTCAACAATACCCAAATAGTTTGACAGATGAAGCAGGAAGAGCAATAAATTGGAACTTTGTGCAAAAATTGGTAGAAAAGCAAACGTTTGAAGGACTGCATGCGGCCACAAAAGTAAAAATGAGACATTTGCAGTGGCAAAGAGAAAAAATGAAAGTAAGATTTGCTACTCAAACTTTGTCCAAAAGCGTAGCTGATGCGATAACGTTTTTAAGAGAAGATCAAAAATCTGCAGACTTTATTAGTTCAGAAGGAACATCAGATTTTATTATTCTATTTAATGATATATTTGATATATTTAATTCCAGAAGCAATTTTACTAAGTATATATTTAAAAAACCTTTATCATTGCACACTGAAAAAACATTTTTTCAGTGTTTTGATAACGCAACAAAATATATTAACAATATTAACATGAATGGAAAAGAGGTGCTTAAATCTCAACGAAAAACGGGATTTTTAGGATTTTTAGGACAAAAAACTTTTAAAATATATTTTGACTCACAAATTTTCCCAAGACTATTTGGAGTTATTCTTTGGAGCAATCAGAAGCAAGGGTGGATTTAACAACAACCCGACAGCAAGACAGTTTCAGGCTGCATATAAAAGGTTATTAGTTCACGCTGAAATCAGGGGACCCGATTCTGGAAATGCAAGAAATCTGGATAATATTTTTATTTTAACTTGTGTATCTGGCATAACAAAAACCGAAAATGGTGAAGATTTGCAAACCAATCAAGACTATGTTAGGTATACTGATGAAATAAAAAATGAACTTTTGACTTACACAAATTCAAATGCATGGCATCTGACAGATTATGTTGAAGATATTGTGGCATATATTTCCGGATATGTGGCTAGAAGCCTTAATAAATGCTTAACTTGTCCCAAATGTAAATTTATATTAGAAGATCCTCAATCTCGATTGCAACAAAGAAAAACTTATGGAAAGCTTTTTAAGGCAAGTTCTTTCCTCGTAGATATTTGTAAAGAAGGTGAGAGAACCTTTCGTTTTTTCTGCAAAACCCAAAACATCTTTAAAAAAAATATTCAAAATTTGGACCATATTTTGATAAAAATACACTAGAAGTTTTGCCGTCCACAGTTTTTAACGTCTTTGAGCAACATATTTTTGATGATGAGATAACCTCTAACCATGGAGTACAATTGATAAAACTAATTCTAAAAAATTTCTTCAAAATTAGAAATCATCATGAGAACATGAAGCACTTGGATCTTGCAAAAAAAAATCGTACCAGAAGTATAAATACAAAGACCATTTTATTTAGAAATGAATAAAATACCACCCGTGTAAAGTGGATACCAAGTTTGTGCGTCAGAGAAAATGTCATCTTTTTCTTTTGTCCACCACTGATTTCAGAGACTTCGACACAAAAAAGTGATTTAATATTTAGGCACCCATTGTACTAGGTCCCTTGTTTAAAATGTTGGGCAAACACTACACTAAAAATTAACCATAAACATATTCAAATCCATAACATTTGAAAGTTTATTTGAAAGATTGTGACATGTTATGGACCAAGTACGGCGTAAAAAGATGGACTTTGGTACGGCGAACTTGGCACAAGTGGCAACCCATTTTTAAATGATGGATCAGATATAACAAATTCAACGTTGTGGCATAACAGCAACCTTAAATAAAAATTAACCATGAACATATCCAAATTCAAATCCATAACATTTAAAAGTTTATTTGAAAGACTGTGACATGTTGTGGACCAAGTACGGCGGAGAAGATGGACTTTGGTACGGCGAACTTGGCACAAGTGGCAACCCATTTTTAAATGATGGATAACAGCAACCTCAAATAAAAATTAACCATGAACATATCCAAATTTAAATCCATAGCATTTGAAAGTTTATTTGAAAGATTGTGACATGTTGTGGACCAAGTACGGCGGAGAAGATGGACTTTGGTACGGCGAACATGGCACAAGTGGAACCTATTTTAAAATGATGGATAACAGCAACCTCAAACAAAAATTAACCATGAACATATCCAAATTCAAATCCATAGCATTTGAAAGTTTATTTGAAAGATTGTGACATGTTGTGGACCAAGTACGGCGGAGAAGATGGACTTTGGTACGGCGAACTTGGCACAAGTGGCAACCAATTTTTAAATAATGAATCAGATATAACAAATTACACGTTATGGTATAACAGCAAGCTTAAATAAAAATTAACCATGAACATATCTAAAATCAAATCCATTATGTTTGGAAGAACTTCGCATAAGTAGCAACCTTTTGTTATGAGGCTAAAGGTATAGCAAATTCAACGTTTCATAACAGCAATATTAAGTGGGTACAATTTTAAATAGAGAAAAAACGTAAAAAAAATAAGGTTTATTAACTATTAATTGGAATTGGCATCAAACTGAACATGGTGGAGATTTACAAACCAGTCATTTTATTAAATATTTGGATAAAATAAAAAAAACCCTATGTTAGCTCCCGCTAAATTTCGCAGTTGTTTTTAAAATTTTAAAACCACACAATTGGATGACGGACAGAGTACATTTTACGCGCATTGGACATGCGCACCAAGAATCAGTGAGATCCTTTTCTACCGCCTCGAGAAAATGGCGTGTTAATTTCTTTCTCCAATTATTACAAATTTCTACACTTAAAAGTGCTCGATTTTGGTGTACTGAAGCATAGAACTAGAAACTTCAGCCCCTCAGCTACGTGGTGCCATCATTAGATCAAGACAGGGGCCCCTGGAACGTGGAGAAATTGGCTGCAAACTGGTGAGTGCTTTGTTTCTAATTTTCGTTGTGTGGTAACAGCAATTAACCTATGGACCTTAATTATTTCGTGATTTCGTATCGAGTCCACTGCAGTTATCGTTTTTCTAATTGCGGGCAGACATAAAGTGTTCCTTCGAATATTTAAATTTACTCCATACGACGGTATTAATAAGTCGGCCATTTCATTTTCACATTTTCGCCGAGATCACACGGCCTTGAATTTTGCTAATCGTATTGAACCGAGAGAGATTTTCGTTCGACCTTCGGTTTCGGCGCAGTTCACCTGTTTTCGGTCCGCTGCTATGGTAACGCAGGGTCTACCGCGTGGTCATTTCAGTAAACAAAAATCGAGAAGCAATCAAAACAAACAAGCACGATTTCTGTGATTAGATTTGTTCCATACCATTTCGATATTTAAAACAATTTTCATCAATTGCGATAAATTAGTGCATATTTTCGACAATTCGTCATTTTTTTCTATTTCAGAAGCATTAATTTAGCGTTATTTGTATATTTACCGACAATTTCGTCATTTCAAAGGTAAAATCATGTCTATCAAAAAAGCCGTGCAAAAACGCAAGGGTTTTTATCTGCGATCACCGAGTGTTATGTGTTTTCACAAACCGCGGCAACGGACGCAAAAGCGAGAAACGAGTTTCAAGTGAGGTATTCCGAAACCTTCGATAAATGCATGTTGGCACATAATGATGTCATTATGATGATAGACGACTCGGACGACGAGGAGTTTAAAACGCAAGATGCGATCCTTTCAGAAGCTCGTAAATATTTTTATGCGTGTAAAGGGGTTTATTCTGAAATATTTCCGGTTGAGGTTCCATCCTTTTCGCGATCATATGTTCGACAAAACTCAAAGAGTTAGGTATTCCCATATTTCGAGGTGATAAAAAATTATGGCCAAGCTTTTTCGATCTTTTTAATAACATTATAGATCAAAATCGAAGTCTAAGTAACGTCCGAAAACTTCAATATTTATTTTCATATCTCGAGGATGAGCCTTTAAAATTGATATCAGGGATTAATTATCTGATCAAAATTATAAAATTGCTTACGACAAATTAGTCAATAGGTATCAAAACAAGCGAGACCTCGCAAATGATGCTTTAAGCACAATTATGAACTCTACATTAAAAAACGAGTCAGCTAAAGAATTGCGTAATTTAATTGACACCTTTTCAGAATCCCTAGAAATTTTAAAATCACTTAGCTTTGACGTTGACAGTTGGGACTTTATTATTTTTTTCATTCTGTTAGAAAAATTGGATATTCCGACGCGTTCAAATTTCGAAATGAGTCACGCCAATACTAATACCGAAATTCCCACTTTTCAGTCACTTTTTCAATTTCTAGAAAAAAGATGTAGAGTTTTGGAATCACTTCCTCAATCAACAGCACCCAAAAAGGTGCCTACCTATCAAAAATCAAATTCTATGCCAAATCAGTTTGGGCAAAAGCCTACCTATAAATCATCCAATTCGCCTTTTATAGGACTGGCTGGCACCTCAACTAATTCAAGTACGGGAATAAAATGTTTCCGGTGTAATCAAGGTCACGTGCTTTCGAAATGTCAAACATTTCTTGACCTCTCACCTATCGAGCACCTATCTTTCGTCAAGCAGAAAAAATTATGTCTAGCGTGTTTTCATCCCTCGCATGGGGTAGACACGTGCAAATCAAAATATTCATGCAGGACTTGCAATAGTAAAAGGCACCACACTTTAACTCATATCTTAGAAACTAATAAGGAGTCTGGAAGCCAAGATACTAGTCCTGTCATTCACACGCCACCTGTCAATAATCTTCATGTGTCATTAAATACCTCAGGACCTTCAGGTACCTTTCTTTTATGCACCGCCATAATAGATGTTATGGACGGTTGCGGAAATTTTCAACCTGTAAGGGCACTGCTTGATTCTGGATCACAGACAGGATTCATCAGTGAAAAGTGTATTCAGCGTCTTAATCTTCCTAGGCGAAGTTACACCACTGAAATATTCGGATTAAATCAAATGTCTTCTCTTACTTCCAAAGGGCTCGTTCAATGTCACATTAAGCCACAAGGACAGGTCACTCCTTTACTTAATTTCGAAGCAATTGTTGTTCCACAACTAGGTTCCAATATGCCTACATTCACTTTGAACGATAATCAGTGGAAACACTTGGAAAACCTTAAACTTGCCGACCCATTTTATTTCAAATCTAGACCTGTGGACCTAGTTATTGGTTGCGAGCTATTCGCACAGATATTCAAGGAGGGCAGGGTTCTTGGACAAATAGGGCGACCTTCAGCCCTTGAAACCATCTTTGGCTGGGTCGTCATGGGAAAAGTTGACGAAGTAGGTAATCTTACGGAACGAACCAGTTGTTTTTTAACGAGTCATTCACCTCCTTTGGAGGTCATTATCCCTAGTTTTTGGGAAATCGAACATTTGCCTAAAAAACAAATCTTATCAAAGGAAGAAAAACAAGCGGAATCAATTTTTACTGCGAGTGTCGTACGGCAACCGAGCGGTAGATTCATGGTAGATCTTCCGTTTAAAGATAAAATAAACCCTGACCTAGGAAATACTTATCCGCAAGCTTATCGTAGATTTTTACTTCTAGAAAATAGATTACTCAAAAATCCTGATCTGTACACTGCCTATTCTAGTTTCATGCAAGACTATATCGATTCTAATCACATGAGTCTAGTTTTACCTAGTCAACCAAAAGTCGACGTATCATGTTTTTTGGCACATAATTGCGTACTAAAGCCGGAAAGCTTAAGTACAAAATTAAGGGTAGTCTGGGATTGTTCGGCAGTCACCCCAAAGAATATTAGTCTCAATGACACGTTGTTATCTGAACCGAAACTTCAAAAAGATATTGCTTCTTTACTCCTTACGTTTCGTCTTAATCCTATTGCCTACATTACTGATATCAAACAGATGTTCCGTCAGGTCCTTATCAATCTTTATCACCGTCCTTATCAAAGGATATTGAGGACGTTTTCTCCACAGGACCCACTTTCAGTGTGGGAACCTTCTACTGTCACTTTTGGCATGACATGCTCACCCTTTCTAGCCATGCGTACATTAAATGAGCTGGCAGAGAGAGAAAAGGAACGTTTTCCTATGGCTAGTACTGTTCTAAAAACGTCAATTTACATCGACGATATCTTGGGAACTAGTCCTTCGCTTTCTGAAGCCGTTTCCCTACAGATGGAACTCAATGATTTGTTAAAGTCGGGAGGATTTGAACTTAAAAAATGGGCAAGCAATTGTCCTGAGTTATTGGCAACATTACCAGAATCCGATCGTCAAATGCCTCTCTCTTTTGACAAGGATGAACCACACTTTATCAAAGTTTTAGGGCTTCAATGGCATCCAAAAAACGAAATTTTTTCTTATCAATGCCGAATAAAGGACAAACCCCCAACTAAACGTTCTATTTTATCTATCATAGGAACAATCTTCGATCCCTTAGGTTTTCTTTGTCCCTTGTTGCTACAAGCAAAATTTATTTTGCAACAGTTGCGGATATCGAAAATAGGCTGGGACGAAGAACCAGATTCTTCTATCATCGACTCTTGGAACAAACTTCGTTCTGAATTCCCGCTTCTTTCCAATTTTCAATTACCCCGACAAATCAAACTGTCAAAAACCAATACCTGTCAAATCATCGGCTTCTGTGACGCTTCAATTCGAGGCTACGCAGGCGTCGTATATTTTCGTGTAGAAGAGTCAAAGTCACAAACTTTGGCTAGGCTAGAACTCCTAGGCGCATTTCTTTTAAGCGAATTAATTGACTTCGTTTTATCTAGCTATGAAGGAAAAATAACTTTTACAAATATCGTTACTTTCTGCGATTCGCAAGTCGTATTGCACTGGCTTTCATCCCCTCCTAATCGCTGGCAAACCTTTGTTGGAAATCGAGTCAGTAGAATCCAAGAAATCATTCCCTCAAACTCATGGCGCTACATTCCTTCTGCTTTAAATGCAGCCGATATTGCGTCACGAGGGGCCACCCTTTCACAGCTCATTTCACATGACATGTGGTGGAACGCACCGTCGTTTTTGTGGTCTCCCGAAAACGAATGGCCCGATTTTCATAAATCAAAAATGCCGATTGATTTCGGAGATATTAAGCTGGAGGAAAAGCCAAAGGTCTGTTGCAATGCGATAATTGACGTTAACTTCTTAGATCAGCTTCTTATCAAATATTCATCTATCAAAAATTCAACGTATCATTTGTTATGTCCTTCGAATAGTTAACCTTTTTTAAAACCATTTCTATCAAAAACCCACTAATCCACCGGACCAAAAAATTATTTTTGAAAATATTGTTTTTCCTACCACCGGTGAGATGCAAAGTGCGTTATACCTTCTTATCAAACGCGTTCAAGGTTCTTGCTTTTCTGAGCTTTTTTCCGCGTTATCTAAGGATAAACCAATACCGAAACCTTTTCGAAAACTTTCACCTTTTCTTGATGAAAATAATATTATTAGAGTCGGTGGTAGATTACAAAAATCTGACCTTTTGTCTTATTCTGCAAAACACCCCGTCTTACTTTCGAGTAACCATCGTTTAACTACTCTTCTTATCGAGTCCACTCATAGACAATACCTTCATCCTGGGTTTAGAACATTACATAATCTGCTTTTACAGCAATTTTGGATATTATCTGCCAGACGGGCAATTCAAAGAACCATATCCAAGTGCTTGCAATGTTTAAGAATCAACCCTAAACCCTATAGACCGCCCATAATGAGTTCTCTTCCCGCTCATCGAATCAATCAACTTAAACCTTTTTCGAGTGTAGCTATCGACCTTTGTGGACCTTTCTTTGTGATTCCTCATCGTTACCGTGGTTGAAAAGCTTTCAAATCGTATGTCTGTGTGTTTGTCTGTACGGCCACACATTGCGTGCATTTGGAATTAACCATGGAACTGTCCACCGAAGGGTTTGTAGGTGCATTCCATCGATTCATTTCCAGACGTGGAAGCGTGACGCAATGCTGGTCAGATCAGGGCAGTAATTTTATAGGATTTCGTAACCAATTACTTGATTACGCAAGAAGTGCGTCCACCAGACTTTCTATTCGTTGGCATCTGGGACCTCCTCTCAGTCCGCATTTCAATGGCCTAGCAGAAGCTGGCGTCAAAAGTTTTAAAACTCACTTTGTTCGAGTAGTCGGCGACCAGAAGTTGTCCATCATGGAAATTTCCACCCTTACATGTCGCTAGAAGCCGTACTTAATAGTCGCCCTTTATCTCCTGCCTCTTCAGGCCCACACGATCTTCAACCTCTTACCCCTGGGCATTTTTTGACCCTTGAACCCCTTAATTCAGAAATTCCGGAGACAGATTTGTCCGAGGTTCCCCTAAATCGGCTCTCGAGATGGCAACTAATCCAAAAACTACATAATGATTTTTGGAAACGGTATTCTGTAGAGTATTTGCATACGCTACAACAGCGACACAAGTGGGCTGATTCGTCCCCAAATATCAAATTAAATGATTTGGTTATCATAACGAGTGATCACATCCAATCACCTTTGAAATGGCCAGTCGGTCGGGTTCTCGAATTGCATCCCGGCGGAGACGGTCAAGTGCGTGTAGCGACGGTACGAACGGCTACCGGTGTTTACAAGCGGCCAGTTGTAAAACTGTGCCTCTTGCCGAATTAAAAGTAATTTTAATTTTTTCTACCTATTACCGGGTATTACAATAGGTTTTTCTTTATTTTTATTTTTTTTGAATTTTTTGTTTGTTTGTTTTGCCTTTTTCAGGTTTTCGTTATCTCTAAATGAACTTACGATACTTATCTGTTTTCCATTCATTTATATTTATCGGTCGATCATTTTTTCTTATATCTATATCTGTCCGGTTGATATTCTAAAATTGTGTGTTTTGGAGGGCAGTTATGTTAGCTCCCGCTAAATTTCGCGGTTGTTTTTAAAATTTTAAAACCACACGATTAGATGACGGACCCGCCTCGAGAAAATGGCGTGTTAATTTCTTTCTCCAACTATTACAAATTTCTACACTTGAAAGTGCTCGATTTTGCTGTACTGAAGCATAAAACTAGAAACTTCAGCCCTTCAGCTACGTGGTGCCATCATTAGATCAAGACAGGGGCCCCTGGAACGTGGAGAAATTGGCTGCAAACTGGTGAGTGCTTTGTTTCTGATTTTCGTTGTGTGGTAACAGCAATTAACCTATGGACCTTAATTATTTCGTGATTTCGTATCAATATATTTATGTTTGTTCGCGCTTTCATTAATTAAAATATATACAGTCCACTGCAGTTATCGTTTTTCTAATTGCGGGCAAACACCCTATCGTTGATGAGCAGCAACATTAAGTTACTAGTTGAATTAATTCCAGATATAGATATTTTAAACAATTTCATTGCTGCAAGAAAGTAACAGTAAATATCTGAATCACATTCTGGTCGAATAGATTACCCATACACTGCACAAAGTTAATAAGCATTGTGGATTAGGCCTCCGGGGGAAACCACGTAAAAAGAAAACGCGCCTAAACTTTACCTCAATTGGTGGTGTGGAAAAAGTTTATTTTTATTAATAAGAATGTAAAGAAAAACAATATTAAATTATTAAGTAAGTACCTAATAAAATTTTTTATTTTAACTCATTTTTTTGTTTTATTTATTTTTTAGTTTTTTTATAAAAACATAAAATAGCATACCTATTAAACAAGGCATAAAGTCATGCGTTTTTATTCCCCAGCGAATTGTAGACTTAACTTTGCTCAGGTCACAAATTTTAATCCTAGTGATAAGAATACTTGTTTTAATCTTTTGGTTACAAACATTGTCTTCCCTGCTTGTTGTTTTAAACATGTTCTATCTTTATCCCTTCTTTTGTATGTAAAAAGTAAAAGAATTAATCTATATATAGTTTCATATAATAAAATAAAGATATAATTCGTGATTTCTAAAATCTGACACATGAATAAAATTGCAAAAATGCCAAAAGGAAATTTTATATAAACCTCGAGGAATCCCTGTCGACAGTTTATAGCCCACTTTGCTTGTGTTATAAACTTTACATTAGTAATTTTTATTTGCTACTTTTATAAAATACATTTTGATGTTCCCACTCATTATCATATATACGTATTTTGTGTGTGCTCAATGTATGCATATGAGCTTATTTTTTCAACATATTCGCGGAAAATAAATGATTGTATTACGATATAATTTTTCAGCGCATTCGCCAAAAAGATTGATGTGTTAAATATTTTAGTGTATGATACCAGCACGCCACAGGAGACGATTTTTTGCGCAGTTGCCATTTTAGAGTCAGTCGCTATTTTTATCTTTTGCTAGCATATTGCGATAAAATTTAATGTTGGCTTCAATCCATTTTTAATCGATTATATAGGCTTGCTTCGTCTCCCAATTTTTTTGAAGTCTGTGGTATGTATTTATGATTATGTAACTGATGCCAATGTTCTTATTTGTTTTACTTGGCATTGACAGCTTTGATATTGTTAAAAATACTGAGGTGTTGATAAAGCTGACATGCTGGGTTAGCATACACTGCTCAAATTTTGAAAAAAATACTTTAAAGAGTCGTATCAGTTTTTTTTAAATCAGCTGTAGCTATGTGAAATTTTAGACTGTCTTAAATGAGAAACCCTTTCAGGTTTGGAAGTATTAATAAAAAATGCTTCGAAAAAAGCATGGTAAAGAAACGAACTAAGAAAAAAACTACAAACAAAAGATAAAGATTACGAAAGAAGAAAAATCAATCAAAAACAAGAGTGGTCGAGATACGTTTTATAATAAACATACAACCTACCAAACAGTGACATTTAACTGACAAGACAAGTAACAATCAATAAACAAGTTTTTATTTGTCAACGCCCGGTAAGAACACATAAATAAAACAAATAAAATTCATATAGTTAAAGGGTGTCCCATAACTTATCGGCCATAGTGTAACAGGTGACATTTCCCTGCTTTTAAGATACAGAATGTTTAAAGGTGGGAGGGGAAAAAGAGTTTTACAAAAAAAGATAATCTGCCACCACCAATTGATTATTTGGCTTATTATGATTCAAAAAATGTATTTTTTTTAAATAAAATAAGAGATTGTGGAAATACAGGTGGTATAAATATTCTAATTGGTAAAAAATAATCATATTTGAAACCTCTATTTTTTCGTAATTTAACTTTTTTTGGGAAAAGAGTTTTGACCCATTCTTAATATAATTTGTTTATTACAAATGACCTCCTCTATTACCTATTGCACTATGGCCGTTAAGTTATGGGACATCCTATATAAGTTTTGCTTCTAGTTTTATAAACATAAAAGCAACAAAATTAGATTAAAATAAATAATTTTTTTCTTACCCATAAGTAGCAAAATTGGCATACAAACTTGTCACTTTATCAACCATATATCTCTCTCTGGAAAACTTTTTACTGTTGTTAAAAAACGGGAAAATTTCTGGTATATCAAATAAGTAGATTAAGTCGTCATGATGGACAGCTCCTAAAAAATATATAAAATCTGTAGAAAAACAACTGTGTAATAATAAAAACTAAGTGTTAGTTTTTATGTTGTAATTATTATACAGTGTGGAACAGCCAAATGAAATAACTTTGATAACGAATAAATGAAGGCGTGTTGGGAAGAACGCTTGGACACGTCGATTTGTATTTAAAAAAAAATTATACAGGGTGTGTCATATGACAGTGGCCAATACCAACTTTCTTATTTTAAATGCAACTCCCTGTATATTATTTGTGTTTCAAATTCTTCATAAAATTCTAGACATAATTCATGTATAATGTCCTATACCTAAGCAGAGTTGTCAGGTACTTCAAGTACAGTACTTGAAATTGTACTTCAAGTACTGTACTTGAAGTATATCTACAATCTGGTAATTGTACTTGGTACTTAAAGTACTTTTAACAATGTACTTGATTATGTCAAGTAAAGTACTTTAAGTACATTCGAAGTACTTCAAGTACATTAAAAGTACTTCAAGTACATTAAAATATTCTTGAAGTACAATGTAGATATTGGTGAGATATAATTTTCATGCGCCGAAGACAAGTGGTAACCTAGGGTAGGGTTGTGTTTGTTTGTCCGGTTTTTTTATCAACTCGGCAGGGTATTTTAGCAGCCTTAATAGATACGTCTTAATTAATCGCCCAAAAAATCGTAATATTAGGTACCCACTTATCCAAAGAATAATGCCTATAGAGTTAATAGTGAAATTCAAATTCAGAGGCAAATTCTCGTGCTATATGTTTCGAAACAGTGTGGTTCAATATATACGTCATCAATTCATATCTATATTTTCCGTTCAAAGAGGTGTAAATTGTGAATTTATTGTCAATATCTTAGTAAAAACTAAATAAAATTAAGAAACACTGTCTCAATTAAAAAAACAAAATTTTAACATTGATTTTTCAGCTAAAAAAAAAGTCAAAAAATTACATAAGATGTGTCATTCACTGTGATCCCAAGTAACATTATTACCACTCAAGGTTTTATTAATTTGGTTCCTAGGTTATTTAGAGGGTGCTGTTATGGGTTTTAGGATCAATTTGGCTACATAAAGGTAATTTATATTGCCAATTACCTAAAGGAGTGTTATATAACCAAAAAGTGGTTTATAAAGGGAGTATTATAAAACTGATATTCCTTCTGTGCCTTTTAAATACTTTTGGTTTTATTGATTTCTGATTTATAAAGATGGTCTTATAAAACCATGTTACCTAAAGTTTTTAAAAAGAAATAAATATAAACTTTGGTCATTTAGTTTTTTTCATTACTTTAGATCATCACAAAAGTGTTTTATAATAGAGCTAAAAGGTTATCTTATATCCTTTTGTTTTTCTAGTTATCAGTAGTTTAAAAGTAAATATGATTAGATAGGCGGCCATATGGAACCTAGTTTCCTTACGGTTTTTAAGAGTGGTAAATATAAACTTAAGAGTTTTGGTTTTTGCCATTACTTTTAGGCATTTTAAAAAGGTTTTATAGGAAGGCTTAAAGGTAATCTTAATTCTTTTGTATTTATTGTTACCCATAGCTGTATATTACATATTATTTAAATAGGCGGCCATATAAAACCTTGTTTCCTTAAGGGTTCTAACAGAAGTAAGTAAATACTTTCTTGTTTTATTTTTTTAGGTATTTCTTGTAAAAATAATAGATATACCTAGGTACAGATTGGTACCTACCTATTGCAAGATTGATTAATTAAAGCCCAATAATTAATAATTGTTGAGTTTCCGTCCTCCTGGGTAGGAAACCCAGGCCTAGATAAGACCTGGTTAGACGGCCAATATAAGAGGTTGCCCTCCAACCTGCAGGCACAACGAATATCATTGCACTGGCCCTCTCGATTGTGTCAAAATTGCACGATAAAAACATTTAAGTGTTGAATTATACGCTTTTAAACACTTTAAAAACAAATACAAAAAATTTAAGTGAGGTTATGTTGACTATGTTTACATTGTTCTTTTTTGTTGGTTTCATAAGGGCACTAAAAAATCCTTGTTGCGATACAGTAACAAATAAAACCAAGTGACCACTATAAAACCATAATGGCGTATATAAATTTATTTAAAAATCATTGTAAAGAGAAAATATTTATCTAGTCGTTTTAGCAGTGTTTTTTAACAATAATTTTACTTTAATTTTGATTTATGTAAACCAAACAGACCTTTTTAATGGTGAATAGTGTAAATGATTTTTTTTAACTTTAAATATTTGTTATTTTGTTATCAAAAAACTATTAAAAAGCATTCTTGAGATGGCGCGCTTGTTTTGAGAGCTTTTCAGATACGATTTTATCAGAAAAATTAATCTGGCAGGCAATTTGATCATCAACAAAACAACAAACTCGGTATATTTTTATGTGATAAAATAATTTTGGGACTCTGACATTTTTGGCAATTTTGTGACTTAAATTATTTTATATAGCCATTGTGGAAAACTTCTTTACTCTAAAGGTATTATGGTATTCAACAGAATCGCCAGGATACCAAATTACCAAATCTAGTTTTATAATAGGATAGAGGACGTTTCTGAGTTGCTTTTAGAACCTGGCATAATAGCTTTAGGCTCTAAAAGGTTTTATACTGGTGGAACCGCTAGAGGGCGAAGCTGGAGTTTATTTCTTATGGTTTTATAGTGAGTTTAATACATAGGTTGCCACCACCAACTAGGGAGTCCCATTTAGGAGGTCTAAGGGGTATATAAGGGTAATGGGAACGTGCTAGCGACCAAACATTGAAACTAATGGTTTTAATGAAAGGCGCTGGCAACCTTTTAGCTTCTGCTATAAATAAAGAAATGTTACTTGGGATGTTTGGAAACGAGGTAAAAGCTCATTTAATAACACATTTTATGTAATATTTTGACGTTTAGCTGAAAAATCAATATTAAAAAATCAATGTTAAATATTTGTTTTTTTAATTGAGACATCGTTTCTTAATTTTATTTAGTTTTTACAAAAATATTGACAATAAATTTACAATTTACACGTCACCAATTGATGACGTATTTATTGAACCACACTGTTTCGAAGCATATAGCTCGAGAATTTGCCTCAGTACTACTACAGCAGTCATGCGATCTATTGAGCGGTGTCGGTAGTACGGTAGTGCAGGTATATTGCACTTGCAGCTCGATTTTTGGGGATCCACCTACTCACCTTGCAGCAGACGTAATTTTTGTGTTAGATGGAGGTTGGTTTAAAGAATCCGAAAATTTATTTAGTCTCAAAATTCCTTGGATATTTAAGTTTTTAAGCAGTTTTGTGGGCTATTATAAAAATAGTACTTTCTATGAGTGATTTAGAAATTATTGGCGGTAAGACCAGTGCCCCAAGTGCTCCACCAAAAACGAAATAAGGCAAGGTAGGGTACGTGCATCCCGGATTTACAAGAGTTTTTTGTAGGTTTTTTGTAAGAGTTCGGGGTAACTGTAATACCCCTATTGCAAAACTATAAAACGTTAAAAATATTTTGATGCGACTGGGTCAATTATTATCTCTTTCCGTTACCTTTCTATATAAGTAATACATATTTACATACAATAATATTCCAAAAAATAAAATTTTTCAGGTTGAACATTTTTGACATGTTTTACATCTTTGAATTTTTTTTACAATTTTGACGTTTTTTGATATTTTTTACTTTTTTAAAATTGTTTAACATTTTTAATTTTTTTTTTATATACAGTGTGTAGACATCTGAGCCCTGAAGAGGAGAAAAACTAGAGATATCCAAAAAAAAATAACCCCAAAGTTAAATTCGCCCCGCCTGGGAAAACAGAGTCTATTAAACTAAAAAACAAAGGAACAAATCGGCAACACGCTAGAAGCTTACCTTCTGTAATTCTGTAGCAGTCCCAAAATTTCACTGGCGGCCGCAGCCCTTTCTTGTGACTGGAATTTCGGTCTTCAACCCAAAAACACGTGTGACTTCTTTCAGTTTTTTGTCGGAAGTGATTTTTTCATTCCCCTGTCACACACAGGGTGGCGCTTCAAACTCCCAGCGTGAGCAAAAAACGCGCATGATTTTACAAAAATGATCAGGTGATCAAAAAGAAAATAACTTTCAACAAAGAGAGAAATTATCACCTGATCGGAATTTTTCCCAAACAGGACTTTCCTTTTTGAAGGTTTTTGCAGAAAGCCCAAAAATATCAAAACAAACTTTAAGGTTAGGTTTTCCAAAAAATTCAAAATAAAACAATAAAGACAAATAACTGGCAGCATTAAAGATTCCGCCCACCATAAAAATTCACAATTTTTATAGAAAAACCCAAAACTAAAAAATCAAAAAAAAAAAAAAAAACAAAGGTTATTCAATTACCCAAAGGGTCTAAACAATAGGTTAGCATTTTTGCAACAATAATTTTATCGCAATAACTATAGACGTCATACTTAAGTTAATTCAAATAAGCATGATTCACGCTACACAAGGCTTTGAAGGTTGGTTACTGGCTGGGTAACGGACATACCTTCACCAAACTACGGTCAAGTAATCCATTCGCGGTTTTTACTTGCACGACACGGGGGATTCTATCTGGACTCGAGTAAATTTTTTCAATTCTACCGAGTGACCACTTTAATGGGGGTAGGTTTTCGTCTTTCAACGCTACTAATGTTCCAACTTTTGGAGGGTTATCGGGGGTATTCCATCTATCGCGTTGTTGCAACGACTGTAAATACTCCATATGCCAGCGGCGCCAAAAATGCTGCTGGACCTGCTGAACAAGCTGCCAGCGATGGAGACGGTTTAACTTAACATTGGTTAGGTCTTCATCGGGAGGGGCTGTCAAGGGTTCCAAATTGAGGAAATGTCCAGGAGTAAGACTTTGAAAGTCATGAGGATCAGGGCTCATACTACACAATGGTCGACTATTTAAAATAGCCTCAATCTGAACCAATACAGTCATCAACTCTTCAAAGGTTAGGATTTGATCCCCCACAATTCTCTTCAGATGAGTTTTCGTAGACTTTACCCCAGACTCATGGAGTCCACCAAAATGCGGACTGGCGGGTGGATTAAAACACCACTTAATCGCTAAAGTCTCAGCAGCTTGCTGACAATAGGACACAAGGAGTTTATTTGCCCCAACAAAATTAGTGCCCTGATCACTGTAGAGGGCAGCACATTCGCCACGTCTACCAACAAATCGGCGGAGGGCAGCCAAAAATGCATCAGTGGACAAATCAGAAACAGCCTCCAGGTGAATGGCCTTTGTTGGGAAACAAACAAAAATACACCCATAAGTCTTTTGACTTTTTACACCACGACGCTTGGTTAACGTGATGGAGAATGGACCCATAAAATCTATACTAACATGGGAAAAGGGCTTCACCTGGGACACGCTAAATTTAGGAAGGTCACCCATGAATGGGTGCAATGGTTTGGGATTTACCCTGGCACAACAAAAACACTTGGAAACAACACTGTGAATGGCACTTTTCACCGACAAAATCCAAAACTGTTGATTTAGGAGGTACTCCAATAAGCGAGGACCTGGATGTCCATGCTCATTATGGATTTTTTTAATAATCAAAGTGGTAAGCCTATGACTACAAAGCAACAACATGGGGTGTTTCACCTCATATGCTAAATCAGTGTGACGTAATCTACCGCCCACCCTGAGTACACCATGGGAATCAAGAAAAGGAGCTTACTTTCGAAGAGGCTTAGCACAACTCTCACCCTTACGTATCCTTTTCAAATCTTCAAAAAAATCTTCTTGTTGTACAACTCGCACAAGAACTAAAGTAGCATAATAAAGATCTGCCTCATTGAGGGCTTTAGTAGGAAAAGATAAAGAAGGATCTTTTTTCACTCGAAAAGGTCTCAAACAAAAGGCAACAATACCCAAGATTTTACGTAAAGAGGAGTACTTAGTGAGTAACAGCTGTACTTCATCAAGGGGTATTTCTGTCCCAAAAACAAAACGATTTTCCTCAGGGGGTAGATCAGCATCAAACGCATCAATTTTATGGTTCATAGGCCATGTTTCACTAGACTGGGCCAACCAGGATGGTCCAGTAAACCAAAGAGGATGGTCTATCAATTGACCAGGAAGTAAGCTCCGGGATAAGCAATCAGCTGGATTCTCCTTACCATTTACATGGTAGCAACAGCTGGGGGGAACTTTCTCTTGAATAGTCGTTACACGCTTGGTTACAAAAACCTTTCGTTTTGATGGACACGATTTTATCCAAGCAAGGGTAACGCTGGAGACAGACCAAGCAAAAATCTTATCAATCGGGATGCAATCAAGATGATTGCCAACAAACTCCAATAGCTCTGCCAACAATACAGCAGCACACAATTCTAAGCGTGGAATAGAAATACTTTTCAAAGGGCACACCCTACTTTTCCCACACAAAAGGGAGATAGAAATATTTCCATCCAACTCAATTTGTCGAATATATACTGCACCACCATATGCACACATTGAGGCGTCACAAAAGCCATGCAATTCAGTGGTGGCAGCATTTTGCTTCACAACATAACGAGGTATTGATATCGAAGATAATAATGGTAGTTGCGACACATAGAGTTGCCACTGTGCAACAATATCACTGGAGGGGGTATCATCCCATGAAAGACCCTGAACCCCCAAACGTTGCATTAAACACTTAGCAACCAAAACAATTGGGGCTAGGAACCCGAGTGGATCATATATCCTTGCAATCTCAGAGAGAATGTTTCTCTTGGTACAAGGTCTTTCCATGGGCATCACATCATAACAAAACGAATCAGATTTTGGACACCATTTTACCACCTTCACAACTGGGTGGTGTGGAACAAAATATGAATGGAAGTCAGGGTTAGAATTGTCCAATTTCAGAAGCCCCTGGTCTAGGTAATCCTGAACAAATTCTTTGTACACACTATACAAAGCAGGATTCCTCAATAATCGGTTTTTCATCATATTGAATCTACGCAATGCTTGACCTTTAGAGTCACCAAGTTCTTGTCCAACTCAATTTGTCGAATATATACTGCACCACCATATGCACACATTGAGGCGTCACAAAAGCCATGCAATTCAGTGGTGGCAGCATTTTGCTTCACAACATAACGAGGTATTGATATCGAAGATAATAATGGTAGTTGCGACACATAGAGTGGCCACTGTGCAACAATATCACTGGAGGGGGTATCATCCCATGAAAGACCCTGAACCCCCAAACGTTGCATTAAACACTTAGCAACCAAAACAATTGGGGCTAGGAACCCGAGTGGATCATATATCCTTGCAATCTCAGAGAGTATGTTTCTCTTGGTACAAGATCTTTCCATGGGCATCACATCATAACAAAACGAATCAGATTTTGGACACCATTTTACCACCTTCACAACTGGGTGGTGTGGAACAAAATATGAATGGAAGTCAGGGTTAGAATTGTCCAATTTCAGAAGCCCCTGGTCTAGGTAATCCTAAACAAATTCTTTGTACACACTATACAAAGCAGGATTCCTCTAATCTCTTTTTCATCATATTGAATCTACGCAATGCTTGACCTTTAGAGTCACCAAGTTCTTGTCGAGGCTCTCTGAAAGGTAAACGAACAACATATCTGCCAAACTCAGTTCCAGAATGAGCGGCAGCAAACAATTTTCCACACAAGTCCTCATCAGAGGGAAGAGGGATTTTTGGAGGGGTCGATTCTAGTTCCCAAAACTTTTGTAAGGTACTATCCAATCCAGATTCTATAGGGGAAGACACTGAGGTCAACAAACTAATGGGTTTTTGAGTTTTACGAGGACATCAATACCACCAAGGAGTATCCAACCAAATATTGAAATAATGGCACAAGGTCCTCCATTTTCTCCTTTTTTAAAGCCAGGCACAAGCATCTGACCAAACAAATCAACACCAATCAAAAGGTCTACACTACTAGGTTGTCCAAAATTAGGATATGCAAAATCTAAATCTTTTAGGTATGGCCACTGAACAGAATCATATTCTACAACAGTCACAGGTATGGTTCCACGAATTTTAGGAATAAAAATGGCATCACAGGAAAACAAACTATCAGGAAACTTGGCGGAGCCTATTTTCAATGTAATATTGCCATATGAAGTACTAGAAATCATGCCATTTATTCCCTCAATAGGAGTTCTATGCGGAGCAACTTTAAGTCCTAACCTCTCAGCCAGAGAGACAGTTACAAAGGACACTTCACTAGCGGAATCTAAAATTGCCCGACAAGACACAAACTTGTTGTGGGCATCTAACACTAAAACTTGGGCAGTTGCAAAAAGCACAGGTCTCCTCTTACGAGGTTCAAAATGGTTGCTACTGGGTGTAGCGGTACACAATGCCTGTTTGGCACCTTCACTAATAGGTATGTGGGGGCTCTCCCCTGGACAATCATCTAAAAACACAGGTCTCCTCTTACGAGGTTCAAAATGGTTGCTACTGGGTGTAGCGGTACACAATGCCTGTTTGGCACCCTCACTATCAGGTATACGGGGGGTCTCTCCCGGACAACCAACTTGGTGGCTCGGAGAGCTTTTCACAAAGTGCAACAGGGAATGGTGAAGACCCTGACACTGACGACACGTGGCATTTGTAGGGCATTGAGATACACCATGTTTGCCAAAGCAGTTAAAACACAATCGTTCACGCTTAACAAATTGATGGCGCTGACCTACTTCTAATTCCAGAAATCTGGTACACTTCACAAGGGGATGGTAGGGCTGTTGCTGGCAATAAACACAACCTTTATTACCAGACTGGCCTATTCCAGTCAATAACACAGGATAGGGTGGTTTGCCACCCTTCCTAGGGGGTAGAGAAGGAACTATTTTCCAAAGCCCGACAATTTTTCTCTAAGAATTTAAAAAAATCTTTATAGGACGGGATTTCCTTATCACTATACTCAATCTCAAACTTTTCAATGGGGTATCAACCTTTTGCAAAAGAAGAATCATTTTAGCAAAATCTAAAAGGTCTACATCATCAGAGTTTGACAATGCTTCCAAATTTTCCCGGAAAGTGGACAACAATAACCTTAAATCATGAGGGTTGCTCGATTTTGCAGAAGGGGCTTGACAAATAGACGTCCAATAATTTGTTACCAAAAGTCTTTTATTATTAAAGCGTCTAATCATCGCATCGAAGGCTACTCGATAATTATCCGAGGTTAGCGGTATGTTCCTAATTACAGATGCGGCCTCTCCCACCAGAGCGGTATTTAAGGCTTGAAATTTAGCTATTTCACTCATGTCAGCTTTATCATGAACAAGTGATTTAAACATATCAAAAAAGGTGGGCCATTTTTAAGATTACCGTCAAAATGGGGTACCTCTATTCTTTTAATTTCAAGACCCCTGTCCACATTTACCAGGGAATGGTTCAAAATTGTCGGTGAGGCATCTTGGTAATCCTCTGGATAGAGCTCACGACAAATCGATCTAATTGTATATTTCATTTCATCAAATTCCTGCACTAAAGTTTCCTGACTTTCTTGTATCTGATCACTACTATCCAAGCTTATAATTTCAAAATGCAATGCATCGAATTCACTTACCAGAGAAGGCACATCTTCCCATCTGGGTTTTAACTTTTTTGTCTTATCTGCATAGCCCTGGGCTTCCACGGCTCTATTGTAAGTTGTTTTTAATTTATTAAAAACGCTATTTTGTTGTTTTTTCAAAACTTTTATGTCAGACATGACAAAGCGGTTTTTATCAGATACAAAAAAGTAGGTTTTTTCGCGACAAATCCGCTATCAACACACGGGTACGGTTCGCTAAGAACGCGGCAATAATCTCGCGCTTAACGAAATCAAAAAACGAAGGTAAATTTCGACGGATTTCACACAAACGAATTCGAAACCCGACGAATAATCAACAATTTTCTAACCTCGGAGGTAAACAAAACAACCCGTGAAGTTGTGAGGTTAGAACACACAAACGTCAATGAAACGTCAGCCAGCAAGAAAAAAGAACGGGGGCCCGTGCCGCTCCCAAATGTCGAACGGGGGTTTTTTTATCGCCGCACAAGGTCATATACCAATCTCAGGGCAACCAACCTTCAAAACCATGCGGACTCTAAAAAAACCGGTACAAAAACAACAATGTCCGAATCTGGCAAAAAAAAATGATAAAATGTGGTTGCTGCAAAAAAACTATAAAATTACCAATTTTTTAACAAAAAAAAACTGTAAAATCCAAAGGGCTTTTTCAAAACATAAGGGTCTGAAGGACCAAATAGACATCTGAGCCCTGAAGGGGAGAAAAACTAGAGATATCCCAAAAAAAATAACCCCAAAGTTAAATTCGCCCCGCCTGGGAAAACAGAGTCTATTAAACTAAAAAACAAAGGCAAAAATCGGCAACACGCTAGAAGCTTACCTTCTGTAATTCTGTAGCAGTTCCAAAATTTCACTGGCGGCCGCGGCCCTTTCTTGCGACTGGAATTTTGGTCTTCAACCCAAAAACACGTGTGACTTCTTTCAGTTTTTTGTCGGAAGTGATTTCTTCATTCCCCTGTCACACACAGGGTGGCGCTTCAAACTCCCAGCGTGAGCAAAAAACGCGCATGATTTTACCAAAATGATCAGGTGATCAAAAAGAAAATAACTTTCAACAAAGAGAGAAATTATCACCTGATCGGAATTTTTCCCAAACAGGACTTTTTTGTTTAAGGTTTTTGCAGAAAGCCCAAAAATATCAAAACAAACTTTAAGGTTAGGTTTTCCAAAAAATTCAAAATAAAACAATAAAGAAAAATAACTGGCAGCATTAAACAGTGTGTGATGGAGTTGACAAGAGGAAAAATCCTTTATTTTTGATTTTACGAAGAAAACTACCTCTTTATGAAAAATTCTGCTTGTTGAAAAATTAAGATTGCCATAATAAAATCTTTGATTAGATGTAAAATACCTTATAGTTTATTTTATTTATTAGTTTTATACTGGGAATCTCAGATTGGACCCATCTCCAGGTGGCCGATAGAGGGTTATTTTAGCCGACGAAAATGGGTAAAAATTCCATTAAACATTAATCCTGTGAGTCTTTTTAAGAATCGTATTAAAAATTTCGGAGAATAGTGTTCCCGCTTTTTGCAACCTAATGACTAAACATTCTGCTGACTTGTTTTTTTTTCTGTGTGTTAAAGTGCGTAAGACGATTAGTTTTTTTTCGTTTCAATTAAAGATAAAACTCTTGGTGACCAAAAACACGCATTTTTCGAATTAAAGGATTCCTTGGCCTGGATAAAAATCTAAATTGATCTAAAGGCATCAATTTTTCTTTGTCCACGTCTGTCTGCGCTCTATATTTTTTTGAAGCTCCCGAAATTGCGAAAGCTTAAAAAGATAAAGGAAAGGTCGCAGGAATTTGTCAAAATAATTCCATCTAGTGTTGCTTTTGAGCTTTTACTTTTTGATTGAAATAATTTTTGTCACGTTTGGAAGTTTTAATTAAAATTTGTCTGTGTCCAATTATCAAAAATTTTCTGTTTATAAAGTGGATTAAAATAAGTAGTTTATTTTCTTTGTCATTATACAGAATGGTATTTATAAAGCAGTGGCTGCTATAGCTACAACCCCCATTACAATAATTTACATAAAATGAAAATGTATTACGTGTCAGAATAGATCAGGACAAAATTGTCCCAGAAGATATAGCGCAGGACAAAGTAGCGTCTGGACAAAATAGCGCGGCAATTTTTATTGTCTATACAACAGAGTTAAAATTTTTAAAATCGGTTAAGTTTCCTAGGAGATATGGTTATTTTCCTTCGCAGTCGAGATAACTTTTTAGTTAGTTTGAGATAAAAACATTTATAATAAATTAATTTTTTATGCTTTTTAGTTATAAAAAACCTAAAAATGAGTTAATATTTAAATAGGAAAGCATGCTGTATGATATATATTTTTTTAAATTTTCTTTGTTTATTTCAAATTTAAGCGTAATTTTTTGAAAATCTAATCTTATCTCAGAGCACGCTTTCCTATTGAAATTTTTATACCTATTTTTGGATTTTGACAAAACTAAAAATCATAAAAAATAAATTTATTATAAAAGAAATCGTTCTATACCATTTTTTTTTAAGTTAGAAGGGAGGTTTATTTACGTACGCCCTGTATATTAACGACCGCATTGTCAAACGTGAAGTACTACAAGAACACCCTAGGATGCCTTTTTTGCCCGCGTGTTTTATAGTTCTAAAATTTAAGTGACTATTTCCTTTAGAAAATATTGACCAATAAAATCTATGCGATTGGCAGATTTGGACCAATAGGAAACGAATTACAACAATAATTTGCACCAGTGTAAATTCCAATAGTGCAAATTATCTGTACTCTTCCATAAAAAGCCGATTCTAATACATTTATTGTCGGAATTTTTTGACGAAATCGAATTTGGAATGCTTTGTATAAGAAAGCATAATAAGGTTAAAGTTAAGAGTATTTTATTTTATTTGCTACCGTGTTCCACAATGTTTTCATAACCGCTTCTTAATACTCAGTTCCATTTGCAACGGTCTGAGTGCGTAATAACTTCTTTGCTAAGGAGGCTTTGGGTTTTAACCGAATTTTGTTAATTTTAAGGCACTGTTAGGTTTTGCGCGACCGCGGCTTAATGATTTAGTTTTTTATTGGGTTTAAGGTTAACACTAATTAGCAAGCAGGTTTAGTTCAGTAAGGGCAGTAGGTTGATGCCACAGGAACGCAATGATCAAACCTCTTGTAACGCGTCTTGGCGAGCGTGCAATTTTGGAAATTGTGTATACGTATGACTGGGTTACATCGACGATGATTGTGCGTGCGTGTCTTTTCGTTTCAGTTCTTAGCTTGTTGACTCCATTCAAGGTAGGTATTTAAAATGGATTAGTTTACAGAAAATAGGTAAACGAAATATCTTAAACAAGATAAGATTTTTTGATCTTAATGTACCCAGACTATTTTTAACACTGGGTTAAAATTATTAAAAAAAAAAAAAAAAACAAACAAACTAATTCTCCCCGACCGGACCCTGAGAATAGCCATCGTGCTGTTCTAAGAAGCAATATGTAATGGGCAAAGTTTTACCAATGGCCGTTTGAGTACGCTAGTGGCCGTTTGCACATTTGCTACCGTCGGAGCATTATCTTTGCCAGGAAATAATTCTATAATGCGACGTAGCAACAGAATAGTGGGTGGCAATTCTCATCACGGATGAGAACTAAATTCTTATGTCCACAAGGGTGGTCATGGAATCCGTCCACTTCGATCGTTGTTGTAAGTTGTATAAATATTCACTAGCATTTGCAATAACAAATTCCAACGCAAAAGCCGATTTATAGGGATATCCAAGTAGTCCGGATCGGAAAAACACGTCGGAAGTTGCAAGTTTAGGAAATGTCCAGGGGTAATCGCCGTAAGATCTGTAGGATCTGAAGAATTAACTCCTAATGGTCCCGATCCCCAAATGAGTTTTTGTTATTTGGGTGAACAAAGAAAGGAAGGGCCCTCTTACCATAGCGTGCAACTCAGGAGTTCGGAGGCAAATATCACTCTGATACCGTAGTCCGCAGATTTGTTGGTACCGCTAATGTAAATCCTATGTTGCGGTGGGACCTTTTCCTGTACGAATGAGACCCTATTGGCAATGTAACTTTTCCAGGAGTGGGGGGATTGTTGCATCGCTTGTAAAGCTGCCGTACAATCGGTAGAACAAAAAATGTTGCTAAATTGAAATTTTGGTGATAAATTGTTAACTGTCAAATCTAACAATTTGGCCAATAAAACCATAGAACAAAGTTCTAAGCGCGGGATGCTTATAATTTAAGCGGCGCAACTGTACTTTTGCTGCAGATTAAATACTTTTTCATCGTATTGCTTTGATACAAGACTCGTTTTTGATTTTCGAATTGAAACTTTCTCCATTTTGCAGTTATTTCATCGGGCATCGTTTGATCCCAAGAAAGTTTAAAAAGCCACTAATTTTGGATTGAGGAAAGCATTTTTGCGACAATCGTAAGCGGAGGTAAAAATCCAATGGGGTCGAAACATCACGCTAAATTTGAATGCATTATTCGTTTGGTGCAATGTTGATCTTTGATATGATCAAACTGATAAAAAAAATCATCAGAGGCAGGGCACCAACGCAAATCGAGAATTCTGGCTAATCATCATCGAAGCAAAGGGCGTCGGTTTGGATATGACACTCTGGTATGTCAGAAAGCAACATACTTTCTGGTTTCCAAGATATTATCAATATAAAATGATTAAAGAGCTCGGTTGCCAGGGTAAGGTAGGACGAACAAGTGACGTCAAAAAACCACAACGTTTATTTTATAGTCTGAAATAAGACTTTGAAGGTTAATAGTTTTAATATATTAAATTCTGGGCGCACTTCTGTCATCCTGTACATAGCCCGTATGTCTGTAACAGATATATTTTCCAAAACGAAATTCTTGAAGTAATTCTACAATATCACTTTGTGATTCAGGCCCAGTGTAGTGCGCATTGTTTAAACTAACATGTTGCGGAAACGCGCATGTACTACCGTCGTACACGATTCTCACTGGAGTAGTCGAGGACTCCTTTTTGCAGATTGCAAAATAAGGTATGTAGTAATAATCGTTTATATCTTTCAGTTAGAACGAGACACAGCAGTCGTGTTTATTTTATTTTATTTATAAAATCTCTTGAGTGCCATAGATCTAGATTCACCAAAATCAGGGGAGTTGCTTTTAAATGGTAAGCCAACCATAAGACGCCCTTGGGGGTAATGGTCGTAGTTTGCGAGAAAATCTTATTACAGTATTCCTCGTCGAGTCTTAAACACGCAAACTTGCACCTCCGGTACCTTCTCAACCTCCCAAAATTTTTGAAGGGTAATATTTAGGTCAAGCTTAGCAGAATTGATTAAAAATGTTTTTATTTGGCTATTAAACTAATTCTGACAATACAATATCATTACACAAAAGCAAATTTACGAACCCAGGCTTATTAAAATTTGGGTCCGAAAGTTGAGTAATTTTCATTTAAGACATTTTCTTTAAGCACAAATTGCAAGGGAATACTTTGTCGCATATTTTATCAATAATTATTCCATTGGAGCTAAAAGTTACGGAAGAGTCGTAAAGCGATCCAATAGTAAGTTGAATCCCTGATTAGGCAGATGTGGCAACATTGTATTTATGCAACCCTAATTTATTAGCACAAGATCTAGTTATAAAGGTATTTTCGGCCCCTGCGTCAAGAATGGCGCGAAAAGGTTGCCAATGAACAAGCGTTTTTTATTTTTATTAAAACTGTTCTTAGCATTTTGTCTTGGTCATTCAACCTTATTCCTACCCGAGTTTTTGAACTCCAGAAGACCCGGAAGTTACAGTGAGAGTCTCCGAGAAAGACTGAGAAGCTTCTTTAACAGAAGAGGGTAAGCCCTCCGAGGGGGGAAATGAAGAGGACTATGATACGCCGTGGGGTGTGGGCAATATTGGCAACGTTCTGGCGATTTAGTAAAAGCGAATCTTTCACAGGGTGATTTATTTAAAAACATTATGTGTTTTTGATTACAAAAAATACAATGTTCTTGATGACGTTTTTGCTAGTGAACCGACGTTTTTGCTAGAAAACCGAACCGAATCGAACCTTTTTATGTTTACAAACGAGGCCACTGCCGCCCCTTGATGGGTCCGGTGACGGTTTTTCATACTGTTTAATGCTCGAATCAATAGCATTTCCGGTGGCACGTTTTAAAATGATATCCCTAATATCCACATATTTCGGTATGTCGGTATGTCGGTATTTCCTTAAGTTTGCTCATAGGCGAGGCGTGTGGTAGGGGGTAGTCCAGTTTTATGGATTTTGCTTCATAAGTTTTAAAGTCGCGGTGTGCTTAGTAAAAGTCTGTACATTTTCACTTTTAATGTGGGGAGAGCTGTCGATAGCTTTCTAGTGATTGTAAGCACGCAAACGAGGATTATAAAAACGTTCGACGAGCGTGGTATGAGCCGGTAAAATATTTTTGTTTAAAATAGGGAGATCCACGATTAGCTCTTTTGGAGAGCCATTTAGGCAAAACTGTAACAACTTAAAGTTTTTCAATTTGCAGATCGAGCAATTATTGTATGAACTGACGTATTAAACTTTGTAAAAAAGCCGGAAATGTGGCAATATCAACAGAAAAGATCGGTAGCTTGAATTTTGCCACAAAAGCATGGCTTTGAATAGATCTTGCATTCGTTATTGTGCCTTGGAGCATAAAAGTGCTATTAAAAACCTTAGCCGGGTCCTCCAATGGAGCCTCAAATAAATCATAAAAGATTTCATGTACTTAACCCCAAAAATAGATGTTTGCAATTGGTTCTCAACATACAAGCAAGCTGGATCCTCCGCTATTAGAGTTAAGAGAGTATTGTTATGCTTTTCAAAAATGTTTAAGATAATTTCCTAAAACTAACTTTAAAAGAGTTTTTTGTGCCAGAATTAACTTGGGATTCTGTAGCAGATTTTGAAATAAAATTTCATTGTTTTATTGCTGTCTGCCTAAGAGCTTTTGCTCTGGAGATGTTGATATCCGTATATACGATCGGCATGATTTGTTATTGAAAATACAAGATTTCACTCAAATAAAACGAAACTTCTTCACTCAAAGTAACTTTTGAGCAAAAAATTCGGAAATGTGGCAATATAGCCAGAAAAGATCGGTAGCTTGAATTTTGCCACAAAAGCATCGCTTTGAATATATCTTGCACCCGTTATTGTGCCTTCGGGCATAAAAGTGCTATTAAAAACCTGAGCCGGGTCCTCCAAAGGGGCCATAAATAAATCATAAAAGATTGTCACAACTTCCTGTACTTAACCTTCAAAAATAGATGTTTGCAATTGGTTCTAAAGCAAGCTGGGTCCTCCGCTATTAGAGTTAAGAGAGTGTTATTATGTTTTTCAAAATTTTTGAGTATATTTTCCTAAGTTCCTAACTAACTAACTTTAAAAGGGTTTTTTGTGCCAGAATCAACTTGGGCCTCTGTAGCAGATTTTAAAATAGATTTATTGTTTTATTGCTGTGTGCCTAAGAGCTTTTGCTCTGGAGATGTTGATATCCGTATATACGATCGGCATGATTTGTTATTGAAAATACAAGATTTCACTCAAGTAAAACGAAACTTCTGTTTCGTTCTCACTCAAATTAGTTTTATTTTTGAGTTACAATTTTATTTATTTTTGTTTTTACAATTTTTGGGAATTTTACTGCGCTGTGGCGCCTTTAAGATTTTTTTTTTGTTTTTATTTTTAATTAACTTTAATACTATTTACAGGGTTCAAACCCTTCTAAATTAAAATTAGTACTAAGATATAAGTATTTACAATTATTTATATACAAATTACAACTTACTATTACGTGTGCATAATGAAAAAAAAAATACTTGCAATACAAATTTCAATTTACGCAATGGTCTTGACACCCTTTGTTCCGTTCCTTCAAATGAAATATTTTCCCACTTGACCCGCCTGTGTATTAAACATCCTTTTTACCTATATACGAAATGGATCAAGGTGAAATGCCGTCGACCTCTAAAAATCAGTATTCACAAATCTGCAAAGGCGAACAGTTACTGTGATCCTGTGATACTCGTACAAATATTTACGCCTTTTAAAGGCAATTTTTTACAAGCTCGCGAGCGGGCGTGATTACAAACTATATTACTATAAAACCTGTGAAAACCTCCGGAGTTGAAGTGAAGATCTACCACAAGACGTCGCCAAATTGGATTACCCTTGTAGCTCCTTTTTTGGTAAGTCAAGACCTCTTCATTTCGTCTTTTTTTACTTCATATTACTACAATAGAGATTTGGGTACAATTTGGACGCAACTTAGAAATACTGTGTTTATATTTAACATCAAAACCAGTTTGGGTAGTCAGATTGATCTAGGTATTTTACAGTCCAGTTTGGGGCTGATTTTCCCCTGATTTTCAATCTCAAACAAGGATTTTTCAACTTCTTCACTCAAAGTAACTTTTTGAGCAAAAAATTTTACAATGATGCAACAGCTCGGTTTTTTCTTCAAAATTTTGTTTGAGGAAAGAATACATTTGATATACAAGGTGCACTCAAAAATGTTTTAACACTAAAATAGTTTATTTGTAAGTGCAAAATCTAATTTGTCACAAAAGGTAACTGTGCCAAAATAATAAAATATTAAGGGATACTTCAACTATAATCGAAGCAAAAAAGTTGTTGTCAAGCCAACAAAGAACTTTTTTGTATTTAAAAATTCGTAGCAAGGACAATGTTCGCGCGATAAATAATTTTATATTCAATGCAAAGAGGCAAACTTTAACTGATTTATTTTAAAGGTCATAATATATAAATAAATTTTATTTTAATATTTAATTAAACCAAAAGTTAGAAGACCATAAAAGCTACTTTTTTTTATCCGTAAGGAAAGGCTATTCTTGGCACAAAAAAGGAGCTTTAGGTAGAATTTTACCAGATATATGCTTTGCATGTAAAAATAAAAAACCACATTAAGAGGGTTAACTTCACCCCAATGCGTGCTATAAGAAAATAGTCCTCTCCTCGATATCTGGCTCGAAAGACCAACAAAACAGACAGAGTGCATAATAGCTTCTGTGCTAAGGAGCTGCGAATCTACCACTCAATCGGGCACCTCCAGTAAACAATAGGGAGCGCAAAAACAGCAGCACATAATTTAGGCTGACGCAGTGAGGTAATGAAACGGCCCTAATGAGTATTAGAAGTAAAGAAAGATATAAAGAGTTATGGTTGAAAATAAGACTTACCTTTGGGCGGTAATAACTCCTTTTTAGCTTCACTTAGGTTTTGGGTTTCAACCGCACTTTGTTATTTTTAAGGCACTGTTAGGTTTTGCGCGATCAGGGCTTAGTCATTATATTTTTAATTGGGTTTGGTTTAACATTAATTAGCAAGTAGGTTTAGTTCGGCAAGGGCCGTAGGATGATGCCACAGGAAGGCAAGGATTAACCCCCTTGTAATGCGTCTTGGCAAAAGTACAATTTTGGAAATTGTGTATGCATATGACTAGGTCAAATCGACGGTGATTGCACATTTTCTTTTCGTGTCAGTTTTTACATGGGTCAGTTTAGAAGAACTAGGTAAACGAAATAACAGGTGAGTTAAATAAGGACACACATCGATGTGATTTCGAATTGATCCAGTTTTAATTTTAATATTTACAATTTTAGTGTGCAAAAAACATACCTGGTTTTTCTATCCCAATGTACTGAGTAATATGTTTTATTCTTAACACCGGGTTGAAATTAAATTTCAAAAAATAAATAAACATAAAATAAAAATGATTTTTTATTTCAAGAAATGTAATTATGGGCTTAGAAACGAACAACCATATTTTTTTCACATTTTGAAACCAATATATTTCATGATAAAAGCGAGTTGCGATACGGGTGCCTCCGGCTTCACAACATGCAACAAAACACTGGAATTGCTCCAGCAAGATGCTTTTGGTTTCGTTGTGTTGATTGGCACTAATTTTAGAATTTCTTTGTCCACATTTGAAGTTTCGGCAAACCGTATTACAGTTTAAACTAATTTTTCTCCTTTTTGTTTTATTTACGCTCTATCCTAATGACGGATTGCCATGCTGGTCAGGAATTACTGTATTTTTTTCCCCGGTACCAACTCGATATTTTTGTTACATTTCATGTCTATTACTGTCAGGTAGAGTTTTGTTCGTTGTGACTGAACAAAACTTCTCAGTGAAACGCAAGTTGTAAAGATTGCGACGCACTTTAATGTGTTTAAAGGAAAAATTATTTAAATTTAACATAATTAAAACATAGTCCAATCTGAATACTTTAGAGCCGCTAGTGCGTGCAAAAAGGTTTGCCCGGTGCGTACAGAGTTCGAGAGCGGTGGGGTGGTTCTTTATAAATAATAAATTGATTGAGATAAACAGCACCGAAAATATAAGGGCGCCAGGAAGTGAGCAGACCTTCCAATCTCTCGGTCTTTTTGAGGACTCTATTTTATCAGATTAGAGGAGTTTACCATTATTTTTTTCCTATATTTTATAAATAAGATGTTTTAATTTTCTATTAAGAAATATATATAAATATATATTTTTTTTTTTTTGATAAATAATAAAAGAATTATTTCTCCTGTAATCCTGTACTATATTTCATTGAAGAATTTAAAAGAATTAACATTGTTAATAAAGTGGATAATAATTCAATGAAAAGGAAGTTTAAAGTTAAGCAAATAAATAACTTAGAATAAAATAATTACATATCGGGTAATAATCTAAAATAACGTTGGACGTGCGCGCGCAATATGATCATGTACCGCTTACATAAACGCCGCCGCAGCCGTACTTTATCCACAACGGATATGAAAAACTAAATTCCTAATCAAATAAATATTCAAGTAAAAATTCATCACAAATAAATTTCACAATTAATAAGAAAATCCAGAAATTGCATCTCTAGATAAAAATTAATCACCAATAATTAATAATTGATATTGGAATAAAGGAAAAATAATAATGATAAAAGGTTCGATCATACCAATCTCCTTTCTATCGTCTCAATCGGGAAATGTCATAAGTCAGGAAACTAATCTGTATCTCTGAATCACTTGTGGGTGAAAGAATTTGAAATATCAAACTTCAACTGGGTTTCAAGAAAGCACTTAGCAGTACTCATGAAGTCCAAGGTAATAGCGAGTATTCATGAAGACCAAGGAAAGGACCAGTATAAGCCCAGGAATAGGATTAGTGCTTGTAGCCCGTGGAGAGGACTAATTCTTGTAGCCCGTGGAAAGGACCCTACAACATTTCCACTAATGTAGTAAGCAGTAAAACAAATGAGCAATCTTTGTTTGCATTTATTTATTTATTTAAAGAATAATATTTTTATTTATTGATTTTAGTTTATTTGAAAATAATAAATTTAATTTAATTTTATTTCTCTAAATAATAATATTTTTATTTATTTAATTTAAGAGAAAAAAAGTTACAATAATTTAATTTATTTAAATAATATTTTTGTTTTAATTTAAATTGTTTAATTTATCAAAAAGAAATTCAATTATGTATTTCTTTTTTTATTTAAAGGATAATATTTTAGTTTACATTAATTTAATTTTACTCAATTTAATTTCATTTCGAATTTATTATTTTATTTAATTTATAAAAAAAGTATAGAATAATTTATTTTAATTTATTTTATTTTATTTGGAAATAATAAATTAATTTTATTTAGCATGATTCAATTTTATTTAAAATAATTTTCTTCAATAGATCATAAATATCCATTAGTTTTATTTTATTTAATTTATTTTCTTCTTTTATTTTATAATATTATTTAGTATAATTTATTCTGAAAAATTAAAGATTTTATTTTAATTTTTGTATTTTTTTTTCAAATAAAATATTTTGCCATTTAAAAATGTACGTGATTTACACTAGTACTGTGATTAAAATGTACGTGGTTTGATAACTATAATTCATACAACAGTACTACAATTTTATTTAAAGTGTACGTGGTTTTTAGAATTTTGACACTTCAGTTTTTCGCTCTTTAAGATGTACGTGATCTCAATGTGACAATTAAAAAAAAACGTGAGTCTTAAGCAAAAATTGTAAAACCATTCATTGTAAAAATCCCTTGTTACAGTTTGCTATTTCTCTTAATAAATATTTTATCAAATTAGATGTTTTATAACATAAAAATAACATTTTTAAAGGCAAAATATTTAATACGCGACACTACAAAGATGCTCAGTAAATATAAAACTAAGATGGATGGAAAATACTGTGAAAATAAAATACTAATAATTAATTACCTTGTGATGTTAAAGGGTTTGACAACCATGTCCATGCACTGTAGCGCACTAAAATCCACCTTTCGGCGATATGTCAGTCAGTGTGACTCCAAAATCAAAAATATCAACAAAAACCATCAAATAATAAAACACTGGGCACAATTGTTTGAAGAAATTTAGAAAATCGAAATTGATTGGCGAAAAATTTCGCGAAATAAAATTTCTTCTGTAACTGCAGCGAGTGATGGACAAGGAGTAACGTATTTTCAGCAAAATTCGTAGCAAATCTGAAAATCAGCGCCATAGGTGGTCAAAATATGAACTATCAATTTATCAATATTTTCTATATCGATATATCAAAGGACCACCAAATGACCAACAAGTGACCAGAGAGAGAAAGAGTATAAAATAACTTAATTAAAATAATACACTAAAAATAAACGAATTAAATCTAACATCTTTTTCTTACTTACTAGCTTGAATGGGAAAGAGCTATACTAACAATATACATTAAGAAAAGATATGCGTTTAGCAAAAATAAAAGATAGAAACAACAAGAAAGAAAAAGACAGGCAAATAGAAAAGTCACCAAGTTGCCGCACAGGGCTTAACACACTGTGAACAGAAGATTTAAAGAAATCTGGAAGGGCGGGCAAGTAGGCCGCTATTATGAGCTTACTCTATCATCCTAAGAATATAAGCTATAGAAAGAAAATAATTATTGATAATAACTGGAATAACTATTTATAAGAATATAAACAATGAAAACATAACTAAAAACAACAAGTTGTACCAAGAAAAATATTAAATCTGCCACATTCTTACAATGTGCAAAAATCCAAGAAATCTCAGGAAAAGTCAAAAGTCAAGGTGGCAACATAGCATTTCTTCTCCAAAAATAGAATGTGTTTCTTCACAGGTGACAATTTGCATTGAAAATCGCGATCAGTGATCGTGTTTACTACTACTACTATGTCGGTTTAGAACGTTTTTCTACGTTGTCCGACGCCTATTCTCCACCTCCTTCGATCCTGACAATCATCTTCTGTCAGATTCTTTTGACTCATTGATCTTTGGATTGACTGTTGCCATTCTAGTTTAGGACGTCCTCTTTTTCTGCGCCCTACTGGTTGCCACTCTAGGACCTGTTTTGGTAATCTTTCGTCGTTCATCCGTTGTACATGGCCGTACCATATCAATTGCCTTTTAGTGATGTCATCCGTTATGCTTCCCTCGATTCCCATTCTTTCTTTTATGATCTCATTTCTTATGTGATCTAATCTAGATATTCTCATTGATCTTCTTATTGCATCCATTTCGACACTTTCCATTTTTGTTTTGTATTTTCCTGTGACGCGACAAGTCTCTATTCCATACAACAGCGTGCTTTCTACCATTGTTTCATATATGTTAAATTTTACATTCTTTCTTACCTCTCTGCTCCATAAAATACTGTTAAGACATCCAATAACCTTTTTTGCTTTTACTATTCTTTTTCCAATTCTTTACAGTCTTATCAAATGTGACACCCAAGTATACATACTCATTGCATGGAGATATTGTTTGTCCATTGTCTAGTTCTAACTCACTGGATTCGTTTCCAATACATAAGTACTGTGTCTTGTCCACGTTCACTGTTAGTCCCCACTTTTGGTATTCTTCCGTTAACTTTCTCATCATATACTCCATGTCTTCTTTATCATTAGTCACAGTTACTTGGTCGTCAGCAAACTGTAGTGTGTATATAGTAAATCGGTCGTTAAGTTGTATTCCCATGCCGTGCACTTTACGTTTCCAGTTTTTTAGAGCCACTGCGATATATATTTTAAAAAGAGTTGGAGAGATACAACATCCCTGTCTTTTGTTACCAGGAATTTTTTTGAAAGTCGATTTCCAATTTTAATTTTAAATTTTGACCCTTTGTATAGTTCTTTTATCGCTTTTATGTATGTATGATTGATATTAGTTTGATCCAACACCGTCCATAATTTTTCTACTGGAACGGTATCATATGCTTTTTGTAGGTCCACAAAGGTAACATGAGTCTCTACATTTCTGGCGCTTCTTTTCTCAATTACTTGTTTAAGACAAAAAACATTATCACTACAAGATCTGCCTGCACGAAACCCATTTTGCTCTTCTTCTTCTTGTTGTTTATGAAAATCATTCTCTATTAGATCTCTAAGAATCCTACCGTACAATCTACTTAGAGTGCTGGTGACTGAAATTCCTCTGTAATTGTTACAATCCAGCTTGTTTCCTTTTTTATGTATTGAGGATATGAATGCAATTTTCCAATTATTAGGTACTGGATGTCGGTTTATGCATTGATTGATAATATATGTGAGATTTTGGAGTAGTTTCTCTGATCCATATTTGAGCATTTCAGCATATATTCCCCCAGGTCCGCTAGCTTTTCCGGATTTAAGCTTTTTTATACTATTCTTTATCATTTCTTTTTCGATGATTACTTCCTCTCCATGTACTTCTATGTCTCTCCTCGGAGAGGCTGTTAGATATTCGGGTCTCGTCTCCTGCAGCAGTCCCTTGTACTGTTCTGTCCATTGTTCTGGTTTGATGATCTGGATGTTTACTTTTTCTTTTGTTGGGTTTTTTACTGTAGAAATGAATTTCCATACTTCAGAGCTCTGCCTACCTCCTACGTGTGTATTTATATCGTGGCATTTGCGCTCAAACATTTCATTTTTTTCTGTGCGTATCAAACTTCTTAGCTTTCTTCTGGTTTCCCTATATATTTCTAGGTCTCTTTGCTCTTAAGTACTGAGCCATTTCAAGTATGTGCGTTTTTTCTCTTTGACCATTTCCTGTATTTTCTCCGTCCACCACATCTTCCTGTTATTTCTATTATCTTGGTATCCAACAGCTTCGTTGCTTGCTTCCTTCAAGCTTTTTATTATGTTTGTATATATCTCTTCAAATGATTGATTTGTGTTAATTAATTTTTGATCTAATCGGTTCTGATACAATCTTTGAGTACTTTCGATTTCTAGACTTCAAAAGTTGTATTTTTGATTGTCTTCGATGCACTCTAGGTTTTCATTTTCTCTAATACTTTCGTCCTTATTTGTTTTTCTTACAGGGAATAATATTTTTGCTTTTACCAGATGGTGGTCAGATCCACAGGTAACACCACGAAGTGCTCGCACATCATACCACTTTAATTGCGAGTGTTGTCCACCTATAGCATAATCAATGATTGATTTAAGATTTCTTGTTGGCTGAATCCAGGTATATCGATGAATATCCTTATGTTTAAAAAAACCATTATTTATTTTTAGGTTGTGGGTTTCACACAATTGCATCAGTCTTAAGCCATTATCATTTGTTACTTCCTCTCCAAATGGTCCTATTACTTTGCTCTGGGTTTGTCTACCAGTTCGGCTATTAAAATCGCCAAGCATAATTATTTCTCTGGTATTACCGATTTTGGTGATAGGCTCATCCAGTCGGTCAAAGAACATTTGTTTTGTAGCTACTCTTTCGTCATCTGATGGTGCGTAGACTGCTATTATGCTTATATTATGTCCAAGCATCTTCATGTTCACTCGAAGTATGTTTTCACTAATGCAATCGTAGTCTGTAATTTTATTCTTTAGATTTTTCTTTATTAACAAGGATACCCCTCTGGCTGCTCTGCTTTCTTTTGGGGCTCCAGTGAATGTATAGACAAAATTGCCGACACTATTCGTACCTGTTCCTTTCTTTTTTGTCTCTATGAGTGCAATAATATGCATTTATGTGTTTATATTGTGATAATATAATAAAATTTTAATTATTAAATAAAATTCCACTTGTGAAGATCTAAAAATTGTGCAAAATAGTACGCAAAGGATTGCTGAATACTACGCTACATTGCTAGAAATCCTAAAGCTGATATATTGGGAGGAATAACTCACTAAAATACAAGGTAAGATAATAATAGGAAAATAGACAAATAGAGGTGTTAAAATAATCTATCTACTTGTTTTAGTCTATGAACTAGGCGGATCATGATGCAACAATAATAGGCAAACTAGATAGAGGCTAAAAAAAGTCACAGATAAGCTATAAACTAGCAAGATAGATAATAGACAAAAAGCTAGAAAATAGACAAAAATTAACGTCTAACAAATATAATGGATACTAGAAAAGCTGAAATGGGCTCCAATGATGATTGCGGAAAGTAAGAATAAGGTAGGTTGAAAATTATAGAAAATAAATAGACAAATAAGTAAACTAACTATTTTTAGGTAAACTACAGCCCGAATAGAATTACTGGAAGCTAGATAAAAACAGAGGAGTATCTCCGAAGCAAAAGAAGTATGAAAAATATTCACCAAAACACTAAAATAGACCTAGACAGTAGGTAAATTTGCCTAGGATCAACCAAAGTAGAATAAAGTGGACTACAATTGTTGCTTTTCATTTGCAATGCTATTATTAACGTTTAGGAGTTGTCTTTGTAAATATTTAAGAATATTTTAATAATAAAATGCAGATAAAATAGTAATAAAAATTTGATTATTGCAAATAATGTTATTGTAGTTAATTTTTTATTATTTCTTAAGCAGCGTTTATTTTAGAATTTTAAAAGAAAAATCTAATCCTCTTAAAGCCAACAAAAATAAAAATAAATTTAGTTAAAAATAAAACCTACTATTTTCGTTTGTTCTTAATTTACAAAATTGGCGAATGCGTGTGTTGTGAATCAGATAAAGAATAGAAATTGAAGTTATTAATAAATTATGAAAAATAATTATAGTAATTTAACTAAAAATATTTACTAAACTCTAGTGACGAAATTAACACGTCACAAGATTTTTAGTAACATAAAATAGTCGGTAGAATATCCCTCGGGCATAGCAAACTATGATAATTTTCACGTCACACTCGAGCGCCTTCGCGCTATCGTGCCTCGGACAATTTGCTATGCACTTGAAATTTTACCTATGACAATTTCAAGCATTTGTTGTTTTTTTAAGTGACTTGTCCAGTTTACATTAAGTGTTTTTAAGTAATATCTATACAAAATCATAAACTATTATTATTTAACTTATTAAAATAAAAACTAGTACTCATCTTGCATAAAATGTTGTATGCGCCTCGGTCAAAATAAGCTTTAACGTCCTTAGCGCCTAATAGCGCTCGGCTAACATTTAATAATAACCGGTTATTATCAAAAACGTCCTTCATCAAAACAAGACAACAGTAATCGAAGTTACCGTCTTTTACCAAAACTAGAAAAAATCAAAAAGGACTAAATCATAAAAAAGAGTCCAGGCCTAGCTTGTGTGTCATTTTACTAAAGAAACGAACTAAAGAAGAGCGGTTCTGATATTGCTATGCAATGCTGTATCTACATAGGGATTGCTATATAATCATATTAACATTTTTAACCCTAGAAGATATGTCATTTTCATTTAACAAGGCATTAAGAAAAAAGGTCAGGAAGGTGGTTACAACTCGTTTGTAACTAATTGACAAAGAGGTTCTCGATCTCTCAAAAGAAGGACAGGGGAGCTAATTAAAGGAAAACAACCCACATTTTTATATTTTTATGTATTTTTGGGCTCAATTATGGGTGTATTATTTATTTACTATTTAAACTTACCGCCAAACCTCCACGATACCTTATGTGAGAGTAAGAGAAACGGAATCAGCAGACATGAGAAAAAAAAGAGAGTTGCCCATGCAAGGCCCGACGCCTTTTTATGATTTTGTATTTTTTTTTATTTTGTCCGGTTTTGCTAAAAGACGTTATTACCTTCCTAGCCCGTGTAGCAATGGCTAGAGAAGGTATTAGTTTTGAGAAAAAAATTTTTTTTGAGATAACGCCGAAAATGTGTTATTTGGGTGTATTTTGTCCTATGCTAGCAATATTGTCGTAATGTCTGTCTGTGTGTGTGTGTATGTATATCTGTCCGTAACACGATAACTCCTAAACCGCTCAACCGATTTTCATGAAATTTTCAGGTAAAATATTTTTCAATACTGTGACGAGCTGATTAGATTTTGGTCAAAATGCATTAATGCCAATGACAGTTTTTTGACAGTCAAGACATTTAACCTTACCTTTGTAACGGAGCGTTGCATCAATATGCGGTTTTAGGAATATAGTAAAAAAAATTGTATTTAACCAAAAACTTTGTAGCAGCTTTCGTTTCGGAGTTATTTAGAAAAAACTGTTTTCAAGGTTGATTTAGCATGAAGTTTACTTGGAGTGTGCTAATGGGCTAGGAAGGTATCAGATCCGTCATGGATCCATTTATACTAAAGTTCGAATTTGCTCGTGTCTTGTTTGGATGAATAACGTTTTTAATAATGTCCGGTTATCAATAATTCCGTTTCTGACATTGAACTGTTATACCATTTTCCTTTATGATCTTAGACGATTTTTTTGCCATTTATGATGATTAGGATGATGATCAATGGCAACCCCTTTTGCGCGCACTTGACTATTTAGGTAGTTTTCCATGCTCTTATGGCTACCAAAGTTTTAGCCTTTGCGTTGCCGCAGCCAAGGTAATACGCGCTTTTTGCCTACTGCTCCTATTCCTTTATTTTTGTAGCTCGCTGGTGTTTGGCGTCACACAATTTTTAAAATATGGAGAACATTAGTAACAAAATATTTAACAATTATGACATTACAAGGCTTTTCATAGCTAAAAACACGAGCCACCACTGTAGTCTACACTTAATAATTGAAATGGCAAGGGCCATGAAAATTTAATTTAAAAAGTACATGGCTTCTATGCCGGTGCGTATTCAACTTACCATAAGGCACAGTATCATTAGTGTCGGGCAAATAGAAATGGCTGTATCTGCCGTGGAAAGCAAATTGGTAATAATAAGATTTTTCTGTGTTTCTTTCGCTAATCAGCTTTATTGCTCTATTCACTCCGAAACCGATTACTGAGTCAGCGTATAGCTACAAAGTTAAGAGAAAACAGAATTACATTAGAAACGTAAAGTTAGAAGCGTAAGCGCTTTTTTTAAAAACATTGTTGACTGACGTAAAAAATTATCATATTTTAGGTGTCGTCGGTCCCAAGGGCGTGTCCAGCCCAAGACGGAAGGGAAAGCAGGTTTTTAAGTTTAAAGACCTCATTAACTTAAGGTAAATCTAATAGGAAAGGGGGGTAGTTGCCCTGGATACGCCCTTTGTCGTTGCCACAGACAGTTATGAGCATAAATTAATAAAGCAAACTAATTTTTAAAATATGTTTTAAAAAAATAATGCGTAAATATAAATATTTTACCAATTTTAAAGGGTTTACGCTAGAGTAATTAAATTTGTCACGAATATCATCCTTCAAGTAGGAATTCTCTAGCTGTCATAAAAAATCATATGTACAGCAACTAAGTCGGCAAAATGTGTTCTTAGACTCCAATATATTTTACATATACATTTACTATGCTTACGAGACCCCGAAGATCTGCTGCGCTTATTGTTTTTTTAAATGTGTTAATGCAAAAGTTGTAGGCTTTATCCTTAGGCGCCTTATATATAACAAAACAAATACTACTACTACTATGTCGGTTTAGAACGTTTTTCTACGTTGTCCGACGCCTATTCTCCACCTCCTTCGATCCTGACAGTCATCTTCCGTCAGGTTTTTTTGACTTATTGATTTTTGGATTAACTGTTGCCATTCCAGTTTAGGACGCCCTCATTTTCTGCGCCCTATTGGTTGCCATTCTAGTACCTGCTTTGGTAATCTTTCGTCGCTCATCTGTTGTACATGGCCGTACCATATCAGTTGCCTTTTAGTGATGTCATCCGTTATGCTTCCCTCGATCCCCATTCTTTCTTTTATGATCTGTTCTAGATATTCTCATTGATCTTCTTATTGCATCCATTTCGACACTTTCCATTTTTGCTTTGTATTTTTCTGTTACGCGACAAGTCTCTATTCCATACAACAGCGTGCTTTTTACCATTGTTTCATATATGTTAAATTTTACGTTCTTTTTATCTCTCTGCTCCATAAAATACTGTTAAGACAACCAATAACCTTTTTTGCTTTTACTATTCTTTTTTCCAGTTCTTTACAGTCTGTTCCCGTCTTATCAAATGTGACACCCAAGTATACATACTCATTACATGGAGATATTGTTTGTCCATTTTCTAGTTCTAATTCACTTGATTCGTTTCCAATACATAAGTACTGTGTCTTGTCCACGTTCACTGTTATCCCCCACTTTTGGTATTCTTTCGTTAACTTTCTCATCATATAATCCATATCTTCTTTATCATTAGCTACAATTACTTGGTCGTCAGCAAACTGTAGTGTGTATATGGTAAATCGATCGTTAAGTTGTATTCCCAAGCCGTGTACTTTGCGTTTCCAGTTTTTTAGAGCTACTGCGATATATATTTTTAAAAGAGTTGGAGAGATACAACATCCCCGTTTTAAGCCTTTCGTTACCAGGAATTCTTTTGAAAGTCGATTTCCAACTTTAATTTTTGGTTTTGACCCCTTGTATAGTTCTTTTATCGCTTTTATGTATGTATGATTGATATTAGTCTGCTCTAACACTGTCCATAATTTTTCTACTGGAACGGTATCATATGATTTTTGTGGGTCCACAAAGATAACATGAGTCTCTATATTTCTGGCGCTCCTTTTCTCAATTACTTGTTTAAGACAAAAAACATTATCACTACAAGTTCTGCCCGCACGAACCCACTTTGCTCTTCTTCTTGTTCATGAAAATCATTCTCTATTAGATCTCTAAGAATCCTACCGTACAATCTACTTAGAGCACTGGTTACTGAAATTACTCTGTAATTGTTGCAATCCAGCTTGTTTCCTTTTTTATGTATTGAGGATATGAATGCAATTTTCCAATCATCAGGTACTGGATGTCCGTTTATGCATTGATTGATAATATATGTGAGATTTTCGAGTAGTTTCTCTGATCCATATTTGAGCATTTCAGCATATATTCCCCCAGGTCCGCTAGTTTTCCGGATTTAAGCTTTTTAATACTATTCCTTATCATTTCTTTTTCGATGATTACTTCCTCTCCATGTACTTCTATGTCTCTCCTCGGAGAGGCTGCCAGATATTCGGGTCTCCTCTCCTGCGGCAGCCTCTTATAGTGTTCTGTCCATTGTTCTGCTATGGTTACTTTTTCTTTTGTTGGGTTTTTTACTGTAGAAATGAATTTCCATACTTCAGAACTCTGCCTACCTCCTACGTGTGTATTTATATCGTGGCATTTGCGCTCGAACATTTCATTCTTTTCTGTGCGTATCAAATTTCTTAGCTGCCTTTTGGTATGCCTGTAGATTTCTAGGTCTCTTTGCTCTTTCGTACTGAGCCATTTCAAGTATGTGCGTTTTTTCTTCTTGGCCGTTTCCTGTATTTCTTCCGTCCACCACATCTTATTGTTATTTCTATTATCTTGGTATCCAACCATCTAATCGGTTCTGATACAATCTTTGAGTACTTTCGATTTCTAGACTTCTAAAGTTGTATATTTGATTGTCTTCGATGCATTCTAGATTTTAATTTTCTTTCATCTTGTTTTTCTTACAGGGAATAATATTGTTGCTTTTACCAGATGGTGGTCAGATCCACAGGTAACACCACGAAGTGTGCGCATATCATACCACTTTAGTTCCGAGTGTTGTCCACCTATAGCATAATCAATGCTTAATCTAAGATTTCTTGATGGCTGAATCCAGGTATACCGATGAATATCCTTATGTTTAAAAAAACCATTCTTTATTTTTAGATTATGGGTTTCACACAATTGTATCAGTCTCAAGCCATTATGATACTTCCTCTCCAAATGGTCCTACCACTTGGCTTTGGCTTTGTCTACCAGTTCGACTATTAAAATCGCCAAGCATAATTATTTCTCTGGTATTGCCGATTTTACTGATAGTTTCATCAAGTTGGTCGAAGAACATTTGTTTTATAGCTACCGTTTCATCATTTGCTGGTACGTAGGCTGCTATTATGCTTATAATGTGTCCAAGCATCTTCATGTTAACTCGAAGTAAGTTTTCGTTAATGCACTCGTAGTCTGTAATCTTATGTATGAGGTTTTTCTTTATTAATAAGGATACCCCTCTGTTCTTTTGGGACTCCAGTGAATAAGTGAACAAAGTTACCGACACTACTTGTACCTGTTCCTTTCTTTTTTGTCTCTGTAAGTGCAATAATGTCTATCTTACTATTCTGCACTTCGGTTGCAATAATGTCCAACTTTTGGTTTATTCAGTTCCATGTAGCTATATTCAGAGTCATTTGTCTTTGCTTTTTTCGTCTTTGAGAGTTTCCGTCCAGTGCTCCGAGGTTTTGTTTAGGCTTTTTGGTAATATCTTTGTTCTAAAAGTATTAGAGAACCAGTCTAATGCCTCAACCCCTACTTGGAGGGCCAGGATTTTTATCAAGGTTATTCTCCTCTAGCCTTTGACGATCCAACGCCATACTGTAAGGCAACAGCTGTATTCTTTTATACTATCCCTAAAAGAAAGGGTTGCCACCTACGCTACGATCACCGTACCGAGGTCCATCCTCTCCGCCTTTCATACCGATGTGGTCTTCTCCTGTAACCCTGGGAATGGGACCCTAGACAGGTGCTAACTCTCCGGGTCAGAGAGTACCTGGAATCTACGGAGGGCAGGGGTCGATTCATTTCCCCTGATAGACATCTGACGAGGTCTACCTCATACAAAACAAATATCGCAGTCATAAAAAACCCAAACATGGTCAATCTCTTACGTAACATCCTATATAGTGTGTAATTTAGATAATGCATCAAACTATAAGGGGCGCTACATAAGGTCAAAAGAAGAATTTTTTATATAACCTACATTAATACAGATACAGGATGTCAAACTTAACATTTCTTTTTTCAGTTTTTGAAGTGTAAACTTCTTTAGGCGCGTTTAGCAGTTTTTGTGGGTAGTGAATTGAACGCTCATTCGGGTGAGGTCGGCTCGAGTCGACTAACTGTGAAAGGAACATTCAGCGAGCGATATGATGAGGCAGATGAAGGCCAGTATTATTAATTTCGCCTTGTTGAAGTTTACACTTGCACACAATGCCGTGTGGTCTTAAGCACACACAATTTTTTTATTTGTTATAATTTCGTTAAAAATTAAATAAAGAAACACTCGGCATTGTGGAATTACCTATGTAAAATAAGGTACTAAATAAGTGTTAAAACTATATAAAAAATATAAAATACTTAAAATTATTACCCAAAATCTATTTCTTTTTTCAAAAGATATTTTTTTTTAAATGAAATATAGTTTTAATATAAATATTTTCTATTTTTAAGGGTACTTGTGTGTACTAAAATCTGTCGATTTTTTTTTGTAAATTTAATAGCTCATAAAAAGGTTCACATTTATAATAGTTATTGCAAAGGCCAAATCTTCTCAACCTATAGTTTTCTGAAAGAAATCAATAAAATATTTTTGGATTATAATGAATCACAAATTTATTTTGAGTTGTCCAATTTGTGATTTTTAAAACTCACAGGTTTCCCTCGCTCTTCAAACTTGATAAATGCTATGGACGCAAAAACTATTGATATAAAGTTACTTGATCTTTTTGTCTACTTTTGACCTACCCACCATCCCTTTTTTATTATTTCCATTAAGTTATTCCCTGGATTTTAAACTCAAAATGAATTGGTCTTTTATTCTGAATTCCAAAATATACATTAGAGTAATAGCTATAGTGAGCATAAAGATTATAATTAGAAAGAGAAAAACTAATTTTGCAGCTCTTTAGATAAAAATAGAAACATAAGGTTGTGCCTCGATCTCAGCAAAACGCGACGGTCCATAAACTAAAAGTTAAAGAAGAGGGATAACACCAGAGAAGAAATTATAGACAGATAGAAAATAGCTGTAGTCTATGGACAAATCAAGTTTCGAGTGCAAGTCGTGCCAACTTTCTGCCGATAAGCTAACTTTGTTAAGGGCATCCCATATATCAGGATTTGACTTGTCATTTTGGTAAATGCGTTTTTGGAAAGATATGGCGGATTCAAAATGGCGGAAAGGCGCATCTTTAAAAAAATTGTAACTTTTTTATTTCTTATCCGATTTTCATGGAACAAAGTTTAAAATACTTGCTTTGTAATGTATTTAAAAATGCATTAGTCAGAAAATATGTATTTTAGCTCACACTACTACTATAAGTAGAGTGAGCTATGGTGATCGTAATTTTTTCGAGAAAAAAAAAGTTGCTCCGATTTCAAAAAATTTTTATATATCTGGCGTGCGTTTCAGATGATTTTGAAACTTTTTTGTTTTGCTGTCTGTCTGACTGTCTGTCTGTAACGACCAACCCGCATAACTCAAAAACCGCTTGTCCGATTTTAATGAAATTTGGTACCTAAGTTGGGTCCTGGGCCGTGATGCTCCCATTTAAAAATGAACAAAATCCACCGAACGCAAGCCAAATAAAAGGGTGGGGGTAGATTCCAAAAATTAGAGTTTATGTGAAAATATGGCGTGTGTGATATCAAACGAAAGGTAATTAAGTCTGAAGTTAAAAAAAAGAATTTTAGTTTATTTAAAAAAAAAGGGTGGGGGTAGATGTCAAAAATTTGAGTTTAAGTGAAAATATGGCGTGTGTGATATCAAACGAAAGGTAATTGAGTCTGGAGTTAAACAAAATACATTTTAGTTTTTTTTAAAAGGGTGGGGGGTAGATTGAAAAAATTTAAGTTTAAGTCAAAACATGGCTTGTGTGGTATCAAACGAAAGGTAATTGAGTCTGGAGTTGAATAAAATATATTTCAGTTTTTGATTATATTAGCTCACACTATAACTATAGTACCTAGTGTGAGCTTAGGTGCCCATAGATTGGCAGAGTATTTTATCCGATTTTAATACAACAAAATTTAAATTACTTGATTTGAAATGGATTAAAAAAATACATTTTAAAAAATGTATTTTTTTTAATATTCAAAAAAAAAATCGGGTGAAACATGTGACAAAAATGATTTTTGCCAATTGAGCTTAGTTTCTGAGAAAATTGGAAAAAACCTGTAACAGAATTAATTTGGTAAACTTATCACGTCCTTGCAATGCAACTATAGGTAAATTTGGTGGGAATAAGGACACTGTTGTTCTGGTAAATATACGTTTTAATCCATCGGTAACGTTTCGACAATGGTTTTCGTCTTCATCAGACCTTCAGACTAGATCGTACATTGGAACAACAAAAAACAAGAATTCAAGCACATCAGGAAAACAAACGGCACAAAATTAAAAACGTTTTTTGTTGTTCCAATGTACGATCTAGTCTGAAGGTCTGATGAAGACAAAAACCATTGTCGAAACGTTACCGATGGATTAAAACGTATATTTACCAGAACAACAGTGTCCTTATTCCCACTAAATTTACCTATAGAATTAATTTGTTTGGTGATTTGTAAAAATTGATTTAAAAATTAATTGATAAAAGTTGCACAGGCCTGTGAAATTTTAATCTGAAGATAAATCTTACACGTTTAAAAGGAAATTTTATTGTCTACAATCGACTATAGGTCACAATTTTTGATAGAGAGCTTGGTTTTTAAGATAATCGGGTAAAACCTATGTGGTTTCTTTAATTTTTTTATATTTTCTTAATAAACGGACGCGCTGGAGAGTTTGTCATTAGCCTGACCCCACTGACTAATACATTGTTAAAAAGGAAATTTTATTTTCTACAATAAACGACCAACTTATGTTTTTCCAAAAAGCTTAATTTTTGAGAAAATTGGATAAAACTTGATAAATTTAGTGATTTTTTAAAATTGATTTATTATATTTACGGACGCCCCTAAATTGTTATAGGTAAAACTACCATTGCCTTATTATACATCATTTAACAGGCAATTTTATTGTCTATAACAAACTGTGTATTATATTTTTTTTATATAGAGCTCGGTTTTTAGAAAAATCGGATAAACCTGTAATAAACATGTTTCTTTTTAAATTTAATTATTATTTAATTTTTGTATTTTATTTATTTTTTTATTTTATTTATTTTTTTATTTTATTTATTTTTAAACGCACGCCGCTGGAGAGTTGGTCATTAGTCGTTCCCCACTGACTTATACATTGTTGAAAAGGAAATTTTATGGTTTACAATAAAGATTAGTACGTATTTTTCACTAAGCTTTTTGAGAAAATTTGAAAAAAAATCTAAAAATTTCAGGATTCTGGGGGGTTTTGGGGGCTAAAATTTTAAAAACTAATATTATTTTATTGTTAAATTAGATTTTACATATTTTTGATCCATTTCTATGTAATTTGGCGCTTTAGGGCGTCAAATTAGTTACATTTTTAGAAATTCGAACACGACTATATAAGGAGGAAGGATAAAAAAAAATTGGACCAAAAACTTGCCCGGCAACATCCAAATCGTTAGTCTGTGACCTATTCTCAGCTAGGATCCATTGTCAAACTGCGGTCCTCATATTTTGCATACTCAACAACCTCTAACACCTGCACTATATTGTAAAAACATTCGTCGATTGATATTCACTTTCAAAAATAACTATAACAACGTTGTTTGATAATGTCCATCAAACAACGATAACAATTATAATAGAAATCACCTGTTTTACTAGACGCCTCAGCTGCGTAACGCCAGCGGCGTAGCGTGGGGGGGGGCGCGGGGGGTTCGTCGCCCCCCCCCCCCCCGCCCCGAGGGTAGTGGCGCCCCATAGGTGGCCGGTGGCGCCCCATAGGTGGCCGAAGCGCCCTCAGCTTTAGTAAGTAAGGTAAGCCAATTGAGTGGGTGCCAAAGGAAACTAATGCCATAAAGACTTTTTTTTTTTTTTTGGTCGCAAGATTCGTGAGAGGCGCCCTTGTGACTTATCGGCCGCGCCCTCCACATGATGACCTTTTTATTTTTTTATTTTTTTTTTTTTTGGTCGCAAGATTTGTGAGAGGCGCCTTTTTGACCTTTTTGTTTTTTTTGCCACAAGATTTTTCATCAGTTTTCAGAGGCGCCCTTTGTAGCTGTCGCCCCCCCCCCCCCGCCCTTTCGAGCACGCTACGCCGCTGCGTAACGCGCGTGCCGCCTTATAGGCGTCCGCGGCCCGTTTTGGTGACAACAAATTGTTTTTTTATTGAAACAAATATAAAATATACATCTATATAAGACTTGTATACATCAAATTAAAGAAAAATGTTCATTCTATAACTTTTGTTTAAACCTTTTTTTTAAATTTTGCTTTGGAGTTATTAAAAATGTAGGTTAAACTTTACTAGCTAGACAAAAAAAAGTTAAACTTCAGTTATTTTATTTTTTCTAAAAGAACGAAGCAAAATTTTGAAAAATATAATAGAAAGTTATTTTATTGCGGCTGTTTACTGATTCATTTGACATTTTTTACAACCCTCTACGACTATTTTTAAGAAAGATACATCGTTATAAAAAGTATCGTTCAAAAAAACGTGGTGAGGCCATATCTTTAAAAAAACGCATTTACCAGAATGACAACAAGTCAAAACGTGATCTATGGAGTGCCCTTAACAAACTTGGCTTATCGGCAAAAAGTTGGCACGACTTGCACACGAAACCCCCTTTTAGGCCGATTTGTCCATAGACTACTGACTGGGGAAAGGAAGATTCAACAAAGTCGCATTATGTATAAACCTTGCTAATTTCTATCTCGGGCATTATGCCGGCATTAAAATTTACTATCGAAGAAAAGGTTCAATTCAATTTTGCAGGAAACTCGGCTCGGGTTATAATCAATTTGTTTTGAGTATAATTAACCATTTTGATAAATTTGAGTGCGTTAAGCAGAAAATGTAGCGAAATGAAGAGGTGGATGAGGGTCCACGACCCATGTCGGAACAAAGACAATAGAGAGCTGCGGCTGAACTAGGGTTGGATGGGACAGGCGGGCAACCGGGCATATGCCCGATGGGCCAGTACAATTTAGGGCCGGTTGGGCCGCAGGCCCGATGTACCTATTGAACCTATTCCAAATTATTAATATTTATTTTTGTATATTTGACAAATGAACTAATTAAAACGTTAAATATTTAAATTAAAAAAATCTGTATGTGGTAACTCCAGGCCTGCGTTACTCGTTTGATTGTTACAGTTACTTTTATATTAAAATAAGTATAATGTATCAAGAATATAATGTGATAATAGCACTAACTTATTAATATCTTTTTACAATATCAATATTCAGAAGAAAAAATCGGGAGATTAAAAAAATGTAATAAAAATATTGTAGAATTTTTATTCTTATTTGTGTTGCTGTTGTGAAATCTCTTTTAACACACTTTGTTGACTATTTTGGTGGGGATTGATCCCCCTGATCTCCCCCTTCGGTACGGCCTTGCCAATATCTCACATCTTATAGTTGTGAAAGATCATTTTTGGTGCTAAAATACATAAAAAAACTAAGAAATCGATTAACCGATTGAAAAATCGATATTGGGACCAATTCAAATTAAGGAGATCATAGATAAAATTGCAGCATTAACTTCATTATTAAAAAGTCGTTACCATATGAAAAATTAGCATACCTGCTCTGCCCCCGGTAGTTAAAAGGGCGCAAGTGACGAAAGTGTGGGTCGGAAAAAAACGACTTCAAAGTTTTAATAAGGCAGTACTCCTGCTATTTCACACTAATCCTAAATTCGAAAAAAAAAATACTTGCAGCCTTTTAACTAACGGGGGCAGTGCTGTTTTATGTTGAAATCTTGTCCGTTTTTATTTTTTTTTTTAGTTTAGATATTAATATTGAGTTTAGATATTAATTATTTTAATAGGTACTTAGTGTTTAATATAGACATACAGAATATAAAACTGTACAAAAATATCTAGAGCAGTACACGGATATTAATAAAAAAGGAGATTTTCTGAAAGTCTTTAAAAACACCTTGTATGTCACAAGTTAGGATGTTTAGGGCATGCATACATATGTTTAAATATTTTTTTTTCTTAAAATGCAAATTAACTTCTTTAAAATTAGCATGTTATTTAATAACAAAACCTCCATGATATCAAAAACAAAAATTACACTATATGGCTTCGTTTCTTTGCCGTCAAATTTTTGTGCCGAACCGAGGGCCGAATAAAAAAAAATTGCCAGGGCCGGTTTGTTTGAGCCCATCCAACCCAGCCATTGCTAAAGAGATACCTGAAGACGAAACTTTTCCCCGACGAGTAATAAGCAGACGCAGTATTTTTAGATGGCCCCCTAGATCGCCTGACCTGACTGTATGTGATTTTTATTTGGCCTTATGTCAAAAATAAGATGTTTACAATTTGATTACATTGGAGCTCATAATTTACCCGAACCTCGAATTAAAATTGAAGAAACATTTGATTCGATCACACCTGAGATGCTAAGCAATGTGTCGCAGGGATTTTAAAACTGTTTAGGTTATTGTTGGCAAGTTTAAGCGTTTAAGTTTATTAATTTGGTAGCTCTTGAAAGGACTTTGTAAGGTTTTTAAAATCACACATTCTTATTTTTTTATTTAATCTATTGAATCGGCTATGCCGTGACAACAACAATGTAAAAAATTAATTTTGTTCATGAGATATGGCAGCCTAATTTAACGCGATGTTTAGACACAATAATAAACAAAAAATGGGTACATTCCTCCTCGAAAATCTCCGAGTAACCAAATCAAAGACCACACCCAAAGGAGCCAAACCTAAAATCTTTATCCCTACCAAAAACAATGCAACAAAATCCATTCAATGCGGCTTATGGAAGGCGGTCTATGAGTCGAGAGGGATGAAGAGGGGAAGTTGTTTCTATTTTTATCTAAACACCTGCTAAATTAGCTTTTCTCTTTCTAAGCAGAATTTTTGTGGTCACTATAGCTTTTACTCTAATAAGTTGATATTTAGACATTTGGTCTAGCCGTTGTTGAAGTCTTGGCGTTTTAAAAATTTAATTAGTTAAGTACGCAGATTTTTCTTTGTCATCAGTCTCGTCTCACAGACCATAAGTCACCACTCGCGGGTTAAAAAGGGTAATTCTATCAAAACCACAGAATTTAGAGAATGAAGATATTTTTTTTTAATTAGCAATATCCCAGATCTCCTAGATATCTTACAACTAAGTTATGTTTCTCATACATAACGTACTAATAAATCAAAAAGAGTGAATCTAGTAAGTAGGGAGAGGTGTACAAAATAAACGATATCAACGGTACCAAAATAGCAACAATCAAAATAGCGATGTAATGAAAGAGCGACTATAAAAATAGCAATTGTAACAAAACCACGATTGTAACAAAATAGCAATGTAATTAAAAAGCCACTATTAAAATCGCAATGACAATTGCAACCCAATCCAACAAAACATAAAACATCCGACCCCATTATAACGTAACCCAACCTAACCTAAAAACTCAATCCAACATAACTAAACCATAACCAACCCAATATAACCAATCTGTTGTTTTGTTACAACCGCTATTTTAATGTTCGCTCTTTTATTACATCGTTTTTTTGATAGTAGGCATTTCATTACTCATCTTTTCGTACGTTGCTATTTTGTACAACGCTTTTTTGTTCTGCAGCCGTCGTAGAGAGAGGTCCTTATTGGGAATCATAAATTATTAAAAAGAAGGGTGATTTTTGCCCAGCTTTCTTGACGTGATCTCCTGGGTTATTTTTTGCTCTTTATTTACTCTGTGATTTAGTTTTAATATCATCATCAATCATCTTACCTTTGCCAAATCGTCAAAAGTTGAATTATCCACGCTTTTATTGTGGAAATAAAAGTTCTTAAGCCCATCACTGACCCTTTTTGAGAAGTTGGTGTTTCTTTCGTATAGATGAGAAATTGGAGATATTTCGTCCCATTTATTATTTTCTGCTTCTAGGGCCGTTGAGTTTTCGAAAACAGCTAAAAAGTATGACTTAAACTTATGGGTTTTCTTTATTATAAAACAAAAGAAAATCGATGTTCTAGGGATGTACGTATATTTACAGAAGAATGGTAAAAAGTATCTGGGTCCGACAAAATAACAAATAAAGAACTTAAATGGATCATTTCAAACAGAAACATAATACGTATGCTGGCTACCCCGTATACTTGAGTTATATTTGTAAAACTCTATCATCGCATTGACGGAAACTGAAATTAAACAAGGAATTTCTCAACTTAACGTCAGGAAAGGGGTTGGAAATCCAACGACTTTTTACAAAAAAACTGGTAACTCTATTTGGAAACCACTTTGTTAATCTATAATATTTCAGTATCCTTTGGTGTATTTCTAACCCAATGGAAATCTGCTATGATTGTCCCCATATTTAAGAATGACTCCAAAAAAAATGTAGTAAACTATAGACCCATAAGCAAGCTTTCAATAGCCGCTAAACTTTTTGAAAAACTAGAGTGTAACTTTATATTTAATTTAGCTAAAAACATCATCGGGTTGGAACAACATGGTTTCTTCAAAGGTCGCTCAGTTGATACTAATCTGTTCAGCTTTACTAATTATTTACATAGTCAGATGGATAACCAGGTTCAGGTCGACGCTATCTACACTGATTTTAGCAAAGCGTTCGATAAGTCTTAATATATTACTAAAATGTGTAGCTGAAATCGGTGTGGGTGGCAGCGTCCCTAAATGGATTGAGTCATATGTAAAGGAACGGAGTGTCTATGTTTCACTTCAAGGATTCCAATCAGAGCCCTTCATCCCTCCATCTGGTGTTCCGCAACGTTCTCATTTACGACCTTAGCTATTCATAGTTTACATCAACGAAATAAAGTCCTGTTTCAAGTATTTCAAGTTTTTAAAATTTGCTGACGATTTAAAATGCTACTCAAAAATCGAAAAAATTGATGATTGTATTAAATTTCAGAGCGATCTTGATAGACTGGAATCATTTTTCCAGAATAACAGTTTATTTATAAATATAAAAAAATTCCAATCTATAACATTTACCAGAAACAAGTTTTTGAATACGACTATAAAATTAATATAGTTGACTCATAAATGATATTTGACATACATATTGATTTTACTATTTTTCTAGAAAATCTTCTGATTTTGACAATATTAAAGCAATAACTTGCTTGTACAATTCTTTTGTTGTGGCAAAACTTAATTTTGACAGTGTCATTTGGAATCATCGGTACGGTGTCTATGTAGACAGACTTGAAAGAATTCAAAACAAATTTTTAAGTTATAAAAGTCATTTGCAGGTGCAGATTCACCTTGATATGGCTCAAACACATTTTAATATTTAATCGCTATCAAACAAAAGAAAACTAAATGATTTGATGTTTTTATATAAAATTATTAACTTCATTTACAATGCTCCTGAAATTATGTGTTTAATTTGGTTTAATGTACCTCAAGTTAGGCTGCGAAATACCGAAGCATTTTTGATACCATTCAGAAAAACTAACTGCTCACAAAATTCACCCCTGTGTGTGGAGGTGTTGGAAATGATTGTTATAAGTCGCTGGATTTTTATAACATATCGCTAGCTGTTTTTAAGAAACAGCTAAGTTACTTGTTCGATCGGCCCTTAATACTCTGAGAACTTTATTCTAGTGTTTAAATATTTTTAAAGACGTTTTTTTTGTTTACTTTTTTTTCTTTTCTTTTAACTAAATAAGCTAAATATTTGTGTTTTTTAAGTAATTACTGTAATTCCGTGGATACATTTTTTGGGTTTTTAACCTATTTGTATCCCTTATGACCACCTATAAATAAATAAATAAATAAAATCTTGAAAACTGTCTAACAAACTCTCATATGTGGCACATTGTTGAAGAGGAAATACGACGTAGGTTTCGAAACAAAACAGGAAGTGGGTCATTCCATAAGAATGTTTAAACTTTTTGTAATATCTCGAAAATTAAAAGAGACAGATAAAATTTAGTTTGGCAATTGGATTCTCCATAAAAAAATTATAAAAAAGCATCCTATACAAAATGAAATTTTCATAAATAAAAAAGTTATAGACCACATCGATAAATGCAGACTTTTCAAAATCCCTTGTAACTAAAAAACTACGAGGTCTATAAAGGTTTTGATATTTGAAGACGTCTCAAAAATCAAGCTTAGAACATGTCTACTCGTTTTTGTGTATCTTGGCTAGAATTACCTAAAATTCTTAAAAAATATCGAATTAGGCCCACCCCATATGTAGCGTCGCACAATGGGTTATATAAGAGGACTAACACGACACTCAATTTTAACTCAGTTTTACCGAACCGAACCGAACCGAACCCACTTCTAGACATCCGATCAACTTCAAATTTGGTACACACTTACACCAGTATTTACTAAAGGGTCTACATTGCTAAGTGCTACAATCCTAGGTTTAAAGTCTACATTTTGGCTGAAGGTTTAACTTATTTTTCCCGTGAATGCAATAGTTTTTAATATTTATATAAATTTTTATAAATACCTTGGGATATGGGTCATCTTTTTTCGTTGTAACAAAGACATTATTTCCACACAAAGGTTATAAATAAATAAAAATATTCAAATATTTTGGTATAACAATGGTAGCCATATTTAAACCTCCAAATGTCACTAGGAAATGTCGAATAAAGTCAGTGTCAGCTGTCCGCTATTTTTACATGTTAATTTTTTAGACAAGTTAGAGACGATTAAACCGATGGTCGATTGTTTTAGTGAATGAGTAATTGAAAAGGGATTCTAATATATCTTGTGCTTTTTACAGTATTTAAATATTGACGGTAATGCATCTACAGATATAGTTTTAAGTTATTTATGTATTATTTAGCTATGAATATTTTTGTATGTAAGTTTTTTTGTCAATCATGGATTATTTCTATTGCTTTTCGAACTTTAAACCACCCCTCAGGGGTGGTACTACAATTTGAGACTATCTTTAACGGGAATCCTACGACTGCACGGACTAAGTTTCCAAAAAATGACATTTGGTTACAACCCCCCCCCCCCCCCACACGCCCCCCCCCTGCTACGCCACTGTGGAAGGGGACCATCTAAGTATGTCCGATTTCGTTCAAAATTGGTATGTAGGGACTTTTGGGGATAGGGATCACGAATTTTTAATTATATTTTTAAAATTGTGAAATTGGCGCCGCCCTTGTCCCTCTTGTAAGTCAATCAATACATATCCGATCAACATCAAATTTGGTATGGACTTTTAGTTACAGCGACAATACAATATTATAAAGCTCTAAAGTTAGAAACTCTCCACCTTTAAGGATAGTGGAGGGGTTTTCGGGGTTTAGGATCACGCACCATATTTTTTCTTATTTAATAAGCTTTCGAACAAGTTTTAACAAGTTGGGTCTACCAGTTGCAAAAGAGGTTGGATGTTACCAACTTTTTACTTAAGTTTTTTAATTAAATTATTAATTTTACTTAAAAGGATATTTTTTATTGTCTAAAAATGGCAAAAAAGTAAAGGTTAGCTTTTTTTAATATTTGACAAATGTAAAAAAAAAGTAGTTCATCGTTTTTCTTTTTTGATAAGCTTTCAAGCAAGGTACCACAAGTGGGGTTATCTAATTTTAAAAAAAAAGTTTTATGCTATACAAAAAAATTTCAAACAGAAACATTGCTTGTTAAAAATGTTAGTCGAAGTACTTTTGGATTTTTCAGAATAATCTAAATTCAATCCGCTGTCGAAATTATTTCATTTGGCTGATACACTGATTGTATAAAGACCACATACATGGCAGTGTTTAGGACTAACCCCCAAAAAAAGGGGCGGCTAGGGGCAGAAAATTTTTTATTTTTTTAGTCAAATAGGCCCCCCTAGGCGGCAGGGTAGTGCCGTGGTATGGTCGTCGGCTTCACATGCAGAAGGTACCAGGCTCGCGTCTCGAACGATGCAAAAACAAAAAAAAATCTGTCGCCCTGTCGCCGATTTCCTTTTCAGCGTTCAACAGCCGTCATCGACTAAGCATGCGATGCGATGCACGCAAAAAAATATAAGTCGACATTGAACATCGAGAATATACGCAGATGTAGTTCAGGAGCCGACGACACGCAGCCAGCCGAGGAACCAGCGATAATAACCCAGGAGCCTGGTATAAGTGCTACAGTGTAAATTCACAAATTTTTCGCCGAAAATATTTTTCAACTTTAGGGCTCTGTTACAGAGAAATACATTAAGACTTTTTTATCAGTTGCATTTTTTTATTAACTGGACTATCTGCAATACATTTGGGTGGGTTTGGTTATCATAATTTAAAAAATATATACAGGGCTAATGTCGTGCTAGCTCCGCCATATAACCCATTGTGCGTCGCCCACTTTGCCATCTTAAAATTGCACACGTGTTAAAAAATGTTAAGAAAGGCTATTTTTTAAATTAATTTTCACTTTCAGGTTCATCCTGTAGGAATTAAGAGAAGTAGCAATAAGAAAAAAATTGTTTAGCCCTCTTCTATAAAATGTTAATTAATTAAATTATTTAAAAAAGTAGCAGGTTTCTTATGTCGGAAAATATTTTTATGTCATAAGCGTATTATTTATTTTTTAAATAAGATTTAAAAAGAGAATAAAACATTTTTATAAAATATTATTTTCTCTCTCTTCTCTCACAAACAACATTTTTCCATTTTACACGGAGTAAAAAAATCTCGATTTAAATTACTGTGATTTTAAATATCTTTACGTCAACCTTCAACTGACACAGCGGACTAAGTCATAAAAATCAAAATTCTTACCAAATGCTATATAACTAAACTCCAATTCCGTAATTCCAGTGATAAACGGTACTTTTTGAAAATTGTTACTTAAAATTGATTTTATAGGATGTTCTGTTAAAAATCTTTCCTGGCCGAAATCCTTCTCAATGACCGGCAACCATAGCATTACTGGATCGTAAAGAAATTCCTAAAAAACGTATATGCTTGATTGTGTGTTCCAGAGCACAGTTGGCGTCAGGAGCGTTTTAAAAAAAAAAATTAAAAAAACGTTTTTATTAGGTAGTGATGTATTAGTTAAAGTTGCATGGAACGAATATCTTCTGTAAAGCCCTTTTTAGGAAATGTACCAAATTATACTTTTTCTTAAAACTGATAGCCCTCAAATATAATATGTCAATAATGATTTTGTATAAATCCTATATTTGGGCTAAGTAAGCTTCGGATGAAAACCTCTCCTTAATCTCTTTTTAAAAAATTAAAAACAACCCTTCAGGGGCGGAGAACTACAACAAATGGCATGCGTGGTATCTAATTAAAGGTATTTTGACCTGGATTATTAAATAAAAATATATTGTTACTAAATATTAACTTTAGGTCTTCAATCAAAAGTCAAATATAAAAAAAACTAAAAAGTTTTAGAAAAGTATACACTGGTGGCCAAAAGTAAATTGACAAACCTATTTTAATTTTTATTTCTGCTGTTTTTTTATTTTAAACAAATATATCATAACAAAAACATTTCATGTAAAAAAAGGCCAACTGCGCGAAAATGGCATTCCGTAAAAAGAGTTGAGATGAAAGTAAAGCCAAGTTCTCCAATACAAATTTCAAAATGAAAGGTTCTTACTAGTTTGGAAATATTTTTTTAAACTTTGCTATTACAGTCAAACTTCCTTTTGTTCAATTTAGCACTGTGCCTAAGAGTCATTTACAGCCGTAATAGCCAAGTTTAGAAAAATATTTCCAAACTAGTAAGAACCTTTCATTTTGAAATTTGTATTGGAGAACTTGGCTTTACTTTTATCTCAACTCTTATTACGGAATGCCATTTTCGCGTACTTGTCCTTTTTTTACATGAAATGTTTTTGTTATGATTTCACTTCTTTTTTAAAGGAACTGGATAATACTTAATTTTTAAAGTAGTAAAATATGCGGAATATTGTTCAAAACTTTTGCAATGCCTTACTTAAACTTTTGAGGTTTTTAAATTTTTTTCCATGGTTTTATCGTAGTTCCTATTAGCCTTCCAAAGCTCAGCTCTCTAGCGTTTCTGAAAGTGCACAATGTTACTTTTACATAACTTTATATGTATAGGGGAGGAGAGTAAATGAAAATATTGGACTTTTTAATTTTTTTCCCATGGTTTTATCATAATTTCTATCAGCATTCCAATGCTCAGCTCTCTAGCGTTTCTGGAAGTGTGCAATGTTAGTTTTATATAAATTTACATTTATAGGAGTGGGAAGTAAATTAAAATGTTGGTGTTTTTAAATTTTTTCATATAGTTTTATCATATTGTCTTTCAGTCTTAAAAAGTTCAGCTCTCTAGCGTTTCTGGAAGTGGGCAGTGTTACTTTTACATAACTTAACATTTATACAGGAAGGAAGTAAATTAGAATTTTGGGGTGTTCGGTTCGGTTCGGTTCGGTTCGGTTCGGTTTTTTTCTATAACTTTATCATAGTTACCATCGGTCTTCCAAAGCTCAGCTCTCTAGCATGTCTGGAAGTAGGCAATGTTACTTTTACTTAACTTTACATTCATAGGGGAGGGAAGTAAATTAGAATTTTGGGGCGTTTTGATTTTTTCCTATAGTTTTATCATAGTTCCTATCAGTCTACCAAAGCTCAACTCTCTAGCATTTCTGGAAGTCGGCAATGCTACTTTAACATAACTCCAAATGTATAGGGAGTAAATTAAAATTTTGGGGTTTTTTGATTTTTTCCTATAGTTTTATCATAGTTCCTATCAGTCTGCCAAAGCTCAACTCTCTAGCATTTCTGGAAGTGGGCGATGCTACTTTTATATAAATTTAAATGTATAGGGGAGGATAGTAAATTAAAATTTTGGGGTTTTTTGATTTTTCCCAGGGGTTTGGTCATAATTTCTATCAGTCTGCCAAATTTCAGCTTTGTAGCATGTCTGGAAGTACAGTAGAATATTGATGATCTATACATGAGTGAGTGAGTGAGTCAGTGAGTGAGTGGCAATTTCGACGTTTTTGAAATTTCGTAACTACTTTACTACTTTAAGGAATTCCATGAAACTTGGAGGGGTTGTTAATTTCATGGAGATCTACGACTGTGCAAAGTTTTAAATTTGTAGCTCATTCCGAAGTAGAGTTTTAGGTAGGTCAAATATCGGCTGACATGTTTCCAGAAAAGATGGTGCCGTGCCGTGCCCTCAGATTTACAAGTACTATTTTTTTATGTTATAAGTTTTACTACTACTATGTCGGTTTCGAACGTTTTTCTACGTTGTCCGACGCCTATTCTCCACCTCCTTCGATCCTAACAGTCATCTTCCGTGAGGTTTTTTTGACTCATTGATCTCTGGATTGACTTTTGCCATTCCAGTTTAGGACGCCCTCTTTTTCTGCGCCCTATTGGTTGCCATTCTAGGACCTGCTTTGGTAATCTTTCGTCGCTCATCCGCTGTACATGGCGGTACCATATCAGTTGCCTTTTAGTGATGTCATCCGTTATGCTTCCCTCGATTCCCATTCTTTCGTTTATGATCTCATTTCTTATATGCTCTGTTCTGGATATTCTCATTGATCTTCTTATTGCATCCATTTCGACACTTTCCATTTTTGCTTTGTATTTTTCTGTCACGCGAGAAGTCTCTATTCTATACAACAGTGTGCTTTTGACCATTGTTTCATATATGTTAAATTTTACATTCTTCTTTATCTCTCTGCTCCATTAAATACTGTTAAGACAACCAATAACCTTTTTTGCTTTTACTATTCTTTTTTCCAGTTCTTTACAGTCTCTTCCTGGTCTTATCAAATGTGAAACCCAAGTATACATACTCATTGCATGGAGATATTGTTTGTCCATTCTCTAGTTCTATTTCACTTGATTCGTTTCCAATACATAAGTACTGTGTCTGGTCCACGTTCACTGTTAACTCCCACTTTTGGTATTCTTCCGTTAACTTTCTCATCATATACTCCATGTCTTCTTTATCATTAGCTACAATTACTTGGTCGTCAGCAAACTGTAGTGTGTATATGGTAAATCGGTCGTTAAGTTGTATTGCCATGCCGTGTACTTTGAGTTTCCAGTTTTTTAGAGCCACTGCGATATATATTTTAAAAAGAGTTGGAGAGATACAACATCGCTGTCTTAAGCCTTTCGTTACCAGAAATTCTTTTGAAAGTCGATTTCCAATTTTTATTTTAGATTTTGACCCTTTGTATAGTTCTTTTATCGCTTTTATGTATGTATAATTAATATTAGTCTGCTCTAGCATTGTCCATAAATTTTCTACTGGAACGGTATCATATGCTTTTTGTAGGTCCACAAAGGTAACATGAGTTTCTATATTTCTAGCGCTCCTTTTCTTAATTACTTGTTTAAGACAAAAAACATTATCACTACAAGATCTGCCTGCACGAAACCCACTTTGCTCTTCTTCTTCTTGTTCATGAAAATCATTCTCTATTAGATCTCTAAGAATCTTACCGTACAATCTACTTAGAGTACTGGTTACTGAAATTCCTCTGTAATTGTTGCAATCCAGCTTTTTTCCTTTTTATGTATTCAGGATATGAATGCAATTTTCCAATCATCAGGTACTGTATGTCCGTGTATGCATTGATTGATAATATATGTGAGATTTGCGAGTAGTTTTTCTGATCCATATTTGAGCATTTCAGCATATATTCCCCCAGGTCCGCTAGCTTTTTCGGATTTAAACTTTTTAATACTATTCTTTATTATTTCTTTTTCGATGATTACTTCCTCTCCATGTACTTCTATGTCTCTCCTCGGAGAGGCTGCCAGATATTCGGGTCTCGTCTCTTGCAGCAGTCCCTTATAGTGTTCTGTCCATTGTTCTGGTTTGATGATCTGGATGTTTACTGTTTCTTTTGTTGGATTTTTTACTGTAGAAATGAATTTCCATACTTCAGAACTCTGCCTACCTCCTACGTGTGTATTTATATCGTGGCATTTGCGCTCGAACATTACATTCTTTTCTGTGCGTATCAAATTTCTTAGTCTTCTGGTATCCCTGTAGATTTCTAGGTCTCTTTGCTCTTTAGCAGCCATTTCAAGTATGTGCGTTTTTTCTCCTTGAACATTTCCTGTATTTCCTCTGTCCACCACATCTTATTGTTATTTCTATTATCTTTGTATCCAACAGCTTCTTTGCTTGCTTCCTTCAAGCTTTTTACTATGTTTGTATATAGCTCTTCAAATGAATGCTGTTTGTTTAATAATTTTTCATCCAATCGTTTCTGATAAAATCTTTGCGTACTTTTGATTGCTAGACTTCTAAAGTTGTATTTTTGATTTTCTTCGATACACTCTAGGTTTTCACTTTCTCCAATACTTTCGTCTCTATTTGTTTTTCTTACAGGGAATAATATGTTTGCTTTTACCAGATGGTGGTCAGATCCACAGGTAACACCACGAAGTGTTCGCACATCATACCACTTTAGTTCCGAGTGTTGTCCACCTATAGCATAATCAATGATTGATCTAAGATTTCTTGTTGGCTGAATCCAGGTATAACGATGAATATCCTTATGTTTAAAAAAACCATTATTTATTTTTAGATTATGGGTTTCACACAATTGTATCAGTCTTAAGCCATTATCATTTGTTACTTCCTCTCCAAATGGTCCTACCACTTTGCTTTGGCTTTGTCTACCGGTTCGACTATTAAAATCGCCAAGCATAATTATTTCCCTGGTATTGCCGATTTTAGTGATTGTCTCATCAAGTTGGTCGAAGAACATTTGTTTTATAGCTACCGTTTCGTCATTTTATGGTGCGTAGGCTGTTATTGTGCTTATATTATGTCCAAGCATCTAAGTTTTACTAGTATAATACATATTACATTAAATTACCAAGGAAAAATAATTGTAGGCGTAGAAAGGCAAAATAAAAAATACATATATTTATAAAGAGTGGTCAAAAGTAAATTGACAAACCAAAATTTAAATATTTTTCTAATAACAACCAAAACTAAGCAACAAAAATCTTAATTAATTAAGATTGTGTAGCATAACCTCTGTTTTTTACAAGAGCTGACAATCTGCGGGGCATAGACTCGATTAACCTATTGATTAGTAGCATGTCAATTGATTTCCAAGCATCTTGCAATGTCCCAAAAAGTTCTTGTTTATTTTTATACTTTTTATCTCGTATTCTTCTATCCAGATAATCCCATAAATTCTCTATCGGGTTCATGTCGGGCGACTGGGATGGCCAATAATATTGATTTTTTCAGCTTTAAGCCAATCTTTAACAACCTTCGAAGCGTGCTTAGGATCATTATCATGCTGGAAATAATGATTAAGTGGCATCACTTCATCGGCATAGGGTGTCATTAGATTTTTCAGGATATCCTTATACATCAAACGGTCCACTGCACCTTCTATTTGATGAAGAGGACCCATTCCTCGACCAGAAAAACAACTCCATACCATTGCAGAACCTCCTCCGTGCTTTACAGTGCTTATGGTGTACTTCGGATCTAATCTTTTTCCCACTGTTCGTCTCACATACTTTTTTCCATCAGAATTAATAATGTAAAATTTTGATTCGTCGCTAAATATCACGTTCTTCCATTGGTCGACGGTCCAAGCTCCATATTTTCTTGCAAATTTCAAACGCGCCCGTACATTTTTTCTACTGAGCAGTGGTTTTTTGGCCGGACGACGAGTTTTTAGTTCACTATCTTGCAGCCTTCTTCTAATGGTACGCGTACTCGGCGACGTCCCTCCTTCTTTATTCAAAAATTCTTTAATTTCTTTTGATGTCGTAAATGGATCTTGCCTTGTTTTTTTTTTAATTAATTCGTTTATTCTAGGAGTAGTTTTTCGCGGACGTCCAGATTTTTTAATCGGGATGACATGACCTCTCAGAATAATTTTTTTTATAATTTGGCTCACAGTTGCCCTTAACAACGAGTATTTCCACGCGATATCAGCTTGAAGAAGGCCTTTTTTATAATCAATAATTTCAATAATTCGAGACTTAATATCGACAGATAACACTATACCACTAGGCATGATTAAAACTTAAAAATGGTAACTACTGCCCGAGATTCTGCTAACTTACTGAATAAATTTTGATTAAAAAAGTGAATGTCAATTTGCTTTTGACCAAATAGAAAATATGCATTTTTTGTTTACATTCCATAAAATCTTTAAGATAAGTTAAAAATAAAAAAATATATAAAGCAGTAGGTTCTGTGGAATGTGTACTGCAGATTTATATGAAGAGGTAAAAATAAACATCTTTAAAAAGTGTTCAGCTCCTATAATAAAATAAAAATTGATTTGTCAGTTTACTTTTGGCCACTAGTATATGTAAAAACTTTAATTAAATGAAAAAAGAAAAATAACCATTTGTAATAAGTCACTAAATACAGGGTGTTTCAACTAAAAGGTAACAGAGGTGTTTATGGGTATTTTTCGTGCGAATTTGGAAAAACGCTCAAACACGTCGATTTTGTTTGCGAGAGGGACACTCTTTGGCTATCTTGAAATTTTTGTGGCACGCACCATCTTCGAGGGGTATACTTTACCCCTATATTTTGAATAGGGAAAGTGGGTCTAGTGGTACCTTGTTTTGAAGCTCTCTTGCATATCTTTATAACTTGGTAAACTTATCACGTCCTTGCAATTAAATTACACGTAAATTTAGTGGGAATAAGGACACTGTTGTTCTGGTAAATATACGTTTTAATCCATCGGTAACGTTTCGACAATGGTTTTTGTCTTCATCAGACCTTCAGACTAGATCGTACATTGGAACAACAAAAAACAAGAATTCAAGCACATCAGGAAAACAAACGGCACAAAAATTAAAAAATTAAAATATAAATAATTAGCAAATTAATGTTGGGTTTCGTTTTTAATTTTTGTGCCGTTTGTTTTCCTGATGTGCTTGAATTCTTGTTTTTTGTTGTTCCAATGTACGATCTAGTCTGAAGGTCTGATGAAGACAAAAACCATTGTCGAAACGTTACCAATGGATTAAAACGTATATTTACCAGAACAAGAGTGTCCTTATTCCCACTAAATTTACGTGTAATCTTTATAACCATGTAAAAATTTTGAACATCCATAAATTAGTTTTTGAGATATTTGCTTTTAAATTTTCAAATTTTACATGGAATGATAAAATAAAAATTAAATTCGAAAAATATAAAATTCTGATTAAATTTTTATTTTATCAGTCCATATTAAATTTGAAAGTTTGAAGGCAATTATCTCAAAAACTAATGGACAGATTTTTGAAATTTTTACAAGAGGCCTTCAAAACAAGGTACCACTAGACCCAGTTTCCCTATTCAAAATATAGGGGTAAAGTATACCCCTCGAAGATGATGCGTGCTACAAAAATTTGAAGATAGCCAAAAAGTGTCCCCCTCGTACACAAAATCGACGTGTCTGAGCGTTTGTCCAAATTCGCACGAAAAATACCCAAAAATACGTCTGTTACCTTTTAGTTGGGACACACTGTATGTTGATTGCGAGGGTTTAAGTTTTGCATGTACAAGATGACAATTTAAAAAGGATCCACCTGGATTTTCTCGAAAATTATCAGCACGGCGATTTTGTTTGCAAGGGGGACACTTTTTGGCTATCTTGAAATTTTTTTAGCACGAACCCCCTTCGAGGGTTATACTTTACCCCTATGTTTTGAATAGGGAAAGTGGGTCTAGTGATACCTTGTTTTGAAGCTCTGTTGAATATCTTTACAACCGTGTAAAAATTTCGAAAATCCATCAATTAGTTTTTGAGATATTTGCTTTCAAATTTCTAAATTTAACATGGAATGGTAAAACAAAAATTAGAGCTGAAAAATATAAAATTCTAATAAAATTTTTATTTTATCAGTCCATGTTAAATTTAAAAGTTTGAAAGCAATTATCTCAAAAACTAATAGATAGATTTTTACAATTTTTACACGGTAGTAAGGACATTCAAAAAAGACCTTCAAAACAAGGTATCATTAGACCCACATTCCCTATTCAAAATATAGGTGAAGGTATACCCCTCGAAGGGGGTTCGTGCTACAAAAATTTCAAGATACCCAAAAAGTGTATCCCTGGCAAACAAAATCGACATGTTTCGGCGTTTTTTTAATTTCTTGATAACCAGTCCTTTGATCTTCCAGAAGAATTGTTGTTATATGTTGCTATATGATCTGCTTTTGTGATAAATGTCGCGGATTGGATACACTTCGAGAACGGATGACTTTTGTTGGCATTTATTCAACTTGAAACATGTAAACAGTTTTTTGTGCACCTTGCCTTAGATCGTCGTTAAGGGTAATCCGTTCACACTTGAATTCTCCATACCAATGAAAAACTGTCGACTGATGTGGTCCCTCATTACCAAAAATAGAAATCAACTCGGCAAGGCATTTATGATAAGATAATTGCCTTCGAAACTTGTAAAAAATTATAGCCCAAAAATGTCCTGGTTTTAATTCAATTTTTCGATTGATTTTTTAACTAAAAAAATTCACTGTAGCTACAAAACTACATGTATCTTACTGACGTTCTGAATTTAGATTAGGTAAAGATTAAGTTTAGTAATGACATTCGATCAGCATCGCTTTTATGTTCCTATATGCAAAATATAAAGAACAACCCTCGTATTAAATGCAAAAACACACTGGAAAGGACATATTTTGAATTTGCATTATTTTGATTTAGGTGGTAGACGCTTTTACTCATTGGGCGTCGACCGGTGAGATACCACCATGCCAGAACTGAGTAGCGCTAAGTGGTATCACCACGTTCCGCTACTGCGCTGGCAGTCCGGTTCCAACAATAAGTAACAGATAGCATGATGGCGCCTCCAGGATCAAAATATTCCGGAGGTAAAATACCCGACCACTCGGATCTCCGGGCGTCGGGTGATCCTGGGGGTCCTTCATGCAAAAATATTAAAAAAATACCAAAAACTCAACTCAGAATTGATTTTACCAATATAAGAGGATTAAGTACCAACATGAATTCAGTTCACCAACATCTTGAAGAACAAAGACCTGACATCCTTGTTCTCACTGAAACTAAAATCAGTTCTGCAACACCTATTGTGAGCTATCTTTATCCCGGCTATGACCTACACCACCGATTTCAACATAATTTTGGGATCTGTGTGTACATTAAAAATGAACTTTCATGTCATCGAGAGGAGAAGCCAGAACCAGCGAACCTCGATATCATATGACTAAAATTCACCTCAAAGTCATCGACCAAGTTCATCTGCTGCCTCTACCGACCGTCAAGTAACACCGAGTACCAAAACTTTTTCGCGACATTATCCGAAAACTGTGAGAGTATACAGTCTAACTATCCACATGCGGAAATTGTTTTTTTAGGCGATTTCAACGTCCACAATATACCCTGGCTAAAACACCACAACAAAACAGATAATGAAGGCAGGGAAGCAGAAGCTATTGCCATAAGTTGTGGTCTAACGCAGCTTGTCGATGAACCTACCCGTATCTCCGAAAGGGGTGAATTTGCAGCGCTTTTAGACTTGTTCCTAACTACAAATCCTGACTCGTATACAACTCAAGTAGATCCCCCACTTGGTTCATCCGATCATAAACTTATAATAACAAAGTGCGAAATGCTCATACCACCAAGCCAACAATCACTTCCTCGTAAAATGTGGCACTATAAATCGGCAAAATGGAATGACCTTAAACAGTTTTACCTGGATTTTCCATACCAAGAGGTTTGCTTTAAAACAGCTGATCCCAATATTTACTGTAATGAAATAACAAAAGTAATCTTATCTGGAATGGATGCATATATCCCACATACAATCAAACACAGAGCAAATGCAAAACCTTGGTCCAACGGCCAGTGTCAAACGGCTGTACAGAAAAAACACAGAGCATATAACCTTTGGAAACGACAACAAACCGCTCAAAACCACACAAAATTTATCGAAGCCAGAAATAGTTGCAAAATTACTATTGACGCCGCCAAAGAAGCATACAATCAAAGAATAAAAAACAGGTTGCTGAATTGTCCAAGTAGTTCTAGGTTCTTTTGGTCTCTTGCAAAAGCTATTGGATCAAACTTCACCAAGTCATCCATACCACCACTTACAGATAAAAATACTCACTTAGCCACAAAATCAGGGGAAAAAGCCAATATGCTGGCCAAAATCTTTTCCTACAACTCAAACCTAACAGTGCCAAATGGAAAAACTCCACCGTTCATTGGAAGGGTTTCCCACAGTATGCCAGAGGTACCCTTTTGTCACAGAGAAATACGAAAATCCCTTAAAAAGTTGGATACAAACAAAGCAATGGATCCAGATGGCATTCCCGTGATAGTACTCAAAAATTGTGCTAACGAACTCACCCCAACTTTCGCTAAATTATTCAATTTATCTTACAGGCAAGGAGTATATCCATCATCATGGAAGTCTGCCGCAGTACAACCTATTCCAAAGAAAGGAAAAAAGACAGATACGTTAAACTATAGACCAATTGCTCTACTTCCGGTGATATCAAAAGTAATGGAAAGAGTTGTGAGCAATCACCTAACCAAGTACCTGGAAAAGTACAAAATTATCAACGACAAGCAATACGGATTTCGAAAATATAGGTCAACTGGCGATTTACTTACATACGTCACTCACTTATGGCAAAAAGCAATTGAGTTACGGGGCGAAACAAGAACAATTGCCTTAGATATATCAAAAGCATTCGATAAAGTCTGGCATAAAAATCTGCTCAACAAGCTCAAAGCAATGGGATTGTCGCCGAAACTTTGCACTTGGTTTGAAAGTTACCTTAAGGATAGATCCATTTATGTTGCACTGGATGGCCGGAACTCCAACTCTTACCAAATAAATGCTGGTGTGCCACAGGGAGCAATCCTTTCGCCAACACTTTTTCTGATTTACATAAATGACCTCATAGATAAAACAGTTAATCCACTTTATTGCTTTGCAGATGATGGCAATGTAGTCTCCTCAGTCATACCACCCACTCAGTGTCTATCCGCACGTGAATTGCATCATCTTAGACTAACTCAAATATCGCAGATAAATAACGACCTGGAGATAATAGAGGACTGGGGCAACAAAAACCTTGTACAGTTCAACGCGCAGAAAACCCAAGCAGCCCTGTTTTCAAAAAAGACCAGCACCGGTGAGCCAAACATCATGCTATCTGGAAGTGCTGTCACATTGCAGAGCCAGTTGAACATCTTAGGAGTCACTGCAGAGACCAACATGTCTTGGCACAGTCACGTGGCAGATATAGCTAAAAGGGCGTTCCAAAAGCTTGGGGTGCTATTTCGTACAAGACATCTGTATACCCCAAGCCAACTGCTGACACTCTACAAAGCCCAGATTCGACCAACTATGGAGTACTGCTCACATATATGGAGTGCGGCACCCAAACATACCTTAATGCTTTTGAACACCGTGCAAAAACAAGCTATCAAGCTGATCAATGACCCCGCACTTACCCGTAGCTTGGATAGTCTCGAACATCGAAGAACTGTGGGCAATCTATCTCTCTTCTACAGGTATTATCACGGAAAATGCTCTGAAGAGTTGGCACGTATGATCCCCCCGGGAGTAGCACCTACTAGGCGAACACGTCAAACAGACGGTAACCATCAATTAACTGTCAAAATAGAGGCATCAAGAACCTCATTATATCAGAATTCATATCTCTGGAGAACAGCATCGCTGTGGAATAAACTCCCTGCGACAGTTCTCCCTGCAGGTTACAACCTGAACCGTTTCAAAACCAACACACACCAACATTTCCGCGCACTGGCCGCTTCTCGAGCGTGATAGGGATCTCCTTTCGAGTGCGCTTAACCATAAAAAATACTCTGCCAATATATGGGCCCCTAAGCTCACACTAGGTACTATAGTTATAGTGTACGTGTGAGCTAATATAACTAAAAACTAAAATATATTTTATTCAACTCCCGACTAAATTACCTTTTGTTTGATACCACACAAGCCATGTTTTGACTTAAACTCAAATTTTTGAAATCTACCCCCACCCTTAAAAAAAATAAAAACTAAAATGTATTTTGTTAAACTCCGGACTCAATTACCTTTCGTTTGATATCACACACGCCATATTTTCACTTAAACTCTAATTTTTAAAATATACCCCCACCCTTTTTTTTAAATAGATTAAAATGTATTTTGTTGAACTCCAGACTCAATTACCTTTCGTTTGATGTCACACACGCCATATTTTCCCATAAACTCTAATTTTGAAATCTACCCCCACCCTTTTATTTGGTTTGTGCTCGGTGGATTTTGTTCATTTTTAAATGGGACCATCTCGGCCCAAAACCCAGCCTACGTACCAAATTTCATTAAAATCGGCCAAGGGGTTTTTGAGTTATGCGCGTTGGTCGTTACAGACAGACATACAGACAGACAGACAGACAGACAGACAGACAGACAGACAGACAGACAGACATACAGACAGACAGACAGACAGACAGACGGCGCAACAAAAAAGTTTCAAAATCATCTGAAACGCAAAGATATATAAAAATTTTTGAAATCGGAGCAACTTTTTTTTTCTCGAAAAAATTAGGATCACCATAGCTCACACTACTATAGTATAGTATATGTGTGAGCTAAAAGACGTTTTCGAAAATGTACTCAGTTTGCGTGCTGTACTTGCCCAGATATCCGTTCGAAAAAAAAAACAGGCCATTTGAAAAATGCATAAAAATGGTATATTAGCTTATAAATTTTAATCAAACAAGTTTCGTGGCTAATCGGGCAAAAAGGAGTTTTTTTTTGTTTCCCTTATATTTTTCCGTGGGTAGCCTGAAAGCTAAACCTCATGGGGGTCCAAGATCTAATGGACACCTAATAAGCTTGGTGTATTTATTAGGTGTCCATTAGATCTTGGACCCCCGTGAGGTTTAGCTTTCAGAGGCTACCCACGGAAAAATATAAGGGAAACAAAAAAACTCCTTTTTGCCCGATTAGCCATGAAACTTGTTGAATTCACGGGTACGAAATTCCACGTTTGATAAATTTTAATGCTGGTATATAATATTTCTATTTGATTCAAATTAACTGAAAAATATATTTTTATTTATTTCAATGTTATCAATCATTAGGCGCCTTAATTTCTCAGTCAGTTTCGACGAAATTAGGATAACAAATTTTTGTCCTCGTCGCATTATAATAGATGGCGTCGTCATGCCTTAAAAATTAAGATTGATAATAAACTAGTTTTTTTTTTAATATTTCAAGAACTCTAACACGCTGGACAATTTTGTTTTCACTAATAAGCAGCAGTACATATTAAGGCAAGATTTAAAAGAGCGAAAAATTGACAATAAAAATAAGGCGACATAAACAGACTGATTGAGAAATTGTTGAATGCTACAAGTTTCATAAATTGACAATATCACGATAAAAGAAATATTGTAGATGACTCAAAAAGAGAAAGGTATTCTGACTCTAAAGAACAAAAAGCTGTAATACTTGGGTTGATAAAAAGCAATAAAAAAAAACACCCTGAATAATTTAACAGACTGGTTACTCCATGACGTCTAATCAACTGTTTAGAGAAGCAGAAAACAAGACGCGAATTGCCATGATTATTTTTAACATTCTCCAATAAATGGATATTAATCGCAAGAGTCTTCAACTTAACTGACTCAAGACTTAAAAGTGGTTTGTATTTCAAGTCCAACAACGGGGAAAATTTTGAAAGTCGTGACAAAATTTTTGGAGTTTTTTACGTGACAACACTACGAGGGCTGTCTATTATAGAGGACGACACTGATCGAATGTCGCTACAAAAACTTAACCTCAGTCTTTACCTAACCAAAATTCAAAACGTCGTCAGTGCGATACATATAGTTTTATAGGTACAGTGAATTCTTTAAGTTAACAAATTAGTTCAAGCGTGGAAGGATTAGCCTTCAGGAATCAGGAAAACATCGGTACTGTGCGCATGCTCATCAGGAAAGATCGACCTGTGACATATCACGATATTGAGGCTTCATTCAGCACTTCAAAACCTGAATTCAAAAAACTGTTCACCGAAGAAGCTAGGGCCAATTGGTGTGAGAAAATTTTATACTGCTTGAGACAGGAAACTCGTCGATTTACTCATATGACCCCGACAATAAACGTCAGTCGTCTGTTTGAGTGTTCCAAGATAAAGAAAAGCCAACAAAAGTCATCCGTTATTGAAGTGTTTCCAAAAAGATGGTCGCGACATTTGTCCTTAAAGCAGGTCATGTAACAACAATCCCTCTGGAAGATCAAAGGACTGTTACTGCCGATTCGTACATCAGCATTTGTTAGGCGAAAGTCATCACTGGGCTTCGAAAAACGAACCTTTAACGACGACTTGTCCTTCACCAAGACAATGCAAGTTCGCACAAGCCACAATAAACCATTGAATTTTTAAACCAAAAAGACGTCGAATTGTTGGTCCATCCTCCATACAGTTCCGACCTAAGTCTGAACTGCGTGGTCAAAGATTTGACTCGCCAGAGTAGGCAGACGCCTTAAACAATGCAATTTTGACAGCACCAACAAACAAGTGAAGTTAAAGCTATGGCAACTGGTTTGAGCGTATCCAAAAGTACATTAATTTTCGTGGAGAACACTTTGAGAAATAATAAAGTCCATAAAAATTATCTATGTTTTATTCCAGCTGTATTTGCAAAATTTAAAAGACAACCCTCGTAATAGACAATAGACATTACTACTATTAAAAAAAGAAACAAAGTACAACTATTATACGAAGAAACCCAGAAAAAAAAGTATTATACTTACAAACATACTATCCAAGCTGTTTCCTAAAGTGGACGCCGATACGTTCCTTAAGCAATTAACAATGCTCGACAACTTTGCCGCGTTTTCGTTGCAGCCAACTAAGCTGGCTTGCCTTCGGGCTAAGTAAACTTGTTCTTCTCTGATTGGCCACTGAGATGTAGAGGAACCACTCATTGCAACTGCTTTATGAAAGAGACCTAGATATAACAAATAACAGGTTAGAGTACGTTTTGGTTCTTTAAATTTGCTGAGAACTAGAAGTAGTTCTTGTACTTGCTTAGATGCAGTAGAACTTGAGTTTTTAAAAAAATGGTAAGGAGCTAATTAGTAAAATAGCACGCTCCACAGTCACTAACCTTTTATCAATTACACTGACTATCTCCCAGACTATTGATGAAGGCAAGCAGTTAGATGTCATATATACTGATTTTTCAAGAGCCTTCGACAGACTTGACATCGGTACACTATTAAATGTAACTTGAAAGTTTTGGTTTTAACCTTCCAGTGCTCAACCTAATAAGATTCTACTTAACCGACAGACGATAATATGTATGCGTGAACGTTGTCAGTCTCCCGAGTACCTTGTCGGCTCTGGAGTACCACAGGGGTCTGTCTTGGGTCATCCCTCCCTTTTTTGACATCTTTATAGATAGCACGGGGAAAGGCCTTAATTCAGATAACGTTTCTTATGCTGATGATTTCCTTCCGTGTAATAAATGATATATTTTGCTATATAGATATGACAAAATGACTTGCATAAAATTCAAAATTGGTGTGTCGAAAATGGCCTCCCCCTAAACACTTTAAAATGCGAAGTTATAACGTACACAAATAAACCTACCTATATAATAAAATAAATGGCCACATTCTTGAGAAGCCGGCGACAATGCGCACAAACATCATATGCATGGCCGAGGGGTTCAGTTCGGTTCATAAAAATTTGTACACCTATTTAAGTATTTAAGTTAAATACTGTATTTATTTGGGATATAAATGTATTTAATTGTATTTAAGTGTATTTAATACTATTTAAATGTATTTAAGTATTTAAAAGTTTTTAGAAGTATTTAAAAGTATTTAAAAGTAATTAAAAGTATTTAAAAGTATTTAAAAGTAGTATTTAAAAATATTTAAATGTATTTAAAAGTATTTAAAATTATTTAAAAGTATTTAAAAGGATTTAAAGGTATTTAAATGTATTTAAAAGTATTTAATTGTATTTAGAAGTATTTAAAAGCTATTTAAATGTATTTATTAAATACTTTTACCAAATTTGTACACCTATTTAAGGAGTGTCCCACCCCTCGTGCATGGCTTTATTGTTCATATATCAAAAGAAATAACCAGCATATCAGCTCTCAAAAGCCTCTATTATGCTCAAGACTAGAGTACACATCTGTCATATGGAATCTCTATCATGCAGGACAAAAAACCCAGGGAGAGAGTACAGGGTGTTTTAGACGTAAGTAAAGCTGGGGGACCACTATAAGGGGCCACCAAATTTCATATGCCAGGATTTGGTGCTAATTTGTTACCGAAGAATTAAATTTGTTGCTGCAGCCGTTAACGAGAAATCGCGACCCCTGTGACTTTACCGTAAAGCTGAGGGGCCACCTCATAACTCTGGACTGAAAGGCGATACGAGGATGATTTAAACGCCATAATTTGTTGCTCGGGATGGGGATGTGCAACCAATATTAAAGAATCGCAAAAGACTTATAATTTTCTTTCTTTTTGAAAAAAACTGTTTTTTGTTAATATTTTTGTTATTCTTGATAATATTAAGGTAGAAACACTTGTAGTACCCTTATAAAAGGCCGTTCGAATTTGTTACCGCTATCTAAAGCGCCTGAGAGCGTTATTAGGCAAAAATAAAAAAATATTAAAAAATTGAGTCAGAGACCACTGTGCGCCGAGTAAAGCTGAGGGGCCACCTTGTATCTCGGTAGTCTTTAAAGATATTAACCTCAAACAAAAAGCATAATTTGTTGCTAAGAGTCTTTCATTGCATCGTGTAAAACAAATTATTTAATTCCAATCGTACGATTTAAAAAAAAAATAATAACATATTTTGTACTGTATTTCTAAACCCAACTGGAGGGCCACGGAGTTGTTTGTACACTTGCTAGCGCTCAAATAGCACTACTTTTGTATGTAAATGGAAAATTTGTTGCTGCTGCCGTTTTCGAGTTACTGAATTTTTTGTATTTTTAATTCAACAATCGTGCTATTATTTAGAAACTTAAAACCTTTTTTCTCAAGAACTAATTAAGGGGCCACAGATTGTCCTTTGCAGTTTATAGAACTTGAGGGGTACTACCAACATGTACCAACGAGTAATTTGTCGTCGCTTCTGTTTTCGAGAAATTGAATTTTTACTTGCTAAGAAGCTATGCTGTACCAAAAACTAACTAGAGGGCCACAGATTTTTTTCAGTTACTTATAGTACCTAAAGAGTGCTACCAATATGTGTTAACAAATAATTTGTTGCTGCTTCCGTTTTTGAGAAATTGAATTTTAGTTTGCAATAAAGTTAAACGTGTTTCATATAGTTTTCACCCTGTATCTCAAAAACTAACAAGAGGGCCACAGATTTTTTTCAGTTACTTACAGTACCTAAAGAGTACTATCAACATGTGTTAACAGATAATTTGTTGCTGCTTCCGTTTTCGAGAAATTGAATTTTTGTTTGCAATAAAGTTAAACGTGTTTCATATAGTTTTCACCCTGTATCTCAAAAACTAACAAGAGGGCCACAGATTTTTTTCAGTTACTTATAGTACCTAAAGAGTACTACCAACATGTGTTAACAAATAATTTGTTGCTGCTTTTACTTATAGTACCTAAAGAGTACTACCAATATGTGTTAACAAATAATTTGTTGCTGCTTCCGTTTTCGAGAAATTGAATTTTAATTTGCTATAAAGTTCAACGTGTTTCATATAGTTTTCACCCTGTATCTCAAAAACGAACTAGAGGGCCACAGATTTTTTTCAGCCACTTGTTGAACCTAAAGAGTGCTACCAACATGTGTTAATAAATAATTTGTTGCTGCTTCCGTTTTCGAGAAATTGAATTTTTATTTCCTATAAAGTTCAAAGGGGATTCATATAGTTTTCACCCTGTATCTCAAAAACTAACAAGAGGGCCACAGATTTTTTTTAGTGACTTATAGTACCTAAAGAGTACTATCAACATATGTTAACAAATAATTTGTTTCTGCTTCCGTTTTCGAGAAATTGAATTTTAGTTTGCAATAAAGTTAAACGTGTTTCATATAGTTTTCACCCTGTATCTCAAAAACTAACAAGAGGGCCACAGATTTTTTTCAGTTACTTATAGTACCTAAAGAGTACTATCAACATGTGTTAACAGATAATTTGTTGCTGCTTCCGTTTTCGAGAAATTGAATTTTTGTTTGCAATAAAGTTAAACGTGTTTCATATAGTTTTCACCCTGTATCTCAAAAACTAACAAGAGGGCCACAGATTTTGTTTAGTGACTTATAGTACCTAAAGAGTACTATCAACATATGTTAATAAATAATTTGTTGCTGCTTCCGTTTTCGAGAAATTGAATTTTTATTTGCAATAAAGTTAAACGTGTTTCATATATTTTTCACCCTGTATCTCAAAAACTAACAAGAGGGCCACAGATTTTTTACTGACTTATAGTACCTAAAGAGTGCTATCAATATATGTTAACAAATAATTTGTTGCTGCTTCCGTTTTCGAGAAATTGAATTTTTATTTGCTATAAAGTTCAACGTGTTTCAAATAGTTTTCACCCTGTATCTCAAAAACTAACAAGAGGGCCACAGATTTTTTTTAGTGACTTATAGTACCTAAAGAGTACTATCAATATATGTTAATAAATAATTTGTTGCTGCTTCCGTTTTCGAGAAATTAAATTTTTATTTGCTATAAAGTTCAACGTGTTTCATATAGTTTTCACCAAGTATCCCAAAAACTAACTAGAGGGCCACAGATTTTTTTCAGCTACTTGTAGCACCTAAAGAGTACTACCAACATGTGTTAACAAATAATTTGTTGCTGCTTCCGTTTTCGCGAAATTGAATTTTTATTAAATATAAAGTTCAAAGGGTTTCATATAGTTTTCACCCTGTATCTCAAAAACTAACAAGAGGGCCACAGATTTTTTTTAGTGACTTATAGTACCTAAAGAGTACTATCAACATATACAAATAATTTGTTGCTGCTTCCGTTTTCGAAAAATTGAATTTTTATTAACTATAAAGTTCAAAGGGTTTCATAGAGTTTTCACCCTGTATCTCAAAAACTAACAAGAGGGCCACAGATTTTTTTCAGTTACTTATAGTACCTAAAGAGTACTACCAACATGTGTTAACAAATAATTTGTTGCTGCTTCCGTTTTCGCGAAATTGAATTTTTATTTCCCATAAAGTTCAAAGGGTTTCATATAGTTTTCACCCTGTATCTCAAAAACTAACAATAGGGCCACAGATTTTTATTAGTGACTTATAGTACCTAAAGAGTACTATCAACATATACAAATAATTTGTTGCTGCTTCTGTTTTCGAGAAATTGAATTTTTATTTGCAATAAAGTTAAACGTGTTTCATATAGTTTTCACCCTGTATCTCAAAAACTAACAAGAGGGCCACTGATTTTTTTCAATTACTTATAGTACCTAAAGAGTACTACCAATATGTGTTAACAGATAATTTGTTGCTGCTTCCGTTTTCGAGAAATTGAATTTTAATTTGCTATAAAGTTCAACGTGTTTCATATAGTTTTCACCCTGTATCTCAAAAACTAACTAGAGGGCCACAGATTTTTTTCAGCTACTTGTTGAACCTAAAGAGTGCTACCAATATATGTTAATAAATAATTTGTTACTGCTTCCGTTTTCGAGAAATTAAATTTTTATTTGCTATAAAGTTCAACGTGTTTCATATAATTTTCACCAAATATCCCAAAAACTAACTAGAGGGCCACAGATTTTTTTCAGTTTCTTATAGTACCTAAAGAGTACTACCAATATGTGTTAACAAATAATTTGTTGCTGCTTCCGTTTTTGAGAAATTGAATTTTAACTTACTATAAAGTTCGACGTGTTTCATATAGTTTTTACCCTGTATCTCAAAAACTAACAAGAGGGCCACAGATTTTTTTCAGTTACTTGTAGTACCTAAAGAGTACTACCAATATGTGTTAACAAATAATTTGTTGCTGCTTCCGTTTTCGCGAAATTGAATTTTTATTTGCTATAAAGTTCAACGTGTTTCATACACTTTTCACCCTGTATCTCAAAAACTAACAAGAGAGCCACAGATTTTTTTTTAGAGACTTATAGTACCTACAGAGTACTATCAACATATGTTAACAAATAATTTGTTGCTGCTTCCGTTTTCGAGAAATTGAATTTTAATTTGCAATAAAGCTAAACGTGTTTCATATAGTTTTCACCCTGTATCTCAAAAACTAACAAGAGAGCCACAGATTTTTTTCAGGTACTTATAGTACCTAAAGATTACTACCAATATATGTTAACAAATAATTTGTTGCTACTTCCGTTTTCAAAAAATTGAATTTTTATTTGTTATAAAGCTCAACGTGTTTCATATAGTTTTCACCGTCTATCTCAAAAAATAACAAGAGGGCCACAGATTTTTTTTAGTGACTTATAGTACCTAAAGAGTACTATCAATATATGTTAACAAATAATTTGTTGCTGCTTCCGTTTTCAAAAAATTGAATTTTTATTTGCTATAAAGTTCAACGTGTTTCATATAGTTTTCAACCTGTATCTCAAAAACTAACAAGAGGGCCACAGATTTTTTTCAGTTACTTGTAGTACCTAAAGAGTACTATCAATATATGTTAACAAATAATTTGTTGCTGCTTCCGTTTTCGAGAGATTGAATTTTTATTTGCTATAAAGTTCAACGTGTTTCATATACTTTTCACCCTGTATCTCAAAAACTAACAAGAGGGCCACAGATTTTTTTCAGTTACTTGTAGTACCTAAAGAGTACTACTAATATGTCTTAACAAATAATTTGTTGCTGCTTCCGTTTTCGAGAAATTGAATTTTTATTTGCTATAAAGTTCGACGTGTTTCACAGAGTTTTCACCAAGTATCCCAAAAACTAACTAGAGGGCCACAGATTTTTTTCAGTTACTTATAGTGCCCAAAAGAGTACTACCAATATGTGTTAACAAATAATTTGTTGCTGCTTCCGTTTTCGAGAAATTGAATTTTTATTAACTATAAAGTTCAAAGGGTTTCATATAGTTTTCACCCTGTATCTCAAAAACTAACAAGAGGGCCACAGATTTTTTTTAGTGACTTATAGTACCTAAAGAGTACTACCAATATGTGTTAACAAATAATTTGTTGCTGCTTCCGTTTTCGACAAATTGAATTTTTTCCTGCTATGAAATTCGAATAAAAGAATAACTAGAAATTTATTTAATGAATTTTATTTAATATTCATATAAAACGCCAATCTTGGCACTACGAACGTGTTCGTGGAGTGCTGCACAGGTTTACTGGCTAGGTCATCCAGTAATAGCCAATTTCCACCTGTGCCCCTCCGGTAGCAAAACACGTTGTAGTGCCCACTCGGTACATTATTTTCTTGCATTTGACCCATTGGTTTAAACTGATTAAAATTAACTATGGCAATGAGTACGTATGTGGTTCCTCTGGCTATTAAATTGGTTGGCAATTTTTTTAAAGGAATTCTAACACTTTCCTCCTTTTTGTTTGTGATTTCCAAAATTAACAGTGGACCTAAAACAAAAACTTCAAAATGTTTGCATCTTTAAGAAAAAAAAATTAAAAGGGTAAACTGTGAGGTATTTAGGACCTATTATGTTGAATTTAAATAAATTGACGTCAGGAGGTACGTAAACCCATCCATAAGAAAAAAGAAAATTGATCTGGGTGTTAAGGTAGCTTTATTTTTGTTGAAAATGAAATGTTTAATTAATTTGTAAAAACAATTAGCTCCTATCGCTTCTGGGATATATACGATTTTATTATGTCTCTGGTAAACTTTGACGCTATAATTCGTTGATAGGTAAATGCATTTCTCCATGTATATTCGAAAAACGCATTTAGCTAGGTACAGTGGTAAGATTTTGAAATTTTTTTATATCTAAAAAACTGCGTCAAACTTTGATGTTGTATGAAAAATTTTGTTTCAAATGTAATTCTGAATCTACATTTAAAAAAATGTTTGACTAGCTGCTGTGGTTTACGAAATATAATTTTTTGACCCCCATTAAAAACCAATGGCCTTATCCACAAGCACAGCAGAGAACCCTAAAATTTTTGTACCAAATTTCGTTAAAATCGATTGATCAGTTTTTGAGTTGTGTGATACGTCGTATTTTTAAATATTTTAAATATAAAAAAATATTGCTTTTTATGACCCTTTGAACTTTTTATGTCTCAAGCTACTACATTAACCTTAAGTTACAACAAGAATAAATAAATAGGTAGGTATTTCTGCTTTTTTGCCAAAGTATTTGATTTTTGGTATAAACTGTTAATGCCTCTTATCTTAAAATTTTATGACCAATGTAAAATTTTGTGATATTTGATGAAATTTTATTGATAACTTCAAAGCTTATTACTTTTTATGGCAATTGAGCACTGATTGGCTTGTAATTTTATGGCCATCGTGATATTTTTTGACTTTTTATGGCATGTTATGACCACCTTCAAATTTTATTAATTTTTATAATTTTATGACCAATGGCCGCCCCGCAAACAGACAGACGAATAGACTGACAGACAGGCAGACTCCGTCACATACATTTGATAGTTAGGTAGGACTTTTTTTACTTAAATATTTTTTTTTAGGAAAAATAAATATTTTTTGACTATACCAACAATAGCCTTCATACCTAGGATGGCTAAAAATAGTCTGTAAAGCACTATAATACATTTTTTTATGTTTTTGTTGTATGCAAAATTACGAAAAAGATAGATTAATAAAATTATTACCCATGTGGTCACAACTGATTGAGTTTTATTTAAGCAGTATGGACAATATCCCGTTTGCTCCTGCTCCTGAAGATGCTCTTCCAAATCAAATTCTGTTAATTTCAGATCATCAATGCCTGTTCCTGTTAGCCCAGCTTCTTTTTGGTAATCACAGATTACACAGGTTGTTGTGATTTTAAAAGAAGGACTCTCTTTAAAAAGTTGCCTGGCCATATGCGAAACCGACGTATTGCAGTTTATTACGTAATGGTTAGGGCCAGAAAGCGGACTTGACTCTTTCTTAAACAGTTTTGAAAGGATATTTGTTCTTATTTTATAGCTAGCTTGATTCAAGCCGGTCTGCACAATCCGTCTGGCTAGGATAAATACATCATCTGGGATCTACAAAATAATGTAGGTTACAGCAAAAGACTGTAATAAATAAATGGATCCATTACGTCTAATACCATCCTAGCTTATAAGCACACTCCAGTTTTTTTAAAAATATCTTTGAAACAAAAGCTCCTACGAAATTTTAAAGAAAAATGTGTTCTATCATAGTACTATATTTCAAAAAACGCATATTTATGCGATGCTCCTTTAAAAAATTAGAATTTTTTTTTAAATTTTAAAAATTACCTGAAAATTTCGTGAAAATCAGTTCAGAGGATAAGGAGCTATCGCGATCCGGACAGACAAACACGCACACGAACAGATATCAGGACAAAATCACTCCCCAATGTTGGCGCGTAGTTGACAAATAGGACGATCAGTTGGGGAATATTTGTAAGCAGTTAGAAATTTCAGAGTAACGTTGAGGACCTTTATGGTTGTCAAATTTTTTCCATTCCAGATTTTCAAAGCGCCAACTGCGCCAGTTAACACTTTGGAAAATTAGGTGGACAGTTGGGAAATTGCGATCCTGTATTAAATTTTTTCGTTCCCCACTAGCTGTTCGATTATCTTACGCAAGTTGCTGTAATTGGTTGTGCTGCTTCTTTGCACATGCTGCTGTAATACATTGTACTCCTCCATTGCACATGCTGCTGTAAAACTTTTTGAGCCTACAAAATGTGGGCAATGGCGATGGAATAACTCCATCAAGTGTAAAACATGTAGTTGTAAAAAATTAAAATAGTGGAGAACGACTGATCTTGTTTGATTCATAATCTTATGTCTAGATTTAAATATACTGCGTTTTTTTATAATGGTACCTCAGGCAACTTAAGTGCCTACATAAAGTCACATAAAGCAAAAAAAACTCTTAAAAGCATTTATTGCCAGAAAAGTTGTTTATTTTATCTTTCTTTAACGAAAAACATTTAGTATGTGTTTGTAATTATCTTTTTTATACCAGGGACGTTCAAAAACTATGGCTGTGTGAGAGATGCCTACGTTTCGATATGCGGCCAAACCGCACGACTGTACCGCAAAAAAGCTTACCGCGCTAGAATTTAACCACGCCGGACTGTACCGTGCTAGCTACTCGGACACCTTGGCACAAAACCTGAACCGCGCAAGTTGTAACACCGTCAGGCATTAACACTGCGAAAATTTTTCACCTTTTACCACTGCCTATATTTTTAGAAAAAAATTTTGATCTGATTTAAATAATATTTCCATTTAAAATAACTATGTGATATTATTAAAATTAAACCATCATAAATTTATAATCAAGGCTGAGAATTTACCCCAATAAGGGGTTGGCATAGATCGAGCTCGCAAAAAAGTATTGCTTTTTTAAACCTAATCAAAGTGTCTTGAATTTTATTTAGCCTTTCCTAAAAAATCATGGGTGTTCATTTTAAATGGGACATACTATGCCTATAAGTATAAAAGTTACTTACCGTTTTCCTTTAAAATCAAATCAGCATCAAGCAGTTTTATTTTTCCATTTAAATAATGAAGATGTCTGCTTACGAAAACGTCAACCCTGATTGTTTTTGGCGTAATTTTAAATACAATATTTTTTAGTCTATTAAACTCTCCTTCTACTGCAGCACTGGACGCTGGGTCTCTACCATAGTTATATTTATGTGATTCAATAGATGACCATATTGGTAGCAATGTTAGATCATTGCACAGTTTTCTACCTGTAAAATATAGTTTTCTTGTAAGATCAATTCTTATCAACCTATAATAAATGTACACTTTTTTCAAACACCCAGTGGCTACGTGCGCATTTTGCTGATCTTACATGTCGTTAAAGTCCATTTGATATTGGATTAAAGAAAGGATGGGATTATAAATAATGATTAGAGTCAATATAAAAGCATAAAGAACTTACCAATATTTACATTATGTAAATAGTATGGATTGGCAGGAAAATTGTGATCGTTTTGACGTTTTATCAGATCGTTAACCTTTGCTTTAATGCTCAGTCCCCAGCTAGTCCATGAATTGGATTCACATAGCTCAAGCTCTTTTTCTTCATCTGGCTCATCAGCACAGATATCGATATTATCTTCTAAAAATACAGAGTTGTATAAAAGTTAGTTGGATCACAAATATTTATTACAATTGTCCTTTGAGAAAAAAAAATTGCCTAAAAAGGTTTTTTTATCTTTTTCAGCAGGATCATCCCTTTAAACTGGGTGACACTCCTACATTAATAATCTTAACTGGAGAAAGGTATCAAGCACCACATTTTGACAATTATTGTTATTTACAAACCGTAGCTAAACAATTTCTTGATTCTTGATTCATAACCAAAATTTAAAAAAAGTACCTATTAGCAATTGTTTTCAGATTCTCGTATAAAAACCAATTTGAAACATGCTTAAGTTTAATTGGTTGATTAGTTATTTAGAAATTTTAATGCTATAGAACTTAATGATAAATGGTTCTAATTATCAGTGATAAGCTGAAAAATCTTGCTTGTCTCTGCTGCACAAATATCAGTTATTTCTTCTGACTGACTAATGAGAAGTATTCCATAAATTAGATTTTCAACCTCTTTTATTGTTTTTTCTACAATAACTTGGCCCACTGCTGCCATATAAAAGGTACGTACTCGTCTTGATAGTCCTTTAAGTAATTGGCTATATTTTTTTAAAAAGTGAGCAACATCCATCCTTATTCTGACTGCATGCTTTTCAGTGCGGCATGCATCGGCGTACTCCGTTATTGTTGAGTAGCTGAAAAATCGAATTTCAAATGCCAGAGCACTTGATTTAGTAGGAGATTGGGCGATGATTTGGAAGCAGAAGGATTCGTCACCGGTTATAGTTTACCCTATATTCTAAAATTTGTTCAATGCCTGAGTTGTTGGTTGACAACATAAATTTATAAAATGTTGTTTTATAAAAAAATATATTTTTCCAAAAAACAACCTAAACTGAAATCTCTGTGGATCTACATCCACTTGAAAAAGAATGCAACTAGATTTTACTGATCCAAAAAGTTCCTATTTAACAGACTGAGATTTCACTGCTAAAAGATAGGTTATGGAAATCAAGTAAAACGAAGCAAAGAACACAAATAAAAGATTTGCCTGATATTGTCGTGTTTATTTCGGATTGCTCGATACCGATTTCTAACTCCAATCCTCCCAACAAACAACGGCCGCCTTACCTAGAGAAAGCTTCTACGGTGGCATTTAGCAAGGCTCTAGACTCGTCACATACCACTTCCTTAGGACGAGGTACCCCTCTACGATTAAGGTCTTTCCAAAACCATAATATGTCTCTTTGCTCTTGACGCTCTGAGATCATTTGCGCAAGTGCAAATTGTCCCCCTGGATAATGCAAAACCACTAAATACACAAATAAGCTTTTTGTGGTTGTAGCATGTAGTCTTTCAATTTTTTGAAAATGAAAGCCACTTGCATCAATGGATAGGGTAGTCCCACCATATAGTTTATCGACTTTTTTGTATAGATGTATTTGTTCGTTTGTCCAGTAATGGAGTATGCCCAATGTCATGTATTGCATGCACTGTTCTTGACATGATGTCCAGCGCGATAATAGGATTTTCATGTGTAAATTACTGCTTTCTTTTGTGGGAAGCTGCCGTTTTGAGGACATCGCTAAAATTAAAGTCGTTTTAAATACTAACTGCGCCGCATGCAAATTTAAAAAAAAAATAAAGAGGTGCAATTTAAGAAAGTTTTTACAATGCCAAACCATGACAAAAAAATTAAATGATTTAAACACAATTAAGTTCAAAACCTAATTCAAATTAAAATCATTGACTTAAATTTAAAAAATATGCAATTATAAGAAAAATTATAACTTCTATAAGTTAGAGCAGAGCGGTCTAGCCTCACCCGATACGGTAATACCGTCCAATCGAATATTAACTTAACAATGGGCGGCGGATAAAAGGTCGAAAGTACAAAAGGTCGAAAGTACAAAAGATTGAATGTACAAAAGGTCGAAAGTACAAAAGGTCGAAAAAAGATCGACAATACAAAATACTAAAAAGACCAATTTACTGCATCAAGACGAATTGACCGGTCCAGTCGAGGTGGACCCGGGGCCAAGGATAGGTTAGGTTACTGTCCCAACCAGACCCGGTTAGGTTAGTATATCAAAAAAAAACTTTCCTAACGAGATCAGGGTAGTTTTTCTTTAGTAAACAAACCTAACATAAGTAACGTAACGGGGTTCACTATGAACTATCCTCGACCTCTGGACTACCTCGGCTGGGCAGGGCAATTTGACTTGGTTAGGTTTGAATCTTTTATTTTCAAACTTTCGACCTTTTGAACTTTCGACCTTTTGTACTTTCGTCCTTTTGTATTTTCGACCTTTTGTACTTTCGACCTTTTGTATTTTCGACCTTTTGTATTTTCGACCTTTTGTATTTTTGACCTTTTGTATGTTCGACCTTTTGTTTTTCGACCTTTTGTATTTTCAACCTTTTGTACTTTCGACTTTTTGTATTTTCGACCTTATTTTCTCGACCTTTTGTATTTTCGACCTTATTTTCTCGACCTTTTGTATTTTCGACCTTTTATCCGCCGTCCCTTAACCATATGCTTTACAATAGCAACATCTACAGATTTAGTGTCAACTATACTGCCGTCCTTAGTAAGACCCACCTATCTACGTTTTCACTAATTTCGAGAAAAGCGAGTTTAAAAATTAAATGCTTGCCAAGAGTACATAGTAATATTTTTTTTTTGTTTTCAAAATAAAATACTTTCGAACAAATATTTGTGTATTTGTCTTAAAAAATAGATGAAAGTAACCTATGTAAAGCCATTTTCGGTCCTAACCGAGGGGTCATCGGCACCCTAAAATTTTGTACAGCGTCCAACAGGACTTGGGTCCTGACGTGTACTGTTGGGTCCTGTTGAGTACTGTTGGGTACGTCGTGTACTGTCGAGTACTGTTGGGTACTGTCGTGTATTGTCGAGTACTGTTGGGTCCTGTCGGTGTACTGTTGAGTACTGTCGTGTACTGTCGAGTACTGTTGGGTCCTGGCGGTGTACTGTTGGGTCCTGTTGAGTACTGTCGTCGTGCCTCGCCCTCAAAAAAAATGCGAGCAAAAAAAAAAAAAAGGTCATCATCGTTGGGGAACCGCGCCGCACCGCGCTCACAAATCTTGCGACCAAAAAAAAAGGTCATCCTAGGCCTTCGCGCGTTTGTTTCATATATGAATGAATGAACCAAACCGCGCCGTAGAAATTTGAACCGCGCCGTCTCCAAAAAAAACAAAAAAAAAAAGGTCATCCTGTCGTTTTGCATCTACGCCACTGTTTCGGGTACGAGGGTTGTGTCGAGTACTGTTGGATTCTATCGTGTCCTGTTAAGTCCTGTTACGTACTGTCGTGTACTGTTGGGTACTGTCGTGTACTGTTGGGTCCTGTCGTGTACTGTCGAGTACTGTTGGGTCCTGTCGTGGTACTGTCGAGTACTGTTGAGTACTGTCGTGTACTGTCGAGTACTGTTGGGTCCTGTCGTGTACTGTCGAGTACTGTTGGGTCCTGTCGTGTACTGTCGTGTACTGTCGAGTACTGTTGGGTACTGTCGTGTACTGTCGAGTACTGTCGTGTACTGTCGAGTACTGTTGAGTACTGTCGTGTACTGTCGAGTACTGTTGGATCCTGTCGTGGTACTGTCGGGTACTGTTGTGAAATTTGTACAGTACTGTTGAAAGCTGATGACCCCTCGGTCCTAACTCATTCTTGGGTTTTTTTGCAAATAGGTGGGTCTTACTAAGGACAGCAGTATAATAGTCACCTGGTATCTGGAAATCAAATTACGCACAGTGTGCCCGAACGAAGTATAGGTTACATAAAAATGGTTCCAAAAACTAATTGCACATTTTGAATATGGAGTCTTTCCTGACTTCAGAGCCATATTCATATAAATCCTAGCTGATCCTCTTCTCGAAATTTTATCAATTTTTTGCCATTTTTCTAGTTAGTCCAGGCGCTGGCTCCTGTCACGTGTGACCTAATATGTGCGCTCAGTTTGACTACGGGGTATTGTTAAGCACCCATAGGTGTATAAAAAAAAGTTTGTTCACGTGGTTGAAATCATGGTCGTTTGGCCGCCATCCTTGAAAATGGCCGTCAAATTGATAGATTTTTTTTTGTTTAAGCGTATCTCCCTACCCAGTCATCCGATTTTAATTTTTAAATGCTTGTTATACTCATTTTTTAAAGGCAAATAAATTTTGTAATTACACATTTGCGAGCAAAAATCCTAATAATCTTGCTATATCTCAAAAACTACGTAATGTATCAAAAAATGTGTTATGATAAAATTTGTTTGCCTTTCAAAAAGGAGTAAAACAAGCTTTAAAAAATTTAAATAGGACCACTGGGTGGGGAGATACGCTTAAACAAAAATATTTTAATTTGGAGGCCATTTTTAAAGATGGCGGCCAAACGACCAAGAGTTCGACCACGTGACCAATTTTTTTTATACTCCTATGGCTGCTTAACAAAGCCCAGCAGTCAAACTGAGCTCACACATTGGGTCACACGTGACAGGAGCCAGCGCCTAGACTATCTAGAAAAATGTCAAAAATTTCGAGAAGAGGATCAGCTAGGATTTATATGAATATGGCTCTGAAGTCAGGAAAGAGTCCATATTCAAAATGTGCAATTAGCTTTTGGAACCATTTTTATGTAACCTATACTTCATTCAGGCACATCGTGTACGCCGCATATTGTCGCTTTTATTTAGAAGATACAAATGCGTAATACGAGTACATCGTGTTTTTGTTTTTTCTTATAAGATAGTGTAGGATAACGTAACAAGATTGCTGTTACTCGAAATAACCGCAACTTACCTTGACGGAATAAACGGAGGTTTCGGGTCACTTGGTTCCATAAACTTTTCAGCAAGGTTGGATCGAAAATTTTCAATACCAACGATTTCTGTAATTTCAGTGATTTCCGCCCTTAGGGGATTTCTTAAGTAGGCATTGCGGCAACCTCTGCCAGAACCCGATTCAAGCTCAATTTGAGCAATTATATCTGTTTTAGTGCAGTAATTAAATTTTAATTTAATTTTCGTCCCACATCTGCAGTAGCCTAAAATATAATGGGATCTGAATTTAGTTTTGTTATGAATAGGATATCTTGTAATAATAATAATAAAATATTTTAAAATATGTAGGTATATCTATTTACTTACACTCAAATCCTCCAGATAAACCTTCGTTTGACAACCACTGATTTTTGTAGTTAAAGCCACATTTAAGCTTTAATAAGCCCCACAACTTCTTGTTAAAAAAATCTTGCCATATTCCGGGCACAAATATTTTTTTGGTTCTGTGTTTTTGTTTTCGCGATTTTAGAGTACGTTTGGTACAGACAAAAGTTGTGATATTTGCTAAATCTTCCTTACTAATCGTAAGTTCAAGTATTTGCTTCGTACTATTATATTCGGATATGGCTGATGAATTTGATAATACTGTTAATGTAGTTGATATGTCGCTCTGATTATTATCACAAATCAATAGGTCTTTTAAATTATGCCGATTGTTCGCAACAAGTGAATAAACCGACATTGGCACAAGACGATTTCCCAAACAAAGCGAAATGTACGACCAAGCATCACTTTTCTTATCTATTTTATTGTTTTTGACGATTTCGGTCTTACACTCAACTACCAACCGCCCGACAACAGTGGGGCTCTTAACCAACGTATTTTCCATATTGAACACTACACCACCAAACTTAAAACACTGAGTTTATATGGGCTACACCCCTAACAACATTAAAATGCCTAGTTACCTCTGTCGATGTATGTCGGAAACTGAAATCAAAAGAAAAAAGCCCCTCCCTCAAGGTTAAAAATTAACCCTCTGTTTTAAGACGGTTTCATCTCAAAGCATTAAAGATAAACCGGCGCGAGTTCAAAGGTAGGCTTGACATCAAAAAAGCCGCAACTCGGCCGACATGCAGACTTTTCAATCACTATTTGGGGGGTTACGATTAATAGTCCAAGTGTATAAGTATATAAAAATATTTTAATAAAAATATGCTTTTTGCCAGGCTTTTTGTGTAAAATACGTAATATATAAAAGAAAATTTATTTTTAACACGTTTTAGTAGTACTCTTTAGGTACTATAAACCACGGAAAAAAGTATGTGCCCCCTAGTTGGTTTTTCAGATACAGGGCGAAAACTCTCAAAAAAATATGATGAATGTCGAATTTCATAGCAGGTAAAAATCCAATTTCTCGAAAACGGAAGCAGCAACAAATTACTTGTTAACACATGTTGGTAGTACTCTTTAGGTACTATAAGTCACTAAAAAAAATCTGTGGCCCTCTTGTTAGTTTATGAGATACAGGGTGAAAACTATATGAAACACGTTTAACTTTATTGCAAATAAAAATTCAATTTCTCCAAAACGGAAGCAGCAACAAATTATTTGCTAACATATGTTGATATTACTCTTTAGGTACTATAAGTCACTAAAAAAAATCTGTGGCCCTCTTGTTAGTTTTTGAGATACAGGGTGAAAACTATATGAAACACGTTTAACTTTATTGCAAATTAAAATTCAATTTCTCGAAAACGGAAGCAGCAACAAATTATTTGTTAACACATGTTGATAGTACTCCTTAGGTACTATAAGTCACTAAAAAAAATCTGTGGCCCTTTAGTTAGTTTTTGAGATACAGGGGAAAACTATATGAAACACGTTGAACTTTATAGCAAATTAAAATTCAATTTCTCGAAAACGGAAGCAGCAACAAATTATTTGTTAACACATATTGGTAGTACTCTTTAGGTGCTATAAGTAACTGAAAAAAATCCGTGGCCCTCTTGTTAGTTTTTGAGATACAGGGTGAAAACTATATGAAACACGTTTAACTTTATTGCAAATAAAAATTCAATTTGTCGAAAACGGAAGCAGCAACAAATTATTTATTAACATATATTGATAGTACTCTTTAGGTACTATAAGTCACTAAAAAAAATCTGTGGCCCTCTTGTTAGTTTTTGAGATACAGGGTGAAAACTATATGAAACACATTGAACTTTATAGCAAATAAAAATTCAATTTCTCGAAAATGGAAGCAGCAACAAATTATTTGTTAACATATATTGATAGCACTCTTTAGGTACTATAAGTCAGTAAAAAAATCTGTGGCCCTCTTGTTAGTTTTTGAGATACAGGGTGAAAATTATATGAAACACGTTTAACTTTATTGCAAATAAAAATTCAATTTCTCGAAAACGGAAGCAGCAACAAATTATTTATTAACATATGTTGATAGTACTCTTTAGGTACTATAAGTCACTAAACAAAATCTGTGGCCCTCTTGTTAGTTTTTGAGATACAGGGTGAAAACTATATGAAACACGTTTAACTTTATAGCAAATAAAAATTCAATTTCTCGAAAACGGAAGCAGTAAAAAATTATTTGTTAACATATCTTGATAGTACTCTTTAGGTACTATAAGTCACTAGACAAAATCTGTGGCCCTCTTGTTAGTTTTTGAGATACAGGGTGAAAACTATATGAAACACGTCGAACTTTATAGTAAGTTAAAATTCAATTTCTCAAAAACGGAAGCAGCAACAAATTATTTGTTAAGACATATTGGTAGCACTCTTTAGGTACTATAAGTAACTGAAAAAAATCTGTGGCCCTCTAGTTAGTTTTTGGTACAGCATAGCTTCATAGCAAGTAAAAATTCAATTTCTCGAAAACAGAAGCGGCGACAAATTACTCGTTGGTACACATGTTGGTAGTACCCCTCTAGTTCTATAAACTGCAAAGGACAATCTGTGGCCCCTTAATTAGTTCTTGAGAAAAAAGGTTTTAAGTTTCTAAATAATAGCACGATTGTTGAATAAAAAATACAAAAAATTCAACAACTCGAAAACGGCAGCAGCAACAAATTTTCCATTTACATACAAAAGTAGTGCTATTTGAGCGCTAGCAAGTGTACAAACAACTCCGTGGCCCTCCAGTTGGGTTTAGAAATACAGTACAAAATATGTTATTTTTATTTTTTTTTAATCGTACGATTGGAATTAAATAATTTGTTTTACACGATGCAATGAAAGACTCTTAGCAACAAATTATGCTTTTTGTTTGAGATTAATATCTTTAAAGACTACCGAGATACAAGGTGGCCCCTCAGCTTTACTCGGTGCACAGTGGTCTCTGACTCAATTTTTTAATATTTTTTTATTTTTGCCTAATAACGCTCTCAGGCGCTTTAGATAGCGGTAACAAATTTGAACGGCCTTTTATAAGGGTACTACAAGTGTTTCTACCTTAATATTATCAAGAATAACAAAAATATTAACAAAAAACAGTTTTTTTCAAAAAGAAAGAAAATTATGTCTTTTGGGATTCTTTAATATTGGTTGCACATCCCCATGCCGAGCAACAAATTATGGCGTTTAAATCATCCTCGTATCGCCTTTCAGTCCAAAGTTATGAGGTGGCCCCTCAGCTTTACGGTAAAGTCACAGGGGTCGCGATTTCTCGTTAACGGCTGCAGCAACAAATTTAATTCTTCGGTAACAAATTAGCAACAAATTAGCACCAAATTCTAGCATATGAAATTTGGTGGCCCCTTATAGTGGTCCCCCCAGCTTTACTTACGTCACTTTTAGGGGGTTTAAGGTACTTCTAGGGGAGACAGAGAAAAACTGACCACGCATTGCGAGGCTCAAATTTCAAGAGAAGACTTATAGTGAAAACCGCATTTTGAAATATCATCTCGTCTTTGAGCTACGGGAGCTTTTTGAAAAGTCTGCATTTTTGAAGGGGGTCTATAACTTCGTTACTAGTGGAAATTTTGATTTAGAGTAAATTGCAGTTTTATAGACTTTGTCACGAGGAATTCACCCGCTAAATTATATTTTAACTGTCACTTTTAGTTTTTGAGATATGACATAAATGGCCTATATTTTAATTAATTTTCGAATTCGAAAAACTTTAATTATCTCCGAAACCGCTCAATCAAACTATGACATATGATACATCATTTTGAAAAGAATACAATCACGAATTAGAAAATTAATTAAAATATAGGCCATTCCATAAGAAAAAATGAAACTTTATGTCATATCTCAAAAACTAAAAGTGACAGTTGAAATTTAATTTAGCGGTTGAATTCCTCGTGACAAAGTCTATAAAATTGCAATTTACTCTAAATCAATATTTCCAATAATAACGAAGTTATAGACCCCCCTCCAAAATGCAGACTTTTCAATAATCCCCCGTAGCTCAAAGACGAGACGATATTTCAAAATGCGGTTTTCACTATAAGTCTTCTCTTGAAATTTGAGCCTCGCAATGCGTGGTCAGTTTTTCTCTGTCTTCCCTACAAGTACCTTAAACCCCCCAAAAGTGCCCAATTTGGGACACCCTGTACAAAGGCTTCTTTTAAATCTTTTATCATTTAAAATAGAGGGAACACACCCCGCTCAAGGTACTCCGCAAAATCAACTGTTATCTAGATTTGAACTCCCATCCTTAAATAGGAGAAGGCAGTATGTATCCTAGGCATTGGCGTAGCTACCCTTGCTTTTCAGGGGGGGGGCCGTGGCCCCGGTCTATCTTGAACAAAAAGCAAACATAGGTTTTAAAGAGTCGTGCAAAGTGTGCAATAAATAAAAAAAAATACGCGCATTAAATGTTCTAATATTTTAATATAACAAATTTAATAATACATTTACCAACTTATTTATATGTATACACAGGAAGTATGTAATTCAGCAATTCTACAAAGAAAGTTTTCTACGTCGCTGACTGAAAGCGTCTACCACACTGTCTAAGTCGACCTCAACATCTTTTTCTATGAATAACAATGACAAACCTGAGTGTCTCTCTTGAGTCATAGTTGTTCTAAGCCAATTAAAAACTCTCCTCATGGCAGAGAAATACCTCTCGCAAGTTGCACTTGAAATTGGAAGAATACTCGCAACTTTAAAAAGTTGGTAGAGGTTTGGATAGGTGTTTTCTGCTATATGTTGTTTGATAGAATCATGACCAACAGTTTGATTTAACCGAAAAATACAATTCTTTAAAACGGTAATTTCTGCTCTTAGAGTAGAAGTATTAATATTAAAAATTTCCCGGTATTGCTCGACGAATTTATTCCATTTAACGACGTGGGAAAACTTAATATGAAAATGGTTAAGAAATTGTCACCAAAATCGGAAAATTTTCATAAGACACTAAACGCTAACCTCAAAAAAACTAAAAAGATTATTATATTTATTTTAGAAAAACAGTTTAAAAAGGTCTTTAATAACCTTACAACATCTACAACCCGATTTCGGAAACAGAGGGGCAAAGGTCGCTGTTTTTATTAAATGCGAAATTTAACTTACACTTATTTTACAAGATGTCGCCAACATGTATGAAATATTCAATATGCATAATTATGTTTAAATTTAAAAAATATTTTCGGGAAATTGCATGTGTGCAGAAAAGTTACCGATAATTTAAAGAGAAAAAGCCTAATTCCGCAAGACAAGGGCTTTTTCCTGAAATGTAAACATTATCTGAATGATTTTAAATTTTAATGCACCTATTTTATTTGAATATTTCCCGAATAATAATAGAAAAGTATGTATTTTCAGCGTCATGTTCTTTTACTAGTAGTCGGTAGGGGAGGCCTAAAATATCTTAGGGGGGCCTGAGGGACTTCAGGGGGGGCCAGGCCCCCCTGGCCCCCCCTAGCTACGCCAGGCAATTCTATCCAAATATATTCATAACCAAATAGACTGTGCAGATTTATTTTCACAATTGAATTTTATAACTCTACGTGTAGGTTCTAGACAAACAACCACTTTCTATTTCCCAACTCCAAGGTTGATGTACCCAAATATTCTCCGCTGTATATTATGTGTGAATTTTGTAATAGAACCCAGTAGCGCACCCAGGAATATGTCTTGGGGGGGGGGGGGCCGAGGCTTTATTTAACCCCTATATTGATATTTTTAACACAAACTTAAAGCAGCTCAAAAATACGCACTTGCGAATGCATTTTTAAAAAATATCCCTGATTTATTCGTGCTAAAGAGCACCTTATTTTAAATTAAACTTTTGTTCATATTGTAAGTAAATACAGAGCTTTGAAATCCAAACAGATACGAACTTGCGGTTCTCAGATTTATGGCATTAAATTTTAAATTAGTGGCAATAAAATTTTATGAAAAAGACACAGGCGTAGGAGATGTTTGAGGTGTGTAAAGGGGTAAATTTAATGGACTTAGGATTAAGGAATTGGATTGTACAAAGTTGACAGAAAATAAACCTTACAACAATAAGGAGTTACTAGAAGTAAAAAGATTGCATTTTGTTTCTTTTTGATTAAGACTAAAAAGTAAAAAAATATAATAAATATTTTTTTAAAGTTTAACGATCCTATTCAAAAATTACACTCAAAAATAAAAAATAATTTTGCGGATTTCTGTTTAAGACAGTCTAGATTTCACACTAGCGTAATAGCACATTATATATTTTTAAGTTCGATATAAAATCGTGGCGCATTTATTAAAGATACCCATCAATTTTAACTTCGATATAAAATCGTGGCGCCTAAACATATCCATGGGTATCTTTAATAATCGATTTATATCGAACTTAAAATTGTTGGGTATCTCTAATAAACGCGCCATAATATTGTATCAAACATAAAGATTAACTCTATTATTAAATCTTGATTATTGTAAACAAAAATCTGTAAAATTAGTGTTAAAACTTCTTAATGAAATTAAATCGTTTAATAAAAAAAAAAGATATTTATTTTATTACCTCTTGACATTGGAGACACCAGGTGCAAGATAACACTCATTCCCCCAGCACTGTATCCCATAAGTTGCACATTGCCTTTATCACCCCCAAATGCTTCTATATTTTTCTGTATCCACCTTAAACCTTCAACTTGGTCTTTCAGACCATTATTTCCTGGAGCGTCTTTTGTTCCAGTTGCTAGAAATCCTAAAAAAATATTTTATAAAAAAAGGTACCCGAAGATTGTTGCTAAAAATCCTGAAAAAATATTTTATATAAAAAATTAATTTTTTTGGAAGCACACTCCTTAAAAATAAAATGAACTTAAATAATGTTGTGATAAACTTTGTTCTATAAGTAACACGCTCGTTTGTGATTCATTTGCCGTAAAAAGTGCGAATTCTGCCATCTTCTGTGAAAACTACTACATAAACTACATTACGCATACACCACATCACGACACTTATTGCCGCTGCCACGGCAATATCGCGTCTGGGTCATTTTTATTAATACAAGGCTTTATTTAGCTTCAGATGTTCTGTCTAACTATCTAACTATCTAACTATCTAACTATCTAACTATCTAACTATCTAACTATCTAACTATCTAACTATCTAACTATCTAACTATCTAACTATCTAACTATCTAACTATCTAACTATCTAACTATCTAACTATCTAACTATCTAACTATCTAACTATCTAACTATCTAACTATCTAACTATCTAACTATCTAACTATCTAACTATCTAACTATCTAACTATCTAACTATCTATCTAACTATCTATCAAATCTTGTGCAGCGTTTTTGACACACTTCCCATTATCCGATTTGGATGAAATTTGGTATACATATAGTGGTCCGATGACAATACAACAATAATGAAAAAATATCCTCCCACCCCTACCCCCCACCCCCTTCCATAAAAAATGCGTTTTTGACACACTTCACTTCAAATGACTTTTATAAAATTTGGTACATGCATAAAGGTCCAATGGCAATACAGCCCAAACAAAAAATATATTTCTACCTCTACCCCCACCCTCTCCTTCCCCCAATAGAAAAATGAGTTTCCAAACAACTCACGATCAGCGATTTCATTATAATCTAGAATAAACTCTTCTGTTCTGTTAATGAACAAATATTTTCATTTAATAGAGTAGATAGCTGAGACTAAAAAGTAGAAAATAAATTGGTAAAATTTTTTTTTAAGTCACAAGCTTTTGTGCGTGCAAGTGGTGAAAAATAATGGAATTTCCTTCGACAGGTCGCCGGTTTGGCTTTACAAGCACATTTAAAAATAATTGTCGGTATTGACGATTGTAAATGGAAAGGTACGATACATATGGAATTTTATATGAAAAGGCACCTACCTCGGACTCTCTTGCGGCTCCAGTCAACGTTTAAACGTCCAGTTTTTTACCTCAAAATTCACTTTTTTCGGAACGTGATTTTTCTAGTGTCTTGTTGTGTGGTTCTTTGCGCACTCATCCCGCGCTGCTTGTCCTCCCACGTGTGCGGTGCCGTGAAAACCCATATGCATATTTTAGAGCGCGAAAATTTAAATTATTTTAAACGCGCAGAAAAGTAAAAGAAAATGAAAATTAGGAAATTCCTTGCTTGCACCAACATTTTCCGGCCGCCAAAATACGTGTGTTTTTACTTAGTTAAGAAAAGGAAAGGAAAAAAAATTAAATAATATTCGCCTATTAGCGATTAAACGATACAATTTAACATTAACCCAAATATGCATTAAATTATGCATGTAAATTAAAATTAAAAGAAAAGAAAAAAATACTTAGAAAAAATTAAGAAAGAAAAAGGAAATTTTTGCCTTATGCGTCGGGCATAGGCAAAGGACATAGTTTCACTACTGGTCGACGATATGTTCCTGTAGCTGTCTTAATGGTCACAACACGAATATGACCGTCTGAGCCAGGGTGTACGTCGACAATTCGCCCAACAGCCCATTGCAATGGCGGTTTTTGTTCATTCTTTACCACGACTAAAGTATTTAGTTTAATATTGTTAGAAGCCTCTGTCCATTTAGAACGCTGTTGCAAGGTGTTTAGGTACTCCAAGTTCCAGCGTTTCCAAAAATCGGACTGGAGCCTTTGCACCAGCTGCCAGCGGGACAGGGTGTTCAACATGGAATCAGAAAAATCGGGTTCTGGTACGGAATTCAACGGTTCCAGGGTAAGAAAATGACCAGGGGTCAGTGGAAGAAAGTCATTCGGATCCATACTTTGGGCATACAGAGGCCGGCTGTTTAGTATGGATTGGACCTGACACAAAAAAGTAAAAAACTCTTCATAGGTTAACCGTTGCTCACCTATTACACGTTTTAAATTTGCCTTGGTGGATTTAACTCCTGCCTCGGCTAGTCCGTTTAGGTGCGGACTACCAGGACTTGAAAAATGCCAGGTAATTTTTAGACTGTGACATGCTTCCTGGGAGTACTGTTTGAGTAAACGATCAGCTCCCAAGAACGCGCTACCACAATCTGAGTAAATGTCAGAGATTCTCCCTTTCTTGCCACAAATCTCTTAAAAGCCTCAAGAAAGGTAGGGGTGGAAATATCGGAGGTAAGTTCTAAGTGAACTGCCTTTGTTGCGGAGCAGACTAAGACAAGAATATAACCTTTGGATACCTTTGCACCTCGGTACTTTCCCATTGTAATTGGAAAGGGACCACAATAATCTATGGCAACATGTGAAAATGCCTTTACTTGAGAGATGCGTTGAGCAGGCAAGTTGCCCATGATTTGTACGGAAGGTTTAGGATTTAATCGATAGCATAAAATGCAATGAGAAGTTATACTCTCGATTGCATAGCGAGGTGAAAGGATCCAAAATTGTTGTCTCAAGAGGTAATGCAAGGTTTTTTGACCGGGATGACATTACCTTTTGTGAGTGTACTCAATGACAAGTTGAGTAAGACGGTGAAAACGTGGTAAAAGTAAAGGGTGTTTTGCTGAATAAGAGAGTTCGGAAGAATGTGGTAATCGACCCCCCACTCTTAAGCAGCCTTGTGTATCTAGAAAAAGTGAAAGTTTACGAAATTGTTTAGGAAGTAGCTTTGCGTCATTCAAACGTGAAATGAGATCAGCAAAGATGGAACGTTGAACATGCCGAACGAGAACAATAAGAGAATGTTGAAGTTCTACTTCGGTAATATTTCGTTAGGATATTTAGATTTCTTTTCGGTAAGGCGAAAAATATAGGAACTTATGCGTTGAATTTTCTCTAGGGAAGAGTAACGAGAAAGAAAAGTATCAAGCATGTGTGGTTCAACTGTGCATGTTTGAAATACTGATTTGCGTTCCTCCAGAATAACCTCGTTTTCCGGAGGGTCTGGACAGTGAAAATCATCAGGCCAGCTCTCTTTTGGTAGCCTAAGAAAACAAGGACCTTCCCAATACAAGTCATGTTTGACAAGTTGATTAGGCATAAGACCGCGCGAAGCACAGTCGGCTGGATTTAGCGCTGATGGAATATATTTCCAGGCCGTAGGAGAAATGGTTTCTTGAATGTGACAGATACGGTTTGCCACAAACGTTTTAAACCTGTGAGGTGAAGCCGCCAACCAGCATAGAACCACTTGGGAATCACACCATGCACAGATTTGGTTGAAGTTAAGAATATCTGAATAAGTGTTTTGAATAAAGGAAAGTAGGTCGCAAAGTAAAGTGGCACCAAGAAGCTCCAGTCGCGGAAGACTGACTGTTTTCACTGGTGCGACCTTAGATTTGGCCATTACAAGAAAGGTATGGATTTCTCCGGAAACTGACTCCATTCTGAAATAGACCGTAGCCGCGTAACCTATCATAGAGGCGTCTGAAAAGCCGTGAAGTTCAATGCTACGTGGTTGATCAATGGAAAGGAGTCTAGGTAAATGAATATTTGAAAGATTTGGAAGTTCGGTTCGAAATTGATTCCAAACATTTACGATATGCGGAGGAGGCTGAGAATCCCAGTCCAGCTTCTCCTTCCACAGATCTTGCATGAGATGCTTAGCAAGTAAAGAAACGGGAGAACAGCAACCTAAGGGATCAAAAATTTTCATGATTTGAGATAAGATACCTCGCTTGGTGCATGGTTTATCTTCTGGTACGACCAAGTAGGTAAACGAATCTGAGATAGGATTCCATTGGAGACCTAATATTTTTACAAAATTAGGTTCGGATTTGTCGAAACGAATGGACATTTGTGTTTCTGATTCTGAGAATGAGGAGAGAAGTTCCGGACTGTTGCTCGCCCATTTTTTAAGTTCAAACCCTCCTAGGCGCAACAGGGAGATTAACTCCGACTGAAGTTCTTTGGCAGAGGCCACAGAATCCTGCCCAGTGAGCACGTCGTCGACGTAAATGTCTTTAAGAAGCACCTTGGAAGCATTAGGATACCTTTCAGACTCAAGTTTAGCTAGTTCTTGTATAGTACGAATAGCTAAGTAAGGTGATGACTTAAGTCCATAAACAACTGTTCTTAAGGAGTAGGTTTGGACAGGATCATCCTCAGAAAATCTCCATAGAATATTTTGATAACGCGTGTGCTCAGGAATAATTAAAATCTGTCGGAACATTTTTACTGTCAGTAACAAAGGCTACAGCATAAATTCGAAAATTAAGTAGAATTTCACGGACATCATTTTGCAGTTTAGGACCTGCGCACAACGTCTCGTTGAGTGAGACACCTCTGGGACTACGTTGAGACCCATCAAAGACCACTCTTATCTTCCCAGTGTTCCAGACACTGTGATGAGGGATAAAGTAGGAATTATCCAAGACATCTTTAGATATAGGCGTAGGAATAGGTATCATGTGACCAGTGTCTAAATAATCTTGCATAAAATCTATGTAAGCTTGATAATTAGCTGAGTCTTTGAGAAGTCTAGCTTCCTGAAGCTTGAAACGTTTTAAAGCGATTGGATAGGTGTCACCCAACTGGGGTTCTAAGTTTATGAAAGGTAATGGAACGACGAATCTACCAGATTCGTTGCGTGAAACTGATTGTGAAAATAATTTTTCGCACATAATATCCTCAGGACTGTGATGAACCTTATGTGGAACCTGCTCTATCTCCCAGAAACGCTCTAGGCAGATATCCAGAGATGGTTCGATGGAAGTGTAACAGCTTATGAGTGATTGTGGATTTTGTTGCTTTGAAGTTTCAAATTTACCAATCAGCACATAGCCAAAGATGCTATTAAAAGCACTAGGTTGTCCACGCTCTCCGTGGATAACTCCCTCTTGTAAGAGATGCGGAAAAAGTTCACAACCTACTAGGACATCAATGGAACTTGGTATATGGAAGTTTTGATCAGAAAGTTTGATTGTAACGTGTCATTTTTACGTTTAAGGCAACGTTACATATTTGTTTATTTAGGTAAATAATCAAGGCTCTTTGACTCGTCTGTCTATACACAAATTAAGGGTATTTTATAGAGCTAGGTTTGGAGGTTATATAGTGTCCAAAAAGTTACCTTATAAAGGAGACATTCCATCGAATTACTGTGGACACTACGCACATCGCATTATCTGGACATCGTAATTGGAATTTAAGATCACAGGTTTCGGGAAAATCACATTAAAACTTTTGATTGTTTTGTTTATTTCTGTAGTTTCGTCGTTTACTTGACGTTCATAAAGTTAAACAGCTGTTATGCTGGGGAATGGCGGCGTTGCCGCATCACAAATGGTTTCAGTAACAGGAAGGAAACATTTAGATGAACATTTCATTCCCTTACGTTTATTTTCGAGGATATTGGGACAATCCGAACCTCATATCCTTCACGGATTAACTAGTTTTGATAGTACGAAAACATATTTGGGTTGACCAGTAACAACCGAGGCCCCGCCCCTTTGATATCTTTATTAATTTGATGAGGAGAAGATAAAATAAATACGAGTTATGCACTTTTGTAAATGGGAGATAAACGAGGGATAAAAACCAAGACTAAAAGAATAAACGAAATCGTGTAACTTAACATCTGAACACTCTTGTGCCTGTAAGCAGTAGTTCAGTGTGTATTTTTGGGTTCAGGTTCAGAAACAACTTTATTACTGTAGAAATGTTTTACAACAATGGCGTTAAACCATATGAATATTAGACAAAACATTTATAAAGAGCGAAGGAAACTTTTGACTAAAACTGTAACTAAAGTACAACTAAATTCTACACTTAGTATAGCTTTACTCATATGGGAATTGATTGAGTGTTCGAATATTTCTGGATTTGATGCTAGTTCTGATCTCCAGTAATTGATTTTACAGTTGATGGTTTCAATGCTGAGCTTCTTATAGTCCGTCTGGTTATTTTCCTTCTACTTGCTATGTCGGCAAGGGTCCGGTAAGCAAATGTTCGGTCTATGTATGGGGGGTGTCTCGACGTCCTTGTTGTAAAAATTTCAAGTGGAAATAGATCCGACAACACCTCAATGTGCGTTTTACCTAATTTCAATGTCCCCTTGGTCGGTGCTGGCCCCTATATACCGGTATGGAACTATTGCTGTATTTCCTCATTGGTTAGTTTGAAAACCGCGGGTCTTTTCTTTCAGTCGTGTCGTTTTACTGTCATTTACAAAACGGTTTCCGGCCACTTCATTTTTTGTGTTCTCAACGGCGTGCCTGGTCTCTTGCTAACGAATTTTGGCTGGGTCGGCAAAAGGTCTCTGGGATCGCCTTTGTTTTTGGATTGGCACTACAGCGATTGTAGGAGATATCCCAGAGACTGTGAGGAGTGAGTTCGTCGTGTCTAGGGTAATCCAGAGTGACGCTCGCACCCTTTTGAGGGGATTTTAAGTCGGCCTACGCCATTTGTACGGGGAAGAGCATTGGTAAGTTCGATTTTATTTTTTTTTTATTTTTTTTATTATTTGAGGACTCTTCAAGATAATATTTGCCTCCCAAATTGTAATTATTTTTCGTGTGAAATGTACTTTTTTTTGACAAAAGACGTGGGGAATTTTTGGCGTTTTTATATTTTTCTTTTAACCACGTGTTGGATAAAAACTATATATTGTTTTTCTCCTTTGTCTACAGCCCTGTCCATTCCATCGACAGCGGTGCTAGACGCTGGTGGGAAGCCGGACGAGACAGTTGTAACCCTGGGAAAGGTACGTCAGTTTATTTTAGTTCATCTGTTTAAATCTACTTTGTTTTATTGAGTCGACATGGGGTTCTCGATTTAAGTTGCTCGGTGTAGGTGAACTTCGTGCAAAATTGACGAATTCCAGGAAACTGAAACATTTCATTTTCCACAGGGTTTTTACGCTCGGGCAAGAATCCCACAACTTTTCGAAACCATGTGCTGCCCTAGTACCATGTGCTAGTTAGTCAGCAGGGGAGGCGCGGACAGAATAGTACAGGACCCGAAGTAGCAGGAAGAACAACACCACTTCCAGGTTTAATAAAACACCAAACCAACAATTAAATAATTGCAGGACCAAGGTAGGAGCAAGCCTTTAGACATAACCATTTCATATAATTTTTTTCAATATAATTTGAACAATCTTTTCATATAATTTTCAGTATAATTTAGACATTATCTTTCCAGATAACTTTTCAATATAATTTTAACATTGCTTGTAAACGCAAGGTAACGGTATGACGTCATAACCACAATTTTGCGGCATATTTACTATATTGACTTGTCTTCCTTCATTTCATTTATTTAAGACAATTTCTCCTGGGAAATTTGGAGTGCCTTGCTATTTTGGCCCGAACTTGTTTAATTTTTTTTAGCATATTTCATGTTTCTAATCTTAACTTCAGCCCCTAAAATACACAAGATGAACTAAATTTTTGTATTATTTGTACAATCCAGTGAACCAACTTTGCGGAGACAAAAGAGAGATGAGGTTATATTTTTTTTTTCAGTAGTTTCCTTACATTGTTCTACCTCATGGGGTAGATCTCGGACTGGGTTGCTGTCTGTCTCATCCTAGCCAACGTAGAATGATGACAGCAGATATTTGGTCTAGATCTCCCCTATGATGGAACGATTTTGGAAGTATATTTTTTTTTTACAATCATTCATATAATTGGGTCCTATGCTACTAACTCAGATGTAGGTACACTATGACCTGTTAAAGGAGTCCATCTACCTGTAAAGTGCTTCTAGTTTTGTCATTTTGATTCAGTTAAAAATCTTTTAGAATTTTATCTCGTTTATTAGTCAATTTTTTTGATTTTTTAATTACACAAATACTCTGGAAGCCTCGGAAGTAGGTAGAATTTCATTGTTTAGCTACAACGTTTGGGTTGAACTGTATTTTATTTAAGATCTTCTTTGTATAACATTGGTATTAAATAATGTGGCGCACTTAAAATTTTCTTATTTCTGAACCCCCCCTTCTCCACTGTATAAAAGTTACCGGGCATATCAATGTTTTACCTAGCTGGAAAATACAGTTCTGCTTCCAGATATTTGTTTAATTATTCAGTAGTTTTGTTGTGTCACAAGCTGGCAAATTGGTATTATTCTAATTACAGTGTCACAAAATGGCAGCAACGTCTTTACGCTGCCACAAATGTCACACAACGCATTTTAATAGGCTACAAATTGGCGCCCTACGTGTGTTTTGGCTAGTATTTTTTAACATCTGATGTAATTTTTTTTTGTTTTTTAATTGGAAAAAACTTTTTTGGAATTTTTTGGAATTTTTTTTTTAATTTTTTTGTGGTACAGCCAAAGCCAGGTTAAAGCCTTTCAGTGGCTGTCTGTGGTTTTGACACTCAATCATTTTTTTAAATAAAAAAATAAGATTTTCCATCATTGTTGGTTTTGAATATTTTTTAGTAATATTTGAACGTTGATTTGGAGTTTTTGTTAGCTTCACAAGTTTTTCTTGGAAAATAAAATATTCATTTTTATTTATTAAGGAAGAATAAGTAGATAAAAAACATGGGAGTTTTTATTGAACGGAGTCCAACTCATGTTCTTAATTCTTTAAAGTTTTTTTGTAGGAAAAACATGTTTTAATTTTTTAAAGAAAAATAAATACAACAATGTAAATTTACTTCAATTTTTTTGTTGATTTATAGGTGGATGGACCTCCAGACATAGTCTTTTTAGGTTTAAATATATGCCAGAAGTAGTGTGTTTTTTTCTAACAATTTTTTTTGCAGGTTGCCTACTACTAATATGTTATTATTTCCTGCTTGTGATAAGATAGAAATTGTTTCACCGATTATTTTTTAGTGCAGTCAATTTATTTAGGTCAACAAGTTATTTTTTTTTGGTGATTTTAATTTTTTTGTGGGATATCACCACTTGGTATTTGGAATATTTTTACAGGGTTTCACACAAATTTTTCTTGGCTAGGTTTAGGGTAAATATAGCTTAACAGCTGGTAGCTTTGTTTAGTTGAAAGTATTATTTAGTAATAAAAGAAAAGGAAAATGAGTTTATTTTGCTTTGTCATTTTCTTTTCTTGTTTTTTTTTGGTGGTAACTGTTGGATGACAATTAAGATCTTACGTCACTCAGTTACATCGGGTCAGAGGAGGGTACTACTTATAGTTAGCTCGGAAGTTTAGGGAACACAAGGCTAAAACTCCTAGAGCAACATATTGGCTGAAGATCAACGCCAGAGGTCAAGTTGGCATTTTTTTTGGGGTATTTTGTTTGAAAGACAGTTTTTTTAGGTCTTTGGTTGCCAGTTTAGTTGTCTAGTTGTGTTTTTGTGACTGGTCAAATTTTTTGGTAGAAAATACAGCGTTGGGCTTTGGAGTGCATTTTTTTTTTAATGACCTACGGGTATTTCTATCAATTAAAGTTTTCTGGTTTACAATTATTTTTTTCTGTATTTTTTTCTGCGTTCAGGTCATAGCTTGGTCATGGCCATTGGAGAGCAAACATTTATGTTTGAGCCTTGAGAAGTTTTGCCTGCTCCGGATTGAATACAGAGAAGATGAATTTAAAGCCCAACTAGATATAATACCACAAAAGAAATGCTTAACTGAGACAGATATAGATATAAGTTTTTTTGATTTTTTTTTTAGTTCATTTGTAAAGTTCAGTAATTTTTTAAGTAATGTCATTGTGAGGCGTGAAACTGGTCAGTGAATTAAGAGAGACTTTCAACTAAATATAAATGCTAGGTGGTGGTAATTGGTAAAAATATTTCAAAAAATTTTTTTTTCAAATAATTTAATTTTTCTTAGAAAGATTATTTCTTTCTGTAAACATAACTTCTCGAATTCTTGGTTTGGTCAAAACGGTTTGTATAGTGGTCGTAGTTTTAAAGGGTGACCAGACAGATAATATTTTTTTTTAGGGGACCAAACAGGAACTTCTGGAGTTACAAAAAGTTGAACTTTTTTGTCTTAGTTGATCAGGCAGGAATAAATAAATCTTTTTACTTCCGAATCATAATTTTAAATAACAAGATTTATTGGTTAAGTGTTTGGGTCTTATAGAAAAAAAAAAACGTTTTGTTTTTGGAGAGTACTGGTATGATATGAAATTATTTTAATTTCATGCCAAATGTTGTTTGACGGCAGATATGCTAGTCTTCAGTTTTTTCGTTAGTCTGCATTTCAGGACAGTGGCGTGTACTTAAAGGGGCCTTACATCTGCGCCCATTGTAAAGCAACCTCCAACTTACTTGCTTAGCTTTTTCACTTAAACTTCGTTTTGTTGCTTCTGAAATTAAAGCGTTATGTTGGATAACGATGGATGGTGTTAGACTAAGAAAGTACCTAGGTATTTAGGGATGAAAACTTGGAAGTTGTGCACAATTGGGAAGTAATTTTTTTTATTTCATTTTTTTTTATTTTAAAATAATTTCATACTGGTGACCTCAAATAATGAAGCAAATTTTTAAATTACAATACACTGTTGTGGAATAAATGGGAAAGTGTTCAGGTTAAACAATAAATTTAAAATCATTGATTTCTAAAAAAAAAAAAGATTCCAACCTAAGAATAAATTTAAAAACAATAGGTTTTCTTTGATGCGACTAAACAATGATGAGGGCAAATATTTTTTTTGTTATGCATAATATGATAGTAGTACCTTTTGTATTGCAATAATTAGGGGTTTTCCTCCCGCGAGCTGGGTGGAAATGGAAGAAATGTTTGGTTCGGAGTGTAGAAATCGAGGAACGAGGACTTCCTGCTAATCTTTTTAGGATTTCGCAACTTCGGTTTTCGCTAAATTAAAATACATCCAAATTTGGCCTACAGGCTGAATCTCGCATTTTCCAGGACCTTGCAGATTCGCGGAGGAAGACAAATTTTGTGATCTATTTAATTATGATAGGAATTAAAATAGTAACATGCACATGAGGGAACTAGATATATTTAGGTTAAAAATTAGTAAGAACACTGCTCTTAACAATTTTCCATAATAGTGTCCTATTTTCACAGGGTGCTTCAAAATATCTTCACCCTTTCTTTGAAATAAGATATTGTTTCGCCTGTGGGTGTTTGACCGTTTGAAAAATATATAGGGTCCAGATGGGATTGGAATGGAAATCACAAGTTTTTGGTTTTATTGACATTATACTTAGGAAATAGGGGAAATGTCTAATAAAAAGTTTTTTGGGTTTAGGCCGAGTTTTGTTGAGATAACAAAAGTTTAATTGGGGCCGGGAGTTTTATTATGCTCTTTTAAAATTAATGTAATAGTTTTGGCTTCTTGATTTTTGCTTTCTGTGTTTTACGCAGGATTATTCCCAACTGTTTTCATTTCAAAATGTCATTTGTAAGTGATAGGATCTCATTAGCCCTTGTACATTTGGTAATTTTGCTTTGAATAATGGTTGTGGAGGGGGCCCAACTTAATTTTATATCTCGTAAACACCAGAAACAGGGATCTGAGAATGCATTAAGCAGTAATTTTTTTTTGATTAGATGTTGTGTGTAAAGACACTTGAGTAGGCAGATTTAGTTTTACAACGTTCTTAAAGTTGAACCTTGAAATTGTTTCCATATTTGTTTTTTGTGAAAGGGCACACAAGATGATTCTTTACGGGGTTGAGTGCAAAGTTTAAAACTTGGGTTCACATTATTATAGTGGTACAGTAAATGAGTACTCACGTTGTTTGTTTCCTTTAGTAATAATTTTAAACAAATATACTAACATCGTTTGTTTTTTTGTAACATAAATATTTTTTTAACTTTTCCTAAACTGATTGTTTTTTTTTGCAATTACGATTTTTATACCTTATGATTCTTAAGTAAATTTAATTTTCAACATTTTTTTTTGTATAGTAAACAATGAACTTGTTCATTGATAGTAAATTAATTTTTCTAGCTCATTTACTTTTCACATTGCCACAGTTTTGGGAGAGGAAAGGAATTGACAACTGTTTTTTAAAGGAAAAGAACAAAAACTGTTGCATGACAACTCGAATAAGATTTTTCTGGTGTTGGTTTTATTTTTTTTTAAGGTTCACTAATAGGAGCTGCAACCCCACTTAAACATTTTTAATTTTTTTTTGAAAAATATTTTTTAAATATTTTTTTTTTAATATTTTTTTTTAAAAGGGAAACCTGATTTTCTTGATGGGCATTTTTTCCTGGGTGCATAGTAGTACCTTGCCCCTACAATGGTTTGACCAGTTTATTTAAATATTTTTTTTTTGCAGATTAAAATATAATTTTATTTCGAACCCTCACGTTTTAACAACATATCATCATTTGTTTTAAAAAATTTTTTCTTCTCCCTACTCCAAACCACCTATCAGAGTGGAGTAATTTTTGAAAATTTTAGTCACTAATTAATTTTTTTGACTATTGGACTACTGTGGTCGACACCAAAAAAAATTTTTTTTTTTTTGGACACCTTTCGGTACGATCCTAGGGTCTTTTTGACCATGACCATGGTTTGCATCAATTTAGTTTAAGTTTTGGGAATTTCATGTTAATGAAGATTAGAGAGTTGCAGTCCTACCAAGACGTTATTTGTGTAAATTTTTTATTACCATTGGTAATTTTTTTTAAAATTTTCTTTAAATTTTTTTTTAATTACACACAACGTCCTTACTAGTCTAATTCAACGCAATTTCAGCAAGCGGATTTTTTTTTTAATTGAGCATATTTTACGATTTCTATAACATGAACATCTGTTCCGATGTTTATTGCGTTCACTTATATATTAAGGGATGATGTGACCTTAAGCAATGCATGTTTCGTGTAAACTCAGAGTAGGTAAGCAGGTTAAAGTGGGTTTTGATTTATTCTTTTTAGAAAAATCATTGTATACGGCGATTTGGGTTTTTTTTGAGGAGTTTATTAGTGGAGCCGTTCTGCAATAGCAGGAGTATACCCTAGCGTTAACTGTGTACAACAGCTTGGGATTTTTTTTGTTATAGGTAGTCTGTTGTACGTTCCATTTAGGGATAAATTTACCTATTCGGTTGCTGAGGTAAACAAACATCACTTAACTTTAATTTTAATCCAGTTCAGCTAGGATAAGCGCAATTATTTTTTTTTGGTTTTACTCACGCAGGAGTGGAACATAAGACCTGAACACTGCCAAAACTCTTGTCTCTCTTTTATTTTTTTTTTAACTTTTTTATGGCTACTTGTTAATTCTAATTTAGGATTTAAGTAGTTATTTCTCTCTGCAAGGTTGGACGTCATAGTTGGTTGTACAAATACTTGATATAAACTATGATTACATTTTTAAATGCAAATAAATTTTATTTTCTTACTGCTCCGGTGTTTTTCGGTTTTGTTCGCGTCTGCCCGTATTTAAGTTTTATATTTTCTACATTTGTGAGAAAATTTATAGTGATTTTCACTAGTGAGTTTAAAGTGAACTTTGTGTTTGTTATTGCGTGGTTTGGTTTTTATAATTGGGAGGTATAATTAAGAGTTTTAACGTTTAAAGTTTGAATATAAAAGGCACCATGGCTATTTCTTTGAGTCGGTTGTCTGACATAAGGTACTTAGTCAAGGACGAGTTAATCTATGAATTAACATGGAGAGGCATAGCTATTGGATCGGTGGAAGAGATGAAGCAACAGCTCATACTGATTAGACAGAGAGAAAGGACCGATGGAAGTATGAGATACCCTCCGTATCCCTTTAAATTTGGCCAGGATGCTTTTAGCTGCATGAAGAAGCTAGATAGTCTGGTACCGCTGGTAGAGAAGTTCTCTGGTACGAGCAAAGGGGAAGAGTTTAGAAAAATCGCTGTAAGGTTGGAACATGTGTTGGCCAGGATAAATAACATGAATCCGTCTAACTTTGAAGAAAGTCAAACCAAAGGCATACTGGTTGCGGAAACCTTGAGTTTGATTGGAAGGTTGCAGAGCCAAGCAACAGATTTATTAAGAGTTGGCGTGACCTCAGATGATGATGAAGCATCTGAAACCCAATCAACGAGTCGAAGCTCAGATCACTCGACAAATGTTGGCAACATTCCCAGCCAGTCTCAACTCCCGCAGCCACAGCACTCGAGCACACAAAGAACAGCTCAACAGCCCACAAACCAACCGTCGGTCATGGCTCCATTGCAAATGCAAGCGCTTACAAACCCAACTCAAACATCAGTACAAGCACCACTCCCTATGCCGATTGAGAATTACGGTACAACAGCTTTTCAGTATCAACAACCGTCTACCGTTCCTTTCAGTTTAGCTGCCCTCCAAAGTAGCATAGCACCAATTGCCCAATGTCAAGTGATCCTGGTACTTCATATCATGTTGCACCTGTACCTCCGCATAAGTGGAACTTAAAATTTACAGGTGAGAGGGTACAATCTCCGTCACCGCATTTTTCGAGAGAGTGGACGAGTTGAGTCAGGCTAGAGGAGTCAGCAAAAAGGTTTTACTGAATTCGGGCATTGATCTTTTGAAAAGTCAGCTTATACTTTTTACAAAGATGTACGTAGAGAAGTCCATACATGGGAACAGCTGGAACAAAGGTTCATGGCAGAGTATCTTCCTTCTTCATATGGCGAGAAGCTATTGAAGGAGATCCAAAAACGTAAACAAGGCCCTGGAGAGTCTATAGGGACCTACATTGCTGTCATGAACACATACTTCCAAAGACTTGGCTGTCCTGTTTCTGAAGAGGCAAAATTAGCTATCGTCTTCAGAAATATCGCAGACATCTATAAAAATGGGTTAATTGCTACTGAGGTCAATAGCCTATCACATTTAAAGGATCTGTGTCGTAGAATAGACCAGAGATATGGTTTAGAAGAGGAGAATTTTACACCTAGGAAAAACCAATCTATTGAACCTGACTTGGCCTACGTTGACGTAGAGAGCGATTTTGACGATTTTCCAACAGGGGTTGATGCAATTCAGATATCAGGTGCCGGGACATCAAATCAACAGAATTTGAATATTCCTGATAATAGATTTAACAGAGATAGGCAGCAGCCAGCAAGCAGTTTCGCTGCTAGAGCTGATAGAGAGAGACAACAACCAGCTAGTGGTCAGGCTAGTGTAAATGACAGAGATAGACGACCACCACAAGGTGCTAGGTCTGGTATGGCGAACAGGGACGTTGTTTGTTACAGATGCAACCAAACAGGGCACATGGCAATCGGGTGCGCATTACCTAGAGGCAAACAGTGCTATTCGTGTGGTCAAGCAGGGGTAACAGTAAGATAATGTCGAAATTGTAATCGTCAGGGAAACGGACCAAGGCGCTCGTAGGTGGTCGACCTTCGAGTCAGCCTGAACAAGCATCGACCGATAGGCTAACGAACGTCTTAGATTATGTGATAAGTCATGCTCGTAAAGATGAGAGACCTTATTTAGAAGTGGATGTGCTCGGAAATAAGTTATTAGGTTTGTTGGATTCCGGGGCTTTACGTACCTTTTTAGGGAATCACGGTTGGTTAATCATCGAGAGGTTTGGTTTTTCACTTGATACGACGAAGAAGACGAGTTGTATTGTGGTCCAAATGGTCAAAGCACGAGTAGTATTGGGACAGTGCAGCTTCCTATGCGAGTTCAGGATAAATTTAGGTTAATAGAGGTCGTCGTCGTTCCTGAGTTGCCACACACTTTGATTTTGGGATTAGATTTTTGGATTTCGATGGGTATAGTATCGAACTTAAGTACTAATGAGTGGCACTTTGCCGATAATAAAGATGTGATTTGTTCTTTAGAAACATCAGACCAACAAACAACTCTTACACCTTATGAATCAGAACGACTAGAGGAATTGGTCGTTAAATATAAGACTATTATGGGTGACTCACTAGGATGTACAGACAGGGTAGAGCATAAGATTACAACAGATGCAGCACCGATAAGACAACGTTCATATAAGGTCTCACCGGTCATTCAGAAACTTATTGATGACGAAATCGACGAAATGCTGAAAATGGATATGATAGAACGGAGTAGTAGTTCATGGGCTTCACCAGTGGTAATGGTACAAAAGAAAAACACAAAGAAATATCGTTTCTGTGTAGACTACCGCAAATTGAACTCAGTGACGGCGCGTGATAGTTATCCTTTACCACTCATATCCGAGACTCTTGACAAGTTGAAAGATGCTAAATACTTGTCAACTTTAGATATCAAAAGCGCTTATTGGCAAGTGCCAATGGAAGAATCATCGAATCCACTAACAGCATTCATCTGTCGACGAGGTCTCTTGCAATTTAAGCGTTTACCATTTGGTCTTCATAATGCACCTGCAACTTGGCAGAGACTCATAGATAGCATCATAGGGAACGATTTAGACCCCTACGTGTACGTATATCTCGATGACCTCGTAATTGTCACACAGAGCTTTTCTGAACATCTTAGAATTCTTGAGGAAGTCCTACGAAGATTGCAGAATGCAAAGATAACGGTAAGTTGGGAGAAATGCCAACTGTGTAGGCCAGAAATGACTTATTTAGGATTTATAGTGGACCGTCGAGGCATCCGAGTTGACCCTAATAAAATTAAAGCCATGTTAGAGCTCCAGAGGCCAAGAACTGTCAGAGAAGTTCGTAGAGTTGTAGGTACAATATCCTGGTATAGACGTTTCATAGAGAATTTTTCAGCGATAATAGCTCCGATTACAGCTCTAACTAAGAAAAATCAAAAGTTCGATTGGACTCCAGACTGCGAAAGAGCATTTATTAAGATTAAGGAACTTTTAGTGACTGCACCGATTCTTACATGTCCAGATTATACCAAAGAATTTGTCATTCAAACAGACGCATCAGGATATGGAATAGGAGCATGTTTAACGCAACCTTATCCTGAGGGAGACAAAGTCATATGCTATTTGAGTCGATCTTTGACTAAGCAAGAACGTGTTTACACGACCACCGAGCGAGAATGTTTGGCATTGGTTTGGGCGATAGAGAAGCTCCGGCCATATATTGAGGGGATCTCATTTAAGGTCATTACAGATCATTTTAGCTTAAAATGGCCTCATAGCTTGAAAGAGCCCAGTGGAAGACTTGCTCGTTGGTCTGTAAAACTGCAGCAATATGACTTTGAAGTAATCCATCGGAAAGGGAAAGATTTAGTTGTCCCGGGCATGTTGTCTCGTGCAGTACCCATGATTGATACAATTTCGCAGCCCAGAGACGCTTCAACAGCAATTAAAGATCGATGGTACCAAAAGATGGTAAAGAGGGTCGTAGAATCACCGTTAAAATTTATGAATTGGAGATACACTGATAATAAGTTGTATAAATATGTCAAACAAGAATACCCTCAACTTTCACCATCTAACGAATATTGGAAAGAGGTAGTCCCCAAAGATCATAGGCGTAGAATTATAGGAGAAGCTCACGATCCTCCTACCTCAGGACATATGGGTGTGTATAAAACCTTCCACAGACTGGCAGAAAAATATTATTGGCCAAAAATGCGCCAGGACGTGGCAGCTTTTGTAAAGAAATGCTTTGTCTGTGCAGCTCATAAAGGTGATACACAAGGTGTATCTGATCAGATGATATCTCACCCAAAACCAACTCGTCCTTGGGAAGTTATTTCAACAGATTTATGTGGACCTCTACCTCGTTCGTCAAAGGGTAATTTCTGGATTCTCGTCGTCACGGACTATTTGAGTAAGTTTTCCTTAGTTTTTCCAATGCGAACAACCCCTACTCAAGCTGTTGTTAAGCATCTTGAGGAGCAAGTATTTATGGTCTTCGGAGTGCCCCGTTTGATACTTTGTGATAATGGCCCTCAGTACAAAAGTAATGAGTTTAAGCGTTTTGCTGAGAGTTATCAGGTTAAAATTCAGTATAATCCGTATTATCACCCCAGAGCAAATCCAACAGAAAGGACGAATCGCACGTTAAAAACCATGTTATGTTGTTATGTGAAAGACAACCACAGGAAGTGGGACGAACAAATACATAAACTTGCCTGCGCGATTCGTACTGCAACCCATGAGACAACCAGGATGTCTCCTTTCTTTGTTAATTTTGGTAGGAATATGTGTTTGTCAGGAAAAGATTACTCCAACCCAGTTTTGTTATCTGAAGAGAATGGTGTACAATCCGCAGCTGAAAGTAAGAACGAAGGTTTCCGGAAGCTCTATGCTGATGTTAAGAGAAGGTTAGAGGTGGCTGGAGAGAAAAACGTAGTTCAGTATAATTTGCGTACAAGGGTACCCAACTTTGTTGTGGGTCAGCGTGTTTGGTAGAAAAATTATGTTTTGTCGGATGCTGCGAAGTTTTTCTCGAAGAAGTTAGCACCGAAATTCGTTGGTCCTTATGTGATTAGGAATAAAATTTATCCATGGATATTTGAGCTTCAGGAACCATCGGGTAAAGTACTGCCAGGGAGTTGGCATGCCAAAGACCTTAAGTCTGCAGCGGACCTCTCCGATTAACCTTTTTAGGTTAATCGTCTTGAAGTTGGGGGGGGGATTATGTTACGTGTCATTTTTACGTTTAAGGCAACGTTACATATTTGTTTATTTAGGTAAATAATCAAGGCTCTTTGACTCTCTGTCTGTGTATACACAAATTAAGGGTATTTTATAGAGCTAGGTTTGGAGGTTATATAGTGTCCAAAAAGTTACCTTATAAAGGAGACATTCCATCGAATTACTGTGGACACTACGCACATCGCATTATCTGGACATCGTAATTGGAATTTAAGATCACAGGTTTCGGGAAAATCACATTAAAACTTTTGATTGTTTTGTTTATTTCTGTAGTTTCGTCGTTTACTTGACGTTCATAAAGTTAAACAGCTGTTATGCTGGGGAATGGCGGCGTTGCCGCATCACAAATGGTTTCAGTAACAGGAAGGAAACATTTAGATGAACATTTCATTCCCTTACGTTTATTTTCGAGGATATTGGGACAATCCGAACCTCATATCCTTCACGGATTAACTAGTTTTGATAGTACGAAAACATATTTGGGTTGACCAGTCACAACCGAGGTCCCGCCCCTTTGATATCTTTATTAATTTGATGAGGAGAAGATAAAATAAATACGAGTTATGCACTTTTGTAAATGGGAGATAAACGAGGGATAAAAACCAAGACTAAAAGAATAAACGAAATCGTGTAACTTAACATCTGAACACTCTTGTGCCTGTAAGCAGTAGTTCAGTGTGTATTTTTGGGTTCAGGTTCAGAAACAACTTTATTACTGTAGAAATGTTTTACAACAATGGCGTTAAACCATATGAATATTAGACAAAACATTTATAAAGAGCGAAGGAAACTTTTGACTAAAACTGTAACTAAAGTATAACTAAATTCTACACTTAGTATAGCTTTTCTCATATGGGAATTGTTTGAGTGTTCGAATATTTCTGGGTTTGATGCAAGTTCTGATCTCCAGTAATTGATTTTACAGTTGATGGTTTCAATGCTGAGCTTCTTATAGTCCGTCTGGTTATTTTCCTTCTACTTGCTATGTCGGCAAGGGTCCGGTAAGCAAATGTTCGGTCTATGTATGGAGGGTGTCTCGACGTCCTTGTTGTAAAAATTTCAACCGTGGAAATAGATCCGACAACACTTCAATGTGCGTTTTACCTAATTTCAATGTCCCCTTGGTCGGTGCTGGCCAATGAACTTGTAAAAAGCGGGAGAATAGGCGTCAACCTGCGCGAATAATGTAATCGTAATTGCAGCCATCTTGGCGACCATTTTAAGGAAAACCTTGGAATACCGTTTATACTCACAATTCAAACTTAGTTAAATTAGTATAATGTAGCCTACCTTTTTATAATTTTTTTAATTTTGCATCTACCAATAAAAATTTATTAAAACAAAGCCAATAATATTTCAAAAAGAAAACGAAAATCACAAAAAAGTCTTCAAAACTAAACACATTTTTGATCCACATAATTTAAGTTCATTTTAAAATTCATATGTAAACATATTTTCAAATAGATAAAGATAAAAAGAAAAAAAAGACAGAAATAAGTTAAAATGGGCTAAAGGACAATTGGCCATTTTTATGTTCGAGGGGCCGCTCAAAAACTAGGAGATAGTTGTAGTAAGAGGAAAATCAGTTTATATCAGAAATGGCTTACTTAAAATAAAATTATGCCAAGACATTTTTCGCACTTTAAAAATAAAAAGTGCCTTTAATCCCTTAATGAAGAGACAAAAGTGTCACTTTACATTATTACAAAAAAGTTGAGAAAGTTAAAATGATGATGAAAAGTTTAAAAAAATCGACACTTATATTGCTTAATAGTAATAGCTATAATCAAATTAATTTACATCATAAAATTGTTGAATTCGGTACCTAAAAAAAAACCCTACCGTAAACCGGGTTAAGTTTGTAACTTGGGTATAACTTCGGGACACCCTGAATTTTTTTACATTTTATTTTCGTACAAATTCATAAGGCAATATTCTGTGAAATTTTTAGGTTTTGGAATTCCTCATTTATTTGGACTGCAGTTATAGTGTGATTTCAAAGATTATGGTATAGCAGGTGTTTTTGAAAAGTCATAAATAACATTTACTTGTGTGGCCCAAACCACTAAATATATTTGGTTTTTGGTAAAGACATTTTAGTTAAAGTAATATTTTGGCCTGCTTTTAATAAAATAGTTAAAAAGATTATTCGCATCTAAAAAAAAATATTTACAATTAAACAAAAAATGGTAACATGCGGAGGTACGATACAGACATACTTTTAAAATATTCATTAAAAAAAGTCAGCGTACCAAAGTTACCCCAACTGGCATGGTAACTTTGGGACACTTTTGGAGCTCATTTTCTTAGCTTACACTATAAACAAATCATGTCCCTGTACTTTTGTTTACATTTACAAGTGTCGGAACTTTAATTATTGAAGTGCAGTTATTTTTTAAAGTTTAAGAAAAAACATGAAAAATCGTGCCCAAGTTACCATGGTTTACGGTAGAAAATATGACAACAAAAGTTAATTGTTAGTTATTATTATACTTCTAAAGTTCCACCGGTTCCACGGAATAGTTTTTAATTTTATTATCAATGAATAGAGTTTAGAACATAGACGGTTTAGAACTTGGTACTGATAGCTCTGATCTGTCCACTGTCAGGTAGTACTGTACAATTTTCACCTTCTCTACCAATTCTGGAAAGACATTTTCGTGTTAGAACTACCTGATTGTAGCTTATTTTGGGGTCTAATTTAGAAAATATTATAGTGGGATTATTATTTTTAAGAAATCTTTTAGTGTTTGGTTTTTTAGGAATCGCAAAACAAAGAAAACTATTTAATTCATGGAGATTTTTTTTGATTCAGCAAATTAAAAAAATATATATTTTTGGGCAACTTTTTGATAAAACCAACTTTTAAAAAATAAACCTTGGTTTGCCTTTGTAGATAGGTACCTATTAACACAAAGTTTAGGTTTCTTCACAGCAGCTGCAAATTATTTTTAAAAAAACGTTTTTTGTATGATTTGTAAGGGCTATTACGGCGATCTCAGCATTCTTTAGCATTTGGTTTTTAAGTTATCCTAAAACAAAAGAACCATTATAATTTATGTAGATTTTTTTTAAACTAATTCCAGTTTAACAGTTTTTGGGCAACATTTTATTAAAAATGTTTAAAAAGGCAAACCTCCGTTTTTTTTCTCAGCTTGAAAATAATTTGGTGCTAACAGCACTGTTTTGTCAAGTAGTGCTTTGCAATACCCCCCTTCTTCACTAATTCTGGACAGACAACTTTTTGTAAGGCTATTTTACAGTAATCGCAGCATTGTTTAGCATTTGGTTTTAATGATATCCTGAAACAAAAAAAACCGTTATAACTTATTTATGTAGATTTTTTCAAAACTATTGTAGCCCTACAAGTTTTTAGGAAACTTTTACTAAAAATATTTTAAAAAGACAAACCTTGGTTTCTCTTTGTACTAGCTTAAACAAAACTTGGTGCTTCTCTACTCATTCTGGAAAGAAAACTTTGCTTTAAAACTTTACATCAGAGCTTTAGTGGTGCCAATGCTATAGCTAAATTCTATCTGATTGTCACTTATTTTAGCGTCACTTTTGCAAACATCCTGCTGTAAATTTTTGAAAAAAACTATTAGTGTGTGATTCGTAAGGCTATTTTACAGTACTCACAGCATCGTTTAGCATTTGGTTTTATAGTATCCTGAAACCAAAAAAACCGTTATAATTTATGTATGTAGATTTTTTTAACTATTTGAACTCATCAAGTATTTAGGAAACTTTTACTAAAAATATTTTAAAAAGACAAACCTTGGTTTCCCTTTGTACTAGCTTAAACATAACTTGGTGCTTCTCTACTAATTCTGGAGAGACAACTTTGCTTTAAAACTTTACATCAAACAGAACTTTTGTGGTGCCAATGCTATAGCTAAATTCTATCTGATTGTAACTTATTTCGGCGTCAATTTAGCAAACATCTTGCTGTGAATAATTTTTGAAAAAACTATTAGTGTGTGGTTTGTAAGGCTATTTTGCAGTAATCGCAGCATTCTTTAGCATTTGGGTTTTATAGTATCCTGAAACAAAAAAAATCCCTTATAATTTATGTATGTAGATTTTTTTAACTATTTTAACTCTACAAGTATTTAGGAAACTTTTACTAAAAATATTTTAAAAAGACAAACCTTGGTTTCCCTTTGTACTAGCCTAAACTAAACTTGGTGCTTCTCTACTCATTCTGGAAAGAAAACTTTGCTTTAAAACTCTACATCAAACAGAGCTTTCGTGGTGCCAATGCTATAGCTAAATTCTATCTGATTGTCAATTATTTCGGCGTCAATTTAGCAAACATCCTGCTGTGAATAATTTTTGAAAACACTACTAGTGTGTGGCTTGTAAGGCTATTTTGCAGTAATCGCAGCATTCTTTCGCATTTGGGCTTTATAGTATTCTGAAACAAAAAAATCCCTTATAATTTATGTATGTAGATTTTTTTAACTATTTTAACTCAACAAGTTTTTAGGAAACTTTTTCTAAAAATATTTTAAAAAGACAAACCTTGGTTTCCCTTTGTACTATCTTAAACAAAACTTGTTGCTTCTCTACTAATTCTGGAGAGACAATTTTGCGTTAAAACTTTTACATCAAACAGAGGGTTTGTGGTGCCAATGCTATAGCTAAATTCTATCTGATTGTCACTTATTTCGACGTCACTTTAGCAAATATCCTGGTGTAAATAATTTTTGAAAAAAACTATTAGTGTGTGATTCGTAAGGCTATTTTACAGTAATCGCAGCATTGCTTAGCATTTGGTTTTAATGGTATCCTGAAACAAAAAAAACCATTATAATTTATGGATGTAGATTTTTTAAACTATTTTAACTCAAAAAGTTTTTTGGAAAATTTTACTAAAAATATTTAAAAAAGACAAACCTTGGTTTCCCTTTGCACTATCTTAAACAAAACTTGTTGCTTCTCTACTAATTCTGAAGAGACAATTTTGCGTTAAAACTTTTACATCAAACAGAGGGTTTGTGGTGCCAATGCTATAGGTACATTCTATTCGATTGTCACTTATTTCCATATACGTAATATTACGTAAATGCTTATTTCGGCGTCAATTTAGCAAATATCCTGCTGTGAATAATTTTTCAAAAAACTATTAGTGTGTGATTCGTAAGGCTACTTTGCAGTAATCACAGCATTCTTTAGCATTTGGTTTTTATAATATCCTGAAACAAAAAAAAATGGTTATAATTTATGTATATAGATTTTTTTTAACCATTTTAACTCTACAAGTTTTTAGGAAAGTTTTAATAAAAAGACAAACCTCGGGTTCCCTTTGTACTAGCTTAAAGAAAACTTAATGCTTCTCCACTACTTCTGGAAAGACAATTGCGAGTTAAAACTTTTACGTAAAACAAGACTTTTCTGGTGTCAATGCTATTTCTCTCTTAATGATCTCTTATTTCGGCGTCTAATTTAGATAACATTCTGCTGTGAATATTTAAGAAAACTATTAGTTTCGGGTTCATTAAGCCTAAGCCTAACAAATGTGGATTGAAGCCATTGTTGTCCTATTGTCCTACTACTCAGATCTGCATTATTTTCATTGTTTGATGGCGATTATTGGTGGCTAAATAAAATCAGTTTTGTAAGCCGTCTTCTTAGATTTTTGCCTTGCGCAATTTTTTTGCCAGATTAAAGAATCTTATTCGCACATAAGCTGCCACAATGTTTTTTATTAACATGAAACAATGATTTTCTTGTAATGGATGGGTCTCTCTAAAATGTCTCTCTAAAATGAGCCTCAAGTTTATAAAATAGGTTTTGTCCAGTGGAATAAAACTGCTGGCTAATATTAATGACAAATACTTGCTGGAAACCAGTGTCGGCAGGGATTTGGTTATCAGTAATTGCCATCAATTTCCGAATAATTTTTTCTACTTCAACACAAATTTTAATGACTCCTTGTGAAGGTCGCTGCAATCCTCCTAAAACAAGATAAATCAATAAAATTAATCTTTCATAAAAAAACTTTTAATTTTTTTTAAACAAACCTTTTCTCTGTATTAGCTTAAAGTTTTGGTGCTGTTCATCAATGAATTCAGATTCAAGTCCTTCAAAACACTGATCACAAAAATTCCTCCTTTTGAGCATCTTTAAGACATATCCAGACATGTATGCCACTATGTCTTCTGATATTTCACTTAAAGGGATAAATGATTCAGTTACATCAAAGTCATCATCTTGTAATCTAATTTCATCAATGTTCAGGTCATATCTTCTGAGAAGTGACATATCTATCACTTCATGTGATTTGCCAGAAGAACTTGGTACTGAAAGCACAGTTGTGTCATCTAGTACTCTACAATTTCTACCTTGTCCGCTAATTCTGGTATGTAAAAGCATTCTTCTAAATGCATATTTGAACAAAAGTGGAGATGGGTTGTTGTTCCATCCATTGCGAGCCATGATTCCACAAAAAAAGGTTTCCAAATGATCTTGCCTCATTTTAAAAGTTAACAGATACTTCAAAATGTTTACATATAGATCGAATATTCCCATTACTGATTTTATTGTAATAGCGAAGCCTTTGAATGGGGTTTTGTTGTTAGTCATGTATAATGGTCTTCCATTTATATTGCTACATTGTAACAGATATACCACCATTTCCTCTAAAAATGGTCTCCATGTTTGCTCTGTTGACTGGCGTAAGGCGCTGCAATCACCCCAGGCAAAAGGGCTCTTGGAATTTAAAATATCAAAGAGTCTGTTTATCTTTAAAATGAATGCCTCAGTTGCTTCACTGTCTTCAAAATCGGGATGTTTGATATCGATACGCAAATATTTTAAGCATCTGCCACACTTCTTGACAAAGTCTGAACTGCCAAAGACACCTGAAAATATAAAGGTAAAAAAACAATAAGAAAAAATTGTGATTTAGTCGTGACCAGTTACATTAAAATATTTAATTTTTGACCGCCTCTCATATTACAAAAAAACCAATGAAATTTAATAAAGAAATAACTTACTTTCATTTTATTGTTAGCAAACTCTATGTGCATCTTCCTTAGCTTATTCCCTAAATTTAAAGTTTCCTCTTCTTGCAGCTGCTGAAGTTTTACCAAGTATTCCCATTTTATCAATTTCCCATCAGGGTCCTTAAAAACCTTTGGAGCTGCTAGGTTGTTTCTAGCCAACTTTGCCATATGACACACATCCCATATAGCAAAAACTTTTTGCCCAATGTCATTTTCAAAACTAGTTATTAAGTTTCTTCCTCCATCAGATGCATCAAAATTGCACCCTAGCTTTTCAAACATGGCAAAATGGGCATTTGGACCATCGCATGTCACTGAAGTCACTAATATTTTTATCTCTGCCAGTCTTTTCAGTGCTTCATGAAAAATATTCTCTTTTTCTGAAGCATTTAAGGCTTTAATTAAAAAGTAAGCTATAGGAAGCTTCCATGAAGCTTGGTGGCATACAACTGTCATAACCAAAGCTTCTCCAGCAACATCTAATTGGTCATTTTCCACTGGAACACCAACATCTACATACCCCCACATCTTCTTTCCATCATACTCTATTTGTTTCCTTAATGACATTTCATCAAACATTAAAGCCACAACAAGTGGTCAACCAGACTTTAAACTTTCTTCTGACTGTTTTTTTAAAATCTCAAAAGAAGTATCGAGGAAACCTGGATCACAATCTACATTTGCATACCACTTTCTTACTGTAGACTGATCAGGTAAAGCCAAGGCAAACTCCTTCCTGACAGCCTCATAAGCTTTGCTTGAATAAAATTGAAGAGTGGCTGCAAATTTCCTTAGAGGTTCTGGGTATTTTTCATGTGTTGTGGTACCACTTTTTACATTTTTAAGGTATCTTGACATAAGTAAATGAGGCACATCACTTATGGTTTTGTCAATGTGATCCACACCATCATTCGAAATGTCTTGATTTTTTAAAAATTGTATCACATTTTTCATTTCAAAAACTTTTTTGGTTAAAGTAGCCACTTGTTGGTTTTTTCGGTAAATTGGTTCCTATACCTCTCATTTGATTTAAATAATTCCTGTTTGTGCCTCAATATATGACTTGGCGATTTGCTACAAAAAGAAAGAACATGAAAACAATATTGTTCACAATTTAGCTTTTTCAATATATTTTAATAATGAAAATTTTATTAAATGTCAAAAAAACTTGTGTGCAAACAGCTAATTAGGTTTTTGATATACAGTATATATAGTCTAGCTAAATTGGAACCATATAGAAAAGTTTTTTATTATTAATTTTGGGAAAAAATGTTATTCTTTATTATATATTATATTGTCAAAAAATATTAATTTTGCCCAAGAGCAATGGCTTTATTTTTGACATTATTAAAGATTGTTGTAAAGAAAAATTAATCAGAACTAAGAACTACTTTCAAATACATCCATTTATAATAAAAAATTATACTTAGGTATTTTTTACTAACTTTTCTACATTATAAATTGAAAAGTTATTAATTATAATAAAATTAAATCATTTTTATGTATTTTATAAATTCTAACCCGCTTTGACATTGTAGAAAATAACATTTCAAAAATATAAAAATTATAATAACTATATAATATACAATTATTTTTTAATGTAAATGGGCGTAATTTAAAGACAGTTTTAGTTCTAATCAATTTTTTTTTATCAATTTTTAATATTGTCAAAATTAAAAAGTTATCATTTATATTTTCACCATATTTTGATGCTTATCTCTCAATAAGTATTTGGGATAGAAGAATGATTCTAGTGCCCGTAGGTACATTTTAGTATATGTAATTAAGTCCAGTCTACACAGCATCTAAATATACCTTTTTGACACTAGTTGTCTTTTTTTAAATTAGACCCTATGCTTTGAATACATTTTCTAAATGACTTCAAAAATCCTCTTTTTAAATATATATGTTATATGAAAATATCCTGCCTACACTTAGAAGAAACCAGAACCTTCTATGAAACCCGAGAACCTTCCAGATAAGAAGCTTATTCTGCTGACTTGCGTTTTCCATGAAATAAACAACACGTGCATTCAAGCCGAATCAACACTTTATTTCTCAGAACCTTTCAAGATAAGAAGACCATTCTGCTGACTTGCGTCTCTCAAGGAATAAACAACACGTGCATTCCTGCCGAATTGCACTTTAGTTTAAGTCTAGAATATTAAGGAATTATTCCATTGCTTAATCAGCACATTTTCTTTATATAAACTCAAATCATTGTAATGTTAAGTCATTCTCTTTAGAATCGTTCTTAAGTACACGTTCAATTATAACGTTTTAAGTCCTATATTGTATTTAATCAAAATAAAGTTTTTTAAAAAGTTAAAAGTAAACTTTAAAGTATAACATTTGGCGCAGTCGTACGGATAGTTTAACACACGCGAAAACACGAGTATTCTAATTCGCGAGTGGTGAAGCTCCAGCTCTTTAAGCTATCAAGAATCTACAGCAACCAAGAAGTTACACAGCAACCAAGTAGTTACATAAGCAACCAAGAAGTTACATAAGCAACCAAGAAGCTAGACAGCAACGAACCAAGCGTCCCCGCAACCAACGGATACGGAAGGAACACCTAGTGAAGCCCCTGGTAGCCGAACACGTGGAGACAAATGGTCCAGCTAAAGCTTTTGTGAGTAAGACAATTGAATCATCACGTTTTATTATTTTTTTTCAAATAAGTTGATATTTTGAAAAATCTGTTCGATTTTCTAAGCCTGACTTTTACAATTTTGAATTTTAAGAAAATTTTTTCAATTTAAAAGAAGTCAAAAATAAAATTTAGTTTTAAGAAACAAAATCTAAAAATTTAATTTAAGTTTTAAAATACGAGAAATCAAAAACCATTCAAAATGACTGAACCTCGTAATAATCAACCAGCAAACGTACCAGCAAACCAACCTATAGTTGAGGTTGAACCTTATCGTTTATCGGAAATTTTCTCAATAATCCCTGAATACGATGGAGATCAAATATTTTTAGGAACTTTTATCAATGCTTGCGATTGTGCTTATAACATGGCCGTCGGAGATCAACGCGATTTATTGGTCATACACATTAAAAATAAATTAAAAGGAAAAGCCGCACAATTAGTAAACTCTCGAAATCCTCTTTCTTGGATTCAAATTAAACAATTATTAACAACATATTATGGAGATACGCGAGACCTTTCTTCATTAATTCAAGATCTACAAAGACTCAAACAACAAACAAACGAATCACCTTTAATGTTTTTCAATAGATTACAAGTTATGAATTCAAAAATGCACGCTTGTATTCAAAAATCAAATTTAAATATGCTTCAAAAAGATGCACAAATCCAAATTATAGATTCTATGGCATTAAATACGCTTTTAACAGGATTAGAATCGCGCATAGGTCATATTGTCCGTGCTAGCAATCCTAAAGATTTACTTGAAGCACAAGTAAGAATAAGACGCGAACTACAACTTTCATATTTTGAAACACAAAAAACTCCAAACCGACCCAATGTTTCAAATAATCCCATACAAAATAGACAAAATAATTTTCAATCGCGAAGAACAGCTTCTCAACCACAAAAATGTTTTAAATGTAATCGTTTAGGTCATCACGGAAGTGAATGTCGTACTTTTGTACAGAGACCCCCGGTCTACACAAATCAAAATCAACAATTTAACCAAAATTTTCAAAGACCCAATTTTGCCCAAAATCAACCAAGCACATCTAGAAATTTTGTACCACAAAACCAACAAAATAATTTTAGACCATCAGTAATTCAAAGAAATCCAAATTACAATTCCCCACAACATAGAGCACATGTAGTGAACTATTCTGATGAATATTTTAATAATTTTGACAACTACAATCCCTATGATCCCAATTTTGAAAATTTTAACAACTATGAACCTTATGATCCAAATTTTGAAAATTTTCAGTATGAAAATCAGTTTCATTACGAAAATGAAATCTCACAAGAATTTTCGAATAATCTTGATGAACAATATGTAAATGACATAAGTCAATATAATTTTAATCAACCCAGAATATATCAAAATTTTGAAAATCAAAATCAAATTTTGCCACTAGAAACCCAAAATTTTCAAATTACTTCCAATCAAAACCATCCACCCCAATCGATTCAAGAAACAGATACCCAATTAGAACAAACTACTACGAAAATCCAACACATGTCAATCGATCAAACACCAGAACAAACATTCGTGTAAATACCAATCTACATAACTTAAACTCAAAAAATCTTTTTTATATTAATAACGCAACAAATAAATTTAAACTTTTAATTGACACCGGCGCAGGAATTTCAGTATTTAAAGAAAAAACAGTCGAAAATTATAATAATCGATTTGCAGAAAATGTAATAGTACAAGGAATAACCGATGAAAAAATTCCAATCACTCAATCAGTTTTAATCCCTTTCGCTAAAGACAATCCACTAAAAGTCTATATTTGTAATTTAGACATAGAATTTGACGGAATATTAGGACTCGATTTTCTTGAACATTACCAGTGCGTAATTGATTTAAATTCAAAACAGCTATGCACCAATTTTAAAATAATACCTTTAATTCAAGTAACAGAAAAAACTTTCGAACAAAATCCCGAAATTATTCAAAATCAAATAATAAATCAAAACATACCACCAATACCTAAACCAAGATTAATTCAAAATCAAAAAACGCCACCAATACCAAAACCGCGAATAAATATAAATCAAAATAATTTTCAAAATCAAATATCTCTAGAACCGCGAACCGAACAAGTTTTCAAATTAAAATCTAATTTAAAAAACACAGATGCAATTTTAATTGGTCAAGAAATAGAAAAAGTAAGATTACCAAACGCCCTAGTCCACATTAACGAAAATGGTGAATTTTATACGTCAGTAATAAATCCCAATGCTATTCCTAAAACAATAAATTTCAACAACTTGTCTTTCGAACCCATACCAAGTGTTCACGATATTTTAAATTTTAATACCAATGAAGACGAACTCATTGATAGAATCGACCTTATTAAAAATCAATTAAGACTAGAACATCTAAATTACGAAGAGAAAGAACTAATTTCAAATCTTTGTTTTGAATTTTCTGACATTTTCTATATCGAAGGAGATCAATTAACTTTCACTAATGAAATCAAACATACAATTGAAACCAACAATGCTCATCCAATTTTTACTAAATCATATCGGTACCCTCAAATACACAAAGAGGAAGTAAAAACACAAATTAATAAAATGCTCGATCAAAAAATAATCCGACCATCAATTTCCCCGTGGTCATCACCTGTTTGGGTAGTCCCAAAAAAACTTGACGCCTCTAACAAACAAAAATGGAGAGTAGTAATCGATTATAGAAAACTGAATGAAGTAACAGTTGACGATAAATATCCACTTCCAAATATTTCAGATTTATTAGATCAGTTAGGTAAATGTCAATATTTTACAACACTTGATTTAGCATCCGGTTTTCACCAAATTGAAATTGATCAAAAAGACATTCAAAAAACAGCCTTTTCTGTCGATTTACAACACTTGATTTAGCATCCGGTTTTCACCAAATTGAAATTGATCAAAAAGACATTCAAAAAACAGCCTTTTCTGTCGAAAATGGACACTACGAATTTGTTCGTATGCCATTTGGTTTAAAAAATGCACCCTCCACATTTCAACGTGTGATGGATAACATTTTATTAGGCATTCTAAATGAACGTTGTTTAGTTTATATGGACGACATTATTGTTTATTCACCAACAATTCATGAACACATTTCACGTCTTTCCGAAGTTTTCGAAAGATTACGAAAATCAAATTTAAAAATTCAACCTGACAAATGCGAGTTTTTACGAAAAGAAGTAGCATACCTCGGACATTTAATTACCGAAAATGGAGTAAAACCAAACCCTGATAAAGTAAAATGTATTCAAAACTTTCCAGAATTAAAAAATCCTCGTGACGTAAAATCATTTCTCGGACTTGCCGGATATTATCGAAGATTCATACCGAACTTTGCGAAAATCTCAAAACCCTTAACAAAACTTCTTCAAAAAGATACAAAATTTATTTTTTCTAAAGAATGTAAAGAAGCTTTTGAAACACTTAAAAATGCATTAATTTCTGATCCAATATTAATTTATCCAAATTTCGAAGAACCCTTCATTTTAACTACAGACGCGAGCGCATTTGCGATAGGAGCCGTACTTTCACAAGGTCCAATTGGTAAAGACCTTCCGATAGCTTTTGCATCGAGAACCCTTTGTAGTGCAGAAACTAAATACTCCACTATTAAAAGAGAACTATTAGCAATAGTATGGTCCGTAAAACACTTTCGACCTTACCTTTTTGGTAGAAAATTCACTATAGTCACCGATCATAGACCTCTAACCTGGCTACTTTCAATTAAAGACCCCGGTAGCAGATTAGCACGTTGGCGATTAAAATTAGAAGAATATAGTTTTAAAATCATTCATAAACCCGGTAAAATCAATAAAAATGCAGACGCTTTATCGCGAATAAAAATCAATCATTTCAAAGACTGTATAGACTTTAAATCAAACATTAAAATTTTTGCAAACAACGAAAATAACGATCAAGAACCAATTTTTAACGAAGAAGATGATCAAAAAATAACAGATGAATTTAACAGATTTGTTGAACTTTACAAGACGCGATCCCTAATTGATTATTCTAAAATCGAAACCTCGAATGATCAAATATTAGATAAATCAAATAAATTAATAGTAACCTTTTTCCGACAAAATAAAATGGAAGATTTACATTTTAAAATTATTGATGATATTTTTGAAGAAGAGTTCCACCTTGAGGAATTAAAAATTAATATTGTTTCTAGCAAAACAGTTAAAGATCGTAAATATTTTATTATAGCCCTACCATTCGATAATGATGATTGTTCACAACACTTATTTTATTGCCTTTTTAAAGACCAAAATGAATTTGAAATTAACAAAACATACTGCATCGAAAACAATCTAGATTTACCAACTTTAGAGATGCTATCTTACATCTTTTCTGATAAAGACATAAAATTAAAAATTTGCCAAAATATAATAACAACCCCCGACGAAGATGAAATCCCAATAATTTTAGAAAATTATCACTTAGGAAAAAGCAACCTACACCGTGGAATAAATGAAACAGTTAGACGCATTAGAGAAAAATATAATTGGCGTGGTTTAACAAAAAACGTAGAAGATTTCATAAAAAAATGTGAAACTTGTCAAAAAGTAAAAATTGTTCGTAAAAATCTAAGCAGACCCTTCGTTGTAACAGAAACACCACGTACCCCCTTTGAACGAATCAATATCGACATTTTCGAATACCCAACTAGAAATTACGCGTTAACAGTACGGGATGAACTAACAAAATTTACACAAGCTTACGCAATGAGTGATAAAAAAGCAAGTACAGTAGTTAGTACTATTTTACTATTTTTCCAACATTTCGGTGTACCCTTACGAATACATTGCGACTATGGCAAAGAATTTGATAATGCCCTTTTAAAAGATTTATGTACCCTATACGATGTTAAGTTAACATTTTCTAGCGTAGCACATCCCCAGTCAAACGGTTCACTAGAACGATTTCACGCAACCCTTTGCGAAATGATTAGAATCAATAAACAAGAAAACCCTGAAGATCATTGTTTTAGCGTTCTTCCATACGCAGTAATTTGCTATAATAATACAAAAAACAAAACACACGGATTTACCCCTTACCAACTCGTTTTCGGACATACATCAAGTAGACCCCCCGAAAAACTTTATAATCAAGAACAATTGATATCTAAATATGTACGCGATTTAAATAATAGAATGGACTATTTTTACAAATTAGCTAGAAATAGAACTGATCAATCGAAACAAAAATCGATTCGATTCGACGAACACGTACGAAAGAATCTCCCTGAATTTAATATAGGAGACAAAGTTTGGCTTAAAGAATCACAAATCAAATCAAAATCAGAAAACTTATTTAATGGTCCTTTTGAAATTTTAGAAATACATCGTAATTCTGCAACACTTAAAAACCCACAAACAAATCAATTAACCAAAGTTAATTTTGATAGGTTAAAACCGTGCTTTGAATAAAATAAAAATCTTTTATTTTAGATTAATGGGAATAATCTCAATCGTTTCCAGTCAATATTCAATATTACCAATAAATAATACACTAGGACTATTTTATCATGAAGAATCCCTTATCAGAATTTCTAATAATGAATGGACACTTGTTGTTTACAAAGATCTTTTACCCTTTAAGAAAGCAATTGAGCATAATGACAAAATTTTAGATACCTTTATGGATCACTTTTCAATCAATAATAATCAAATTGCAAATTTCAAATCGCAAATTAAAACGCATGTTAGCCTTTTAAAACAAATTTCTAATTACGTTAATATTAAATACGAAGAACTTATCTCGGATACAAAAGAAAAATCATATAGGCAAAAACGTGGAATATTTAATGGCATCGGAACTATTTGGAAATCTATTACAGGAAATTTAGATGCATCAGACGGAGAATACTTTAATGATTGTATTAATAAAGTATCGACTGATGAGAAAAATATTGAAAGATTATTGCAAAAACAAATTTCAGTAACAACCTCTGTTCTTAAAAGTTTTAATACGACTTTACAAAAATTACAAATTGATGAAGAAACGTTTAATCATGATATTAAATTAATTCAATATTTAGTCACTTCGATTTCTGATAACGCTGCCTATGCAGAAGCACAAATAAAAGCATTAGATTTATGCGAATCGCTTATGGAAAATTACACCTTTATTAAAGATTCATTAAATGACGCGTTAAACGCAGTAACTTTTGCACGTTTAAAAATATTGCATGGTTCAATAATAAAACCATCGGATTTGGTAGATTCATTGAGAAAGATTTCTCATTCATTACAAAAAAATAATTTGCCTTTACCAATATCAATCTCAACCGTAGCCCAATACATTAATTTAATTGAACTTAGTGCTTTTCAAACTGAATCAAAAATAGTATTTGTTCTTAAAATACCTCTTATAGACCCTTCGACTTATACTTTATACAGACTTTACCCAATACCAATATTAGATAATCGAACAGGTCTTCACCATACTATATCAACAATTAATAAATTTATTGCGCGTGACGATGATTCAATGTTTTTCGTCACCTTCCACAACGTGGACCACTGCAAGATCATCGAAAGAAGAACGAAGCTCTGTTCCAAAGTACTTCCGTATCCCATCGACAGTGATGCTATTTGTGAAGCTCAACTATTGAAGCAACAAACTCAGCTGCCGAAAACATGTCAAACAACCATTTTCTATGCACAAGGCTACAATATTCAACCACTAGAAGAAAATCAATGGCTAGTTACTATGTCAGAACCAGTACCTACCAATATCAAATGCAAAAATCAAGAAATCATTACGAAATTAATTGAAACCAATAGTATAGTTCGTTTCAAATCAACATGCAATGCTTTTATTGGAAGTACGAGAATTCATTCTGAAACCATACTTCAAGAAAGTACCTTCGAAGAAATAAATTCACCAATAATCAATATTCCATATACTTGTTGTAAAGATATGCCTACAATCCCCAAAATTCAAGGCCTAAAACCATTAAAGTTAAGCAAAATAAATGTCGAAGATCTGAATATTGCACAACATAATCTTAACCAATATTCAGAAGAATTAGATAAAATGATCAATCAACCATTCATTCAAAAACACAATGATTGGTTTACTATCATTACAATAACATTGATAGTACTACTAGTAATTATTTACATTATTAACAAATGTCGAAGACGCCGAAGAACAAGAAATGGTAATAATACCAATAACGATAATGATAATGGTAATGACTTTCCACCATTTTCAAAACCTAATCTACAAAGAATTAGGAATTTATCGAATATCTTACCAAAAAGAAGGCCAAGCATACACATCGAAGATCAAATCGAAGAAGAAATCGAACCCAATGCAAAATTAATGATCAATCAATCATCTTAATAAAAGTTGCCGTATAACGCCAACTTTTTCAAAAAGAGGGGAGCTGTTATATGAAAATATCCTGCCTACACTTAGAAGAAACCAGAACCTTCTATGAAACCCGAGAACCTTCCAGATAAGAAGCTTATTCTGCTGACTTGCGTTTCCCATGAAATAAACAACACGTGCATTCAAGCCGAATCAACACTTTATTTCTCAGAACCTTTCAAGATAAGAAGACCATTCTGCTGACTTGCGTCTCTCACGGAATAAACAACACGTGCATTCCTGCCGAATTGCACTTTAGTTTAAGTCTAGAATATTAAGGAATTATTCCATTGCTTAATCAGCACATTTTCTTTATATAAACTCAAATCATTGTAATGTTAAGTCATTCTCTTTAGAATCGTTCTTAAGTACACGTTCAATTATAACGTTTTAAGTCCTATATTGTATTTAATCAAAATAAAGTTTTTTAAAAAGTTAAAAGTAAACTTTAAAGTATAACATATATATTGGTTTCCGTTAAAACTTTCTGAGACTCTAAAATAGACTAAATTAATAAAAATCGACGCCAATGTCACGAATACCTATACCTAGTAAGCAGATGTGGCAGAAACGCATTTTTTCTAATCAATACAACTGATTGACATGTTTTGACAAATAAATGGGTATGACTTTTTTCATAGTCACAGTACATGAGTGTCTCATACAAATATCTTGCAAACTATCAACGAAAACCCATTGATGCAATATATTTTTGGGAAGTGTATTATATAATACAAGCAACAAATATAATCGAAGCAATTTAAAAAATGATTAGAGTCAAAAAATTATACTTAGGTGCTGCATAGACTGGAATCAATAACATAATTATACTAAAATCATTCTTCTATCCTAAATACTTATTTAGATGTATGTAAGCATTTAAACATGGTCAAAATATAAATAATCTTGAGCAAGATTCGTATTTTTTGAAAAACCTTGTATATGACTAAAAAAACTTGATATCTGATCAATTTATTTTAGGTTTTAGAGCATGCAGAAGTTTTTATGAACAATATTCAAATATACAGTGTGATCACAAACAGCAAATCAATATTAAAGGTTTCTATAATCAACTTAATACACTTTGTTAGAATTTTAGTAATTAATTTAGATTTCTTTTTTAAGTTATCTTTTTACCATTTCTGAAGATCTCAAAACTAAAAAGAACATAAACTAAAATGTCACAAAGTACAAAGTGAACAAATAAAAAAACAATCAAACCAACCTGTAATTATGATATGTCTTTATGTGCCCCATGACGACTCTCCTTCTTTTAGTACTGCTGCTAGTGCTGCTACTAGATTCAGTTTGTTTTTAAAGATCTTCATTTAATCTAAAAAGTTAAGTTGTGCTTAGTTCTTACCTTTTTTTGATAGCGAGACCTCAGGCTAGCTTTAAGTTTATTGTAGGATGGTAAAATATGTTAAAGGAAGCAATAAAACTAAAAAAATTGGGATCAACATCAAAACTATAGGCATTTTTTAATGAGATTTTTATTAGAAAAGTGAGAACTGTGTTTTGCTAAATGTTATGGTTTGCAAGTTTTGTTTTGTTTCTTATAATTCAAGCAGACTTCCCCATTTTCTGCAGCAAATTATGTTAAAAATGTAATTATGAATATAAATTTGAAACCAAATTTTCCTGGCTACTGTAGTATTTGTGTTTCTTTATAAATGAAACCCCCTCTACCACCTGCAGGTACCAAAAAATTTTTACACTATTTGTAAATTTGTTAATTTTTTATCAGAGTACCTGACTCATTTTGAGTGAAAATAAAAACACCTACTTACTGTATAATATATAAAAATAGTATTAAAAAGGCAAACTTACTTTCTTTTTCTTTTAATCCTAAGTAAAGATGTGTCTCTTGACATATTACTTGATGAGGAGGATTGTATTATTGAGACTATGTTGGTTCTTTCAATACTACTTGACGAGGAAGAAATAACTGCCAAGCTAGAACTTGTCTCTGTACCTGCTTCATTGGAATGTTCTAGGTCTGCTGAAGAGCTTGGTCCCAATTCTGTAGTTTGGGTAGAACTTAAAAAGCTAACGTTCGCCTTGTTGCTGGAATCTTGATTATTGTTATACAATAATGATGGCACAGCAGTTTTTTTAATAAATTTTTTGCCATTTTTAAAAAACACATCTTCTCTCTTAAAATGTTGGGAGCAAATAAGTTTATGTTTAGTCCATTGCCATTTGCCTGCATCAACACCTATAGCTTCTAACCATATCCTACGTCTCGGATATTCTTTTGGAATTCTATAATTAAAACCAACAAGTTCTACTTTTTCTAGATTATGTTTTAAACACTTGTTAATAGCCATTTACAATGAGTGTAGGTAGGTAGGTAATGTATGAATAATATATAGGTACTAATACAAAGTAATATGTAAATCCCTCACCAAAAAAATTTCACACTCACACACTCTAACAACAAGGGGCTGATCAATCTGTAAGGACTTGTACAAAATATTAATAGAACTTTTACTTGTAAGGACTTGGCAGGACTCATAAGGACTTGGCAGGACCCATAAGGATTTGGCAGGACTGATCAGGACTTGGCAGGTCCCATTAGGATTTGGCAGGACCCATAAGGATTTGACAGGGTCCTTAAGGACCAAACATGACCCATAATGACTGACAGGACAAAAAAAATATGGATATAATCTTGGGTGTACCTGTAAAAAGTTTTTGCTATTTATCAGCCCCTTGGAACATAAAATCTTGGTACTTATAGTATATATAACACAGCCCCTATGTAAGAAACTAATTTTCTTAACATACCTGCAGATGCACTTTAAGCACATTTCTTGGATTAGACCCTTAATCGCGATTAAGTCTTTGCTGATCACATACAAAACAACAGAGAGAGATTGGATTAGCTAAGCTGTGTTACAGTCCATTTAGGGGAGAGGGTCTTTAAACACTACATTTGTATATGATATATAACAGGCCTCTTAAAAGGGGGCTGTGGATATATTTCTCAGGTTTATAAATTAGGCTTTATACTTACAAATGGAACGATATATTCCTATTCTGGTTAAGCCGCGCACTTAAATGACGTCCATAAAGTTAGCAGTGCAAGGTCAGCAGTGCAAGGATTTTTCCATGCCACAATTTAAGGCTCATTTCAGGCTAATTAAATGCTCTATTCCCAAATTTAATGCTCTTGTAGTTTTAGAGATATTGCTTGTACTGCCAGCTCCCCATAGGAGTTAGCAGTGCAGCATGTTCAGAGCGATGAACTGATAAATTCTACGATACTATAATGATCTTTGAATTAAAGGCTAATTAAATGCTCTATTCCCATGATTATTGCGCAAGTAGTTTTGGAGATATTGCTTGCACTGCTAGCTCCCTAAGGGACTTAACAGTGCAGGATGTCCGGAGCGCCAAATCCATACAATCTATAATACAATGTTGATCTACGAATTAAAGGCTAATTAAATGCTCCATTCCTGAATTACATTCTCGCCCCCCCCCCTTTCTTATTTAAAAAAAATCAAAATCTGTACTGCTAACTTTACGCATGGCAATTTAGGGCCACTAATGGCGAAACATATGAATTGAAGGTGGAACCAACCTCTTCATATTAAAGGCTAATTAAATGCTCCATTCCGGAATTAAATGCTCCCCCTCCTTTTCTGATTTTATAAAAAACTAAAATCTGCACTGCTAACTTTACGCATTGCGGTTTAGGGCCCCTGATGGCAAGCCATATGAATTTGAGGCGGAACCAACCTCTTCATATTAAAGGCTAATTAAATGCTTCATTCTGGAATTAAATGCTTGCCCTCCTTTTTTGAATTTTTAAAAAATTAAAATCTGCACTGCTAACTTTACGCATGGCGGTTTAGGGCCCCTGATGGCGAAATATATGAATTGAAGTAGGAACCAACCTCTTCATATTAAAGGCTAATTAAATGCTCCCCGTCTTTTTTTGATTTTTTAAAAAACTAAAATCTGCACTGCTAACTTTACGCATTGCGGGTTAGGGTCCCTGATGATGAAACATATGAATTTGAGGTGAAACCAACCTTTTCATATTAAAGGCTAATTAAATGCTCCATTCCGGAATTAAATGCTCCCCCTCCTTTTTTGATTTTTAAAAAAACTAAAATCTGCACTGCTAACTTTACGCATTACGGTTTAGGGCCCCTGATGGCGAAACATATGAATTTGAGGTGGAACCAACCTCTTCATATTAAAGGCTAATTAAATGCGGAATTAAATGCTCCCCGTCTTTTTTTGATTTTTTAAAAAACTAAAATCTGCACTGCTAACATTACGCATTGCGGTTTAGGGCCCCTGATGGCGAAACATATGAATTTGAGGTGGAACTAACCTCTTCCTATTAAAGGCTAATTAAATGCTCCATTCCGGAATTAAATGCACCCCGTCTTTTTTTGATTTTTAAAAAAAATTAAATCTGCACTGCTAACTTTACGCATTACGGTTTAGGGCCCCTGATGGCGAAAAATATGAATTTGAGGTGGAATCAACCTCTTCATATTAAAGGCTAATTAAATGCTCCATTCCGGAATTAAATGCTCCATTCCGGAATTAAATGCTCCCCGTCTTTTTTTGATATTTTTAAAAAACTAAAATCTGCACTGCTAACTTTACGCATTGCGGTTTACGGTCCCTGATGATGAAACATATGAACATGTGGTGAAACCAACCTCTTCATATTAAAGGCTAATTAAATGCTCCATTCCGGAATTAAATGCTCCCCCTCCTTTTTTGATTTTTTAAAAAACTAAAATCTGCACTGCTAAGTTTACGCATTACGGTTTAGGGCCCCTGATGGCGAAACATATGAATTTTAGGTGGAACCAACCTCTTCATATTAAAGGCTAATTAAATGCGGAATTAAATGCTCCCCGTCTTTTTTTGATTTTTTAAAAAACTAAAATCTGCACTGCTAACTTAACGCATTGCGGTTTAGGGCCCCTGATGGCGAAACATATGAATTTGAGGTGGAACCAACCTCTTCCTATTAAAGGCTAATTAAATGCTCCATTCCGGAATTAAATGCTCTCCGTCTTTTTTTGATTTAAAAAAAAAATTAAATCTGCACTGCTAACTTTACGCATTGCGGTTTATGGCCGCTAATGGCGAAACATATGGATTAAAAGTGGAACCAACCTCTTCATATTAAAGGCTAATTAAATGCTCCATTCCGGAATTAAATGCTCCCCGTCTTTTTTTGATTTAAAAAAAAAAAAAAATCTGCACTGCTAACTTTACGCATTGCGGTTTATGGCCGCTGATGGCGAAACATATGGATTAAAGGTGGAACCAACCTCTTCATATTAAAGGCTAATTAAATGCTCCATTCCGGAACTAAATGCTCCCCCTCCTTTTTTTGATTTTTAAAAAAACTAAGATCTGCACTGCTAACTTTACGCATTGCGGTTTAGGGCCCCTGATGGCGAAACATATGAATTTCAGGTGGAACCAACCTCTTCATATTAAAGGCTAATTAAATGCTCCATTCTGGAATTAAATGCTTTCCCTCCTTTTTTGAATTTTTAAAAAAACAAAATCTGCACTGCTAACTTTACGCATGGCGATTTAGGGCCCCTGATAGCGAAAGATATGAACTGAAGGGGAAACCAACCTTTTCATATTAAAAGCTAATTAAATGCTCCATTCCGGAACTAAATGCTCCCCCTCCTTTTTTTATTTTTTAAAAAACTAAAATCTGCACTGCTAACTTTACGCATTGCGGTTTAGGGCCCCTGATGACGAAACATATGAATTTGAGGTGGAACCAACCTGTTCATATTAAAGGCTAATTAAATGCTCCATTCCGGAATTAAATGCTCCCCGTCTTTTTTTGATTTTTAAAAAAAATAAAATCTGCACTGTCAACTTTACGCATTGCGGTTTAGGGCCCCTGATGATGAAACATATGAATTTGAGGTGAAACCAACCTCTTCATATTAAAGGTTAATTAAATGCTCCATTCCGGAATTAAATGCTCCCCCTCCTTTTTTGATTTTTTATAAAACTAAAATCTGCACTGCTAACTTTACGCATTACGGTTTAGGGCCCCTGATGGCGAAACATATGAATTTGAGGTGGAACCAATCTCTTCATATTAAATGCTCCATTCCGGAATTAAATGCTCCCAGTCTTTTATTGATTTTTAAAAAAACTAAAATCTGCACTGCTAACTTTACGCATTGCGGTTTAGGGTCCCTGATGATGAAACATATGAATTTGAGGTGAAACCAACCTCTTCATATTAAAGGCTAATTAAATGCTCCATTCATTAAATGCTGGCCGTCTTTTTTTGATTTTTTAAAAAACTAAAATCTGCACTGCTAACTTTACGCGTTGCGGTTTAGGGCCCCTGATGGCGAAACATATGAATTTGAGGTGGAACCAACCTCTTCATAATAAAGGCTAATTAAATGCGGAATTAAATGATCCCCGTCTTTTTTTGATTTTTTAAAAAACTAAAATCTGCACTGCTAACTTTACGCATTGCGGTTTTGGGCCCCTGATGGCGAAACATATGAATTTGAGGTGGAACCAACCTCTTCCTATTAAAGGCTAATTAAATGCTCCATTCCGGAATTAAATGCTCCCCGTCTTTTTTTGATTTAAAAAAAAAATTAAATCTGCACTGCTAACTTTACGCATTGCGGTTTATGGCCGCTGATGGCGAAACATATGGATTAAAGGTGGAACCAACCTCTTCATATTAAAGGCTAATTAAATGCTCCATTCCGGAACTAAATGCTCCCCCTCCTTTTTTTGATTTTTAAAAAAACTAAGATCTGCACTGCTAACTTTACGCATTGCGGTTTAGGGCCCCTGATGGCGAAACATATGAATTTGAGGTGGAACCAACCTCTTCATATTAAAGGCTAATTAAATGCTCCATTCTGGAATTAAATGCTTTCCCTCCTTTTTTGAATTTTTAAAAAAACAAAATCTGCACTGCTAACTTTACGCATGGCGATTTAGGGCCCCTGATGGCGAAAGATATGAATTGAAGGGGAAACCAACCTCTTCATATTAAAGGCTAATTAAATGCTCCATTCCGGAACTAAATGCTCCCCCTCTTTTTTTTATTTTTTAAAAAACTAAAATCTGCACTGCTAACTTTACGCATTGCGGTTTAGGGCCCCTGATGACGAAACATATGAATTTGAGGTGGAACCAACCTGTTCATATTAAAGGCTAATTAAATGCTCCATTCCGGAATTAAATGCTCCCCGTTTTTTTTTTGATTTTTAAAAAAAATAAAATCTGCACTGCCAACTTTACGCATTGCGGTTTAGGGCCCCTGATGATGAAACATATGAATTTGAGGTGAAACCAACCTCTTCATATTAAAGGCTAATTAAATGCTCCATTCCGGAATTAAATGCTCCCCCTCCTTTTTTGATTTTTTATAAAACTAAAATCTGCACTGCTAACTTTACGCATTACGGTTTAGGGCCCCTGATGGCGAAACATATGAATTTGAGGTGGAACCAATCTCTTCATATTAAATGCTCCATTCCGGAATTAAATGCACCCCGTCTTTTTTTGATTTTTAAAAAAACTAAAATCTGCACTGCTAACTTTACGCATTGCGGTTTAGGGTCCCTGATGATGAAATATATGAATTTGAGGTGAAACCAACCTCTTCATATTAAAGGCTAATTAAATGCTCCATTCATTAAATGCTGGCCGTCTTTTTTTGATTTTTTAAAAAACTAAAATCTGCACTGCTAACTTTACGCGTTGCGGTTTAGGGCCCCTGATGGCGAAACATATGAATTTGAGGTGGAACCAACCTCTTCATATTAAAGGCTAATTAAATGCTCCATTCCGGAATTAAATGCTCCCTCTCCTTTTTTGATTTTTTAAAAAACTAAAATCTGCACTGCTAACTTTACGCATTACGGTTTAGGGCCCCTGATGGCGAAACATATGAATTTGATGTATATTAAAGGCTAATTAAATGCTCCATTCCGGAATTAAATGCTCCCCGTCTTTTTTTGATTTTTTAAAACTAAAATCTGCACTGCTAACTTTACGCATTGCGGTTTAGGGCCCCTGATGATGAAACATATGAATTTGAGGTGAAACTAACCTCTTCATATTAAAGGCTAATTAAATGCTCCATTCCGGAATTAAATGCTTTCCCTCCTTTTTTGAATTTTTAAAAAAACAAAATCTGCACTGCTAAGTTTACGCATTGCGGTTTAGGGCCCCTGATGGCGAAACATATGAATTTGAAGTGGAACCAACCTCTTCCTATTAAAGGCTAATTAAATGCTCCATTCCGGAATTAAATGCTCCCCGTGTTTTTTTGATTTTTAAAAAAATTATAAAATCGTGGATGGTGTACCCTAGCCTTGTGGTATACCGCTTGGACAAATAGAAAAAAAGTGAAAACGTACGTATAAACTATAACTTTGCGACTTTTGGTTGCGGCGTTGGCTGTCTAACAAGCCAATCGATTTTTTCAATCCAATGATCCATATGCAATCTTTGAAAAGTTTCAACAGATTAGTTGTTTCTGGTTTGATTTCAGGTTTTTCAAATGGAGTGACAAAATCATCCCTTTCGGACTCATAATCGAACCTCTTGGGAACGAATGATAAGTATTGCAGGAGCAGGAAAACGCAATATAACACAACTTGGCTACAATTTTAATATACAATACAATATTTTTTATATATTTTTGTTTGTTACAGTATTATTAACGCTAACTGCCAAAGTTTAATATATTTTTTAGTATTTTTAATAATTAATTATTTTTTTTCTTCTGTCAAACATGCATGGAGCATTAAATTAGCCTTTAATATGAAGAAGCTGGTTCCACCTTCAATTCATATGTTTCGCCATCAGGGGCCCTAAATCGCCATGCGTAAAGTTAGCAGTGCAGATTTTGATTTTTTAAAAATTAAAAAAGGAGGGAAAGCATTTAATTCCAGAATGGAGCATTTAATTAGCCTTTCATATGAAGAGGTTGGTTTCACCTCAAATTCATATGTTTCGCCATCAGGGGCCCTAAACCGCAAAGCGTTAAGTTAGCAGTGCAGATTTTAGTTTTTTTTTTAAATATCAAAAAAAGACAAGGAGCATTTAATTCCGGAATGGAGCATTTAATTAGCCTTTAATATGAAGAGGTTGGTTCCACCTCAAATTCATATGTTTCGCCATCAGGGGCCCTAAACCGCAACTCGTAAAGTTAGCAGTGCAGATTTTAGTTTTTTAAAAAATCAAAAAAAGACGGCCAGCATTTAATGAATGGAGCATTTAATTAGCCTTTAATATGAAGAGGTTGGTTCCACCTCAAATTCTTATGTTTCGCTATCAAGGGCCCTAAACCGTAATGCGTAAAGTTAGCAGTGCAGATTTTAGTTTTTTAAAAAATCAAAAAAGGAGTGGGAGCATTTAATTCCGGAATGGAGCTTTTAATTAGCCTTTAATATGAAGAGGTTGGTTTCACCTCAAATTCATATATTTCATCATCAGGGACCCTAAACCGCAATGCGTAAAGTTAGCAATGCAGATTTTAGTTTTTTTAAAAATCAAAAAAAGACGGGGAGCATTTAATTCCGGAATGGAGCATTTAATTAGCCTTTAATATGAAGAGGTTGGTTTCACCTCAAATTCATATGTTTCATCATCAGGGGCCCTAAACCGCAATGCGTAAAGTTAGCAGTGCAGATTTTATTTTTTTTAAAAATCAAAAAAAGCATTTAATTCCGGAATGGAGCATTTAATTAGCCTTTAATATGAAGAGGTTGGTTTCACCTCAAATTCATATGTTTCATCATCAGGGGCCCTAAACCGCAATGCGTAAAGTTAGCAGTGCAGATTTTATTTTTTTTAAAAATCAAAAAAAGACGGGCAGCATTTAATTCCGGAATGGAGCATTTAATTAGCCTTTAATATGAAGAGGTTGGTTCCACATCAAATTCATATGTTTCGCCATCAGGGGCCCTAAACCGCAATGCGTAAAGTTAGCAGTGCAGATTTTGATTTTTTTTTAAATAAGAAAGGGGGGGGGAGAATGTAATTCCGGAATGGAGCATTTAATTAGCCTTTAATTCGTAGATCAACATTGTATTATAGATTGTATGGATTTGGCGCTCCGGACATCCTGCACTGCTAAGTCCCTTAGGGAGCTAGCAGTGCAAGCAATATCTCCAAAACTACTTGCGCAATAAATATGGGAATAGAGCATTTAATTAGCCTTTAATTCATAGATCATTATAGTATCGTAGAATTCATCAGTTCATCGCTCTGAACATGCTGCACTGCTAACTCCTATGGGGAGCTGGCAGTGCAAGCAATATCTCTAAAACTACAAGAGCATTAAATTTGGGAATAGAGCATTTAATTAGCCTGAAATGAGCCTTAAATTGTGGCATGGAAAAATCCTTGCACTGCTGACCTTGCACTGCTAACTTTATGGACGTACTTAAATGGCAGCCTTTTGCCTGACACGTCATTGTCTATGAAAATAGTTCACAAAATGTTTTCAGCACTATTATCAATATTTATGTCACTAGAAACACAGCGAAACGCACGTGAAAATATGATAAAAATCACAAAAAATCGAAAAAAGGAAATAAACGACCGTTCACTTTCCAAATCGAAAAAGTAGGGTTAGATCTACAGAACACAACAGAGACGTTTGATCAAGGCCTTTTGGCCATCAAATCACGCCCAAACAAAGTTTAAAGCCGGCTGTCCATGAAACTGATTTTCCGCGCCGATTTGTTTTCTCAGTCAAATCAACCAATCAGAGCCCAAGAAAAGATAAACCCAGGGGTATAATAAGGATTATGGACACCCTGCCTTATATCTATCCTCCCTCAAAATGGCGACTGAATGACACTAATGACAGATCAATGGCGGACCCATTGCGTCGCATGAAATTAGGCTGCGCAATGGTTTTCACCTGTTCTCAGCTTTTTACAAGTTCATTGGTGCTGGCCCCTATATACCGGTATGGAACTATTGCTGTATTTCCTCATTGGTTAGTTTGAAAACCGCGGGTCTTTTCTTTCAGTCGTGTCGTTTTCTGTCATTTACAAAACGGTTTCCGGCCACTTCATTTTTTGTGTTCTCAACGGCGTGCCTGGTCTCTTGCTAACGAATTTTGGCTGGGTCGGCAACAGGTCTCTGGGATCGCCTTTGTTTTTGGATTGGCACTACAGCGATTGTAGGAGATATCCCAGAGACTGTGAGGAGTGAGTCCGTCGTGTCTAGGGTAATCTAGAGTGACGCTCGCACCCTTTTGAGGGGATTTTAAGTCGGCCTACGCCATTTGTACGGGGAAGAGCATTGGTAAGTTCGATTTTATTTTTTTTTATTTTTTTTATTATTTGAGGACTCTTCAAGATAATATTTGCCTCCCAAATTGTAATTATTTTTCGTGTGAAATGTACTTTTTTTTGACAAAAGACGTGAGGAATTTTTGGCGTTTTTATATTTTTCTTTTAACCACGTGTTGGATAAAAACTATATATTGTTTTTCTCCTTTGTCTACAGCCCTGTCCATTCCATCGACAGCGGTGCTGGACGCTGGTGGGAAGCCGGACGAGCCAGTTGTAACCCTGGGAAAGGTACGTTAGTTTATTTTAGTTCATCTGTTTAAATCTACTTTGGTTTATTGAGTCGACATGGGGTTCTCGATTTAAGTTGCTCGGTGTAGGGGAACTTCGTGCAAAATTGACGAATTCCAGGAAACTGAAACATTTCATTTTCCACAGGGTTTTTACGCTAGGGCAAGAATCCCACAACTTTTCGAAACCATGTGCTGCCCTAGTACCATGTGCTAGTTAGTTAGCAGGGGAGGCGCGGACAGAATAGTACAGGACCCGAAGTAGCAGGAAGAACAACACCACTTCCAGGTTTAATAAAACACCAAACCAACAATTAAATAATTGCAGGACCAAGGTAGGAGCAAGCCTTTAGACATAACCATTTCATATAATTTTTTTCAATATAATTTGAACAATCTTTTCATATAATTTTCAGTATAATTTAGACATTATCTTTCCAGATAACTTTTCAATATAATTTTAACATTGCTTGTAAACGCAAGGTAACGGTATGACGTCATAACCACAATTTTGCGGCGTATTTACTATATTGACTTGTCTTCCTTCATTTCATTTATTTAAGACAATTTCTCCTGGGAAATTTGGAGTGCCTTGCTATTTTGGCCCGAACTTGTTTAATTTTTTTTAGCATATTTCATGTTTCTAATCTTAACTTCAGCCCTTAAAATACACAAGATAAACTAAATTTTTGTATTATTTGTACAATCCAGTGAACCAACTTTGCGGAGACAAAAGAGAGATGAGGTTATATTTTTTTTTCAGCAGTTTCCTTACATTGTTCTACCTCATGGGGTAGATCTCGGACTGGGTTGCTGTCTGTCTCATCCTAGCCAACGTAGAATGATGACAGCAGATATTTGGTCCAGATCTCCCCTATGATGGAACGATTTTGGAAGTATATTTTTTTTTACAATCATTCATATAATTGGGTCCTATGCTACTGACTCAGATGTAGGTACACTATGACCTGTTAAAGGAGTCCATCTACCTGTAAAGTGCTTCTAGTTTTGTCATTTTGATTCAGTTAAAAATATTTTAGAATTTTATCTCGTTTATTAGTCAATTTTTTTGGTTTTTTAATTACACAAATACTCTGGAAGCCTCGGAAGAAGGTAGAATTTCATTGTTTAGCTACAACGTTTGGGTTGAACTGTATTTTATTTAAGATCTTCTTTGTAAAACATTGGTATTAAATAATGTGGCGCACTTAAAATTCTCTTATTTCTGAACCCCCCCTTCTCCACTGTATAAAAGTTACCGGGCATATCAATGTTTTACCTAGCTGGAAAATACAGTTCTGCTTCCAGATATTTGTTTAATTATTCAGTGGTTTTGTTGTGTCACAAGCTGGCAAATTGGTATTATTCTAATTACAGTGTCACAAAATGGCAGCAACGTCTTTACGCTGCCACAAATGTCACACAACGCATTTTAATTAGGCCACATGATATTGCGAATGTGATTCCACTTGCTCGAGTCGACAGCGCAAAAAGGAATCTCTGTACAAAATTTTGGAAGTACTAAAGCCTCAAAATCAAAGGTAGGTCCCGCTTGACCTTGAGGTTTGATAAGACATTTCGTCTTACCTTTGGTATTGGAAGATGTCATTTGATTTAAGCCTTCAATAGAAGTAGAAAAGAAGCTTTTCGAAAGACCTAAACGATTTAGACATTTTTCTGAAATAAAGTTTGCCTCTGAGGCAGAATCGAGTAAGATACGAACTGGTTGGTAATGTCCCCTTGAGTCTAACATGTCAGCTACAACGGTAGAAAGTAGAAAAGTGGAATTTTTGGAAATCATTGTCGCATGACAGTTTGTGGAATGGCTTCCTGACATAGGGGTGCTATTGGAATTGGAAAGTGGAATATTAATGTTCTCTGGAGGATAAGAATTAACACTCACAGAGGGCGCTACTGGTTGTGGAACGTGAAGAAGACTGTGGTGCCTAGCTCCACATGTAAAGCAGTTCTAGGAGGAGGGGCAATTCACGGTCTGGTGAGCAAAATGTAAGCAATTTGGACATAGATTCACCTGCCGAACATAACCCATCCTTTCCTGTGGACTTTTGTTTTGAAATTCGATACATTTCGATAATGCGTGATTCGAAGAACATAGGTAACATTTTATTTTTGGATTAAAAGTTCTGTTCTGATTATTTTGTATTTTAGGGTTGCTGCGTTGATTGCTATTTTGTAAAGTATTTTGTTGATTTCTTGAATTTGAACTTTGATTTGAAATAGTTGTATTGAATGCAGAAGGTGAATTAAAATTATTAAAACTGTTTCTCTGAAAACTGTTCTGTTGAGAATTACGCGTAGTTTGAGGTTGTCTAGGGGTTTGATTTTGCCTACTAAAACTGGGCATTAGCACTACAGATTCGAGCGCAACGCAATGATTTTCTATAAACGTGTAAAGATCAGTGTAGGACGGAATTTCTGAATTGTTTTTCTCTCTACTATAGTATAGTTCGAAATCAGTCCTCATCTTGACTTCAAGTTTTGAGAGCATCATGTTAAAAGTAAGAAAGTCCCATTCTTTTGTAGGAAAACCAAGCTCATTTAAGATGGCTAGATTCTCAGAAAATGTATCCAACACTAACGTAATTCTTTCCCAGAACTGGATTTAGTTGAAAGAAAGTTAATAGCATTCAAAGCGGTAGTAGCAATAATTCGTTTATTTTGATACCTCTTTACTAAGGTTTCATACGCAATGTGATAATTGCTATCTGCGAGGGGAATGGTTTTTACTAGAGAAAGGGCTTCATTCAGAACAGAACTCCGCAATTGTTGAAATTTCTCTATATCACTTAAATCAGAATTTTGATGTACCATGACTTTAAATAAGTCAAACCAGTGTTGCCAGCTTTTATAATTCCCATCGAAAATTGGCAACCTTGGTTGTGGAAATGATCTTGTATTTGACCTCTGAACAATATTTTGTTGGTTAGGGTTGCTCACGTAATTGACAGGGTTGGCCCTAAAAAGGTCGTAGTAAATACCCTTACATTCATAATAAAGGTTGTCAAAGTCTTTTCTAGTTTTATCCTGCTCGTCAAATGAAAGTTTAAACTATTCGAGAGAGCCAATAATTTGGTTATGAAAATTATAGAATTGAGCATGACATTCTTCGACGTCTTCATATCTGGATTTAAACAAAAAGTGAAACGCTGTATTCGAGTTCGCTTTCAAAGCAACCTCGTGAGCTTCCGCCATTTGGTTGAAGCTCAAAAGCCTTTTGTCGCAAAGTTTTTTCTGTTTTTGCGTAGACATTTTTGTTTTTGAAAGTTAATTTGTTTTTAAAATTACCCAAAAAAAATGCTTAAAATATAGCTTAAAATATAACCCGAATTTTGGCAAAAATTAAACAATTTTATTATTTTAATTTTATTAACTTTTTTCGAAAATTTTGAAATGAATAGTTTGTAAGTTTGTCTGTATGTTATTATTTGAACATATCCTTAAAAAAAAAAATTATGTCTCACCAAGGATTGAACCCTGCACCTCTCGATTCCAAATAGCACACTCTGTGCATACGACTAGCGGTCCCGTCTGAAAGTTTCTAAGAAACCTCGGTATTCGAAGAAACAACGCGCGGGATGACCCTGGTGACGGCGACACTTGCACCTGCGCGTTAACGCGACACCTGTAAAATCGATAATTCAAGAAAAGTAGGTGGAAGAACCGCCTTAAAATTTTCACTTTCGGCGTATTGACGCCACTTTTACTGAAAATGTAATGAACAAAGCGATCAACTTTCTTTGATGAACTAGTAAACTATACGAAATATGTGCATTGGCTATAGCTATTTTTGAAACGTAATGAAAACTTCGGTCAACTTTTAGGAAAATATGTCCAACCGGTGTGAATCAATGGCGTGATTACCGATAAGCCGACTCACTTTTGGAAATGAAATTTTGAAAATATATGGAAATTTGGAATTTTTGTAGGAAATTGGTGAACCACAGGAGTCTAGGTAGTTTGGAACACTAATAATTTGGGTCGAAGGGCCATCAAATGTGCGTGCAAGTGGTGAAAAATAATGGAATTTCCTTCGACAGGTCGCCGGTTTGGCTTTACAAGCACATTTAAAAATAATTGTCGGTATTGACGATTGTAAATGGAAAGGTACGATACATATGGAATTTTATATGAAAAGGCACCTACCTCGGACTCTCTTGCGGCTCCAGTCAACGTTTAAACGTCCAGTTTTTCACCTCAAAATTCACTTTTTTCGGAACGTGATTTTTCTAGTGTCTTGTTGTGACGGTGGTTCTTTGCGCACTCATCCCGCGCTGCTTGTCCTCCCACGTGTGCGGTGCCGTGAAAACCCATATGCATATTTTAGAGCGCGAAAATTTAAATTATTTTAAACGCGCAGAAAAGTAAAAGAAAATGAAAATTAGGAAATTCCTTGCTTGCACCAACAGCTTTTATAAAATGCACTAAAAATTTAAAAATAATTTTCTGACATTCTAATATTATCATAATAATAAAAGCGATGGCCGCAAATCAAAGCATAAGTTAGTCTAAATTTGTGACCTAAATATTTAAAGAATATTCAACATAGCAAGTCATCAAAGATATGTTTGATGTGCCGCAATGTTATGCCATTGCCATACCTATGTCAGAGAAATGCTGGGGTATCTTGGGTCGGGTTGGGTGGGTTTGGTACCTCTGCATTTTTCTGCTTGATTGATTCTTGCAAATAGTGATATTTAATTGATACGGATATCGTGCTAACATCGTCAAAATTTCCATCACTCGGCCATCGCTTTTATTATTATGATAATATTAGAATGTCAGAAAATTATTTTTTAATTTTTAGTGCATTTTGTAAAAGCTTGTGACTTAAATTTTTTTTTATCAATTTATTAGTCACACATACACCACATAGACTACATCGCGCAATAGCACATACAACACATTACGACATTTATTGCTGCTATTGCTGTATGGCCTCTATAAGCAAGTTTCAGAAAATGTTTGCTATAAAAATACGAGCCGCGGTTCGCAAGCAAGTTATGCCTAAAAACACATTAAATTCAATCGCTAGCAGTAGGACACTACTTCTAGATTCACCTTTTATGTTTTTTTTTTATCAACCACACATACATCACATCACTTACGCAACAGCACATCAAAATTATTTTCTCTAAAAATGCGTTTTGCATGTAAGTGAGGCCTAGAAATACATGTAACTAAAAATCCCAAACCTGAGTAGTAAGAGACTACTGCTTGATTCGCCTTTTATGTTGTATTTAACCAACTACATATACCTACACTACTTCACGCAACAACACACACCACATCACGACACTTATTGCTGCGGGTATGGTGATGGTAATCTGAGTTTTTTTTTCTCAGTAAAAAAAGACCCCGATACCATCACCATACCTGCAGCGGTAAGTATCGTGATGTGATGTATGTGCTGTTACAGCAAACATGTTCTACTCCTTACTCATAAAGGGCATACTGCAATAGCATCAAAGTAGCAATAAGGAAATAAAAAATGTAAACAGTATATCTCTCTCTCTCTCTCTCTCTTTAATACTCAAGGCTTAATGAACAAAGTTAATGAATTTTATATCCTGTTAATAGAGTTAAATTTTCCTGAAATGTTACTTCGTTGCGAACACTGGCTCAGGGAGGGTAAAAATATATACAAAAAAAATTATAAAACTTGCTAAAGATAATTATTACAAAAGCAAAATAACTGAGGCGGGCAATAGTGCGAAAGAAAACTGGAAGATAATAAACTCACTTCGTGGTAAATCAAATAATAGTAAATCACATAAAACAGTGATACAACCTAGCATATTAAACAACTTCTATTGTACAGTAGCTAATAAACTAACAGCTCATATTGCCCCCTCAATAGACCCTTTAAGCTATTTGCCTTTCTTAAATATACCTTACTATTTCCAGTTTAACCACACTACTTTAGCTGAAATAAAAACGGTCTTGTCAAGCATAAAAAATAAAAATAGTTCAGGAGTCGATGGAATATCTACTACCAGATAAAGTAATAAAGTTATTGGCCGATCTTATAAATGACTCTTTTGTCAAGGGTTATTTTCCTAGCTGCTTAAAATCAGCTTTAGTGATCCCTATTCACAAAGGTGGAGAGACAGACGACCCTGCTAATTTTCGCCCAATGGCTTCTATCATTCATCTATAAATTAATTGAAAAAATTGTTAATAAAAAATTAAATGAACATTTGTATAATCTCAACTTGCTCTCAAAGGTCCAATTTGGTTTCCAATAAAACAAAAGTACTAACGACGCCATGTTCTCGTTTTTAGAGAGTATATATTTTGGCATCAACGAGGGTGAGTGTGTTGCAGCGGTGTTTTGTGACTTCTCAAAAGCATTTGACTGCGTTAATCATAGGATACTGCTGCAAAAACTTAAACACTATGGTATAAAAAATGTTGAACATAACTGGTCAGAGTCGTGCCTTACTGAAAGAACCCAATCAGTTAAAGGTGAAGATGGCCAACTGTCTGAAGTCCAAACCATAACAAGAGGCGTTCCGCAAGGGTCAGTACTTGGTCCTACATTTTTTAAAATTTATATTGATGACCTTGCATATCTGGATATAGATGGAAAAACTACTATATTTGTGGAAAGCACCTTAAGAAACAATCCATCATATAGTTTCTCGAGATGTGCAAAAAATAGGAGCATGGTGCGATAGTAACCTTCTCTGCTTCAATATAAACAAAACTAACATTCTCTCTTTTCGTTCAACAATAAAATCTATAAGCATAGGAAATCAATCAATTGACCCTAAACCATTTATAAAATTTCTGGGTCTAGTTGTTGATAACAAACTAAACTTTAATCAGCATATATATCTTAACTCTAAATTATCATCTGCATGCTTTGCTATAAGTGTAGAGAGAACTAAGCTTTGAATTAGCCCGAGCTACTTACGTTGCCTTATTTGAATCCCTAATGGGATATGGGATTGCATTCTGGGGACTTTGTTGTGTCACCCTTTTTGAGTCGGTCTTTATTCTACAGAAGCGAGCAGTATGCAAACTATTTAATGTCAATTCTTAAGAACATTGTAGGCCACTTTTTAAAATGGCAGGGATATTAAAATTACCTTACCTTTTTTTTATTTTGGAGACCGTCAGCCTGGTTCATAAAAAGAAGCTTCAAGAACCAAATGCTCAAACTGGTCGTTACTATACAACTCGTCAATCTGAGAACTTACCACTTCCAATACCTAGGCTAGCTTTAACAAAACATTCCTTGATTTGCGAAAATATAAAATACAATAATTTACCCATCGCATTTAGACAAACTTAAACTTTTAAAGTATTCAAAAGGTGAGTACGTAATTGCTTTGAAACAAAAGCTTACTATAGCTGTAACGAGTATTACAGAGATAGGATTGAGACAGGAACATAACATAATTTGAGTAACTTTGTGATAATATGTCTATATTTTAATTGTATTATTATTTTATGTAGCCTGAATGTTAAATTTAATTTTAATTTTAGATTAACATTTTCAATTTTTTAAAGTAGTTTGGTTCCTACTTTTTAATCTATTGATTGTGCTGTTATAATTGTGTATGTGTGCATATTCATAGTTGTCCATATTTTACAGACATAAAAATAATAAAGTACAATTTTAATTTATTTTGACTTAAACATGCTCGTTCGTATTTTATTAAAATTGCGCATAACCTCGAACATTCTGAAAAGCTTTAAAGGGTGCTACTGTTAATTATAGATTGTGTGTGTGATTGTGCGACTAGACAATGTTGTTTTTATTGGTACTGCTGTATTAATATTTACTTAAGTCTTAAGTTCTTAAACTTAAACCTTTTACGAGTTGAAAAATTTTAATTGAGTTTCGTGACTTGGTGTTTCTGTTATTGCGAATCTAGCAGTAGTCTCCTACTGCTCAGGTTTGGTTTTTTTTTATTTTAAAGTGTTTCTAGAGACCTCACCTACTTGCGAATAGCACGCTAAGTGTTGTTGAGTGATAACAAAAAATGTCGATGCCTATAAAGGCGAGACCCGATTATCATTAACACATCACACCACACATAACGATGCAATACTACAACGCACAGTATTGCAGGGTTAGCATCAAGACATGTCGGAATATGTTATATGTGTTGTTGCGTGATCTGGTGTATTCGTATTCGCAGTGAAAAGAGACCCCGATTACCCTCACCATAACCGCCGCAATAAGTGTTGTGATGTGGTGTATGTGTTGTTGCGTGATATCGTGTTTGTGTGGTTTGTTGTGCATCTAGCAATAGTCTTCTACTGCCATTCTTACCCCGATTTCCATCACCGTATCCGTATATGTGTAGTTGTCTTTGAAAAAACAAAAATTTGAATCTTGCAGTAGGCTCCTACTCCTACTGCTAAGATTTGAATTTTTTAATGTGTTTCCAGACATGATTTGCTTGCGAATCGCGGCTCGAATTTTTATAGCAAACAATTTCTGGACTTTGCTTATAAAGGCCATACAGCAAGAGCAGCAGCAGATTCGTAATGTGGTGTATGTGTTATTGCGCGATGTGATACAGGCGCAATATTACCGCGCTAGCAGCCATGTGTCGTGGTGTGTTGTTTGTGTAATGTAGTTTATGCCGTAGCGTATACAAGAAAATGGCACAGTTCGCATTTTTAAAGCAAATATTTTATAGACCTATAAAGGTGATACCATCATTACCATCAGCAGACTATATAACATATGACGGGTATTCACTGCAAATACGAATACACCAGATCACGCAACAACACATATAACATTTCCCGACACGTCTTGATTGAACCCTGCAATACTGTACGTCGTAGTATTGCGTCGTCATATGTGGTGTGATGTGTTGATGATAATCGGGTCTCGCCTTTATAGGCATAGAAATTTTTTGTTGTCACTCAACAACACTTAGCGTGCTATTCTCAAGTAGGTGAGGTCTCTAGAAACATTTTTAAAAAAAACCAAACCTGAGCAGTAGGAGACTACTGTGAGATCCGCCTTTTATGTTCTTTTAACCAACTACATATACATCACATCACGCAATACCACACACCAAATCACGAAACTTATTGCTGCTTTGCTGCTATTGCTGTATGGCCTTTATGACCAAGCAGTAGAACATGTTTGTTGTAACAGCACATACACCACATAACGATACTTACAGCTGCGGCTATGGTAATGGTATCGGGGTCTTTTTTGACTGAGAAGAGACTCACGCAGCAACACACAGACTATATTACGACAATTATTGCTGATAACCCCGCAATGGTCTGCATCGTGGTAGTGCGTCGTCATATGTGGTGCGTTGATGGTAATCGGGGTCTCGTCTTGATAGGACTAAGAAATGTGTGATTCACAATAAGTGGAGTCCAAAAACACTTTAAAATTAAAAAGCCAAACCTGAGCAGTAGGAAACTATTGCTAGATTCGCCTTTTGTGTTTTGTAGCAACCTAAACATACATCACATGCCGCAAAAACATATACACCACATTACGAAACTTATTGCTGATAATGCTGTATGGCCTTTATAAGTAAGGTCTAATGATATCTAGAAACAGCAGTAGAAAACTGTTGTTAGATTCAAAACAAACTACACATACATCATCGGGATCCCTTTTCACTGCGAAGACTAATAAACGAGATTACGCAACAACACATAGAACATATTACGACACTTCTATTACACCACAATATTATGGTAATCGCCTTTATAAGCAAAGTCTAAAAAATATTTATTGAAAAAAATTTGAATTGTGAGATTTGCAAGACAGGAGGTTTAAAAACACTTTAAAACAAAGAAGCCAAACTTTAGAGGTAATAGGGTAGTGCTATATTTTGATTTAATCAACCCCACATACAGTACATCATGACACTTATACGATGCCGTAGTTGCAGGGGGTTAAAAATAAATAAACATATAAAATTAATTTGTCTACTTAGAAAGTTCAAATAAAACACTGTGCTGCGTAAAAAAAATAATAAAATGAATTAAGATTACACGCCTCTTCTTGGGCTACCTATTTATATGTGTCACATCTTACGGAACTTGCACTTGTTAATAAAAATATGACATAACCTGAAAGTAATTTTAGAAATGTAACAATTTATTATTTTTTTTAAAAATGCTTGGTTTGCGTGTAGTATAGTGAGTTCCATAATTTTTAAGCAAATTGTTTTTCGCTGACCTATGCTGTTTGTTATGAAAACTGTCAAAATGTTATGTCAAAAGTTATGAGATGTACTTTATACTTAATATCCAATTTGGTGTGTGGATAAGAGAGTATTTTAAAAAAACACACCAAACGTATCATAGATGCGGCTTTGGTCGTAGCTATTACTTTAGTAAAGTTCGAGATTTGTTTAATTTCATAATGTTACTTCAAGAAAGTATCCCGTGCCATGGTACTATGGAATCTTGGTACCAACCTAATGTTCCAAGCCTGTAGTTCATGGTCACTAAAACTACATTTTGATCCATCCAGTATCTAGGGCCAGCCCATGTGCTTATCAATCCAAAACTGTAGAAACCGCCCGCGTGCAGGTAGACGATAACGGGTCGTTTGGTCCCATTGTTTTTGTTAGAAGGCAACTAAAAAGAAGAAACGCTTGGAAGAGAAAATTTATTTTTTCTGTATTACATGTAGATATATTCCAAAATTTATGCTGTCAGTTTACGATTTGTTGCTTTATGACTCAGTCAACGAAAACTATCAAATTGATTTGCTCGCATATTTTTGTTTGTTTTGGATATTTTAGTGAAGGCCAACAAAGGTTCGTTGGCAATCGCTTGTAACCCGTAGAGTGTCGGTTACATCAAAATAAGTCCAGGGAAACGGCGTATGTGGTGTGGATGGAACTGCATGCCAACGAACGAACAAGTGATAAAAAGTGTGTTTACAAGTAATAGTAAGTTTGTCATCCATTCGCGCTCCGGTATTTTGGAAGACCACGCGCTATTTCACGTCCAATGAATGTTTGATCAAGACTACAAATGCAATATGGACGTTTCTTCATAGGAGAACGAACGTTCGATAACATCGCTCATTCTCAATTGTTGGCCTTGTCTGTACGCACCTTTATTATTTGCTTAAAATTTTTTAATTATTTCTGACCAAATTGAAAAGTGAATTTGTGTACCGAAACAAAAAATTGGTTAGCTTATCTTAAGCGACGCACGGAACATAACCTGTATGATTAAACCATTAGAACAAATTCATTTAAAATTCAGGATATAATTTATAAAAATCATGCAAACTGGGTTTCTCAAAAATAAGTGACGTGTTTCATTTACAAAATGAAGTTTGTAATCATCACTTGTTCTAATGAGATAATGGGTATACAAGAATTCACCATAAAAAATTCGCAATTAAAAGTTTTTTACAAGCTTTTATTTAGGTTCAGATGTTCTGTCTAACTAACTATCTATCAAATCTTGTGAAGCGTTTTTGACACACTTCCCATTAACGCATTTGGATGAAATTTGGTACACACATAGTGGTCCCATGACAATACAACATTAAGAAAAAGATATCCTCCCACACCTACCCCCACCCCTACTATAGAAAAATGTGTTTTTGACACACTTCCCGTTATCCGATTTGGATAAAATTTGGTATACACATAGTGGTCGGATGATAATACAATAATAAGAAAAAAATATCCTACCACTCCTACCCTCACCCCATCTATAGAAAAATGCGTTTTTGGTATATATATATAGTGGTCCGATAACAATACAACAATAATGAAAAAATGTCCTCCCACCCCTACCCCCCACCCCTTCCATAAAAAATGCGTTTTTGACACACTTCACTTCAAATGACTTTTATAAAATTTGGTATATGCATAAAGGTCCGATAGCAATACAGCCCAAACAAAAAATATATTTCTACCTCTACCAGCACAATTCACAATCAGCGATTTCATTATAATCTAGACTAAACTCTTCTGTTCTGTTATTGAACAAATATTTTTATTTAATAGAGTAGATAGCTGAGACTAAAAAGTAGAAAATAAATTGGTAAAAAAATTTTTTTAAGTCACAAGCATTTATAAAATGCACTAAAAATTAAAAAATTATTTTTTAATATTCTAATATTATCATAATAATAAAAGCGATGGCAGCAAATCAAAGCATAGTTAATCTAAATTTGTAAATCTAAATTTGTGATCTAAACACCTTAAGAATATTCAACATAGAATCATCATCAAAGATATGTTTGATGTGCCGCAATGTTATGCCATTGCCATACCTATGTCAAAGAAATGCTGGGGTATCTTGGGTCGGGTTGGGTGGGTTTGGTACCTCTGCTTTTTTCTGCTAGATTGATTCTTGCAAATAGTGATATTTAATTGATACGGATATCTTATCGTGCTAACATCGTCAAAATTTCCATCAGTCGGCCATCGCTTTTATTATTATGATAATATTAGAATGTTAGAAAATTATTTTTTAATTTTTAGTGCATTTTATAAAAGCTTGTGACAAAAAAAATGTTTACCAATTTATTTTTAAATTAAGCACTGAATTTGAAATAAATTTGATATAATCCACACCTTCCTACAAATTTTGAAAGATCGTGAATTTCTCGAAGGCTTAAATATAGTAAAAGTAGCAAAATTAAATGCGACGTATCCAAGTATTTTTCCGAAATTCAAATTCCTGAATTTGTTTTAACCAACGCAAGCTCACTCTGTCTCAAAGTAATTCTTCTCCTATTGAAGTTCGAGAAAGGAATATGAAATATAGATGTATTCAACAAAGATAAGCCTGACTTTTCCTTTTAGCAGTAGCCCGGCCTTTTAAAGTGGCCTCCATTATCCCTACCAAAAGTCGGCGAAATCGGGGATAGCTTGCATCGTTGCACGTCGCCCTTAATAGGCTCCGCGCCTGACCTCGTGCAAAAATCGATACCAACTTCTTCCTAAAAAATCAAGGGTCAAACTAAAACGAGTGCCCTCGCAGCTGCGTGACTTACAGAAAATCCCATTTGCTTGATTCACTGTTAGGGGCGGAACAGAGCGGGGCTTTGTATCCACTAGAATCTATTAAAGGCGTGGCACAAGTTTTTCAGAATCAATTGGGAACACTCGGTATTTAACACACTAACCTCAGTAGTGTAAACATTTAGAATTAGGCAGTCTTCTGAGGTGACATCGGTCGTAGGTTGGGGACACAGCGGCCCATTTACAGTGGCATTGTAAACGTTTTTCCATTTTGGTACAGGAACTGGAGGCTACATCAAATGATGAAAACATATAAAGTTATTATACAGCATGTTTACTTGGAATTTGGAATTAAACCATTTAAAAATCTTTTTCAGGAAACCAAAAAAGTAGTTCCTCATAAAAAGTTAGCATAACCCAAATTATAATATCAATACATAAAAATTTTCCAGTGGTTTCCTAAATTTTAGGATTTAGAACATGCAGATATTTTTATTTATAATAGAATAGATTTTTTATTATATTAATAAAAAGTTTTTAATATTAGTATTACAAAATAAAACGAAACACTTATAAATATATTAAACGTAAATTTAGTTACACGTAAGTTAAAAATCAAACAAGTTTTCGTGGCTATAAGTGGGAAAAAAGGTTTTGTTCTTCGAAAAAATAGGAAAAACACACAAAGCCATTTTTAACCGCTTAGCTACGATAACTTATTGTTTGACTTATAAATATAATAATTTTTAGTTTTAGAGCTTTCCTTGTGGTTTATTTTCATTATTTTATGGAGTTATGGAAGAAAATCTGTTTAGCTCATAACTATACGAGAAAAATGTTTACTATGCTACGCTGTGAATAAAAAGTAGGCAGGTACAGGGTGACTGGTGATGTACTTCTAGGAGAACAAACTGACCCCCTTTGCGTCTTTTAAATTTTAGACTCCAACTGCCAAATTTAATTTTATCTGTCATTTTTAGTTTTTAAAATATTACACACATAATATTACAAGTTTAATATTTTTTATGAAAGCACCTACTTTTGAAGTGTAAACTGCTTTAGGCGCGTTTAGCAGTTTTTGTGGGTAGTGCATTGAACTGAGCCGGCTATGTAACGCTCATTCGGGTGAAGTCGGCTCGAGTCAACTAACTGTTAGAGGAAAATTCAGCGAGCGATATGATGATGCAGATGAAGGCCAGTATTAATAATTTCGCCTTGTTGAAGTTTACACTTCTGCCGTGTGGTCTTAAGCACACATTTTTTTTATATTCGATGTTCTAAATCAGCGTAAAGTTTCCTTATTTCTTTATATAAATCTTTATATATTTTGATATATTTTTTTAAACTTTATATTACCTATTTATATATTATTATATATCTTTAAGACAGTAAATAAAAAGATAATGAAGAATAAAAATTATTTTAGAAAGGAGGGCAAACGTAAAACAATAAATACGAAGGACCAGTAAAAAACCATGAATGTTACTTTGAAATTTTAGCACAAAAAACCATCAAAATTAACTATACAATATGGATGCGTCACAGATCGCATATCTTGTTTGTTGGTCGTTTTTCCGCGTTTTTCTCACTCTAAAATACCATTTTTCTTGCGGTGGCGGCCCTGGGAAGTAATCTATCAGGAGCTCTCACACAAGTTTGTACGGATTCTTAGCGAAAGTCACTCTGTCATGGGAGCGGAAATGCGCCCAATATTTGCCAAAATAGTCAAATATGAGCGCAACAATGCCAAATTTAGCAAAAAACAAAATTACTGAAATAGGCCGGAAAATTCAAAATTTCATTCATGAACAAATATAGGTAATAAAAAAATATATTTACCTCAATTTACATATACCTATCTACTAAACTCAGGTTAACTTTAAAAAAAACCCCTTTCTAGTTCGAAAATGGCTTGATGTATCAAGACACGGTTTTTATCTTTTATTTATTTTTAAATTTGAGCGTTGCAATGAGAAGTCAGATTTTTTCTAACTCCCTTGGAAGTACCGGACCTTAAATCCTCCAAAAGTGCCTAATTCGGATCACCATGTACAAAAATTGCAAGTAAGTTAATTAGAGCAAATTCTTTTTAAAAAATTGTTTTGTTTTGTTGCCATCAAAAGATGGCCTAGTGTCGTAAAATGTACATTGCGTGCAACATTGGGTGGGCCCCCATAGTTTATTATAAAGGACAAATAAAAAATCATCTAAGATCATAAAGGAAAATGGCATAACAAACGGAATTATTAATAAACGGACATTATCAAACAGGTTATTCTTCAAAACAAGACAGGAGCAAAATCAAAGTTCTCTATAACGTCGTTTATCAAAACCGGACAAAAGCAAAAAGGACGACAAAATCATAAAAAAGAGTCGGGCCTAGCTTGTGACGTTCATAAAAATAAATTGGTAAAAAAAAATTTTTAAGTCACAAGCTAAAATGCACTAAAAATTAAAAAATTATTTTCTAACATTCTAATATTATCATAATAATAAAAGCGATGGCCGACTGATGGAAATTTTGACGATGTTAGCACGATACGATATCCGTATCAATTAAATATCACTATTTGCAAGAATCAATCTAGCAGAAAAATGCAGAGGTACCAAACCCACCCAACCGGATCCAAGATACCCCAGAATTTCTCTGACATAGGTATGGCAATGGCATAACATTGCGGCACATCAAACATATCTTTGATGACCTGCTATGTTGAATATTCTTTAAGTGTTTAGATCACAAATTTAGATTAACTTATGCTTTGATTTGCGGCCATCTTTTATTATTATGATAATATTAGAATGTTAGAAAATTATTTTTTTCTTATTGTTGTATTATCATCGGACCACTATGTGTATACCAAATTTTATCCAAATCGGATAACGGGAAGTGTGTCAAAAACATATTTTTCTATAAAAGGGGTGGGGGTGGGGGTGGGAAGATATTTCTTAATGTTGTATTGTCATGGGACCACTATGTGTGTACCAAATTTCATCCAAATCGGATAATGGGAAGTGTGTCAAAAACGCTTCACAAGATTTGATAGATAGTTAATTAGACAGAACATCTGAAGCTAAATAAAAGCTTGTAAAAAAAGCGCAATTCTGATATTTCTGTACAATTGAAGCGTCCTACAATTTTTTTACTGTCATGCCTAATGAAAACGTCGTATCTACATAGGGATTACTATAGCACATACGGAATTTTCATTAAGCAAGACCCATGCTTAAGAAAGGTCAGATGTTGGACCCTAGGTTAGGAGTCATTTACAATTAATTAGCAAAAGGGGTTCGGTTGGGTTCAATTTGATTCGGTTAACACCGATTTCGACCTCTCAAAAAAAGGAAAGTTAATTAAAGGAAAAAGAAAACAAATATTTTTGTTTTTTTAGGTATTTTTGGGTTCAAATACAACAACATTATTTGCTCCCGATTTAAATTTGCCGGCAAACTTCCATACGGATTTGTATGAGTGTATGAGAGACAGAACCAGTATACATGAAAAGAAAGCAGAGAGTTGCTCATGCTAGGCCGGGTCGCTTTTTATGATTTTGTCCTTTTTGATTTTGTCCGGTTTTGATAGAGGACGTTATACTAAACTTAGATTTTGCTATTGTCTTGTTTTGATGAATGAGGTTATTCTATAATATCCGGTTGTTAATAACTCTGTTTTTGTCATTGGACAGTTACACCATTTTCATTTATGATCTTGCATGATTTTGTTTTTGTCATTTATGACGATGGATAGGAATTTCACTAGGTAGGTCAGTTGCTCAATCGAATACAAAAACTTGCATTAGTATTCCCAAAAGAATACGAAAATTTTACTAATTGCGTTGCACCAGTGCTACATTTTTTTTCCAAAAGAATTCGCTTTCAAACAAAGGCTCCGTTTCAGATTGACTTTTGCACTTTGAAAAGCCGAATTGTAAACTTTAATCTTTCAAACGTTCTCCATTTCTTATTTACCTTAAATCTTAATCCATTCACTGGTGCCTGAGCGTATCTTATGCCCCTAAAAGCGTAAATTTCTCGGCCCGATCTGGATTCCAAAATGGAGCCTTGAATCTTTCCCAACGGAGTTTCCACGATTGGAGGAGATGCATTTCCATCAACCGTGACGAAAACTTCGTTCGCGAAAATGGAGGTTAATGCCAGCAAGGTTACAAGGACAGGGTTAAAGTGTCTCATTCTTTCCAACTAAAATACAGAATGGGGATTTAACTTGGGACGAAATTGATAGCAAATAGGAATTTGAAATTTAATAAAATAATTTCTAATTATTATTAAATTAATTGTACTGATTTATACAAAGTTTACATGGTATCACCCGAGGGGTGGCTCGGTATTTTCTTTTGGTGTACAGGTTAGGGGAAATACCAGAAAATACTTGGGAAGTACTGGGAAATATACTAGAAAATACCATTGAAAATACTAGGTGGGGAAATACTAGGAAATAACATTGCTTGGGAAATGGTAGGAAATACCGTACGTATTATACCTTAGGTATTTCCTTTTGGTGTACAAAAATGGGCGATCAAGCCACCCCTCGGTATCACCTATACATAAGTGACAGAGGAGGTTAAAATAAGAAATGTTTTTAATTTATAACATAATTTGTTAAAAAAAAAACTTTTTTGTTGCCCAGATACAGAGCTAAATTGACGATTTTTAAATATTTGGGTATTCCTTTTATTTAAAAAATGGAGTAAGAATATAAACACAAAGTCTTCTATAAGGACAGAAACAATAATAATAATAGATAAAAATGATGCTGTCGTTTACAAATGCCTCGTTCGTAGCGTGGTAGTAGCAACATTTGCTTCACACCCGGGAAGTCCGGGTTTGAATCCTGGGTACTTAGATGTTTGTGATTATTAAAAATGTTTTATCACAAAAAAAGTGTTAAACACAATATTTTTACCTTCCTAGGCCGCTTAGCAATGACTAGATAAGGTATTATTTTCGACAAAAATTTTTTTTTGAGAGAACGCCGAAAATGTTTTCTTAACATAAAAATACAGTGAAACCTCTCCTTGCGGACACCTCTATTTAACGGACACTCCCTTTAGGCGGACCAATTTGATGGAACCAAGCTTTTGCCTATGTCTTTACATGTAAAATTCCCTCCTATGACCGGACACTCTAATAACCGGACGCGGACAATTTTTTTTGGTAAAAAAATTCTGAAACCTCTTTTAACCGGACGCGAACCTCTGAAAACGGGACGGAACGCTGCACGACATGGGCAACAATGCACTCTGCAGCCAAGGAATTACCTCTTTCCATTTTATGCGGAGACGAAATACATCTGTCGTATTTACAACATTATTTGATTCGGCGGGACTGTTGTGTTTATTGTTCAGTTGGGTAATAATAGACCTCTTTGAAATGGCGCCTAGTAAAAAACTTCTTATTTTATGTGGAAAAATAGAAGTTGTTAACGTTTCGGAGAAGAAACATCTATCAGCACGAAAGAGAAAGATCGCCGAAAAATTTAATATCGGAAAATCTCAAGCAGCGGAAAATGTTAATAAATATATATCAAAATTTCGCAGTTGTTCCCTCTCTTAAGCGGACAAAATCGACGGAACCGTGAGTGTCCGCTTATGGGAGGTTTCACTGTACACCCATATTTTGACCTTAGCAATATCGTCGTGATGTCTGTCTAGGTGTGTGTGTGTGTGTGTGTGTGTATTATTTCTGTCCGTAACACGATAGCTCCTAAACCACCGATTATCATAACATTCAAAATATATTTTTTAAATTAATAAAATAGTAATAAATTTGGGGTGATACGTCATTTTGAAGGAAATTTGATTTTAATTTAAAAAAATTGAAGTTATAGACCCCCTCTCAAACTTCACACTTTTCCACAACCCCCTTTTTCTTCTAAAGGTTTTACTATATCTATTATGATCTTTTAAAAATCTCGGCTCCTTAGTGGGGGATATAAAATGATATATAGCACAACAGGTACGGTCACCCACTTTCTTAATGTCATCGAAAAATTGCTTAAACTCGTCTAGAAAAGTAGGAATTTCAGAATTTGAAAAATGCAATATATTGCAAAAACGACAATCGTTTAGTTAGTAATGATAATTATTTGAAACCGCGCGGTGTTGCCAAACAACGTAGTGTTTCTTTGTAGTCTACAAATATTGAAAAAATAAAATGACATTAAAAAAGTGGGCGACTGTATATACCTACCTATTTTTTTTATAATAAAAAATACATGTTTAAATAATAAAATTTTGTGTAAAGCAAAAAACTATATCTTACCTAAATAGATTTACTTTCGTTTAAAGTATTACCTGCTCACCTTGTTAATTTTAACAATTAGTAGACAATAAAATGTTCACCCACAATCTAGCACATTTTAACCAAAATTAATAAATTGCAAACAATTGATTGTTTTATTTATAGCATTTAGCGATAAATTTGTAAATATAATATGGGCAGATAAGTTGTTGCATGAGGAAGGTAGACTCGACTCGTAAATAATTTTAAAATATAATTACCCAATTGTTAAATAAAAAAGTTACATTAAAAATTTACAACACTTAGTAACTGTCGTCGGGGAAAACCTAACAAACAAAAATATAAACACATACTTGTTCCTAATGCAAATTAAAAAAACCCCAATCGCTAAATATCATCGGAAGTTCCTTGAAACCATAAATCACAAAAACCAAACTCATAAAGAATACATTTCATAAGCAGTGGCGGATCCAGGTGGTCCAGGGGGGCTCCTACTTGACATATAACTATTTTTTTCTTTTAGTGAAAAAATAGTAGTCTACAATACACCGGTATATTTTTTGAATTTTCGTAAATAGTAAATTTTGTCGAGACACCCAACTTTTTCCCATGCAAAAATACTAAGTGACTCCTAGTAAAGTGCGCAGGCGCCAAACGTCACTTTAGTTTGTTTTATTTTATTTCATTTTGTTTTATAACTTTTTTATCCTAAGATTGTGTGTTTTTTAATATTTTATTCTTCAGAATTTTTTGACAAAATTTAATTTATTTATTTTCATATCTTTTTGTCCTAAAATTGTGTGTGTGTTTTATTGCTTACATATATTATTTTTCCGAGTTTTTTGACAAAATTCAATTTATTTTGTTCGTTTTATTTTGTTTTAATTTATTTTATTTTGTTTTATATATTTTTTCTAAGATAGTAAGTATAAGTAGAAGGAAAATAATGTTGACCATATTGTGCTATTTATACTATTTTCAATGTGTTACTGTTTAAATTAGATTTAATTTTTTCTATATAATTATGCATATGAAAATAAGGACTATTTCTATTCCATTCTATTCTATTCTTGTAGCTGTGAAAAATTCATTTATTGGTGGGAACAATTAATTTTTTGCTTAAATCTAGACGCTTTATGATATCAAACTTAAAAAAAAAATTGTCCTACAGATTAGATGCTTTGACGGCCATGTCCCCCACCCGAAACATATCAAAACAACGAGGGGAAAAAGTGGTGGTGGGTGGTAGGTGCTGATTAGTAACCGGCTAATTATGTTTGTGGTTTAAAACATTATTATTATTATTATATTATTACTTTCAAGAATTTCTGCAAAGAGTAAATTTAAAAAATAGGCGGTGTATAGTTAACATAATGTATGAATTGCAATGTCTTAAAAACTATACCTATAGCCTACAGTACAACTTTTTTATTTTTTTTTTTTAGAAAAATAACTTAGTTTTCAAAAAATTGTCGACTGTGGTGAATTTTATTTATCTTTGGTAAATTTCAAGGACCCTATTTATTTAAAACAGCAAAAATATGTTGGCTCTTGAGGACTTTTTTGCCCGTTCTCTCCATAAATCCTGGATCCGCCACTGATCCTAAGAAATTTATAATAAACATTATACAAAACAATTATACACACACGTATTTTCTTCGACATAATTATCGGTTCGCGGCCATAACCGCGACACCAGAACCGCGTCACAACAAATCGCGTGGTATTATACCGCGCATGCAAACATCGCCCACGGCTTTTACAGCACCTACCAAAATCTTGTACGGTCTATTTACCGCGCGGTAAATCACAGCGTTGGAAATAATCGCGCATAATATATATCGCGCGGTTAAATACCGCCCGGTCCATCACAGTTATATACGGTTATTTACCCCGTTAAGCTTTAATGCGCCAACAATAACAGCGTCTAATTTCTAACCGCGCAAAATTAATTCTTCGATGAGACTCCTTAGTCGAACCATATAGGTTGTGATCAGTTTCTCTGAATAGTGTTCTTCACTGTCACGGTTAGGATACGTTGCCGATCCATTGACAAGGGTTCGGTTCGGTTCTTTCACACTCTCGAGGATCCCGGGAAAGTTAGTCCAACCATATAGGTTGTTCCCTGGAAAAAAACCGTAGTGATATACCGATTTAAATTATTTTTTTAAATACATACGTAATAAAATATTTTTGCTACAAATAGGTATTAAAAATAAATGTTATCGATCCGCGGAGTTCCGCGTGGACCATTATCGCCCATTGCAAATACCGCGTAGCTCAGTTTTTCAAACGTATACATTTTTTAGCACGATTGTAAATAAGGCGCTGTAAATTACTAGCGCGATATTGGTCTGCGCGGTTTTAAACGACGCGGTAAATGTTTGCGCGGCTTAAATTTCGCGCGATGTTTGTATGGCGCGGTTTCGCACCACGTGGTAATTGCCAACGTGGTTTTTCTAATGGGTTTCGCGCGGTTATTTACCCCGCGGTTTTGGTGGCGTGGTTGGGAACGCGAATCATAATTATCACAGTTTTTATAATACGTTGGAATACTTTATCGAAGCAGACATAAAAAAGAATTATGCAGCTGCCTAAAACTTAGAATAATGCCACTTGGAAATATAGGCGTTGCTTTAAGTGGCATTTTGGCATTTTGTTTTAAGTCTGTGCAGGGTGTTTCCGCTAATTTCAACCGAGTTTTACTGCGCTTAATATAAGGGATAGGAAATAGTGTAAATACAAAAGTGGTAGAGTTTATCTTAAACCGCCACGAAATGTTGTCTAACAAAACAGCTATGAATTTTGTTATAATCAATAAAAACGGATTTGAGGAATACAAATATTTCGTCAACGGGTGGACCAAGTAGCGAAAATACAACTAAGTAAGTATTTATTTAAATCGGTCTAGAAATTAAAATTATATTGCAAAATAAGATTGCAGTTTCGATATTCGAAAGAAAAAAACAGTGTTAATATAAAAGTTGCACGGTTTATTCTAAACCCGAAGGAAATGTGACTTAAAAAAACAAATGAATATTGCAAAAGTTCCAAAAAATACAAACATGGGAAATCTTTTACGGAACACTCTATATATTAAACTCGATATTAGTAGATATTATTTTTCTGAATTCAAAAATATTTGATGTATGTCGCTACTTGGTCCAGCCGTTGACGAAATATTTGCATTCTACAAATCTGAAATAAACCCTCAACCGTTTCGCCTTGTTAGTAAAAGTACCACTTTAGTCACTAGGTTTATATGTACTATTAAATCAAATCATAACAAGAACATTTCTTGTAAAAAAAGGCCAAGTACGCGAAAATGGCATTCCGTAAAAAGAGTTGAGATAAAAGTAAAGTCAAGTTCTCCAATACAAATTTCAAAATGAAAGGTTCTTACTAGTTTGGAAATATTTTTTTAAACTTTGCTATTACAGTCAAACTTCTTTATGTTCAATTTAGCACTGTGCCTAAGAGTCATTTACAGCCGTAATAGCCAAGTTTAGAAAAATATTTCCAAACTAGTAAGAACCTTTCATTTTGAAATTTGTATTGGAGAACTTGGCTTGACTTTTATCTCTTTTTACGGAATGCCATTTTCGCATACTTGGCCTTTTTTTACATGAAATCTTTTTGTTATGATTTCACTTCTTTTTTAAAGGAATTGGATAATACTTAATTTTTAAAGTTGTAAAATATGCGGAATATTGTTCAAAACTTTTGCAATGCCTTACTTAAATTTTTGAGGTTTTTAATTTTTTTTCCATGGTTTTATCGGAGTTCCTATTAGCCTTCCAAAGCTCAGCTCTCTAGCGTTTCTGAAAGTGCACAATGTTACTTTTACATAACTTTATATGTATAGGGGAGGAGAGTAAATAAAAATATTTGACTTTTTAAATTTTTTCATTCCAATGCTCAGCTCTCTAGCGTTTCTGGAAGTGTGCAATGTTAGTTTTATATAAATTTACATTTATAAGAGAGGGAAGTAAATTAAAATGTTGGTGTTTTTAAATTTTTTCATATAGTTTTATCATATTGTCTTTCAGTCTTAAAATGTTCAGCTCTCTAGCGTTTCTCGAAGTGAGCAGTGTTACTTTTACATAACTTTACATTTAAAGAGGAAGGAAGTAAATTAGAATTTTGGGGTGTTTTAATTTTTTTCTATAACTTTATCATAGTTACCATCGGTCTTCCAAAGCTCAGCTCTCTAGCATGTCTGGAAGTGGACAATGCTACTTTTACTTAACTTTACATTCATAGGGGAGGGAAGTAAATTAGAATTCTGGGGTGTTTGATTTTTTCCTATAGTTTTATCATAGTTCCTATCAGTCTACCAAAGCTCAACTCTCTAGCATTTCTGGAAGTCGGCAATGCTACTTTAACATAACTTTAAATGTATAGGGGAGGGGAGTAAATTAAAATTTTGGGGTTTTTTGATTTTTTCCTATAGTTTTATCATAGTTCCTATCAGTCTGCCAAAGCTCAACTCTCTAGCATTTCTGGATGGGCGATGCTACTTTTATATAAATTTAAATGTATAGGGGAGGGGAGTAAATTAAAATTTTGGGGTTTTTTGATTTTTCTCATGGGTTTGGTCATATTTTTTATCAGTCTGCCAAATTTCAGCTTTGTAGCATGTCTGGAAGTTCAGTAGAATATTGATGATCTATACATGAGTGAATGAGTGAGTCAGTGAGTGAGTGGCAATTTCGACGTTTTTTGAAATTTTGTAACTACTTTACTACTTTAAGGAATTCCATGAAACTTGGAGGGGTTGTTAATTCCATGGAGATCTACGACTGTGCAAAGTTTAAGATTCGTAGCTCATTCCGAAGTAGAGTTTTAGGTAGGTCAAATATCGGCTGAAATGTTTCCAGAAAAGATGGTTACGGCGCGCGAACTTGGCGAGGCACTGCCGTGCCCTCAGATACTACAAGTAATATAAAGACCTAATTAATTTTGTCAGTTTAATCAAAGACTATATAAGATCTTGGTTTCATTTCAATTCACTTTAAATTATTTGTCTAGACAAATGCTTACAGTACACTTTCGTTATACAAAGTTGAATAAACCTAAACATTGCCCTTAAAAATACCCAAATTAAAACTAATATAATTTTATGAAAAGAAAACCGATCATAACAAAAAGATACCCAGATACCTTTTCTTTGAATTAAGGTTGAGTATTCCAATTTCCCAAACCGATAGTAGGTATGGCCCGAGAAAGCAAACACTAAAACCGCGCAAACCATTACCGCGAAAAAATGAATTTCACATTATCACACTAATCCGCAAATAGTACCTCGGTTATCTGTGTTCAAATTTAACCAGTAATTACGTAACGTTATCATTGCTTATATTAGATAGTTTTTGGTCATGCCAAAAACGGCCGACGACTAACGCAACTTGACACTGTTGACATTTGAACGTCACATGTAGTTAGCGGCCTCCGTTGAACGCCGCAAACTCACGGACGGTTAACATAGGATTTTTGACATACGTAGAACGTGCGCAATTGTGTTTTAGCGAGCTTCTATTAAATTCCGCGCCATTTGTTGGCGCAGGCTGCACAGGTCACAACACGGTCGCTATATACTGTGTGTTGAGCGGCACCAGGGACAGATGGAAGAACATTAAGCAATCTCTGGCGGAACCCATTTCTTTCACATAGGGGATAATGGGCTAATAAGTAATAGGAAATATTTTTTGCTACTCTTGCAGTTTGTCTTTTGTCATTTGAGATATCTAAAAAAACAGAATGTTAGTAATCAATTAAAAAATACATCGATGTACTGTGGACTATTTGCGCTAGATGCCATTTAATATTTCTGCAACTTGCCATTTTTACTGCTTTACATAAGGCACTTTAGTAAAATTTTAAGGTAACACTACTCAAATCAAAGTGCAACAAAAACGATAATATTTCTTATTACCCCATTACGATGTTTCCTGTTACCCCACGTTAGTCAAAACGAAATAGCAATACAAAACATTTCCATTCTAAACTTGTTTATAACAAGAAAAACCAGAAACAAAGTATTAAAACTGCAAATAAAGTTTTCCTTTAGATAAAAACTCCCCCATCTTCCCCTAATGAATATCACGATTTGAATAGTCTTGCACCCCAAACGACAGATAACCGCACCGTCGGCGTCGACTAAAACCGGTACCAAAAATGCTATTTCGAACTGTCAAATATTGTTAAAGTTGTCGTTGTCGGTGAAGTTATCGGGCCTAAATTTGGCACGACCAAAAACTATCTATTAAATGGTTCATTTGGTAATACAAAAAATCGCATTTGACATTTCTTGTAAAAGCGATGGTCGGTAATTTTTCGTGCGGTAATTAATTTTTTTCGAGATAATCATAAAGCACGTTAATTTTTTGTTTTAAATTTTGTGCATTTTTGGCGTGCCTGGTATTTTTTTCGTCGTAAAGACTGTAAATCATACTTTCATCGCCACGATGTACTGTCATATTCAAAAATAACCAAGATCCCTGATCCATTCGGGATGGAGCAAAAAAAAGGAAGCGTGGTAGGAATATAAATACAGTGTTTTTATGTCTGGCGCTTAAAATCGCTTGCGGTTTCTTCGCAAACTTAAATTTTACTTTATCTCTGTTGGCTGAGCTGTAAATAAATCCCTCATTGTGAACCAAATTAACTTCGCTGTTCAGCTAATTTTCCAGTCAGATGCTCATTCCTTATTTTCCCACACTTCAATTTATTTTAGAACTTAAAATAGATCTGGTTCAGTTGTATTACCCGAACAAAAACGAGAATTAAGAGAATAAAAAATAAGTCCTTCCCAATGAGCATTTTTGTGGTTATAGTAGGTGCTTACAATACTACATTACCATTTAAAACAATATAAAGTTTTATTATTTGGTGTTGGTGATAACTTTAGTTGCCCAATAAACAAACGCCCTAAATGTGTAAAACCAATTTGTAATAAGTAATAACTTGTTCCCAACATAAAATTGCAGTTTTATAACAACGTCTTATAACAGTGATATTTTTTTTTTTTACGGGTATGCGCACTAGCAAGGAGATCCCTATCACGCTCGAGAAGCGGCAAGTGCGCGGAAATGTTGGTGTGTGTTGGTTTTGAAACGGTTCAGGTTGTAACCTGCAGGTAAAACTGTCGCAGGGAGTTTATTCCACAGCGATGCAGTTCTCCAGAGATATGAATTCTGATCTAATGAGGTTCTTGGTGCCTCTATTTTGACAATAAATTGATGGTTACCGTCTGTTTGACGTGTTCGCCTAGTAGGTGCTACTCCCGGGGGGATCATACGTGCCAACTCTTCAGAGCATTTTCCGTGATAATACCTGTAGAAGAGAGATAGATCGCCCACAGTTCTTCGATGTTCGAGACTATCCAAGCTACGGATAAGTGCGGGGTCATTGATCAGCTCGTTTTTGCACGGTGTTCAAAAGCATTAAGGTATGTTTGGGTGCCGCACTCCATATATGTGAGCAGTACTCCATAGTTGGTCGAATCTGGGCTTTGAGAGCGTCAGCAGTTGGCTTGGTGTATACAGATGTCTTGTACGAAATAGCACCCCAAGCTTTTGGGACGCCCTTTTAGCTATATCTGCCACGTGACTGCCAAGACATGTTGGTCTCTGCAGTGACTCCTAAGATGTTCAACTGGCTCTACAATGCGACAGCACTTCCAGATAGCATGATGTTTGGCTCACCGGTGCTGGTCTTTTTTGATAACAGGGCTGCTTGGGTTTTCTGCGCGTTGAACTGTACAAGGTTTTTGTTGCCCCAGTCCTCTATTATCTCCAAGTCGTTATTGATCTGTGATATTTCAGTTAGTCTAAGGTAATGGAATTCACGTGCGGAGAGACATGTGGGTGGTATGACTGAGGAGACTACATTGCCATCATCTGCAAAGCAATAAAGTGGATTTACTGTTTTATCTATGAGGTCGTTTATGTAAATCAGAAAAAGTGTTGGCGAAAGGATTGCTCCCTGTGGCACACCAGCATTTATTTGGTAAGAGTTGGAGTTCCGGCCATCCAGTGCAACATAAATGGATCTATCCTTAAGGTAACTTTCAAACCAAGTGCAAAGTCTCGGCGACAATCCCGTTATTTTGAGCTTGTTGAGCAGATTTTCATGCCAGACTTTATCGAATGCTTTAGATATATCTAAGGCAATTGTTCTTGTTTCACCTCGCAACTCAATCGCTTTTTGCCATAAGTGAGTGACGTATGTAAGTAAATCGCCAGTTGACCTATATTTTCGAAATCCGTATTGCATGTCGTTGATAATTTTGTACTTTTCCAAGTACTTGGTTAGGTGATTGTTCACAACTCTTTCCATTACTTTTGATATCACCGGAAGTAGAGCAATTGGTCTATAGTTTAACGGATCTGTCTTTTTTCCTTTCTTTGGAATGGGTTGTACTGCGGCAGACTTCCGTGATGATGGATATACTCCTTGCCTATAAGATAAATTGAATAATTTTGCGAGAGTTGGGGTGAGTTCGGTAGCACAATTTTTGAGTACTATCGCGGGAATGCCATCTGGACCCATTGCTTTGTTTGTATCCAACTTTTTAAGGGATTTTCGTATTTCTCTGTGACATAAGGGTACCTCTGGCATACTGTGGGAAACCCTTTCAATGAACGGTGGAGTTTTTCCATTTGGCACTGTTAGGTTTGAGTTGGAGGAAAAGATTTTGGCCAGCATATTGGCTTTTTCCTCTGATGTTGTGGCTAAGTGAGTATTTTTATCTGTAAGTGGTGGTATGGATGACTTGGTGAAGTTTGATCCAACGGCTTTTGCAAGAGACCAAAAGGACCTAGAACTACTTGGACAATTCAGCAACCTGTTTTTTATTCTTTGATTGTATCTTTCTTTGGCGGCGTCAATAGTAATTTTACAACTATTTCTGGCTTCTATAAATTCTGTGTGGTTTTGAGCGGTTTGTTGTCGTTTCCAAAGGTTATATGCTCTGTGTTTTTTCTGTACAGCCGTTTGACACTGGCTGTTGAACCAAGGTTTTGCATTAGCTCTGCGTTTTATTGTATGTGGGATATATGCATCCATTCCAGATAAGATTACTTTTGTTATTTCATTACAGCAAATAGTGGGATCAGCTGTTTTAAAGCAAACCTCTTGCCATGGAAAATCCAGGTAAAACTGTTTAAGGTCATTCCATTTTGCCGATTTATAGTGCCACATTTTACGAGGAAGTGATTGTTGGCTTGGCGGTATGAACATTTCGCATTTTGTTTTTATAAGTTTATGATCGGATGAACCAAGTGGGGGATCTACTTGAATTGTGTACAAGTCAGGATTTGTAGTTAGGAACAAGTCTAAAAGCGCTGCAAATTCACCCCTTTCTGAGATACGGGTAGGTTCATCGACAAGCTGCATTAGACCACAACTTATGGCAAAAGCTTCTGCTTCCCTGCCTTCATTATCTGTTTTGTTCTGGTGTTTTAGCCAGGGTATATTGTGGACGTTGAAATCGCCTAAAAAAACAATTTCCGCATGTGGATAGCTAGACTGTATACTATCACAGTTTTCGGATAATGTCGCAAAAAAGTTTTGATACTCGGTGTTACTTGGCGGTCGGTAGAGGCAGCAAATGAACTTGGTCGATGACTTTGAGGTGAATTTCAGCCATATGATATCGAGGTTCGCTGGTTCTAGCTTCTCCTCTCGATGACATGAAAGGTCATTTTTAATGTACACACAGATCCCAAAATTAGATTTAGAAAATTACTAATTAATATAATCTCACTTAATTCTTCCTTGTCTTTGCTTACTAATTTTAAATTTCTTTTCAGTCTAACAGTACTATTTTATAAAATGGTGCTTACAACATCCTTATAAAAAATGAAAATAAAATGGTATGATAAAATAAAATAATTATGAGATAGCTGACCCATTTATATTCGCCGTATAAAAAAAGTATATTTATATTTCACGTGTGAAACCCATTGTTAAAGCGTGCAGGTAGTACTTGTTGGTAGCTTCTGTTAAGCCTTACAAAAAGGGCTTAGGAATAAAATTTCGGACTTCCATTGTCTTTATTTATTTTAAACACAAGGCGACGTTTTGGTTAGTAAGTATCTCTACTTACTAAACGAAACGTCATGTTTAAAATAAATAAAGACAATGGAAGTCCGAATTTTTATTTGTACTCAATCATTGTCTACGAGTTTCAAACAAATCGAAGGGATTAGTTGCATATAATCACACTTTTGTGGCAGTTTTTATGCGGCATAAAGTAGTGGAAACATTATAGGCGAAAATGGGGCAAAATGAGATACGGGGGTTAAACGGGATACCGTAGTTTTACCTAACCTGCGCAAGAAGAAAACTCTCACAATATGATTGGTGTGGCTCGGCTGAGGTGAAGTAGGTTTTTGCTCAACATGTAATGTTGTGCGCTGTTTATTGTAAAAATAGCTTGCCCATTTTCCGATAGTAAGTAAATTTTGTAAAGACTTTTGAAAGTTTTGTTTACATTGAACAAGTAGAGGGTTTATGTCTTATTCATAATTAAACGCGTTGCCCATAAAATTAGCCTTTTACTGTGTATGATTTTTGTTTGAATTTAACGGGTGTACTTTAAGTACATCCAAAGTACTTTAAGTATATTCGATGTAATTCAAGTACATTAAAAGTACTTCAAGTACAATAAAATATTTTTGAAGATATAGGTGAGATATAACTTTAATGCGCCGAATAACGAATAGATATAGGTGAGATATAACTTTAATTGCGGTGATTTAGTAGATTTTCTATTTTTCCCCCACTCTTCCATCTTTGAAAATCCGATATCTTAAAAAGAGATTGTTGACACCCATTTTTATATGATCTTTTTATCAGAAATGGCATACTTCTCCTGTTGCTGCCCCCCTCCCCCCACCTTTCTTATCAGATGTTTTTTAAATTGGACAATGAAATTCAAATAAAATATGAATTTGCTCGCCTCCCACTTAAGTTAGGAAGGCTATGGAATTTAGAAACCTGCCCCCCGACCTTCAATTTTGGGCTGGATAAGCCCCTGATGGCCTCTAGATTATTCTGTGTACTATTAAAAAAAATCCTCTTTACTTAATCAATCAAAATTGCTTGATTTTAATCAATTGTTCTATTAGAGACAAATCCGAAAATTTATTGGAATCTGAAAACTTCCTAATAGACCAGGAGATAGTGAATGTTTTCTTACCTAATTTTCTTAGTGTATATTAGTTTTTTTTTAGTGATACTATTCAATAATGTTTGAGTATGGCAGTGATTTTTAGATGGGCTTAAAAGATTTAAATATAAATGGGAAGCGTGGCCGACTGGCTTGGCGCTTTGGTTTGTCCATATAACTGCAGTGTTTGCTATATGACTGGACTGACCGCGCGTAGACCGGGCGCGCTGCGCATCTTGTTGATTCAAGTTTCTGATCGACTTCGGCATATGGTTGTTATTGTAACAAGACATTTCTCGGCATAAACTTTCGCTAAAAAGACTGGGCAACTAATCGTAGATATATGGATGGAAAACCCAGCATATAAAAAGTAAGAATTCGGTCGACATATTTTCTCAGGTAGAATTAGATATCATCAAAAACTGATGAACCTTATTCCTTCCGTCCATGATATCATCAAATTTTACTGGTTTTTGGGATCTGTTACCTCCTTTTTATATGCTTGACAATAAACGTATATAGCCTCGATTTATACGCAATTAATTCAGGGGTAGGAAAAAAAGCGCAATGTAGATGTAGTTTAGTTTAGGGTAGGTTTCAAGTTGGAGCTATGTATATCTCCTTTGCGGAAAATTTCAGTCCTAAAATACGACAAATAGACAAACTTCTTTAATTTTATTTTATACAAGCCTGGCAAAGCTTTGGATATATATAGTTGGATGAAATTAAGTTTTGGGAACTGCCATAATAGGGGTACCTATTTCTTTTAATTTGTAACTTGGCAGACGCATTTTCCATGCTTACACATCAGCCAGGCTATTTTTTTTTTACTTAATTTTAGTAAACCTTTTCCTACTAAAATTATTTTTAAAATTGAAATAGAAAGTGCACCATATTTGTATCGTATGACGAATTTTCCATACCAACTTCTCGAAAATTCGTCCCTCTTACTCCGTATATAGATGATTTTGGTTAGAATTGTTCAATGAATAATTCAATCAATATTTGCTGACTGAAAAAATTACTACCAAAAAAGATTACTGCCTCCTAGACTATACTAGTCTCAACCACTTAAAAAGTTTTAAACTATGCCGAAGATGTAAGTGTATGGGTGGTAAGTATAATGTTACACTACTATAGAACCAATAAGTTCGAAAAAGAACAATAATATACCTATTATTTTTTTAAATCTTGAGGGATTGAGGCAAAATGTGATTCTCTATATTTTGTTTTTGTCTATAGTTTGTTTTAGTTGCAAAAAACTTGTTCTTAAATCGTAATTTAGATAAACTTCCAAAATATCATCATTACACGCAGCGGCGTAGCGTGGGGAGGCGCGGGTGGTTCGTCGTCCCCCCCCCCCGCCCCGAGGGTAGGTGGCGCCCCATTGGTGGCCGAAGCGCCCTCAGCTTTATTAAGTCGGGCCGGCAACGGCCAATTGAGCGGGCGCCAAAGGAAACTAACGACATGAGGACCTTTTTATTTTGTTTTGGTCGCAAGATTTGTGAGAGGCGCCCTTTTGACCTGTCGGCCGCCCCCTCAGACATGATGACCTTTTTTTTTTTTGCAACAAGATTTTTTTTTCAGTTTTCAGAGGCGCTTTTTTGAGCTGTCGCCCCTCCCCGCCCTTTCGGGCACGCTACGCCGCTGATTACACGTCTACACGTAATCTGGCACTTTAAAAATTTTTGCGATTATCTTAGCTGATACTTATGCCTACTTTGCTATAAAATAAGTATTGAAATATATATTTATATTTACTTTTTTGTCCGCTTCTACTCCAAGATGAAGCTATTTCATTTAGTTCTAATTTTGGTCACATTTTCGTTAGTTCAGTCCCAGTTAAAAAAGCCGATTGTTAAACAATGCTTACTTAAATCAGCCGAAGTAGGTGAGCCATTGATTTTAACTCCATATTTGGAACAAAATAAAGCCGAACAAGCAAAAAGCCTAGCCCAAGTGCATTACGCTGGATTTCAAGATGTTGTAAGTTATTCTGGATATTTTACTGTTAATAAACCATTTAACTCAAATTTATTTTTTTGGTTTTTCCCATCAGAAAATAACTATTTAGAAGACCCAGTGGTTTTATGGCTTCAAGGTGGTCCAGGATCTCCCAGTTTGTATGCCTTATTTACTGAGAATGGACCATTTATTGTCAATGCAAATAGAACAGTATCTTTAAGAGAATATTCCTGGACTAAAAACCATTCTGTCATTTATATCGATAGCCCTGCAGGAACAGGATTTAGTTTTACAAACAATGGATTCGCTCAAAATCAAACTCAAGTTGGTGAAGATTTGTATGAAGCCCTGCAACAGTTCTTTACTTTATTCCCAGAGTTACAAAAGAACCAATTTTACATTACTGGAGAATCATATGCTGGAAAATATATCCCAGCCCTTGGGCATGCTCTCCAAATTCACAACCCCATTGCTAAAAAAATTATTAACCTTCAAGGGTTGATGATTGGAAATGGATGGACCGATCCAATCAACCAGTTGGTATACGGGGAATTTTTATATCAAATAGGTTTAGTTGATTTAAGAACCCGAGACAAATTAAACAGCATAGCAGAAGAAGTAAAGCAACTTATTAAAAACGAAAATTTTGAAGCAGCCACTAATCGTTGGAATGGAGACATGTTGGCTCTTGTTTCTGAAGTTTCTGAAGTAGCAAGTATATATAACTATCTACTTCAAAAAGATGAAGATTTAGATAGCTGGCAAGTTTTAGTTGAGCACCCTGAAGTAAGAAAAGCTATTCACGTTGGAAACATAACTGTCGGTGATGAAAATGTGTGGAATAATTTACACGAGGACATGACAAAAACTGTAGCTCCATGGGTCATTGAGCTTTTGAAGCAATATCGTATGTTAGTCTTTAATGGACAGTTAGATATTATCGTCGCTTATCCATTAACTGTTAACTATATCCAAAATCTAAACTTTAGCGCTGCTGAAGAATACAAAACTGCAGTAAGGAAAATTTGGCAAGTTGACTCTGAAGTAGCAGGATACTTCAAAACTGCAGGAAAACTAACCGAAGGTCTGGTTAGAAATGCCGGACATATGGTGCCAAAAAATCAGCCCAAATGGGCCAGTAATTTGATTTATCAGTTTACTAGAAATACTTTGAATAATTAAATATTAAGTTGATATAAAATATTTATGAATAATAATTAAATGCATAAAAAAGTAAAATTTTTATTGTATTTTTTATCTAGCATTTCTTAAATATATTGTAGTAAGATGCCTATGTCAGATCAATCCTAATCATATTTTTTCTCACGTACAATATTTTAAATTAAATTTATATTTACATACACGATTTTATATCGAATTTTAAAATATATAATATGCGCTATTGTTAAATCTAGACTGTAGTAGACAGGAATCGGCCAAATTATTATTGTTTATTTTTTAATGCAATTTTGTAATAAAATCGTTTAACGTAAAAAAAATATATTTATTTTATTTAACTGTACATTTTTGTAGAATTAGACACCTAGACAAGTAAATAAGATTAAATGGGTGTTGGTAGGTCTGTCGCGACTATTTTTTTCTGTCTAATTTTTCTAACCCGAAAAAATCGGTGATTCGGTTTGGTATATTCTCCAGGCTTCTGAAACACACTGTAACTATATAGGAAAACTAAAATATTTTTAAATATTGTTTGGTCCTAAAATTTAGTTAATTAAATATAACCTTGGAGGTATCAAAGGTTGTGATAATTTTTTTTATAATCTTATTTACCTATCTGCTTCCTACTTGTCCAAACATCTTAAAAGATAATATCTGCATAAATGTAAATCATTTTTAGAAGTCGCTATATTGTAACTGGACAAGTATGTTTTTTAGTGTCATAAACTTCGTTAAGTAATTAATCGTGTACATCTGTAATTTCACGATATAAGTGAAATAATAATTTTAACTCATTATTTGTAATAAAATAAAACGGAATATGCAAACAGATTCAATGTACACTTTTAATCTCTAAAGTGCACAAAAGGAATTCTAGTTCTTTGGGTGCAGAAAAAAACGATTGCCCTAGATGTTGGTTTTTAATTGAGGTGTAGCACTTTTTTCGTTTGCCTCAGACAACCAAAAAGTTAGGCACGCCCCTGAGTAGTAGTAGTAGTAGTGTGGGGTAGGCTCTAGGCCTGGCGACTAGGCACATGAAGCGCCCTGTTCTCCAGAGATATGAATTCTGATATAATGAGGTTCTTGGTGCCTCTATTTTGACAGTAAATTGATGGTTACCGTCTGTTTGACGTGCTCGCCTAGTAGGTGCTACTCCTGGGGGGATCATACGTGCCAACTCTTCAGAGCATTTTCCGTGATAATACCTGTAGAAGAGAGATAGATCGCCCACAGTTCTTCGATGTTCGAGACTATCCAAGCTACATGTAAGTGCGGGGTCAGTGATCAGCTTGATAGCTCGTTTTTGCACGGTGTTCAAAAGCATTAAGGTATGTTTGGGTGCCGCACTCCATATATGAGAGCAGTACTCCATAGTTGGTCGAATCTGGGCTTTGTAGAGGGTCACCAGTTGGCTTGGTGTGTACAGATGTCTTGTACGAAATAGCACCCCAAGCTTTTGGGACGCCCTTTCAGCTATATCTGCCACGTGACTGTGCCAAGACATGTTCGTCTCTGCAGTGACTCCTAAGAAATTCAACTGGCTCTGCAATGTGACAGCACTTCCAGATAGCATGATGTCTTTTTTGAAAACAGGGCTGCTTGGGTTTTCTGCGCGTTGAACTGTACAAGGTTTTTGTTGCCCCAGTCCTCTATTATCTCCAGGTCATTATTTTTCTGCGATATTTGAGTTAGTCTAAGATGATGGAATTTACGTGCGGATAGACACTGAGTGGGTGGTATGACTGAGGAGACTACATTGCCATCATCTGCAAAGCAATAAAGTGGATTTACTGTTTTATCTATGAGGTCATTTATGTAAATCAGAAAAAGTGTTGGCGAAAGGATGGCTCCCTGTGGCACACCAGCATTTATTTGGTAAGACTTGGAACCGAACCGGCCATCCAGTGCAACATAAATGGATCTATCCTTAAGGTAACTTTCAAACCAAGTGCAAAGTTTCGGCGACAATCCCATTGCTTTGAGCTTGTTGAGCAGATTTTCATGCCAGACTTTATCGAATGCTTTAGATATATCTAAGGCAATTGTTCTTGTTTCGCCCCGTAACTCAATCGCTTTTTGCCATAAGTGAGTGACGTATGTAAGTAAATCGCCAGTTGACCTATATTTTCGAAATCGGCATTGCTTGTCGTTGATAATTTTGTACTTTTCCAAGTACTTGGTTAGGTAATTGTTCACAACTCTAGATGTATAGTGAGTTGGGGTCCTTTGCTCCACACTGAATTCTTAACGGCGAAATAAAACTACGTTTTTAACAAAAATGCAGTCTGTATTTCTTACCCTTGACGCGTTTCGGTCTTAGCGACCATAATCATAAGGGCTTAAACAAAGTGTCGAAGAAGTCCTTCTTGTAAACGCCACATCATCTTAACTTAAATTACATCCAATTTTAATAAAACGAACATTAATTTAATTTAAATTTGTCTGTTTTACACTGAGTGAATCTAACCTTGTGCATTAGCGATAAAGCCAAACTTTAGTCTTAAGGACATATTAAAAGCTGTAATAGGCCCTGATAATAGGCGATTAGCAAGGGTAGAGCGGACTCAATAACTGGACCCAGGAGGTACTAACAAACTCCTGGAAAAGAGGTACAAGTTGGAGACAGAACAGAGAAAAGAACCAGATACTAAAAGACGTTGGACTGCTAATAGGTATTCCAACTCGGCATAACCGGTTAAAGGAGAACATGACACATGTAGAAGTTGAGTACGACTCTACCTGCCAAGCCTGTGGTACGGAAGAAGAGACATCAAGGCACCTCATGGCCGAATGTGAGGCCTGCGCAAGGATGAGAAAACAAGCACTTGAGGCACCTACTCTGAGCAAGGAAGAGCTACACTTACTCAAATGGGCTGCTGACATACTGCACTTTGTAAAGAAATCGGAATTGTCCAATGAGCTACCTGGATATCGCATGGAAGTGCAGAGAGTGGGTTAAGGGAAAGAACTGGGGCATGGCAAAAAAGACTACTGCCGGACCTACGGTCCTTTGTCCCACTACTCCTACTACTAGGGGCTTAGCCTATTCAAATTTAAAATTAGCATCTTAAAATAATATTAGTGATTGTAAATATCACCAAAATGATTGTAGGAGCTTAAATTTAATATATCCAATTTTTGCGCGTCTCTTATAAAATAAAATATGTCATACAGGAACTCTAGTAGAACTTAATTGTAATATTCAATTAAAAGTAAACAAATATATCAATTGAATAAGATAAAAATCGCAAGCCTAGACAATTGAAACAGTCTCTAAAATTGATTATAAAGATTAATTTAAAATAATGTCTGTATTATTACCAAAAATGACGATTTATGTAACTGATCTTATTAATTTTACTTCAAAATTATCAATTTTGATATTACATAGTACAAAATTACCACACAACGAAATTTGATTTAATTAGTTGTCTGCTTTTATCTCAACATGAAGATTATTTCAGTAGTTCCAATATTCCTAATAATTTCGTTGGGTCAATCCCAGTTAAGAAAACCAGTTTACAAAAGAATTCCTTTAAACGCGAACGAAGATGTTGGAGACCCACTAATTTTAACTCCATACTTGCAACAAAATCAAGCTGAACAAGCTAAAAATCTTTCTCAAGTGCACTATGATGGATTTCAAGGAGTCGTAAGTTATTCTGGATACTTCACTGTGAACAAAGCATTTAATTCAAATTTATTTTTCTGGTTTTTCCCTTCAGAAAATGACTTTAAAAATGATCCTGTTGTTTTGTGGATTCAAGGAGGACCTGGCGCTTCAAGCTTATTTGGTTTATTTGGTGAAAACGGGCCTTTGATTGTTAACCAAGACAACAAATTTTCTTTAAGAGAATACTCTTGGACTAAAAACCATTCAGTAATCTATATCGACAACCCTGCTGGAACAGGATTTAGTTTCACCAACAAAGGTGGATGGGCCCGAAACCAAACTCAGGTTGGTGAAGAGTTATATCAAGCCCTGCAGCAATTCTTTACTTTATTCCCTGAGCTACAAAGACTTCCATTTTTCGTTGCCGGAGAATCGTATGCAGGTAAATATATACCAGTCATGCTATCCAAATTCACAATCCAACCGCAGATATTTTTATTAACCTTAAGGGCCTTATGATTGGTAATGGTCTAACAGATCCTTATAACCAGATGGAATATGGTGCGTATGTTTATCAACTAGGCTTGGTCGATAATAATATTAAACAAGAGCTAATTAAACTAGAAAACCAGGCGAAAGCATGCATTCAAAAAGAAGATTATTTAAATGCTACAGAAATAATGAATGAATCTATAATAAATTTAATCGAATCTAATTCCAGAATTGAAAGCATTTACAATTACTTAGGAGTGGACGATGATTTAGAGTTTTGGCAAGCCTTAATCCAAACAGCTGAAGTAAGAAAAGCGATTCACGTTGGCGATACCACGAATGGAGATGACAATGTTTGGGAAAATCTTTACGAAGATATTACTAAATCAGTAGCTCTATGGGTTTCGGAACTATTGGAAGAATATCATGTCTTAATATTTAACGGGCAATTAGATATAATAGTGGCTTACCCACTTACAGTTAACTACCTTCAAAACCTTAACTTTACTGCATCTAAAGAGTATATAAATGCCAAGAGAGAAATTTGGAAAGTAGGTAAAGAAGTAGCCGGTTATTGCAAAACGGCAGGCAATTTAAAGGAATGCTTAGTGAGAAATGCTGGTCATATGGTTCCAGCTGATCAACCTAAATATGCCTTGGATCTAGTCTACAAGTTTACTAGACAAGCATTTTCCACCAACGATTCTTCGAGATTCGCAAAAAATAATTTGTTGTTATTGTTATTCTCTTTTGTAATTGGCATTTTTGAAACTAACTACTTCCAGTAGTTTTTGATTGATTTTTTAATTTTAGAGTAATGTAGGAATTCTTGCATTTTTTAATTTATTTTAAAAATTTACAAAATATATAATCAAATTTAAAAAATTTAGCTTGGTTTGATTTTTTTTTTGGTTTTATATAAAGTTAAATAAGATTTTGATAACAAATCAATAAAATTTGTAAAGAAAATTGTTAACATAAGGATTATTTTCCCAAAAAGTGCGCAGTGATACTTTCCGCCACACAAAAGCAATTAGTACAAGCTCTAAGCTAAGTGCGGGAAGGACACTTTCCACAAATGTAAGTAACTGTAATTTAAACAGTTATAGGAATTTATTTATCCTACCTCAACAACCACCTACCAACTATTCAGAAGGATTTATAGCCTTTTCGCCGCAAATACAAACCTTACAACCCAAAACAACTCGGACCAAAGCCGCGCAAATCAATACCGCGCAACGTATATAATTTGATTAAGGGTTGGGTCATCAAAAAACCTATATTTTTTTCAAACATACTCTCCTGACCTATTTTATGGGATCCTAGAGAGTGTGAAACCTAACCGTTGTCAATTGATTGCCAACGTATCCGAGCCGTGTCAATAAAGAATACTTGTCTTCACTGACACGGTTAGAATACGTTGGCAATCAACAATGGTTAGGTTTCGAACTCTTTAGCATCCCGGCAAAAAGTTCAGGAGAGTATGTTGTGACAATTTGGAATATTGCGCGGTTTTGGGTTGAGCGGTTTGTTTTTGCGGCATAAGGGCCGCAAATTAGTCAGCATATCAACTACATTTTTAAAGCTTCTCTGATGTTAAAATGTTTGTTCCTAATTTCTACATTAAAAACAAACCAAATTATGTAAAACTAAAAAAAGGAACATGTAAAATCCTTATCTTTAAAGATTGTTTTATTTAGAAAATGTGCGAGACAAAAATGAGTGCGCAAAGAGTTTGCGTGCATAAATTTAAACTCAATTTAAACGCAAATCAGTTTTAATGGAACACATTTAATTATCCAGCATCTAGCCTTAGTACTCATTTTTTTGGACCGCTTTAATAGTAAATTTCTACATTAATTAACACATAAAATACAGGGTGTTTCAAAATTCAACAGCATAGTTTTAGTGCTTATTTCCCTTAAATGATTTTAAGACAAAAAGTTCATATAAACATATTCCCGTAAACGCTTAGTTTTTGAGATACAGAAAGAAAATGTCATTTAAAAAAAAATTGTTTATAGCGTATGTTATTTTTGAGATATTTTGCTCAAATTTGGCGCGTATAGTTTTCTATAGGCACTATACTATTAGACATGTCAAATAACAGTAAAAATCTATGGGGTGATTCTTTTTCAGTTGTTTTGTCGGATTTTCCCCGGATCTGTTTTTGTGGTAAGGTTGACTATAAAATAACAAGTAAAATCCTTGTTTTATTTGCAAACTTTTTTGTCTCTTGCGATTTTCTCGTATCTCTAACCGTTATAGAGAAAATCGCCGTTCCACCAAAAGCGACTATCACCAAAATTAAAAATGCTACAGTATGGTATATGGCAAAGTATATCAAAATAAACAAAAAAAACATTATTTCGAAAACTAAGCGTTTGCGGACCTATGTTTATATGAACTTTTTGTCGTGAAATCACTCAGGGAATTTAACATTAAAATTATGTTATTAAATTTTGAAACACCCTGTATTAGTTAATATGCACACGGGCATCATACCTATATTACCACTGGGCATACTGTAAATACAGTAAAAAACAAAAATATTAAATATCACTATTTTACTATTTAAATTATAATTTTAGAAGCATGTAAGATAATACACTCTCTAGTCTTAATTTTCTACTAAAGTGTATGATGTTTGATGTTGAAGAAAAGATGTTTGCATCTATTTTTCTATTGATGACTTAGGGGCCAACAAGTAATGCAGACTTGCTTGTTTTTAATATGTTCCACTCTTACATACGTAATAACACCAGACTATATCGTGACTTAATTTAGGGACAATTTAAGAGCTGATTAAATCTAATCGTCTTAAGCAAAATTTGAAGGGTTCAATACAAAACTGAAAAATATTAATATTTTTTCAGTTTAGTTTTATGGTTAAGTTACAACCTTCATAAGTATGATTTTTGTTCTAATTATGTCAGCTATCTGTCTAGTTCCTGGTGGCGCTAACGCTAAGTTAAGTAAATTTTTTAAGCCTGTTCGTCGGTTTCCCATTCCTGCAAATGCAGACGTTGGAGATTCCTTAATTATAACGCCATATCTAAAAGAAAATAAGGTCGAAGAAGCAAGAAACCTATCTGAAGTACACTTCGAAGAATTTCAACAAATCGTAAGTTATTCTGGATACTTTACTGTTAACGAATCATTTAACTCAAACTTATTTTTCTGGTTCTTCCCATCTGCCAACAACTACAAGGAAGATCCGGTGTTGCTATGGCTACAAGGTGGCCCAGGTGCGTCAAGTTTATATGGATTATTTAGCGAAAACGGACCATTTGCTTACGATGATCTTTAAGAGAATGTTCCTGGCACAAAAACCATTCAGTTTTGTATACAGACAATCCTGTGGGAACAGGATTTAGTTTTACCAAAGACAGATATTGTACAGATGAAACCGAAGTAGGAAATGATTTATACAACGCTTTGTTGCAGTTTTTTAATCTTTTTCCCGAACTACAAACAAACAATTTTTTTATAACTGGGGAATCTTATGCTGGAAATTATATCCCAGCAATTGGACACACAATACAACAACGCAACCCTACCGCTAATTTAAAAATTAATTTAAAAGATTTGCTCATTGGGAATGGATATACTGATCCAATAAATCAACAAGATTATGGAGAGTACGCATATCAACTAGGTTTTGTTGACGAAAATCAAAGAGACACTTTAAATAAAATGCGAGATGAAGCAATAGATATTATTCTTAAAGGTAATTATAACAAAGGAGAAGAATTATCAGACTCCTGTACGATTATCTCTATTAAGCCTTTTATATTATTGTAGTTTTAAGTAACATTAATTTAATAAAAACTCAAGAGCGTTTTAAACTAAATGTGTATTTTAGAAGACCCAAAGAACAATGTCTTTCCCTCAACAGAACAGCTGATCATTTGACAACAATCTTGGAATCATAAATAAAAGTGGTTTATGAAACACCTACTGTACATCTCCTTTTCTTTTTTAATTTTTCTGTTTAGGAAAATCTAAATTAAAGAAAACAAATTCCTAAACTAAGAAAACACTTAATTTGAGATTAATATAAAGAAAAGACAAATCACTTATATGAAATAAACAAATCATTATTACATCACATAATCATTGAACTTCTTTGGTTTTCTTCTTTCTCTCTTTTCTCTCCCTTCTGTATTTTCTTCTTTTTGTGTTTCATCTTTGGTTTTTTTATTTTCATTAGTCTTATTTTGTGTCTTTTTCTCCTTTTTAGTCAAGTCTTCAGTTTTACTTGGAAGTTGAATCAAAAATTTGCGATTTCTTCTGAAAATATCACCATCTTTTGTTTCTACCATAAATGAATTTGGTTCTTTGCAATTTCGGATAATGCTTCCACCAAGTTTTATATCTTTAATAAAAACTTGATCATTTTCTTCCAATAAAGGTAAAATTTTCGACTTATGTCTTTTGTCATAATTCTTTTTAGCTTTTACTTGATGTTGTATCATTTTTATTTTATTATGATCAATTAACTTTGGTTTTAAGTTTTCTTGAGTAGTAGGTAACACTTCTCTTAATTTACGTCCAAATATTATTTTAGCAGGAGAATTTCCGCAGGAAAGTGGAGTATTACGGTAAGCTAGGATTCTCAAGTAAGGATCTTCGCACTTTTTTAACAACTTTTTAACCAGTTGCACGGCTCTTTCTGCTGATCCATTGCTTTGTGCAAATTTAGGGCTACTCATAATGTGATTGAAATTGTAATTCTTTGGAAACTTTCTAAAGGCAAAACTATCAAATTGTGGGCCACCTGTTAGCTCCCGCTAAATTTCGCGGTTGTTTATATATATTTTTAAAAACACACAACTGTATGAAGGACAAAGCGCATTCCGCGTATTTGGACATGCGCACCAACAACCAGTGAGATCATTGTCAATCGCCTAGAGAAAAAGGCGTGTTAATTTCGTTCTCCAACTATTTTCAAATATCTACACCTGAAAGTGCTCGATTTTTGTGTACTGAAGCATAGAACTAGAAACTTCAACCCTTCAGCTACGTGGTGACATCATTAGATCCATTCGGGGGCCCCTGGGAACGAGGAGAACTTGACTGCAAAGGAGGTGAGTGCTTGTCTTTGATTACCGTTGTGTGGTTTCAACCATTTTACCTATGGACATTTTGATTATTTCGTAAAATCATATCAATATATTTATGTTTGCTCGCGATATCATTAATTAATAATATTTACAGTCCATTCATTGCCTTTAACGTTTTTCTATCCGTGGGCTAACATAAAAGTGTTCCTTTCGAGCCGAATTATTTTTAAATAATAAATCCATACGAAGGTATTAATAATTATTTGCAATAAGACGGCGGCCTTGAATTTTTTCGCAGCATCGTCGTTGAAACGTCGAGAGAGAAAGTCGGCCGGCGCAGTACGTGTTTTTGGTCCGCTGGAACGGGTCTACTCCGCGTGGTGTAAACAAATCGAGTAGGAATCAAAACAAAACAAAACAAGAGTTCAGTGGTGTATCATATCATTTCGATATTTAAAACAATTTTTATCAATTGGCGATAAATTAGTGCATATTTTCGACAATTCGTCATTTTTCTATTTCAGAAGCATTAATTTAGCGTTAATTGTATATTTACCGACAATTTCGTCATTTCAAAGGTAAAATCATGTCTGTCAAAAAAGCCGTACAAAAACGCAAGGGTTTTTTATCTGCGATCACCGAGTGTTATGTGTTGTCGCAGACTGCGGAAAAAGATGAAAGAGCGAGAAACGAGTTTCAAGTGAGGTATGCCGATTTGGATGAAACCTTCGATAAATGCATGCTGGCACATAATGCCGTCATTATGTTGCTAGACGACTCGGACGATGAGGAATTTAAAACGCAGGATGCGATCCTTTCAGAAGCTCGTAAATATTTTTATGCGTGTAAGGGGGTTTACTCTAAAATACTTCCGGTTGAGGCCCCATCTTTTTCGGGATCATATGTTCGACAAAACGAATACGAAACTCCAAAACTCAAAGAGTTAGGTATTCCCATATTTCGAGGTGATAAAAAATTATGGCCAAGCTTTTTCGATCTTTTTAATAACATTATAGATCAAAATCAAAGTCTAAGTAACGTTCGAAAACTTCAATATTTATTTTCATATCTCGAGGATGAGCCTTTAAAATTGATATCAGGGATTAGCTTATCTGATCAAAATTATAAAATTGCTTACGACAAATTAGTCAATAGATATCAAAACAAGCGAGACCTCGCAAATGATGCTTTGAGCTCAATTATGAACTCCACCTTAAAAAACGAGTCAGCTAAAGAATTGCGTAATTTAATTGACACCTTTTCTGAATCCCTAGAAATTTTAAAATCACTTAGCTTTGACGTTGACAGTTGGGACTTTATTATTTTTTTCATTTTATTAGAAAAATTGGATATTCCAACGCGTTCAAATTTCGAAATGAGTCACGCCAATACTAATACCGAAATTCCCACTTTTCAGTCACTTTTTCAATTTCTAGAAAAAAGATGTAAAGTTTTGGAATCACTTCCTCAATCAACAGCACCCAAAAAGGTGCCCATCTATCAAAAATCAAATTCTATGCAAAATCAGTCTGGGCAAAAGCCTACCTATCAAAATTCAAATTCTATGCGAAATCAGTTTGGGCAAAAGCCTACCTATAAATCATCCAACTCGCCTTTTATAGGACTGGCTGGCACCTCAACTAATTCGAGTACGGGAATAAAATGTTTCCGATGTAATCAAGGTCACGTGCTTTCGAAATGTCAAACATTTCTTGATCTCTCACCTATCGATCGCCTATCTTTCGTCAAACAGAAAAAATTATGTTTAGCGTGTTTTCATCCCTTGCATGATGTAGATACGTGCAAATCAAAATATTCATGCAGGACTTGCAATAGTAAAAGGCACCACACTTTAACTCATATCTTAGAAACTAATCAAGCGTTTGGAAGCCAAGATACTAGTCCTGTCATTCACACACCACCTGTCAATAATCTTCATGTGTCATTAAATGCCTCAGGACCTTCGGGTACCTTTCTTTTATGCACCGCCATAATAGATGTTATGGACGGTTGCGGAAATTTTCAACCTGTAAGGGCATTGCTTGATTCTGGATCACAGACTGGATTCATCAGTGAAAAGTGTATTCAGCGTCTTAATCTTCCTAGGCGAAGTTACACCACTGAAATATTCGGATTAAATCAGATGTCTTCTTTTACTTCCAAAGGGCTCGTTCAATGTCACATTAAGCCACAAGGACAAGTCACTCCTTTACTTAATTTCGAAGCAATTGTTGTTCCACAACTATGTTCCAATATGCCTACATTCTCCTTGAACGATAATCAGTGGAAACACTTGGGAAACCTTAAACTTGCCGACCCATCTTATTTCAAATCTAGACCTGTGGACCTGGTTATTGGTTGCGAGCTATTCGCACAGATTTTCAAGGAGGGCAGGGTTCTTGGACAGGTAGGGCAGCCTTCAGCCCTTGAAACTATCTTTGGCTGGGTCGTCATGGGAAAGGTTGACGAAGTAGGTAGTCTTACGGAACGAACCAGTTGTTTTTTAACGAGTCATTCACCTCCTTTAGAGGTCATTCTCCCTAGGTTTTGGGAAATCGAACATTTGCCTAAAAAACAAATCTTATCAAAGGAAGAAAAACAGGCAGAATCAATTTTTACTGCTAGTGTAGTACGGCAACCGAGCGGTAGATTCATGGTAGATCTTCCGTTTAAAGACAAAATAAACCCTGACCTAGGAAATACTTATCCGCAAGCTTATCGTAGATTTTTACTTCTAGAAAATAGATTAATCAAAAATCCTGATCTGTACACTGCCTATTCAAATTTCATGCAAGACTATATCGATTCTAATCATATGAGTTTGGTTTTATCTAGTCAACCAAAGGTCGACGTATCGTGTTTTTTAGCACATCATTGCGTTTTAAAGCCGGAAAGCTTGAGTACAAAATTAAGGGTGGTCTGGGATTGTTCAGCAGTCACCCCAAAAAATATTAGTCTCAATGACACATTGTTATCTGGACCGAAACTTCAAAAAGATATTGCTTCTTTACTCCTTACATTTCGTCTTAATCCTATTGCCTACATTGCTGATATCAAACAGATGTTCCGTCAAGTCCTTATCAATCCTTATCACCGTCCTTATCAAAGGATATTGTGGAGGTTTTCTCCACAGGACCCACTTTCAGTGTGGGAACTTTCTACTGTCACTTTTGGCATGACATGCTCGCCTTTTCTAGCCATGCGTACCTTAAATGAGCTGGCAGAGAGAGAAAAGGAACGTTTTCCTATGGCTAGTACTGTTCTAAAAACGTCAATCTATATCGACGATATCTTGGGAACTAGCCCTTCGCTTTCTGAAGCTCTCTCCCTTCAAACAGAACTCAATGATTTGTTGAAGTCGGGAGGATTTGAACTTAAAAAATGGGCAAGCAATTGTCCTGAGTTATTGGCAACATTGCCAGAGTCCGATCGTCAAATGCCTCTCTCTTTCGACAAGGAGGAACCCCACTTTATCAAAGTTTTAGGACTTCAATGGCATCCAAAAAACGACATTTTTTCTTATCAATGCCGAATGAAGGACAAACCCCCAACCAAACGTTCTATTTTATCTATCATAGGAACAATCTTCGACCCCTTAGGTTTTCTTTGTCCCTTGTTGCTACAAGCAAAATTTATTTTGCAACAGTTGTGGATATCGAAAGTAGGCTGGGACGAAGAACCAGATTCTTCTATCATCGACTCTTGGAACAAACTTCGTTCTGAATTCCCGCTTCTTTCCAATTTTCAATTACCCCGACAAATCAAACTGTCAAAAACCAATACCTGTCAAATCATCGGCTTCTCTGACGCTTCAATTCGAGGCTACGCAGGCGTCGTATATTTTCGTGTAGAAGAGGAAAACAATATATCTGTTTCTCTCATATCTGCAAAAGCTAGGGTCGCGCCTATAAAGTCACAAACTTTGGCTAGGCTAGAACTCCTAGGCGCATTTCTTTTAAGCGAATTAATTGACTTCGTTTTATCTAGCTATGAAGGAAAAATAACTTTTACAAATATCGTTACTTTCTGCGATTCGCAAGTCGTATTGCACTGGCTTTCATCCCCTCCTAATCGCTGGCAAACCTTTGTTGGAAATCGCGTCAGTAGAATCCAAGAAATCATCCCCTCAAACTCGTGGCGCTACATTCCTTCTGCTTTGAATGCAGCCGATATTGCGTCACGAGGGGCCACCCCTTCACAGCTCATGTCCCATGACATGTGGTGGAACGCACCGTCGTTTTTGTGGTCTCCCGAAAACGAATGGCCCGATTTTCATAAACCAAAAATGCCGATTGATTTCGGAGATATTAATCTGGAGGAAAAGCCAAAAGTCTGTTGCAATGCGATAATTGATGTCAACTTTTTAGATCAGCTTCTTATCAAATATTCATCTATATCCAAAATTCAACGTATCATTTGTTATGTCCTTCGAATAGTTAACCTTTTTCAAAACCATTCCTATCAAAAACCCACTAAGCCGCCGGACCAAAAAGTTATTTTTGAGAATATTGTTTTTCCTACCACCGGTGAGATGCAAAGTGCGTTACACCTTCTTATCAAACGCGTTCAAGGTTCTTGTTTTTCTGAGCTTTTTTCTGCGTTATCTAAGGATAAACCAATACCGAAACCTTTGCGAAAACTTTCACCTTTTCTTGATGAGAATAATATCATTAGAGTCGGTGGCAGATTACAAAAATCTGACCTTTTGTCTTATTCTGCAAAACACCCCGTCTTACTTTCGAGTGACCATCGTTTAACTACACTTCTTATCGAGTCCGCTCATCGACAATATCTTCATCCTGGGTTTAAAACATTACATAATCTGCTTTTACAGCAATTTTGGATATTATCTGCCAGACGGGCAATTCAAAGAACCATATCCAAGTGCTTGCAATGTTTTAGAATCAACCCTAAACCCTATAGACCGCCCATAATGAGTTCACTTCCCGCTCATCGAATCAATCAGCTTAAACCTTTTTCGAGTGTAGCTATCGACTTTTGTAGACCTTTCTTTGTGATTCCTCATCGTTACCGTGGTTGTAGAGCTTTCAAATCGTATGTCTGTGTGTTTGTCTGTACGGCCACACATTGCGTGCATTTGGAATTAACCATGGAACTGTCCACCGAAGGGTTCGTAGGTGCATTCCATCGATTCATTTCTAGACGCGGAAGCGTGACGCAATGCTGGTCAGATCAAGGCAGTAATTTTATAGGGTTTCGTAACCAATTACTGGATTACGCAAGAAGTGCTGCCACCAGACTTTCTATTCGTTGGCATCTGGGACCTCCTCTCAGTCCACATTTCAATGGCCTGGCAGAAGCTGGCGTCAAAAGTTTTAAAACTCACTTTGTTCGAGTTGTCGGCGACCAGAAGTTGTCTATCATGGAGATGTCCACCCTTACCTGTCGCATAGAAGCCGTACTTAATAGTCGCCCTTTATCTCCTGCCTCTTCAGACCCACACGATCTTCAACCTCTTACCCCTGGGCATTTTTTGACACTTGAACCCCTTAATTCGGAAATTCCGGAGTCAGATTTGTCCGAGGTTCCCCTAAATCGGCTCTCGAGATGGCAACTAATCCAAAAACTACATAATGATTTTTGGAAACGGTATTCTATAGAGTATTTGCATACGCTACAACAGCGACACAAGTGGGCTGATTTGTCCCCAAATATCAAATTAAATGATTTGGTTATCATAACAATCGGTCGGGTCATCGAACTGCATCCCGGCGGGGACGGTCAGGTGCGTGTTGCGACGGTAAAAACGGTTACCGGTGTTTATAAGCGGCCAGTTGTAAAACTGTGCCTCTTGCCAAATTAAAAGTAATTTTAATTTTCTACCTTTTACCGGGTATTACAATAGGTTTTTTATTTTTAATTTTTTTTTTTTGAATTTTTTGTTTGTTTGTTTTGCCTTTTTTCGGGATTTCGTTATCTCTAAATAAACTTACGATACTTATCTATTTTCATTCATTTATATTTATCGGTCGATTCTTTTTCTTATATCTATATCTGTCCGGTTGAGATTCTAAATTTGTGTGTTTTGGAGGGCAGTTATGTTAGCTCCCGCTAAATTTCGCGGTTGTTTATATATATTTTTAAAAACACACAACTGTATGAAGGACAAAGCGCATTCCGCGTATTTGGACATGCGCACCAACAACCAGTGAGATCATTGTCAATCGCCTAGAGAAAAAGGCGTGTTAATTTCGTTCTCCAACTATTTTCAAATATCTACACCTGAAAGTGCTCGATTTTTGTGTACTGAAGCATAGAACTAGAAACTTCAACCCTTCAGCTACGTGGTGACATCATTAGATCCATTCGGGGGCCCCTGGGAACGAGGAGAACTTGACTGCAAAGGAGGTGAGTGCTTGTCTTTGATTACCGTTGTGTGGTTTCAACCATTTTACCTATGGACATTTTGATTATTTCGTAAAATCATATCAATATATTTATGTTTGCTCGCGATATCATTAATTAATAATATTTACAGTCCATTCATTGCCTTTAACGTTTTTCTATCCGTGGGCTAACACCACCGTCAGAGTAAAATAATTCTGGTATTCCAAACCTACCAAAAACTTCTTTTATTACTTCTGGATATTTTGAGTAAATATCTTGAATGACAAGATATACTTGACTTCTGTATTGAAAAAGGTCTGCTGATACATGTTGGAAAGGTAACTCCGGCAATTTTCTCAGTCATAGGATATGTTTCTTGATTTTGATTTTTTAAGCATTCATGACAATTTTGTACAGTTTCAGTGATGTAATTATTAATATTCGGCCACCAAACTGTATGTTTACAACTATTTATAAACATAGATGTAGGAATAATTAATCTGTCTTTATAGTACAACAAATTGCTACAAAATGTTATATCATTTCGGTATTTGTAAAATTTTTTACATTCTTCAACTATTTTTAATGAATTTTCTGGCCATCCATGTATTACATATTCACATAGTTTCTTAAACTCTTTTTTCTGTAATTTTTCTACTTGTTCATGAGTTATCTTTAAATTATCTTCAGTTTCTTGTCTAATCACATTTACATAACATTCTACCTCTTCTTCCAAGATATCTTTAGAATTTTCTGTGTTCCTTAAAGGCTGTCTTGACAAAGTATCTGGTACGTAGAATTTCTTCCCCGCGACATGCTCAATATTAGACATAAATCTAGTTAATTTTAAACGAAATCTTTGAAGCCTGACTGTTAAATCATTTATTAGTTTTTTCTTCAAAATTGTTAAAAGAGGCAAATGATCGGTCTGAATGATGAATTCTTTACCCAATAAGTATTCTTCTAGTCTTTCACATACCCAAACAATGGCGTAGGCTTCCTTTTCACTCTGTGCATATCGTTGTTGTGTTTCACTCAAACTTTTTGAGCAGTATAGTACAGGAGCCCATCTTCCATCTGGCTGTAATTGTTCCAAGGTACCCCCTATTCCAAAAGAACTGGAGTCTGCAAGAATTCTTGTTTCTCTGTTGACATCATAGACTTTCAAAACTGGATCACTCGTCACAAGTTTTTTTAATTTATTGAAGCATTCTCTATGAATTTCATTAAAATGAAATTTTATATTATGTTTTAACAGCTCACATAAGGGTTTTGTTTCATCAGTGACATTTTTTAAAAATGTCGTTAAATGATTTATCATTCCGAGGAATTGTCTCACATGTGTTACTGTTCTTGGTCCTTCAAATTTCACTATTGCTTTTATATTGTCACTATCGATTTTAATACCAGATTGTCCAATAATATGACTTAGTAGTTTGATTTCTGTGATAGCAATCTGACATTTGGATTGATTTAAAGTTAGTCCATTTTCTTTTAAAATCTTTAAGACACTGTTAAGTCTTATGTTATGTTGCTCTACTGTGTCAGCAAATACTGTTACATCATCAATGTGAACCAGAACTCCTTCTTGGTCTTTAAACAATTTGTTCATGGCACACTTTGTAAAAATATCTACCGAAGGGTGTAAGAAATGCTGTATATTGTTTTGAATCATTTGAAAGAGGCAGTTGCCAAAAACTTGATACACATACAAAATTATTTTCTCTCTGAGTACGTACTTATTCAATTCAGTAAAATCTGCACATATACTTACTTGATTTTTGTTTTTAGGTACACAAACCATTGGTGCACACCATGGTGTTGGATTGTTGCACTCAACAGGCTCAATGATATCTTCTTCTACCATTTTCTTTAGTTCTTTTTCCACTCTGTCCATTAATGGAAGTGCTATACGTCTAGGTGTAGAAATTGAGAAAGGTTGTTTTTTACCATCTTAATTTCATATTCATAGTTTTTAAGCTTTCCAATTTTATTGAACAGTTCAGGTTGTGTTTTGATCACTTTTTGTAGAGTAAGTTGCTCATTTGAATTTTTTCTGTCTTTTCAAGACTATTTAGCCATTTTATAAGGTTAAGGTCTTTAATGGCAGGTCTAACAAGTAGATTTTCATGGTTTTCCTTGACATATGTCTTTAGTGTCCTGTCTTCACCCTTGTGCTTGACTTTAAGTTTACATTTGCCTAGTATGTTCAATCTGTATCCTCCTGAACCCTTTAATTTAGTTTTAGTGCATTTTAGTTTTGGTTTCTGTACCAACTTGTCATATGATGCTTTGCTTAGTATTGTAACATCTGCTCCTGAGTCTATTTTAAAGTTAGCTTCTCCTTGAGGTAATTTTAAGGCAATTTTCCAAGCTGTTTCTTTGTCTCCTTGTATTTCTCGTACAATTTGGTTCACATCAGAGTCTGATGAAGACTCGTCTGAACTGTCCTCTACCTCATTGACTTTTTTATGTTTACCAGGAGTTGCTACAGACCTGGTTTTGCACATTTGAACATTTTTCACAACGCACTTTTAATGCAGGGCAGTCTTGTAACCGATGACTTGGTTTTTTTCCACATCTACCACATTATGGATAGGTTTTCGTAGAGTGTGATTCCTCATTTTTTTGATGTTTTGGTCTCTTATTTGTGAAAACTCTGTTTACACCTGATGTGTCATCGATAAGTTGTTTATTGTCCAGCTTAACTCGTTCACTTTGCAAGATTTTAGCTTTGGCTGTTTCTAGCGTCAAATTACTATCAAGCTGCAACGTCAATGACAACTTTTTATCTAAAATACCCATAACTAGTCTGTCTCGAACTAATTCATCTGTCATTGTATCATAATTGCAGGTTTTTGACAAGGCAATGACTGTTGAAATGTATTCTTGAGATGTCTCACCTTCTTGTTGACTTCTTGTGTTGAACTTGGCTCGTTCCATGCAAACATTGACTTTTTTAATAAAGTAGTCATGGAAAAAATCTGTCATGTTCTTGTAAGAACTCATGTGAAGGTCTGTTGGGCTACAACAATCTAATAACTGATTGACTTCAGGTCCTATATGGAGTAATAAACTGTCCACTTGTGCTTTTTCTGGCATTGCACTTGCATTTGTCACGTTTCTGTAACGCTCGTAATTTACCAACCACCTGTTCCACTCGACAGGAACAAATGAAAATTTTTCTGGGGTGGTACATTTGTCACTGTTGTTGTGTTTGCTGTGTCACCCAGAACTTGTATCTGTGCCAAGGCCCGCTCCATACGGCCTACTTAAGCTTGTAAATCTTCATTTTTCCTTTATATATCGCCCATTCTCTTATAAAGTGCTAAAGTCAGTTGCACCGTGGGTTGCAGCGGCGTAGCCTGCCCGAAAGGGCGGGGGGGGCGACCGCTAAAAGGGCGCCTCTGAAAACTGAAAAAAAATCTTGCGACCAAAAAAAAAAACAAAAAAAGGTCATCATGTGTGAGGGGGCGGCCGACAGGTCACAACATCATGTGTGAGGGGGCGGCCGACAGGTCACAACATCATGTGTGAGGGGGCGGCCGACAGGTCACAAGGGCGCCTCTCACAAATCTTGCAACCAAAAAAAAAAAAAAAGGTCTTCATGTCGTTCGTTTCCTTTGGCGCCCACTCAACTGGCCGTTACCGGCCCGACTTAATAAAGCTGGGGGCGCTTCGACCACCAATGGGGCGCCACTACCCACAGGGCGGGGGGGGGGGGGGGGGCGACGAACCCCCCGCGCCCCCCCTACGCTACGCCGCTGTTGGGTTGTCTGTTTGCACGGCAGCGCCCCGCCAAATTTGAGCATATTGCTGTACCACCTTTTCTTGAAATATTTTAGCACATTTGACCTATCTATAACTCTACTTCGGAATCCGCTATGAACCTCAAACTATGCACAGTCGTAGATCTCGATAGAGCTAATAATTCCCTCAAAGTTTTACCCACTTCCATAATGTAGTAAAGTATTTATCGAATTTTAAAAAATATCGAATTTGCCATACACTTACTTACTTATGTAGAGATCATCAAACCTAACTTCCAGAAACGCTGGAAGGCTGAAATTTGGCAGACTGATAGGAATTATGACAAGACCCTTATTGGAACAAATAAAAAACCCCAAGCCCATGAGGCCGTATTTTATGCTCTTTTATGCTAAGAATTTTAAAAAATACCAAGGCACGTCGATTTTGTTGCGAGGGGGGCACTTTTCGCGATTTTGCGACATCTCTATCTATCAACCCTAGCGCGGGCGCGTCTTACCCCTTAATTTTGAATGAGGAAAGTGGGTCGAGTGATACCTTGTTGGAAAGGTCTTTCAATTCTTTATCCAGAACTGATGATTATTTTTCATATCGAACGATTAGTTTTCGAGTTATTTGTTTTAGAATTTATGAAATGAGCAATCTGAACTAACCGCATAATTTCACTTAGACCCGCACAACTGCATTATTATCATTATAAGGACTACGTAATGTATAAAATCATCCTCACTCCCCCTTCCTTCCTTCAAATTTACCAATAACCTTGGTGAAAATCCCAATTTGTTCTTGAAGAGAATAGACCATCTTCGCACAATTAAAATAACCTTGGAATAGTTCCAGTAAAACAGAAGAAAGGTAAAGGATTAATTTAATTTAAAAAAATTGGTAGTACAGTGAATATCGGTAATAACAACGGTTAATTTCGGTCGTGATAACAGAGCGTCGTATAAAGAAAAAAGGTGACAAAATGGTTTATATATTGAACTCGGTCGGGACCTTAAAATGCCATCGCTATAACCGATATGTCGTAATATCCGATATTGTTATAAGCGATATTCACTGTAAGTGCCCCTTTCCTTCTATCCTAAAAGCAAAATAATAAAAAATTAACCGTCTTTCTTCCACTTTTTATTATAAGATTTAATTTCTACAAAATGGATATTAGCAGAAAACTAATTAGATACGCAAAATTTCATCCAATTCGTTAATAATGGATGTAACAAATTAAAAATTAAAAAAATTTGCAAACCCGCCAGGCAGTGGGGGCCGAACAGTTCCGGGGGGGGGGGGCGAGACCCCATGAGGCCGTATTTTATGTTTTTATTTATGAAATATGTGGAAACTAAAAAAATTCAATGCCGGTAGGGGTATTTTCCCTCGGAGTAGTTGTTTCTGGTGGTTTCACACAACTTATGCTCTACACGGAGCTATCGCCTACATTCACCTGAAGATGGCCCAAAAGATCACAACTGGTCCGGTCGTGGATTGGCATGGAACACTTGTTCCTGACTATCAGGACGTGTTCCAGACGGGGATCATTCGTATTCTCGTGATCGACGTTGGAGAAAGTGAAAACCAAGCAGTTTTAACAAGTTCCCAACGAAAGCCTCAAACCATCAGTATAATTCAATGCCGGTAGGGGTATTTTCCCTCGGAGTAGTTGTTTCTGGTGGTTGCACCCAATATGTGGAAACTATTTATAAAAACTTTAGCTTCGGGGGCGCCCGCGCCCCCCAGGCCCCCCTTATATACGCCACGGCCACCAGGGATCGAATTGCAATGGCACACAAAATTACCAATATCTATATTACGAATTCTCAGACTAATAAAAATAATAATGTATTCATTTCGATAGGAAAATTAAGAAAGGAAAAGGCTTGAAAGCATTCGGGCATAGGCATGGTGAAAGTCAGTTTTAAACATTATTCCACAGATTTTACTACTTTAAAACCGCAGCCCACGAGAAAGACCGGCTCGGGCGCGGAAATATCACGTGACCTCACGGCCCGCTGTCATTATAAAACATGTGTGTGTTCAGTTTTGGTATGTTTGTTTACGTCGATTTTTTTTTAATTCGGGCATGAATTTTATGTGAATTTTATCAAAGTTATTAAAATAACGCAGCCCACGAAAAAGACTGTAGTGGGCTGCGTTAAAATAATTAATGGCTAATGAGTAAATTATAAAGAAAATACCTATAAGATAAACAATGCCGCGAACGTGTAACTAGTGTTGTTCCTTGTCGGTCCAACTATAAAACTGAAACCTAATATGTTGCAAACAGGAAAGAAGTGGTAAAAGATAAGATCTTGGATAAGATTGATCAAATAATAGACATCCTTAGTGACATTTTCGATAGTGAGAGTGAAAAATGTGTTCAGTTGTCATTTCTTATTGAACAATTAGGTCTTTTGAAAAGGTAACCTGAGAATCGAAGATATGGTGGATACACTTTAATGTTGGCTTCATCTTTGTTTATCCAGTTATCCAGTGCACAAGGACTGTACACAGAGAACAGGACGGTCCACTTCCATAAGCCCCATATATTCCAAATTTCGCTACGTCACAAAATCCTCAAGGTGTCGAGCCATCCTTCTATGAACCTACTCATCCTTCTCAAAAGACCCTTGATCTGTTTGATAGGGTGGTCTTTCCTTTTCTATTCACATTAAATGAAAAAGGACAACCGAACTTATTGATTTTTTTCGCGAATCCAAAGTGAGGTTAATTTTTCCGTGCATTTCGCATTTTTATTTATTTTAAGGGAAAAAATTTGTGGAATCTTGGTTTTGTATTGTTATTTTCGATATTTTAAACAATTTTCGGAATCGCAAAATCCCAGAAGCATCCTGTGCGGTTTCTGGATGTAAATCCAACTATTCGAACTTAGAAGTTCTACGTTTATGAGTTTTTTTAAATTTCCACCTTCCAATGACTGTTCCCAAGACTATTTTGCAAGAGTGGCTAAGGCGTTGTGGAAAAGACAATATGGATCCCACGAAAGCATTTCTACAGAACAGTTTTCGAAATTCCTTTTCAAGATAAATTGCTAGGTAAATATCATTTTTAACATTTTTTTAAATCTATTTAGGGCCACATTCTTTAATTATGTAAGGTTAAAATTCAGGATCTTTTGCCGCCCTTCTCCTGTCGTAACGCATTTTCAAGAAAAATATTAAAAAATCATTCAGTGTATAGTCCTTGCCATAGGCAGTTACACTTTTGTGACTTTGACATAAACATACCTATTTCCGAGCCTATTTCCAAGCAAATTTCCTAACCACAAATATATTAAAAATTAAATATGTTGTGTAGGTATACCTTATGTTGTGTTAAGCCTAAATCATTTAGTTGTAATCTGCAGAGTTTTTTAAGTGCTGGGTGGAAAAAAAATATGCCACTTTAGTCAAACTCAGTATGTAGGTATGTGGGCACAATAGATCCATATGTGGTCACAGTGCATGGAGGTCCAGAAGGGCCTGCCACCACTTTCGAATACATACATACCTTATGTTGACAAAAAAAATGTTCTCATAAAAACAACTCAACAACATACCATTTTTCAGATTTTTTGATAAAGAAATAGGTTAAAAATGTCACAAAAGTGTAACCACCTATGGCCAAGACTATGACACAAAGGTAACCCTCCCCCCCCCCAGAGATTACTTAATGTAACACTAAGCCGCATGTGAATTTATTTAGGCCTGTGTGAACCAAATTTGTTCACCATCCTACAGGACTTTAATTAATTCTTGATCCTGTAGTGTATTGTAGTGTCCTATGGAGTCCTGTAGACCTACTGTGGGCAGCTGATCACCCCTTGTCTATGAAGAAACCTCTACAACCACAAAAATCAGACATTAAACATACTTTTTAATTTTTTTTTCTGTAAATGTGCAATTTAATTGTTTTTCTGTTTTGAACTAATTTGACTCCAATAATAGTGAAGTTATCAATAGTGCCAACTTAATTTGGGACACCTACTGTAATTTTGACAAAAATGTCAACAAAATAATACTTGGACAATTTCTAAAACCTCATGTTTTTTTGTGAATTCCATATGTACTAGAGTACAAAATTTACACTGTAGAAACTACCTATTTTTAAAAAAGTTCCTTATATATGTTTTTTTATTACAGGCTTATGTACTTCCAAAACAATACTAAGGAATACATCTGTGCCAAGTCAAAACCTATCAGTGAAACCAATAGAAGTTGATCCTGAAGAGCCAACTGCAGGTACAAGCATCGAAATCAAGGAACATTTGCTGGTTGATGTTGGTACAAAAGAAAACTACTTAGTTAGTCTGATTTTTTTTTGTTTTGTGCAAATTGATAGAGTTATTGTTGAATTTTTTGTATCGGAGTCTGCTATTGTACGAAAATGAGTATTCAGTTGGTTTGCAACTGTTAGTGTGTGTCTTTAATAGTTTCAGAATCTCTTCTAAGTTTAATTTAGTTGTTTTCTTTGCCTCCCCAATAATTTATTTATAATGTTCCAAGTTTTTGTTTTGTCAATTTTATCAATTTTAGTTTTTACACAATGGAGATTTTGCTTTAGCACAGTTTTTTTAAAGATATATTTATATTTTTTATATATATTATTAAAATGTAATATATTATTATATTTTTTTCAATTCTTTAGAAGCTAATGTCACTTAATAAAAACAAAATGATGCTGAGAAGTAAAAAGGTCTTGCAGTTGGGTAAAAAAATACTAGGACATTTCTTAGAAAGGTAAAATACCTACATGTCCTAGATTTTTTGCCCCCATGGTTCATTCTTCTTACATTTCATTTATCAAATTCAGGATTTGTTATCCTGATGTTTATGGTAACAAATTCCTTATTGCTTCTAATCAATAACCCCACTTAATATTGTATACAGGTTTGTTATTTTTTTGCTATTATGAGTGATATAACAAAAAAATTCTAAAAATGTATACAGATGCCTAAAGACTTTATCTACTTAGATAATTTCTAGTATTATAAATCAATAAATATAATAAATTTGGTCGAAATTAAAATAGGAAAATAACTTTTATTTAATCATTTTATTTTTTATCTTTAAATATGTAAACATGTATCCTGAGATGATATCTTTGGGGGCACTAACATATACCTTATAAAATCAAGCCTATATGTAACATTTAAATGAAGCAATAGGTTAAAATACTGATAACTACAAATTGCTTCAACAGGACAAAAAGTGAGATTTTAATTACTAAAATAATAAGGGACAAAAAGCTAGTACTGCTGCTAGTTAGGTGAAGTTGAGCAATATACACACCTCAGTAGGTACACATGTTATTACCTTTTAAACATAGCAATGTTGTAGAACACTCTACATCAGTTGAAAGAAAAAACTGTATAATGTATTGACAAAACATTTAATTTATCATGTCATGTGGAATGAGGTTTCATACTGTACAAATGACATGATAACTGAACATTTTTGCCAACAATATCTCGTTTTTACCAAAGACGGTCAGTTTATGGTCCTTGGTTTTTTCTATTCAACTGATGTGCCATGTTCTACCACAAGCCGTTACTGACAGAAAGTGAATATTTCTTAAGTGCAAAAAATACCTCTGGGCCTGTGGCTGATCAATAGCAAAAACTTTGTACAGGGACTTAATAAACCATATTTTTGTTGACCCTGTTAGTCCTTAAAGGTTGTGCCAGGTCCTGATTCTTATCAGTCCTGAGTGGTCATTAAAAGTGTCGAGATATTGTATAGGTCCTTACATATTGATGAGCCCCTCACTTTAGGTGGTACTACTAGGTGATAAGTGGAATGAAATGTATGCATTGTTCTACAGGAATTAGCAATAAATTTTTGGTCCTGTAGTGGATTGCAGGGTGCATGTATACTGCTTAAGCTAGAATGCCGCTATCTACCTATAAAATTTTCCTAGTTTTGATTAAAAAAACCTGAAAAATAATATACAAATGCTACTTTCTGATAATGGTAAGTTATTTGCTTCTTAAAAACCATAAAAGCTTAAGAAGATTTGCTAATAGAAATTGATAAGTAGAATAATGTAGTGATTAAGACAGCAAAAAGCCAGGCAATATAGTGTCCTGCACAGTCCTGTAAATGAATTTTGTACACCTACTATGGGCAGCTGATCACCCCTCATTCTAGGCTTAGGTATTCTAATGGGGAGTAAAATACTATTCACAAAATATTCTAGATGATATTCCAAATATTAACATGTTTTTTTAAGCAAATGCTGATGAATGACAATGAAAAAATTTATTTGATTTTATTGATGATTGAGGGGTTCTGTAAACTATTTTCTGCAGAAGATACACCTAGGATATTTTTACATAAAATTGTATATTATTATTATCTTTCTACATTACAGCGAGACATGGTTTAAAAAAAAAAACGTTTTAAAATTAGTTTTTGTTTATATTTTACGAAAAAGTGAGGTTATGTCGTTGAGTATTTTGTGACGTATTAAAAACCGTCTGACAGATTTCGCGAAGTGGACCATCCTGTTCTCTGTGTACAGTCCTTGTCCAGTGCATACACGTCAATTTACAATTCTAGGGTAATATGTCTTCCGCATCCTCGCAATATTAAAAAACTGATTTGTAAAATATTGTTAACAGATAGTAATCTTTCTGATAGTGTGAAATATTTAAAAAGTAAGATACAGCTTTTACAAGAACATGAGTTGGTAGTTAACTTACACTTTATTGAAATAGGTATTAAACTTTGTGCTGGGTAATTTTTCAAAAAATTATTGACGACCACGACATTCAGTTCATTGAATGGGAAAACCACTTATTCACAAAATCACTTGTTTCTTTTTAATAAATTATTGTGAAATCTTTTATATTGAAAATTTTTCTTCAGATAACTCTAGCGAGTGTTTTTGTGGAGAAAAACTATTGTCAAAGCTTGAAAAAATTAGTTTAAGGGCTGTAAAGTTTTTTAAAATAATTTTATTAAAAAGCACAATGATTTAGTGTCTGCTAATAAATCTTTGAATAAGAACTCAAAGATGATGACAGTCAAAGAAAAATTAAAAAACTAAAAGCTTAGGTTTGATGTCCAATTTTGAAAGACTTGTATAGATTTGAAGTTACTAACGATATTATGTACCTAATATATGTACCTAAAGATATTAGAGTGCAAATTTTGTATAATTTTTTATTTTATAGATTCAGTTCTTTTATCCATAATAAACACATATATCAGCAAAATATTTTTTTCAATTTTTGCCTATAAAAGAACAAAAATTTTTTGTTAATTTATTTAAATTGTGTAAAAACATATAATATATTAAGCAATACAATAGAATCCTGGGACTCCTAAGATCACGTGTCCGCCAACTTGCTTATAACGCGCCATGGCCGGTCTTTCTCGTGGGCTGCGTTTAAAACCCAATATTAATAAAATCCTTTAAAAAATGTGTAAAATCGTAACAAACACATTTCATGTAAAAAAGACCAAATTTTTCAATACACATTAAAATTAAAGGTTATTACTCTTTTCAAAATATTTATTAAAACTTGGTAGCAAGAACATAAACAAGTTTGGCTCTAACAGTAAAGTTCCTGATACTGAATACCCCCGGAGGGGTAAACCGATTATAAAATTTTGTACCCCTACAGCCAAAAGGTTTCATATTCTAGGTCCTGCCAACTCCTTTTTGGGCCGACAAGTAAATAAGATCTGCCAAGTACACCTTCTGCCGGATTGGTTCACCTCTTGGAATACTCATCAGCTTATCAGGGATGGTGGAGCAGTTGGAATTTGTAATCAGTGGCATACCGCTGCAAAAATTTGTTCATTTTGATTACTTTAATTTGATAGTAATCATCACACATACACGAAACAATGTAAATAATATAAATTCTTCAGTGAAGCATTTTATAGGTTTTTCTATCAGGAAGAGCTAATGTGGTCTTAGCACCCCAAGCTCAAAATCAGCTTGCTCCTCCAGACGAAAGGAGCATAATTTGAGGGCGAACTAAGTAAATCTCTAAAAATTTCCGACTGCTGCGCTTTTCTGTACTTTTTAAACTAATCAAAACTTTTGCATTTTAAATAGTTACCATGTTTTCTTTCCTTCTTTCCAATTAATTTAATTTTCTAAAATTTTTGCTTATGACTTAATTTTTTTTTCCTTTTCACCAATAATTTTCTTCTTTAGTAGCATTTTTTATTTTTTATTTAGTATTTAATTTTTATAAAATCTTTGCTTGTGGCGCAATTTTTTTCAATTTTCCGTTAGGTTTTTTTAAATGCAAAAATTTCCTCCAAAATTAAGACGGAACCACTTTAATTTTTCAAAATTTTTTATCGTAGTGCTATTTTTTGTTTTTCTTTACATTTTTGCAGAGGCGCGATATTTTTCGAAAAGTTAAAACAGAATAAAAAAATTATAAATAACACTTTTGTCTATAAATATGTTGTTGATCTTTCAACTGGTCTCCTAGGACGCAACAAATTTTAGAAGAGAAGAATAACTTGCATACTGGTGTTTATAATGTACCCCCTTACCTCGCCTGCCGCACGAGCCGTACCTGGAGGTTGTTATACTAAAATACCTTAGATCACAAAAAGTGTCCATTTTCAAAACGAAATCGACGTGTCTGATGGCGTATTCCATTGGGAAAATGAGTGCAGCACTGGTGGTGCACTGACACTGAAACGACGCTGTTAAAAATTTGCACCGAGTGCAGTTTCAATGAAGCACGCGGAAAATGAAAATTCGCACTCGTGTGGTATGCAAGCCAATATATAACCTAATCTGTGCAATTACCTCACATTTTTTGTTTCGGCTTGGAATGCCAATGGTCTCTTGCAACATCAGCAAGACTTGCAAGTTATTCTAGACATAGAAAAAATTGACGTCTGTCTTGTGTCAGAAAGGCATTTCACTAACCAGTCTCACATTAAATTTAAAGGTTATAAAGTGTATCATACAACTCACCCTAGCAATACTGCACATGGGGGAAGTGCTGTAATAATTAAAGAAAATATATCACACTATGAGGAGATGGGATATAAAACCATAGAGATTCAAGCTACATTAGTAAGTGTAAAAACCAAAACATATACATTAGTCATAAGTGCTGTCTATATACCACCAAGGCACTTACTAAAGAAAAATCAATATCTTAATTTTCTCAGAAAATTAGGAAACCGTTTTATAATTGGAGGTGACTTTAATGCAAAAAATACCTACTGGGGATCTAGACTGACGAATTCTAAAGGAAAAGAACTTTTGCAAGCTATTAGTGAATATCAATGTGAGCCGATATCAACTGGTAAGCCCACATACTATCCAACAGATCCAGGAAAAATTCCAGATCTAATTGATTTTTTTATAGTAAAAAATATATCTTTAAGTTTTGTAGATATAGAAGAAAGTTTTGATTTACACTCAGATCATTCACCTATTATTCTAACTCTTAGTAAAAACATAATAAAGAAAGAAGCAAATATCTCACTAGTTAATAAACTGACTGACTGGATTAGTTTTAAACAAAGTCTGTCAGAAAAAATAAACCTATCAGTACCATTGCAAACGCCAGAACAAATCGATAAAGAAGTTGATTATTTTGTTACAAATATTCAACAAGCAGCTTGGGAAAACAGTCCAAAACCAAAGAGAATTTTTAAGGGAAAAACTATCCAAAGGAAATTAGAGACCTTATATTGGAAAAAAGGAAACTAAGAAGAAAGTGGCAACAAAGCCGTGATCCTCGGGACAAAACAAATCTCAACAACATGACGCAGCGCATTAGGCGAGAAATTCTAGTAATAAAAAATGAATCTAATAACCATTTTCTTAATGAACTTACAGATGATAAAAATACCGACTATTCCCTTTGGAAAGCAACCAAAGATTTTAAAAGACCAATTATCCAAATTCCACCCATACGAAAATCTAACAACCAGTGGGCAAGGAGTAACGAAGAAAAAGCAGATATTTTTGCAAGTCATTTAGAAAAAACATTTCAGCCCCACGAAGCACCAGATGAACACATTTATTTAAATGAACCCCATCAAATCGAGGACCATATTAAGCTTACATCACCAAAAGAAATATTAACAGAAATCAAAAATATTAATTCGAAAAAAGCCCCAGGGTATGATCTTATTAACGGGGTAGTCATAAAACAACTCCCCAGAAAAGCTATCGTAAAACTATGCAACCTAATTAATGTGTCTTTTAGGCTTAGGTATGTACCTAAACTGTGGCACGTTGCAGAAGTTATCATGATTCCAAAACCGGGAAAACCACTCCATGACGTGTCATCTTACAGGCCAATATCTTTGCTGCCAATTATATCCAAGCTCTATGAAAAATTATTGCTTAAGAGAATAAAACCCATCATAGAAAGACAAGAAATTATTCCATCTCATCAATTTGGTTTTCGAGACAAGCATTTCACGATAGATCAAGTACACAGAATTACTAATATAATAGAAAAAGCAATAGAAGAGGGAAAAGTTTGTTCTGCAGTTTTTCTAGATGTAGCACAAGCATTTGACAAAGTGTGGCATGAAGGCCTTAATTTTAAACTAAAAAGGTTTCTGCCAAAACAATATTCGGATATTTTGGAATCATACATATCTGATAGACATTTTAGAGTAAAACAGGAAGACTCATACTCAAATTTAAGAGAAATTCAAGCAGGCGTGCCCCAGGGTAGCGTACTAGGCCCTTATCTATACTTATTATTCACTTGTGATATCCCAAAGCCAGAAAATTGTCACTTAGCAACATTTGCCGATGATACTGGTTTATTGACGGTAGAAGAATCTATTGAAAAATGCATAGAAAAACTTCAGGATGCAGTCACCCAAATTCACAGTTGGACCACAAAGTGGCGAATAAAATTAAATGAAACCAAATCAATTCATGTTGATTTTACAAACAAAAATATAAATCACATACAAATAACAATTAACAACATTCCAGTACCATATTCGAATCAGGCAAAATATCTAGGTATGACACTTGATGCCAAATTGCGCTGGAAAGCACATGTTAAGAAAGAAAAAGAAGAACTTGAGATAAGGTATAGAAAAATGAACTGGCTAATTGGAAGGAAGTCCAATTTAACAATTCATAATAAGTTACTGCTTTATAGACAAATACTGAAACCAGTATGGACATATGGTATTCAACTATGGGGTTGTGCTAAAGAGAGTAACATTCTAGTTGTACAGAGATTTCAAAATAAAGTATTAAGAAACATTGTGAATGCACCTTGGTACGTTCGAAATAGTGACCTTCATCGAGATCTAAAAATCGAAACTGTAGCAGAGACTATAAAAAAGTACGCAAAAAGCCATGAAGATAGACTCCATCGGCATGTGAATGTGGAAGCAATTCAGCTTCTAGACAATACTATGCTAGTTCGACGACTAAAAAGGGTGAAGCCGTTTGAGCTAGTAAACTAAGTGAATTACACATAAAACAAAATAATGCTATAAACACAACACAATTGTGAGTTACAGACTAAACAAAGCGGGGAGAACTGTTGAGTGAACCCTAAGTTTAAATCTGACTTTTCTAGTAAATTAAGTTAAAACAAAATTGCTAATTAGTCTTACTGACTAGATTGTAATAAAAAAAAACACAGTGTGTTTGACAAATAAAAAAATAAAAAAACATTTTTTGTTTTGTTATAATATATCGTCGTTGGTTCGATAAAAAGTGCTTTGTGTTCAAAATGAAATTTTACAGGAGACACAAAAAACTTCCTATGACTATTATGAGCTGTACAAATCCTTTTTTATTCTTGCTTTAGCAACATTAAGATAACATTTTTTTGCAAATAGTTTTTTATAGGATATTAATTAGGGCAAATTGATTATGCAAAAATCTCATATCAGACCAACCACGATATCCATTTTTATTTGTTTTAAAGTTAAGATAATAATAAAAATTCGTAATGTAAATAAATAATGATTTTATTTAAAAAAAAGGCAATAAGAATATATTTAAAATGCCCACCTCGTTGTTGAATGCACGCTTGTGCTCGTATAGCAACAGATAGAGTAGTTATCTGTATGGTTTTCAAAAAAACCTAAACAGAAGTGTACTTTATACTCCCAAAATTTGAACATAAGTATTCAAATATGTTGTTCAATAACCATTTGATCGAATGCAGTATTAATACTTCAATAACGTTTTCTTGAAAAAGAAAATTATACAAAAAAATTTTCTTCAAACAAAAAATTGTTTGAAAACATTTTCTTAAAATTTTTTGTTTAAAAACATTTTCTTTGAAAGTCATTTTTTTTTCATAACGAAAAATTGTTCAAAAAAGTTTTTGAAGAAAATATTTTTTAACATATTTCCATTTAACAAGAACATATCTAACCTTACAGCTAGGTAAGGGAGTTTTAACATACCATGAAAATGACAACACGACATGTGCCTCAGCACTAATGGGGTTTCGTCCGTGTTCTATTTTTGGACAGAATTGAGACCCTTTGAACTTGTTTATGACGATTTCCTCATTGCTCAACTCGAGCCGAAAGTGTTTCTCGAACTAAAAAATATATTTATTTTTACTTATAATCATAGCTGCCAGAAAACCCCAACTGTCGGAAAATTAGACCCAGTTGAATCTGTAAACCACATTTTCAATAAAGTTTTTGATTTTTGGGGTTTCCGCTTTTATTGTTTGCATTGCATAAAACTGTTCATCTTCATCGCTGCTAATACCTAGCAGCGAGGAAAATAATAAAAAATCGCTCACTACTTTATCTGCCCACATTTTTATGTCCCACGACAATAATAAGCGTTTAAAATTAATGGCGGGAAAAAGTTTTCGGTGCGGCACGAGCCCTCAGAGCCGGTGTCAAAAAAGCCGCACTCAGTGCAAAACTGAATTTATAAGTTCTTCAATGGAATACGAGAACTGAAAAAGTGCATGTGAATGGAATACAAACACCGAGCCAGTTGTGCACTAGTGCTGCACTCATTTCCCCAATGGAATACGGCATGAGAGTTCTGTCAAAAACCTACTTTAAATATTCGAAATGGCTTCCCATACGTTTTCGGTGCGTCATTTTGTATACAGGGGTCCCCAATTTCGGTAACATTAAGAGGCTCAATTTTGGTTAAATGAGAAAAAAATTGCACTATTTCAAGCAGTGGCGCACCTAGCAATTTGTCTTGGGGGGGGGCGAAGCCTCTTGGGGGGGGGCCCGAAGCCTCTTGGGGGGGCCCGAAGCCTCATGACGTCGAATTTTAAGGTATTTTTTGTGTTATTTCATGAAACATGTGGAAAATATATTAAAAAATCTAAGGCGGGAGGGCAGGCCCCGAGACCACCCCCCCTCCCTTGGTGCGCCCCTGTTTCAAGCTAAGTCACATGCTGTATCAAAAATAAAAATTTGTGTTTTTCGAAAAATCAAAATATCTCCGCTATCTTTATTATTTATCTTTTATAAAATTTGACAGTTTTGTCAATCAACTACGGTCAATCAAATACCTTTAACAATTTTTTTCTAGGTCTTCTGGTTTTTTGTAACGATAGCCAACTTTGTTATTTTTTGTAACCGCCATATTGGATTTATACGCCATTAAATAGAGCATAAAAAGAGCTTTTCAACCATGTATAACAAGCTTAACATTGGATCATGAAAAATATGAATTTATACAAAAATAAGAAGTTTTTCGCTTAGTTGACTGTAAAACAAATGTCGTAATTTTATTTGTGGCAATGAACAACTCTATAGACTTGTGTATATATTATTTGTGGTCATACCTACATACAATTATTTGATTTATCTATAAAGACCTTTATTTTTTAACTATACTTTTTTATCTTTGGCCTATATAAACTGCCCGTTTCTGTATAACTTGTTTTAACCTGAATGAATAATAACACTGGTCTGCAAAAAAAAAAAATCTTGAGCTCTGGAATTATTTCCGCTGATCCTTATGTAAGACGACGCCCTGAATCCAAATATAGCTTGCGTTTTCTTTTATCACCCACCATTTTTGAGGAAGCAGCCTTTTTATCTATTTTGGTCTTCAATAATAATTATAATATTATCGACATAAATTAAAATTTTTAAGTATAAAGAGAGTTATTTTAGTTTCAAACAATAACAAATACATGGGCGCGCTCAGGAGCCCCCCAAACCTTAGATTTTTTTACATATATTCCACATATTTCATAAAAAAACACTATATTGGCGGCGGGCCCTCCAAGACATGTTCCTGGGTGCGCCACTGATAAATAAGAACTTTCGTACCTTTACTTGGTGCTTGCTTTCCTTTTATACCCTGAGGTACAACCCTCTCGTTTCAAAAACCCGTACTCCGCCAACATGCTTGCATTTCACTTTCCTGAAAACCTCTTTTCAAACTTAGCGATGTCTTGATGAAACCGTTCTCCGTATTCATCCGAGACTGCTCCTAAATTTTCAGGATAGAAGTCCAGATGCGAGTGAAGGAAGTGCACTTTAAGAGACATGTTACATCCCATGGCCTTTCACGCTAAGAGCAATTCCTCGACCTGAGCGCCATAATCATCACTTTTATGGTTACCCAAAAAGTTCTTACACACCTTTTGGAATGCAAACCAAGCTCTTTTTTTTTTTTGATTCAGATGTTCAACAAACGTCGAATCTTTAAAAAGTTTTCTAAACTGGGGCCCCACAAAAACACCTTCCTTAATTTTAGCCTCACTAAGACGAGGAAAGTTAGTTTTCAAAAATATGAATGCGTCCCCTGTTTTGTCCAGTGCTTTTACAAACTGTTTGATCAATCCAAGTTTGATATGCAAAAGCGGCAAGTAAATATTATCTTGCGTAACTAATAAGGATCGTTGGCGACATTTTTCTGACCGAGAGTAAATCTTTCTCGCAAAGGCCAGTTCCGTACAATGTAATGTTTGTCCCGTGCTCGGCTGTTCCATTCCCAAATAAAGCAACAATATTTTATTTTTTTATTATAGTTTCTGCATGAGCACATACAAGGGGAGAGGGGGTCTTGGGGGCGAAAGCCCCCCCCCCAAGAATCTAAAAATAGATTATGTTAAAACTATTTATATATCTATTTTTTAATATGTTAATAAATAAAAGTCAAAAAATTTCCAATCCCCTCCAAGGCGATTTTTTGTATACGCCAGTGGTTTCTGTATATATATATATATATACTTTTATATACTAATATGTTGCTTTATACTTTGCTGTAACGTTAATTACCTTTACCGTTAAGCTGTAAAAATAATTAGAAAACGCATATAAAACGGTAAAATCGACAATGTCCATTTACCATTTATGCAAAACACCCTGTTCGTGCAACTTTAATTTTAAATTCAAATTTTGCGCCAAATTCCCGTATTCGGAAAACCCACACAATTTCAATTTGATTGGCACAAGCAAAACGCCAGCGCCATCTACAAAAAATGAATCTGCGCAAAGAGGCGTAACCAAAAAAAGATTTCGTCTGTCGTATTCTATCGAGATCACCACGCAGCATGGTGATAAATTCTATTAACCAAAAAATCCAATAACATTCTTAGAAAATAAAACTAAACCATTACACAAACAAGTGATTCTAGTGTAGATCGCCTGCAACGACTGGGCCAGCGAGAGGAGCTCCTCTGGACGACGGAAACAGCTGAAAAGGTGAGTGCCAATCCTCTATATTGTCTTTGTGTGGCTCGGAAAAATTAATATTTTTACATCGTCCTTTTAAGGATTTTTGCACCCAGATTTTATAAAACGGCCAGCGCATACAGTCCCGCTGCTCTACCAACCTCAAAACGTCAACATTTTCTGGTCCCACGACCCAGATAGTTTTTAAAATTTGTTTGCTAGAAATATTAGATTTTTTCGCCTCGCCATTTTGGTTCATTTGTTGCCGTGTCCGGTTTAGAAAGGAGGTTCCGTCCCCCCTTGCGTGGCTTAACGGTGGCTCCACCCACATTTCATTGCAGCCGAAATTGGCACTTCGTACGTCGTTTGTTTTGATTCAAAAATCGAAATTTGTTTAAATAATAGTTATTTGTTTAAATAATATGTTATAGTTATTCAAAACAACAAAAGTGCTTGTGAGTTAAATGCTTTATTCTTATTTAACAGGTAAACAAACACATCTAGTAGAATTAGTATTTACCTGTAAATAATAAGAGAAACGGTAGTAGGTACAAGTTGTATCTGTGTGCATTTATTTTGGGAGAAAAATCGCGACCTAGGATAACAGTTTTTGCATTTATTCGAGAAATCGATAATAAAATATATGCTGTCGAACTCTTTTGGACTGATTAAAGTCAATAGGGGTCAAGTGTTAGTTTTATTCCTTTTAAATATTTTTTATTTTTTTAATTAACAATATGTCGTTAAAAAAGCTTGAGAATCAACGCAAAGTTTCAATATCTCGTATTACGGAAACGTATAACTTGGGAACAAAAGCTAAATCAGATAGTTCTTCCTTGCCAATTTTTAAGGCGTTTTACGAATCGTTAGATGATCACTATGAACAATTTAAAAACATTCATAATGACATCATAGGTCTCTTGAAAGACGACGACGATGATGAGTTCGAAGTACAAGACAAAATTAGGAAAGATACGGATCTATTCTACCACCAAGCTAAAGTTCTTTTTTCGAGTTTATGTTCCGATTCAGTTCATTCAAATTTCACCCCCGCAACTTCACACTATTCACGTAGCGATGATCTGGGCCCTTTAAAGGTACCTTGCTTTAATGGAAACGTAAAAAAGTGGCCAACCTTTTACGATGTTTATTCTTGTTTGGTTCACGAAAACTCTAATTATTCCGATATAAGGAAATTTCAACATTTGCTAACCTTCCTTGAGGGCGAACCACTTAATATTTTAAGTTCTATAAAATTAACGGCAAGTAATTACGCAATCGCCTGGAAGGTATTAACAGATCGCTATCAAAATAAAAGACTTTTAGCCAGTACCTACTGGAACTCAATCTACTATGCAAATTCTTTAAAGGGAAACCAGTCAGCAAAGGATCTTAGAGTCTTGGTAGATACCTTTTCCGAGAATATTGCGGCGCTCGAAAATCTTGAATTTCCAGTAACGTCGTGGTGTTTTTGTTTATTTTCAATTTTATTATCAAAAATCGATCAAACCACAAGAACCGCTTTCGAATTAAAGTATAGTACTACCGAGATTCCAACATATCAAAATCTAATTCAGTTTCTTATTAACCAATGCCGTGCTCTTGAAACAGTACAGCTATCTCCCCAAAATACGCAAATGCAACCTTCGACTTCAAAACAGCAAAAACCAAATTATTCGAATTCTAGTAACCAAAAATATAATTCTTATTCAAATAATCAGTACAAATCAAGCCCTCCATCAAATTTTTTAGCGCATACGCACTCACAAGTATCAAATAAACAATCCAATATTCAATCTCGACAAAACCAACAACCCTATAAGTGCAAATTATGCAATAATTCTTTTCATCCACTCTCGCAGTGTGGTGTTTTTATCTCCAAATCTCCTTCAGATCGTTTTACTTATGTAAAACAACAATCGTTATGTATCAACTGTTTACGTTCAAATCATCAAGTAATTGACTGCAGTAGTACCTACAACTGCAGGGTATGTCGACATAGGCACCATAGTCTTATTCATCTATCGCAAACGACAGATTCAATCCGTCAGAATTCAAGTCAATCCTTTGTTAATTCAAGCCAAAATTCAAATCAAAATTCGAACTTAAATCAAAGTTTTAACTCAAATCAAGTGGCCGTGCCTAGCACAGGCACAAACTTATCGTACCAGAATTCAAATTCAATTCTTAGCCAACAGAACCCTAGTTTTGTTCAACCCAGTTCAAATTCAATTCAAATCAATTCGAATCCAAATACATCTACAAATCAATACTCTTCGTTATCCACCTTGACGCCCCGGACGACAGTGCTTCTAGCGACTATAAAATTAGAGGTACTGGATAGTCGGGGTAACTACCAACCTGTCCGAGCACTTCTGGACAGCGGTAGCCAAGCTAACCTGATAAGCGAAGCTTGTCTTAACCATGTTAGGCTTGCCAAGAAACAAAATTTCGATCCCTGTTCTGGGACTAAATCAATCTTCATCGGCCACTAACGGCATTTCTACTTGCACTATTCGAGCCCTAGGCCAACAAGAGCCTACCTTTTCTATTCAAGTCTTCGTTTTACCGAAACTCTGTTCGAATATGCCCTCAATACAGGTAGATTCATCCAATTGGAGTCATATTTCAAATCTAAAGCTTGCAGATAATCAATTTTACAACCCTGGTCCAATTGACTTACTCTTAGGTGCACAACTTTACACAGAAATCGTCCAATCAGGACGAATTCCAGGACCTCACGGCCTACCCTCCGCTTTTGAGACAGTTTTTGGGTGGGTCTTGATGGGCCAAACTCAAAGCATAAATATTTCACCTCAAGTCAATTCGTACTTTACTTCCTGTGAGCAGTCTCTCGACTTTAATATTCGCAGATTTTGGGAACTAGAATCAATTAAGTCAAAAACGTTTCTCTCACCCGAAGAAAAAAGATGTGAAGAGATTTTCCAAAAAACTACCACTAGAGATATTTCGGGCCGATTTGCGGTAAATTTGCCTTTTCGTCACATTGACCCTCCTGACCTAGGAGACACATATTCAGTGGCCTACCGTCAATTTTTGTCTCTCGAATCTCGCTTAATAAAAAATTCAAATTTCTATAGTATGTACTCGGATTTTATGAGAGAATATCTCAAAAACGGGCACATGTCTTTAATTCCAAGATCCGAACCTAGACCTCAGTTATGTTCTTATTTACCACATCACGGAGTCCTTCGTCTTGACAAATCAACGACTAAACTCCGGGTGGTTTTTAACCCCTCGATTAAGGGTTCGAAAGGCCTAAGCATGAACGAAACTCTTTTAATAGGACCAAAATTACAAGCCGATATTTCCGAAATTCTATTAAAATTCAGATTTTATTCTATCGTATTTTTGACTGATATAAAACAGCACTTTTTACAAATTCAAATCAATCCAATTCATCGGGACTACCAAAGGCTACTTTGGCGATTTGATCCCAATGAACCCCTGCAGGAATACAGGCTTAATACAGTGACGTTTGGTGTTAGTTCAAGTCCCTATTTAGCTATTAGAACTCTTAGAGAGCTAGCCATCCTGGAGGCTAAGAATTATCCGGAAGCATCCCAGGTCCTTTTGAATAACATTTTCATGGACGATATTTGCTGTGGAGCTAACTCTCTAGAAGGTGCTTTATCACTTCAAAAAGATCTCATAGCGTTGCTTAAATTGGGAAAATTTGAATTAAGAAAATGGGCATCAAATAATCCGAAACTTCTTTCACATTTGTCGCCCGCCGATTGTCAGATCCCTGTTACCTTTGAAGACGATTCTTCAACATCAATTAAGGTGTTGGGCCTTCAGTGGCACCCTTCTACAGATACTTTTACCTATTCTTGTACCCCTTGTGAAAAACCTTGCACCAAAAGGAATATTTTATCGGCTATCGCTAAAATTTGGGATCCTATAGGTTTCTTATCGCCTGTTTCATTTTTAGCCAAAGTGATTATGCAAAAACTTTGGTTATGCAAAACTGATTGGGATGAAATACCCCCCGATCCAATCAAAACTCTTTGGAATCAATTCAATAATCAATTAACCACTCTTTCGAATCTTTGTATACCTAGACATATTTTTTCGAATAATATTCAACGATGTCAATTGCTAGGTTTCTGCGATGCATCCGAGCTAGGATACGCTTCTTGCGTATACGTTCGCGTCGAATTACCAAATAAAATTATCAAAACTGCTCTAGTCATGGGCAAGTCAAGGGTTGCTCCCTTACACACTATTTCAATCCCACGTTTGGAACTACTTGGAGCTACTCTATTAGCTGATTTACTCGAACTAGTTATTCGCACCTATTCATCATTACTCGTAATCGATGAAATTCTTGCGTTCTCGGACTCACAGGTCACGCTTCATTGGGTCACATCTTCACCTCACAAGTGGAAGACCTTTGTGGCAAACCGCGTAAGTCGTATTCAAGAAACAATCCCCGAAGTCCCATGGTATCACATTACTTCACTCGAGAACCCTGCCGACTGCGCTAGCAGAGGGTTGTCGCCCAATAACTTAATAAATCACCCTCTTTGGTTTCACGGCCCTCCATGGATTACCTTGCCCACTACGGAGTGGCAAATTCAAAGGTTTATAAATGAACGTTCTTTGGGAGTTCCAGACGAGGTTCTCAAAGAAGAAAAACCGGAAAATTCAGTGGTGCTGACGGCAGAAATTCAAAATCAAAACTTTTTTGATAGATTAATCGATAAAATATCCAATTTAAATACCATTCAAAAAATCATTTGTCATTTTCTAAGACTTATTCACAATCGAAAAACCTCAGTTGACCCTTTATCCGGCGTTTTTTCCGCTTTTGAACTACACAAGGCTCTACTTGTTTTAGTTAAAAGGGTCCAAGAAGAGTGTTTTTCGGATATCATTCAAAAAATTCAAAATACTCAGCTATTACCTAAGCCGTTTCGGAAACTCGCGCCCTTTTTGGACGAATTGGGTTTCCTTAGAGTGGGCGGACGCTTACGGCATTCTCAACTCTCCTTTGAGGCAAAACATCCCTTATTATTGCCGAAATCTCATAGATTAACCCAATTGATCATTATTCAAACTCATAACGAAAATTTACATCCCGGAATAAACACAGTCCAATACTTAATTCGTCAAAAGTTTTGGATTATGTCATCACGTCGAGCTATTCAGAGGGTTTTATTGAAATGTATTCCCTGCTTTCGCTTAAAACCAAAACCTTACACTCCGTACATGTCGGATTTACCTTCTTTTAGAACGTCACAATTAAAATGTTTTTCACACGTTTGCTTAGACTATGCAGGCCCAATCAAAACCTTTGTAGGTCAGAGACATCGTGGAGCACAAGTTGGTAAATCATATATCGCAGTCTTTGTCGATACTTCTGTCAAGGCAATCCATATCGAGCTTGTTTCGGATTTAACCACAGAGGCGTGCATCGCCGCTTTACGACGCTTTGTCGCTAGACGTGGCACTTGTGTCCAAATCACAAGTGATAGAGGCTCAAACTTTGTTGGGGCTATTAAGGAGCTCCATAATCTTTCGAAATTAGCTTCTGAGAGCTTAAAAATCAAATGGTGTCTTAATAGTCCGGGAGCCCCCCACCTAAATGGTCTAGCAGAAGCAGGAGTCAAATCTATAAAAACACATTTGTATCGGGTCATCGGTGACCAGATACTAACCTTCGAAGAGCTCTATACTCTCCTCGCCCAAATAGAGGCATTACTCAATTCTCGACCCCTTTGTGAGCAAAGCTCTGACCCAAACGATCTTACGTCTTTGACTCCGGGTCATTTCCTCACAATGGAACCCCTTAATTCGTGTCCTGATCCTGACCTTTCTACCCTTAAAGTTAATACCCTTAAGCGTTGGCAACTTATCCAACGAATTCATGCCGATTTCTGGAAGCGTTGGAAACTCGAGTACTTAAATACTTTACAACAGCGTTCTAAGTGGTCGGACCCTTCGGTTGAAATCAAGCTAGATACGCTTGTATTAATTAAGGAGGAAACTAGGCCGCCATTACACTGGTTGCTGGGTAGAATAGTATCTGTACATCCTGGTCGGGATAATCACATTCGAGTTGCTACTGTTAAAACACAACACGGACTTTTCACTCGTCCCGTGGTCAAGTTGTGCCCACTACCTTTAGATGCGCACTAAACTCCCAAGCAACTTCTTTTGTTTCGTGTGTCGTTATCTAGAATATATATATATTTTTTTTCATTTTTTTTCTTTTTGATCTATAAACCTAAAACGGATTTTAATAACCTACCCTTTAAGGTTTAAATTAACTTATATTTTTTTATATAGCCATTTGTTTATTCAATTAATCTCAATGTAAAACTTCGTTTTAAGTGGGCAGAAAATGTTCGTGCAACTTTAATTTTAGATTCAAATTTTGCGCCAAATTCCCGTATTCGGAAAACCCACACAATTTCAATTTGATTGGCACAAGCAAAACGCCAGCGCCATCTACAAAAAATGAATCTGCGCAAAGAGGCGTAACCAAAAAAAGATTTCGTCTGTCGTATTCTATCGAGATCACCACGCAGCATGGTGATAAATTCTATTAACCAAAAAATCCAATAACATTCTTAGAAAATAAAACTAAACCATTACACAAACAAGTGATTCTAGTGTAGATCGCCTGCAACGACTGGGCCAGCGAGAGGAGCTCCTCTGGACGACGGAAACAGCTGAAAAGGTGAGTGCCAATCCTCTATATTGTCTTTGTGTGGCTCGGAAAAATTAATATTTTTACATCGTCCTTTTAAGGATTTTTGCACCCAGATTTTATAAAACGGCCAGCGCATACAGTCCCGCTGCTCTACCAACCTCAAAACGTCAACACACCCCCCCCCCCCAAAAAACAAATGGCTTACCACCTTGCTATAAATATTAATGTTTAAGAACTCTAAACTCTCGTCTCTCAGAAATCATGATGTTAAGGCCAAAAAAAATCCTTTCTGTCCCACCAAACTATCGAAAAGCAGTAAAAATAGGTAGGGGGGGTCTCCCCCGAAAATGGGGGGTGATGGGGAAAAACGGAGTTCATATTTGGATTCAGGAGGTCATTTTACATAAGAATCGGCAAGAATGGTGTCAGGGCCGATTTTCATGCCGACCAGTGTAATCCAACCACCGCTGAGCACTTTTGAAAAAGTTCTGGTGAAGGTAATATCAAAAAAAAGTTTTTGAATTTAGTTCTACTGAATCGATAAACTAAGTACCACTTAATTATACAAGGTCGCAATTTATTCATTCACTTAATAATTTTTTTAAAAATAATCATTATTTAATTACAATTTATTCCTAATAAATTTATAAACCAAATCATATGCGTGTTTGGGTTGATCCTGAGGCACCATATGTCCAGCATTCCTTACCATACACTCAGTCAGATTACCAGCAAATTTAATGTATCCCGCAACTTTACCATCTACTGTCCATATATTCCTTTTGGCAGTTTTGTACTCCTTTGCACCATTAAAGTCTAAATTTTGCAACATGTTAACAGTCAAAGGATAGGCGACAATAATATCTAGTTGTCCGTTGAAAAATAGTATTCTGGTGTGGTCTAAAAGTTCTTCTATCCAAGGTTTAACGGATTGCATTATATCTTTACGAAGATTGTCTTCAACTGGTTGAACTCCATAACTTGTATTACCCACGTGGATAGCTTTTCGAACCTCGGGTGTGTTTAGTAGAGTCATATAACTGTCCATATCGTCTGTTGGTGATACGTAGTTGAAGTAGTTTTCCAAGCCTTAAAAAAATTGTGATTTTTACTACACGCGTTTTGCTACCGTATTGCATTTTAGCTATAACAGTACAATCAGTGCCGTGCATACAATTTAGGGGGAAAGGCGTTGCATACCCTGGATACAATTCAAAACACTTTTTTTCATAACATTTTAAATCACAGCTTATTTGTTGTTTTGTTTTGTTTAAGGTTTTAAGAAAAATAAATGGATGCATTAAAAACAGTTATTTGTAAATATCTTAAAGCTCCTACAACTTTTATTTTAGCTCACACTACTACTATAAGTAGTGTGAGTTATGGTGATCCTAATTTTTTCGAGAAAAAAAAAGTTGCTCCGATTTCAAAAATTTTTATATATCTTTGCGTTTCAGATGATTTTGAAACTTTTTTGTTTTGCTGTCTGTCTGTCTGTCTGTCTGTCTGTCTGTATGTCTGTCTGTATGTCTGTCTGTAACGACCAACCCGCATAACTCAAAAACCGCTTGTCCGATTTTAATGAAATTTGGTACCTAAGTTGGGTCTTGGGCCGTGATGGTCCCATTTAAAAATGAACGAAATCCACCGAACGCAAGCCAAATAAAAGGGTGGGGGTAGATTCCAAAAATTAGAGTTTATGTGAAAATATGGCGTGTGTGATATCAAACGAAAGGTAATTAAGTCTGGAGTTAAAAAAAAATAATTTTAGTTTATTTTTAAAAAAAGGGTGGGGGTAGATGTCAAAAATTAGAGTTTAAGTGAAAATATGGCGTGTGTGATATCAAACGAAAGGTAATTGAGTCTGGAGTTAAACAAAATACATTTTAGTTTTTTTTAAAAGGGTGGGGGGTAGATTAAAAAAATTTGAGTTTAAGTCAAAACATGGCTTATGTGGTATCAAACGAAAGGTAATTGAGTCTGGAGTTGAATAAAATATATTTCAGTTTTTGATTATATTAGCTCACACTATAACTATAGTACCTAGTGTGAGCTTAGGTGCCCATAGATTGGCAGAGTATTTTTAATCTGACAAAACCTGTCATTAGCATTCATGGATTTTGCCCAAATCTAATCAGCTTGTGAGAGTGTCGAACACTATTTTACCTGAAAATTTTATGAAAATCGGTTTAGCGGTTTAGGAGCTATTGTGTTACGGACAGACACACAGACAGATATCACGACGATATTGCTAAGATAGGTCAAAATACACCCAAATAACAAATTTTCGGCGTTATCTGAAAAAAAAATTGTCGAAAATATTACTTTTTCTAGCCATTGCTACGTGGGCTACGAAGGTAAAAAAATACATTTTTTAGATTTGTTTTTTTAAAATACGATTTTAAAATCTTCTATGTGGAATGGACTGTACAGTCGCCCTATATTTAAATTACGTTATGGGCAAAAGGTATCTTTTATGAAGAAAAATAAAACAATTTTTAAAATTCATAATCTGATTTTAAAAAAGATTTCTAGCCTTTGTGAAACGGCCAGGTGAAAGCAGAACACGCCTCGTAGGTCCTAGCTGCCCTCTCGCAACTACACTTAAACTATTATTATATATATTTAAGTATATTTTAGCTCACACTACTACTATAAGTAGTGTGAGCTATGGTGATCCTATTTTTTTCGAAAAAAAAAAAAGTTGCTGCGATTTAAAAAATTTTTATATATCTTTGCGCTTCAGATGATTTTGAAACTTTTTTGTTTTGCTGTCTGTCTGTCTGTATGTCTGTCTGTAACGACCAACCCGCATAACTCAAAAACCGCTTGTCCGATTTTAATGAAATTTGGTACCTAAGTTGGGTCTTGGGCCGTGATGGTCCCATTTAAAAATGAACAAAATCCACCGAACGCAAGCCAAATAAAAGGGTGGGGGTAGATTCCAAAAATTAGAGTTTATGTGAAAATATGGCGTGTGTGATATCAAACGAAAGGTAATTAAGTCTGGAGTTAAAAAAAATTAATTTTAGTTTATTTTTAAAAAAGGGGTGGGGGTAGATGTCAAAAATAAGAGTTTAAGTGAAAATATGGCGTGTGTGATATCAAACGAAAGGTAATTGAGTCTGGAGTTAAACAAAATACATTTTAGTTTTTTTTTTAAGGGTGGGGGGTAGATTAAAAAAATTTGAGTTTAAGTCAAAACATGGCTTGTGTGGTATCAAACGAAAGGTAATTGAGTCTGGAGTTGAATAAAATATATTTCAGTTTTTGATTATATTAGCTCACACTATAACTATAGTACCTAGTGTGAGCTTAGGTGCCCATAGATTAGCAGAGTATTTCTCTTGAAACCTCGAACGTGAAATATTCACAAAAATATTCATAATAAGCATTTTTTTATTAATTTTTATTCTAAAGATTGCCAAATACATATTTCAATTAATTAAATTTTTTCCAAATAGGTGTTCCACATGACTTTCATGAAGTCATGATTTATTTCTATTATCGCTAATGAGATATTAAATGCTGCGCCTTTTTCGATTCTCGAAAGACGTTGAATTCTATAAACCACTGGCGCTGTTAGAATGAGAGATAAAGAAAAAGAAGGCATCGCGTAGATTGTTCGCATGTCGTTAAGCTTGCTTGCCTGTGCGATGTATTGATTGATTGCAAAAAATCTGCCAACTAGATGGTAACTGCAAACTAGCAAATATTATGTGGAAAATCAAGTTTAACTAGAAAAAGTTTGGTTTTTACAGAAAGCAGTGTATGTTTTATCGAATAATTACAAAAAAGAAAGTAAAAAACTGTTTTCTACATTGAATTTGGATAAAAAATATAAAATAATTCAAGACTAGTTATTGCTACCAAAAAAAAGCATGTCGAAATTTTTGTTAGCTACGGCTTTTTTCCATTTTTGAGCAGATTATCCGGATTTTATAATTTTATTACTTATAATTGGTTTTTTAGTTTTTTTTTTTAAGGATTGATGTTTTTTTTGGCTGATTATAATATAGAGTTATTAAAGAAGTTTTTTGGGATTTTTTGACTTATATCAGCCGTATCTAAGTGGCAAACATTTAAAGTAAAATCATTGAATTGAACGATAAAAACTAAGTTTTACTTCAAAGTTTATAATGTATTTTTGTGCTTTTTATTATCATTAGTCTTCAGAAAAATTTTAATGAAAGTTTAGACGTTTTTTTTGTTGCAGTTAATTAAAAGTAAGTAATTATTCAACACTTATTTTCATTTTGCAAATTTTTGCCTGTCCTGCTTTGATTAGCACTACACGCCACTGAGTAGGTTAATAATAATGTTAACTTCTTGTCGACCGTATCTAAACAAATACTCTGCCAATATATGGGCCCCTAAGCTCACACTAGGTACCATAGTTATAGTGTACGTGTGAGCTAATATAACTAAAAACTGAAATATATTTTATTGAACTCCACACTAAATTACCTTTTGTTTGATACCACACAAGCCATGTTTTGACTTAAACTCAAATTTTTGAAATCCACCCCTACCCTTAAAAAAAACAAAAACTAAAATGTATTATGTTAAATTCGGACTCAATTACCTTTCGTTTGATATCACACACGCCATATTTTCACTTAAACTCTAATTTTTGAAATATACCCCCACCCTATTTTTAAAATAAATTAAGGTGTATTTTGTTTAACTCCAGACTCAATTACCTTTCGTTTGATATCACACACGCCATATTTTCACATAAACTCTAATTTTTGAAATCTATCCCCACCCTTTTATTTGGTTTGTGTTTGGTGAATTTTGTTCATTTTTAAATGGGACCATCTCGACCCCAGGCCCAGCCTAGGTACCAAATTTCATTGAAATCGGCCAAGCGGTTTTTGAGTTATGCGCGTTGGTCGTTACAGACAGACATACAGACAGACAGACAGACAGACAGACATACAGACAGGCAGACAGACAGATAGACGGCGCAACAAAAAAGTTTCAAAATCATCTGAAACACAAAGATATATAAAAATTTTTGAAATCGGAGCAACTTTTTTTTTCTCGAACAAATTAGGATCACCATAGCTCACACTACTATAGTATATTATATGTGTGAGCTAAAATTAATCGGTAGACTTTTCTCGAAGAAAGAAAATAAACTTTATAAACATCATAAACTTTTTAAAAAAATGTGTCTTTTTTTTGTTTGAATATATACCTGTTTCATTATTGTACAAGGTAGGCTTATTGAAATCTCCGTTTAACATAAGATCAAAATCCAGAAAAGCTCCTTCGAAATCTTTAGCTTTAATTTTTTTAACAGCAGATTCTTCATATTTTTTCCAAATTTGTTTATGGTTGATGTCGATTAAACCGATTTGATACAAATATTCATCCAGAACACTCATTTGTGTTTCGGGGTCAGACAAACCATCGCCGATCAACAGGCCTTTTAAAGGAATCTAGAAAGAAAAGTCAAATATAACAAAAATCTATTTTTTCTTATTTTTTAGGTTTGCTATTTCCTATTAGCGTAAACCAAATTTTTTCAGTTATTTGACCTGTGAGTATTAAAAAAATACACTTAAACCGGTCGAGGTCAAATCTACAGACTTAGTACTTAGACCCTAGTATATGTGCTAAGTTTTAAGATCTTAGTAAATAACTGGTGTAAGTATTTCAAAACAAAAATCAAGTATTTGAGTTTTCTTAAATATATTATTAAAGAAAAACCATTCTTAAAATTAAACAAATAATTACTTAAACTAAAACTAATCTTCTAAACGGTTCTAATCCATATAATCAATGACTACATAATCGAAATCTAACTTCGTGTTTGTTCGGAACTCGCCCTTTTAAATTATAATCAACGTGTCCAAGCCTTTTCCTTAAAAACTTTCAGTTTTTTCGACAAACTAGTTTCCAGATTTTTGAGACACGCTCTATATAGTAAGTCCCTAGCAATAGCTTAATAACTAAGCTATCCTTTAGGTCAACTACTAGAGATTTAATGGCATTCTCACACTACCATGCTTCCTCTAGTATAATCGGTAAAATCCTGCATGGGTAAAAACTTGCATAACTGTGTTATGAGCAGAGTCTCTAAAATAATTTTTATGTGACAAATAAAGGAAGTTTAGCACATCTATTTGGTGACATTTTTGGACATCCTGTATATAAGATACACACCCATAGGTTAGAGACTAAGCTATCCTTTGTCAACTATGAAAAATAGCCCAACGAAAAAAATTTATGGCATTTTAAGTATTTGCTTCTTCTAGTAAGACTGTAACATCCTGTATGGATATAACCCTGCATAACTATGTTATAAGCAAAGTCTCAAAAATATTTTTTTGTGACAAATAAAGAAAGTTTAGCACATCTATTTAATTTAAAAAAATTAGGCCCTTCGGCGCATGCGCGGTTTGAAATAGGCCTTTTATGCAAAACTTTCTTGGTTTAAGCGACCCTGTACAAAATTTAAAAGCAATTGAAGATATTTTTCGGACTATGTTCAATAGCAGATTGTGCCGAGGAACCGATTATTGTAAAAAAGAATGTAATAAGCACTTCCTTCCCTCAGAAACAAATTAAACAAGATTTCACTGAAAATTTCGGTAATGTTAAAATATACAGTGCGGACCACTTCTAACTTCTGAACAAAAACAGATCGATTTCTGGTAAAAAGTTTTTTTAATGGAACTTTTTTTGAGAATATTTGAGCTGAGTCGCAGTTATGTCAAACTAACGTAATGTGAAAAATTTGACATAACCTCGAGATTAAATTGGAAAGAGGGGCATGTAATACCTCTTTCAAAAGGTATTTTACTTTTCTATACAAAAGATTTTTTAAAATTTTTATAATCGATTTAGTTTACGAGATATGTTAAATTTTTTATCAAGCAAAAAAAATAACTTAAATTGATTTATTTTATCACAAATTGAATTTTTATGCTTCTAAGTAATGTGAGAACCAACTAAGTTCTATCTAATATAGGCCTCTTTCAATATCTTCCACTCTTCTCTGTCTGTCGCCGTGTTCATTCATCCAGTCTGGGATCCATAGGTAAGTACAAGAAGGATACATTGGTTTTGAGGTACTAAGGATATTTTTTATTTCTTAATATGTAGTATCTTGATTTCAGATGTTTGGTTTTCTTTTTTCAGTTTCGGCTATTAATTAAAGATGCTTTTCCTACGAAAAAAAATTATACCGGGTGGGCCAAAAATAAAACAGGAAAAGTTTTTTTCATTATAACTTTTGAACTATACAATCGATTTTAATGGGACAAACTGCGCTTGGCAGAGAAATAATCATCAGAGTTCTGATTAAATATATTTTTTTGTCCGACATCTCAAAATCCAAGATGGCGGACGAAATTTAATTGTACCCTTCAAAGATGCTCGTTTATTCTTATGTTGCGAACATGTTTTATTTTCGTCCGCCATCTTGGCTTTTGAGATATTGGACAAAAAAATATATTAAGTCAATAAGTCAAAACTCCGATTAATTCTCTGCCAAGTGCAGTTTATCCTATTAAAATCGATCATGTAATTCCAAAGTTATAATGAAAAAAAAATTGTCCGGTTTTTTTTGTACCACCCGGTATAACATTTCACACCTTTAGCACGTTTCACTAACCTACCAATGTCAAATTGACAGCTCATATTGGTAAACTTTTTTATTTTACTTTTAATGTCGAAAAACAATCAATGTCTAAAGAAGTTAGGATCTCGAACATTTATCTTGGTAAATTGCACGCCACTGAATGAATTAATGATTTTTAAATATTATCGTTAAAAAAAAGCGGACGTATTTTGCATTTCTAAAAAAGCTTAGAGTTTTACAGCGTTTTGTGAAAAACTTTACAAACCGATTTCCCAAAAGATAGGAAAAATCAAAAAAAATTCCACTGTTTGATTTTTTTTATAGTTGATTCTGTAAAGCATTGTTTTTTGAATAAATATTTTTTAATAATTTTTTTGTTTGGAACGCCACTGAATGTAGCAAACTGTTAATAGGTCCAATTTTTTTATATGTGTATTAAGCTCTACTTGTGGCCTAACGTTTGGTATACAACAGACAATAATATCATTTTTCAGAATAGGTAGAAATTACTTGAAATAGTTTTTTGTGAAAAATGCACAAAGTCTAAAAACTGAAACTTTGAACCCCTGGGGCAATGATAACTTTTCATCAGGCCATCAAGATCTACAACATATTAGTTTAAAAGAAATCCAACCGTAAGCCACCGCCCATAAGCTCCGGGCGGGATCCCTAAACTGTTTTTTGGGTTATGTCATAAGTAAAAAGCATAAATAATCAATTTATTATAAAACAAATAATTCAATTTGATAGAAAGTTAACTTTCTTAGAGTCGCCGCAAGCAAAAATAAAGATATATCCTATGAAAATTAACCGATTTTAAATTGTTAAATTGTCCTGTATCGACAATCAAAATACATTTCTGAAGATGTATAACATGAGCCCTCTGTCAATTTAAAAAATTTTTGGTATGTCAAATTTTATTATTTATTTAGACTGTCACTTTGCCCAAATATTCTCAAAAAAGATCCCATTAAAAATACTTTCTGCCAGAAATCAATATCTCTTACTGATCATATACGTAATATTCCAATACTCCCTGTTACCTATTTACACAATGGTCGGCGTTTGATGCAAACATTCAGAAATAAAGGTACGAAAAATGCACAGATACCAAATCTCCATAGATATAGTTTTTGTCAACTGTACGCCAATGATTTGACGTAACAAATACAAGAATAAACTAATATTCATGCGTAAAAGTATAACCAATTAGGACATTTTATCTTAAGGACCGCAAAGAGGTTAGACTTATATCCAATGATATTGCTATTTCAAATGTGTTTGCATTCTACATCGTAAGGTACCGTAGGTATTGCAATAATACGTACTATATGTAAATAATACGCATATGTCTTTGAAAGCAACCAATCAGGTCTTTTTTGCTTAAAGACCCCAAGGCCCTCATGTTTGCATCATGAATGGGCAGTTACCGTGGGTATTGGAATATTATGTATATGGTCTATTTAGGTCCGCACTCTATATGTCTATGTCTAATCAAAGAAGAACTTGGACACTTAAAAATTATTTAAAAATCGTTGGTAAAAAATAAGGAAAATCAACGTTTTTAATAAAAAAAAGCTTAAATCCAAATTTTTGATCCCCTGTATAAAACGACAAAATCAACTTAAAAATATTTAAAATACGTTTTTGAGTTAAATGGATCAAGACTACAAAAATACTAAACATAAAAAAAATCCGTGATATACGAGGAACGACTCTGTATGGTTTTTAAAAGAATGACCCTATATGAAAATGCGAGACTCAGTACTTCTCGGACAGTCTTATACAGTGGTCTACATGACGACTAAGAGTTATAATGGGCCCATTGGAAAAAAATTATGGTTCTTGTGACGCGAAAAGTTTGCACAGACAGTTTGCAAATTTGTTTGAAGCAAAGAAAATAAGCATCATTTTTTGACGCTACAAGAAATTTCTAGATGTACTTCTTTCTTCTTTCCTGGAAATCTTTTTTTATTTATTTAGCATTAAATTATTTAGACCATTTTGACAATCAAACCGAACCTACAACTTTTGTATAGTGTACTGACTGCTATCTTTAACGGGTAGTTAGCACCTACAGACTATAACTCGAAAAGTATAAGAGCATTAAATTTGAGAACTTGGTATTTCATTAGCACTAAATAAGCACTAATTGTTCCCATGATAAATTCTTTTTACTATGGACTTCTCTGTGCTTTTTAAGAAAATGGAAAAAACGTGCAGAAATATTTTTTTTACAAAACCCTCCCCCGCCTTTTTAGACTACTTTTATATGTTGAACTGCTAACTTTTACGGATAGTTAGCAGGACAAGCTATGACCTTGAAAGTATAAGAGCATTACATTTGCGAATTTAGCATTTAATTAGCAGTTAATAAGCACTAATTTTTTTAAGCATAAACTGCTAACTTTATGGACCTGGCAAATTCGTTGTGAAAAAATTTTACGAACTACAAACGAACAAGGCCCGTTATGATGAATTTCTTACTCTTGTTCTCGTTTAGGTCTCCACCTCCAAATAAGCGCTTTATATAGTGCTAAAATTTTTTTATGTTATAACTAATAATTATCCTTACCTTTAATTTTGCTGAAGGATTTTTCTTGTAGATTGTATAACCAATGGCAGGAATATATTTTCCTGCGTAAGACTCCCCAACCACAAAGAAATCGTTGGTTTGTAGTTGAGAAAAGAGAGTAAAAAACTGTTGGAGGGCCTCATAGAGATCTTCTCCGACTTTTGTTTCGTTTTTAGCAAAGCCGTCCTTATTTGTAAAACTAAAACCCGTTCCTACGGGGTTATCGATGTAGAGGACTGAATGATTTTTAGTCCAAGAGTATTCCCTAAAAAGTTATTAAATTGCAAAAAAAATGTGAACAAAATCAGCAACCAGATATAAAAAAATATTATATGTAAACAAAGATTATTTAGAACAATCACTAATAACTTGAGAACTACTGAAGTGATTTTAATAATTAGTACTTCCTTGTTTGTGGCGATCATAAACCATTTAATTTAAAATGGTGAAATAATTTCTTGCAATTTAGTCCGCTATACATAAATTTAAGATAACGGCAAATTTCAAAAGTGGTCCTTAAAAAACAATCACTATTTTATTAAAATTGGTTCAGTAATAATGAATTTATTAGAAATTGGATGCAGAACAAATAAACAAGGCGATCGTATTTGCAAAATAGTTAATCAAAAAAAAAATCGGAAACGACTGACCCGATTTCCGTAATTTATATCTCGCTATTTCTTTTATAAATTTTAAAAAGGTTAAAAAAATTTTGGAATAAAAGAAATCTCTTAAACTTAAATGGGTCAAGTTTGATGCTGCCCGCCATTTTGGATTTTAAGATAGCGGCAAATTTTAAAACTGATCTTTAAAAACAATCGATCCGCACCGTGATGCTTTTTATTTCATTAAAATCGGTGTAGCAAAAAGTAACTTATAATATATAGTAAAAACAAAATCTATTTTTCGGGAATAGCTAAACCGATTTAGATGTTTCGTACCTTGTGCGTGGCGAAAACAGAACTTTATTACGAATTATTTTTTTTTTTAATCTGGTACTTAAGGATAAACGAACCTATTTGAAGGTTTAAGATTGACTTACCTAAAATCCACCTCCTGATTTCGAACAATAAATGGTCCATTTTCCCCAAAAAGAGCAAACAAACTAGAAGCACCTGGACCTCCTTGCAGCCATAACAGAACCGGATCATTTTCAAAGTTATTTTCCGAAGGGAAAAACCAAAAATACAGATTTGAATCGAAGTTTTTGTCAACAGTAAAGTATCCATTATAGCTTTCCACTTTACCAAATTTAGGGTAATTTACTCTGGACGCCTCTTGCGCTTCCTTAATTTTGTTGGCTTCTATTAGAGGCGTTAAAAATAGCGGCTCTCCTGAATCTTCATTTAAAGGAGCATACGAGGAGATTTTTGGATAAATATTAGGAAAAGCTGTGTTGCTTATGGAAAAACATAAAGTTGCTACAATAGTGGCAGTTATTATCGACCTCATATTGGGAAAAATCTAAAATTTAAAACGTTTTATATTACGTAAATTTAAAAACTTCTAGAATTAAAACTGTAGTGTCGTAAAGTATCTGTGAACGATCCCCATAAAAAAGTGTCCAATTGGCCAGGGTAAATGCGCCTTGGTATATAAATGTTACATGTGTTATTATGACGAGTCGTTAAATACCGAGATGAATTCCATCAAAGGAGCATGCGCCAAAATTAACGTCAAAATGTCTAATTTAAATTATTGGCGCGAATACCGGGATTGGCGCGAGATCGAAGAGCTTAACGTATAATAAAAAATTCAAGGTATAAAATAATGGTCAATTCTAATTTTTAGGTATGATTTTATGTAGGTATCGGGTGGTTTTTTATAACCTGAGCACTCAGCAACTTTATCATTGAAAATAAAGGGCTATAATAAATTGTAGATTTTTTTGGTTAAAAGCCAACATAATTTTTTTCTGTTCGTCACCATGTACAGGGTGTCCCAAATTCGATGTTTTTGGGAGGTTTCGGGTATTGCTAGGGAGCTAAAAAAACGTGATCCCCCTTTGCGACACTCAAATTTCAAAAGAAGCTTAAAGGTGAAAATCGCATTTTGATATAGCAAGCCGTTTTTAAACTACGGGGTGTTTCTAAAAAGTCTGCATTTTGGGAAGGGGTCTATATTTGTCACACAACTTGCATGTCACCGGCATTTTCACAGCACAAAAACGACGAATTTTCATAAAAAAGAACTGGAAATTATTAAAGTTTTGCTGTATAAAACCATACTGAAATATCTCTCAGTTGATTGGTTGGCAGAAGTGACAGAACAACGCTTGCGCACGTCTTGGAATTCATCTCGGTATTTAACAACTCGTTTATTATGAGGTTAAGGCAGAGACAAAAAAGAGACTGCCGAAAAGATAGGGCCGCGCAGCCAACAAGTTCCAGTAGCGCACAGCGCTGCAATCGCGGACTATGTTTCTATTTGTATTTAAAACTAATTTTATTCTGTTTGATTGGGGTCGTTCATAAATTACGTAAAACTTTGAGAAAATTGTCTATCACATAACGCCTAGTATTTTCCTAATGCCATTTGTTGTTAGAAATGGTTTACTATGTTGAATTGAATTGAATAAATCTTTATTAGCAAATCATGCTATTTCAAATTACAAACATAAATATAAAACATACATTTAAATGTTAATACATACACCAGTATTTCTATAACAAAACAAATCCAAACTTATAATACTAATAACTATTTACTTCTTATTATTACATAATGGATAATATATCTCTGAAGAACAGCATCGCTGTGGAATAAGCTTCCTGCGACACTTTTCCCTGCAGGTTACAATCTGAACCTTTTCAAAACCAACATACACCAACATTTCCGCGCACTTGCCGCTTCTCGAGTGTGATAGGGATCTCCTTGCGAGTGCGCACCGTAAAAAAAAAATTATTGAAATAAAGCCAGGTTAAATAACAGCAATTTTTATTCAACTGAATTAGGATATAAGTCATTGTTTTATAAAGGAATCAGATTGTATAACAAATTACCATTAGACATTAAAAATTGCAAATCAAATAATATGTTTAAGAGAAAACTTAAGAAGTACTTGTTGCCTAGTCAGCCTGATTGTTTATGTAAACCACCCTTGGTACTATATTATATTATATTATATTTTATTATTTTAGTCTCCATATTATTTTTTTGGTGTGTTTTAATATAGTGACCTTTTCTCATAAAGAAAGATGGCATCAATGTTTTTTTTAGGATAGGATTAAAAACATTTTACAGTACAGTATAAGTACTTGATAAAGCTGTGTGTTACTAGATTATTCTTTTAGTAGGTAGGTGATCCGTGGTATAGGTATAGTTAGTTCTATTGGGAATGATACAGGAATGTGCTTGTAATGGTTTTTCGGTATTATTAGAGAATTATTGAAATATAGCCAGGCTATAATTGTGCCACGCACAATTTTGACACCTTCACATTGTAATATCAGCTGTGATCTTTCAACACATGGCCTTTGTTTACAATATGAACCGGAATAAATAGTGCCTTCTTTTATTAATTGAAAATAAACGAAATAGTTTTAAATTCGACTTTGGTATGAATTTTGAACGATTAACTGTCAGTTTTCAATGTAAATGTGTTAAAATAGTGGCACAATTATAGCCTGGCTATATTTCTCTAATAATACCGAAAAATGATTACAAGCATTTCTGTATCATTCCCAACAGAACTAACTATACCTACCTACTAAAAGAATAATCTAGTAACACACAGTTTTCTCAAGTACTTACACTGTACTCTAAAATGTTTTTAATCCTATCCTTAAAAAAACATTGTTACCATATTTCTTTATGAGAAAAGGTTACTATACTAAAATACACCAAAAAAATAATATAGAGACTAAAATAAAAAAATATAATATAATATAATGACTAGGCAACAAGTACTTCTTTTTTTTTTTTCTCTTAAACTTAAACTTAAATTTTTAATGTCTAATGGTAATTTGTTATACAATCTGATTCCTTTATAAAACAATGACTTATATCCTAATTCAGTATTTATACTGTTTAAATAAAAATTGCTGTTATTCGTTGTTGCATAGGTATGAACATCTGTAACATTCATCAATCAATGTTAATAGAAGTTGCAACCAAAAAAATAAATAAATAATACAGGTATTCTAGCCATATTACAAATTGCAAGTCATTTTTAAAAGCAAGTTACAAGTATATTGTAAACGCAGTTAAGTCAAACCTAACCTCAAATTCTTGGTTTGTTTTTCTGGAATTTTCGGATGCAAAAATTTTGCTACGGAATAACTTTTTCACTACAAAGGAGATCTGTTTTGTGTTAAAGCGCGTGTTATCAGACAAAACTGGTCTTGTTTTGTGACTAAGACAAGGTAAGAAAGATAATTTATGTTATTGAAGTTAGGGTCGATTATATATTTATTATACAGATTGACACTGAACATATACATTGGTTTTAGATAAAATGTGTCAACTTAGTATTGGTGTATTGTGTGTTCGGGAGGGGTGACATCTGTCCACAGCAGGTATACAAATTTTTTTAACAAGACTGTGTAGGACTCCACAGGACACTAAAATACACTACAGGACCAAGAATTTATTTGAGTTCTGTAGGATGGTGTACAAATTTTTTTCAGCTGTTCACCCCTCAGTTATGGCAGGGGTGGATCTAGGAACTTTATTTAGGGGGGGTAGATATCATAATAAATATTGCATATAACAGTTTTGCATTGTGACCAGGATGTGTATTCTGTATGGGGGGAGATTTGGGGGGGGGAGAATTTCCCCTCCCGTAGATCAGCACCTTCTTATGGGTCATTGTCCATATAATTTTATTATTATTGATGTATTTTTTTTCGGCATTTTCCATTTTTAGTTTTAGTAGATATTTTAGTCAGTAGTGCACCCAAGAATAGGTCTTTCGGGGACCCGAGACACAGTTATGCCATATCTTCACCTATTTAATTTTTTTATTCATGAAATATGTGGAAAATGTCTAAAAATCCTTAGGCTTGTGTCTGTTAGTTTAGTGTTTGAACATAATTCTAGCTAGTGCTTTTACTTTTTAGGTACACAGACATTCTGGAACTGTATGGATCATTACAATCACATTGAGTACACACTGCTTGGTTGCAAATGTTTTTTCATTTAGGTAAGTAATAGAGAAATATTGGTTAATAAGTTCTGTCTCTTTCCACACCCATACTAGGGCCTATTCTTAAAATACATAATGCCATTTAACATAATAATTATATGTTCAAAATTAATGCTCAAAGGGGTAGCAGTGTTTGGCCTTGTATTATACATAACTTTTTTTTGTATTTGTTTCTTGAAAATTCTGTACAGAGGGTGGAGGTGGGTCAATTACATAATTTAAGAATAGGCCCAAAGTGTACTTAGGGCAGAGCTTCAAGAGCTAAGCTCCCCCTTAAAAATTTAAACACATATTTCAGACAGAGTCGACACGAAGGCTTATTGGGGTGGATTCTGCAATTTTTTGTAACTCTAACTGTTTCCAAGAAAAGACAAAAAAGGAAAATTTGTACTCTGCATTATTTTAATTTTATGCGAGTTTTATGTAATTTCTAAATAGCAATTGAAGATACAAGTTATTTTATTTTGTTTTTTTTTTCTGAAAAATGGTTAGAGATAAAAATATTGCAGATCAAAAAATTTCTGAATAAAACAAGGAATTCATTGTACATTTTTAAATCTGCCAATAACTTATTGCAAAACAGTTCTGGAGAAAAAAGGGGGCATGACCGCGAAAAAAATATCACCCTGTAGTTTTTCCTAATATTTGACATGCTTAATGATGTATGCCTTGTAACAAAACAACAACAACATGTTCCAGATTTGAGCTAAATATCTCAAAAACTGCACGAGTTATAAATAAAAAGCAAACAAAAAACTAATATTTTAATAACCCATATCTCAAAAACTAAGCATGGTTATACAAAGGTTTTTTTCTTAAAATCACTCAAGATAATCCTCTGAAGTTTGGCTGTATAAAATACCTACTATTATAAGTCCCCTGGCAGCTTTTTTTTTGCTTTTTAGTTATCCAACGCAACGATCAACAATGGGATAACATCATTATGTGGCCACCTTTCTTATTAAAAAATCTATTGGAGAATGGATATTGTGAAGAATATATGAAAATTACATTACAACATTTGAGCAATTCCACATAAACCTAGAAATTAGAAAATTGAAGACTGTAAAGTGTGTTCTTATTTTTTTTAAATATTGGTTTTATTAAGGATTATTAGGTGGTACATGTTTAACTATTTTTAAGTTTTCTAAAAATCCACAGTTTTTTGTAATATAAATACCTAGTTTATACATTTAAGAAAAAACATTATATTTGTTAAATATTTTTAGATTTTTCTAAAACAGTACTCATTTTTAAAAAAATAAATATTACATTTTTTAAAAAACATAGTTTTTTTATTTAAGTATTACATTTTCGAGGTCATGCAAATTTTTATGTATGCGGAAAAAGTTTGGATATCTTACAGGTTTACATGACTAAAATTAATATATTTTTGATATCCAAATTCTTTTCGCATACATGAAATTAGCCTGACCTCAAAAATAGCACCTTTACTAAAAAAAAAAAAATCATTTAAAAAGCCCGCCGAGCCCGCCCGCGCATTCTTAATTCTTCCAGTAGCCAAGGGTGGCGCTAGCGTAAACTTGTTGCCGCTTTTGAACCATAGAATTAAGCACTCTTTTATTATTTTCTCTATGGGTTAAGGGAGTTCTGATTTTGAAGTAACACTGTATTTTTGCGGGCTTTTCTAATTTTTATTAAAAATTACCTCGTTTGAAACGTTTGTTTATTTATTTCATGATTTTACAATTTGGCGACGAGTCAAGCACCGGGTTGCATATAGTTTGTCGACCAAAACAGTGTTTAAACTTCAGTTTTTTCGGAAAAACAGTTTCACCATGTCACAGAACGGTTCAGTCACAGGAGGCGGCTCAGTTGGGGCAGAGTCTTTGGCGCAACAGGCCCCAGTTATTCAAGTGATCAATGCCGGAAATCTTTCGGCTAGTTTGGACGAAATTTTTGAGGAACGTCTAGGACAATACATTTCAGCAAACATGATAGAAGCTGGCAGGCCGGAATGGGACAACTGGGCGCCGCCAACTCGGCGCCGCCAACTGGGCGCCGGGCCAACTCGGCGGCGCCAACTGGGCGCCGGCCAACTCGGCGCCGGACTAAAAATTTTTTTTTTTAAATAAAATGTGTAGATGAAAAATAAAATATATTATTTATATAACTTAATGTTACGCAATTTTTTACAAGCTTTTATTTAGCTTCAGATGTTCTGTCTAACTATCAATCAAATCTTGTGAAGCGTTTTTGACACACTTCCCATTATCCGATTTGAATGAAATTTGGTACACACGTAGTGGTCCCATGACAATACAACATCAAGAAAAAAATATCCTCCCACCCCTACCCCCACCCCTTCTATAGAAAAATGGGTTTTTGACACACTTCCCGTTATCCGATTTGGATTAAATTTGGTATACACAAAGTGGTCCGATGATAATACAACAATAAGAAAAAAATATCCTCCCACCCCTACCCCCACCCCCTTCCATAGAAAAATTTGTTTTTGACACACATCCCGTTATCCGATTAGGATGAAATTTGGTATTCGCATAGTGGTCCGATGACAATACAACATTAAAAAAAATATGTCCTCCCACCCCTACCCCCACCCCCTTCCATAGAAAAATGAGTTTTTGACACACTTCCCATTATCCAATTTGGATGAAATTTGGTTTTCACATAGTGGTCCGATGACAATACAACATTAAAAAAAATATATCCTCCCACCCCTACCCCCACCGCCTTTTTATAGAAAATGCGTTTTTGACACCCTTCCCATTATCCGATTTGGATGAAATTTGGTCCGATGACAATACAACATTGAAAAAAAATCCTACCACTCCTACCTCCACCCTCATCTATACAAAAATGCGTTTTTGACACACTTCCCATTATCCGATTTGGATGAAATTTGGTATACATATAGTGAACCGATAACAATACAATATTAAGCAAAAAATATCGTCCCACCACTACCCCCACCCCCTTTCATAGAAAAATTAGTTTTTGACACACTTCCCATTATCCGATTTGGATGAAATTTGGTATTCACATAGTGATCCGATGACATTAGAATATTAAGAAAAAAATATCCTCCCACCCCTACCCACACCCCCTCCCATAGAAAATGCGTTTTTGACACCCTTCCCATTATTCGATTTGGATTTTTGTATTTTTTAAGTTTGAGTAAAAAATTTTGTTAAACGACCTCAAGCAACGTAATATTTCAAGTTTGAGACAAATCGGTTGGTAAATAAGAAAATCCGCCATTTTGGATCCGCCATTTTGATTTTTTTAAATTTGAGTAAAAAATTTTGTTTAATGACCTCAAGCAATATAATATTTCAAATTTGAGGCAAATCGGTTAGTAAATAAGAAAATCCGCCATTTTGGATCCGCCATTTTGATTTTTTTAAGTTTGAGTTGTCCGGCGCCGAGTTGGCCGGCGCCCAGTTGGCGGCGCCGAGTTGGCCCGGCGCCCAGTTGACCCGGCGCCCAGTTGGCGGCGCCGAGTTGGCGGCGCCCAGTTGTCCTAGACCGCTGGCAGGCAAGTCTCTGTACTGATAACATTTTTAAACGAAGACGTGTACAAGATTTTAAGAGATTTGTGTAGTCCTAGAAAACCTAGTGAGAGAACTTTTGATGAGTTAATACAATTACTCAGAGATCATTTTAAACCGAGATTATCTTTTTATAGAAAGAGAATTATCTTTGATGGACTAAGGCAGAAGTCTGAATCAGTTAATGACTGGTATATTAAGGTCAAAAACTATGCTACACAATGTGATTTTTCAAATAATTTGATGTACCGAGTACAAGATAAGTTTGTGTGTGGTATGAGGCCAGGCCCAATACTTGATAGGCTTTGTGTGGAGAAACCAACGAAAGATTTTGAAAGTATTTTGAATATTGCTTTAGACAAAGAGGCTACTTTAAAAGAGCAGGTACATTCCAGTGTTGATGTTGGTCGTTTGCAGAAAGCAAAGTCCAAAAGTAATTTTTCAGGCAATTTTTTTAAAAACACACCGAAGAGCACTGAGGGTAAGGAGAAAAATAACGAGACAGAGGAGTTGAAGTGCAATTTTTGTAACAAGGGGAACCACAACTTCAGTAAATGTAAGTTTAAACAATATTCTTGTAAAAGCTGTGGTAAAAAAGGACACATTATGGCTGCATGCAAACTGAAAAAGACAGCAAAAACAAATGTTGTCGAGGAAGATACCGAGGAACATGTTTTGCCTTTGTATACTTTAACAGATTTTCAACAGGTTAATTTTATTAAGCCTTTATGTGTACCTGTTTTACTTGACAAGTGGTGTACTGTAATGGAATTTATGGAATGGTTTACCTTTTTCTTTTTATCAACAAAAGCTAAGTCACATTCCATTAAAGAGCACAAGCGTACAGTTAAAAACTTATTCTGGGGAAATGATTAGGCCAGAGGGAAAAATTTCTCTAAATATTTCAATTTTGAATGTTACAAAAAAATGTGATTTAACAGTTGTAAAAAAAGCAACAAAAATTTTGTTAGGGAGAGATATAATTCAAAAATTTAATTTGTCATGTAAAAATTCAGAAGTAGTAATAGATAAAATAGAAGTACAGGGTTTACCAAAACAAAATTTACAGGATGAATCAGCTGGAATATCAAATCTTTTACATAAATATTCAGATTTATTTAAAAATGAATTAGGAACTTTTACAGGGGAAAAAGTTAGGTTAGAAATTGAAGAAAATGTAAGACCAATTTTCCACAAACCCCACCCAATTCCTTTTTCTTTTTGTGAAAAAGTAGAATTGAATTAAAACGATTGGAGTCAAATGGGGCTATTAAAAAGGTTCGGTTCGGTTCGGTTCGGTTCGGTTCGGTTCGGTTCGGTTCGGTTCGGTTCGGTTCGGTTCGGTTCGGTTCGGTTCGGTTCGGTTCGGTTCGGTTTGGGGCACGCCATTGGTTCCAGTTTTGAAAAGTAATGGAAAAGATGTTCGTGTTTGCGCGAATTACAAAATTACAGTAAACAAATATTTAAAAGATTTTAATCATCCACTACCGCGAATAGAAAATATTTTTGCTGCCTTACAGGGTGGTCAAAAATTTACAAAACTCGATTTTCTTAATGCTTACAATCAGCTAGTTCTCGATGACGAGACGAGTGAATTATTAGCCTGGAGTACGCCACTGGGGATTTTTATCATTTTTCAAAATATTGTGGAAAAAGTTCTACAAGGGTGCGAAGGGGCCGTAAATTTTTTTTGATGATGTGGTAGTCACAGGAAGGGACGAGAACGAGCATTTACGTAATTTAGAAGACGTTTTGCGTAGGCTACAAAAAGCTGGGTTTAGATTGAATGTTAAGAAATGTGAGTTTTTCAAGGATTCAATTTCATATTTAGGTCACAAAATTTCAGCATTAGGGTTAGAAAAAGACAGTTCTAAAGTTAGGGCAATAGTCAACTCGCCTAGACCTAAAAATATCACCGAAGTGAGAGCATGGTGTGGAATGATAAACTATTATTCGCGTTTTTGTCAAAATTTACAAGCAAAATTAAAACCATTGTATGATTTGGTTGGGAAAAATAAAGAGTTTATTTGGACAAAAGAATGCGAAGAAGCATTTAATTATGCAAAACAAGAATTAGCGTCAGACAAAATTTTGGTACATTATGATCAGACAAAACCAGTTCGCTTAGCTTGTGATTCATCGGAGTATGGCTTAGGGGCGGTACTGTTACATGTCATGCCAGATGGTAGTGAAAGGCCAATTTGCTATATTTCGAGAGTTTTGAGCAAAGCAGAACAAAATTATTCCATGATAATGAAAGAAGGATTAGCTGTGTACTGGGCAGTTTCAAAATTATATCAATATTTGGCTGGACGGAAGTTTGAGATTGTTAGTGATCACAAGCCGTTAAAAGCATTGTTTGGGGAACATAGAAGTTTACCTAAAATGGCTGCAGGTAGGATTCAAAGATGGTCATTATTTTTGGCAAGTTTTGATTATACTTGTCGTTTTATTCGTGGAACAGATAACGCGAAAGCGGATGCTTTATCGCGTTTGCCGTTGTCTGATTGTGAGAATGAAAGTGGTGAACCTGATTTTGACTATATAAACATGGTTGAGAATTCTTTACCAATTGATTCAATTAAAATAAGATCCGAGACAAGAAAAGATGCAATTTCAGGCACAGTTTTTAATTACATTTGATATGGATTTCCTAATCATGTCGAAAATGAACTTTTAAAACCGTTTTTAATCAGAAAGAGTGAGCTTTCGGTGGAACAAGGCATAGTTATGTGGGGCTACAGGGTAGTGATTCCCGTCAGTCTTAGAGAAGAGCTGCTGGAAGAACTTCACAGTAACCATGAAGGGATGGCAAAAATGAAAGCCAATGCACGTTTATATTTTTGGTGGCCTTTATTAGACTCCGATATTGAAAAAAAAGTTAACACCTGCAAAGTTTGCTGTCAAGTTCGTCCAGATCCGCCAAAAGCTAAATTAATTAAAAATCAGTTATCAAAATATCCTTATGAAAAAATCCATTTTGATTTCCTAGGACCAATTCGAGGAAAAATGATTTTAATCATAGCTGATACTTACTCGAAGTGGCCCGAAGCGTTCATAATGGATAAAACCGATTCCGAAGCAACAATTGATTGATTTAGAGAGTGTTTCTCGAGATTTGGCATACCGAAAATTGTCGAAACCGATAATGGTGGACAGTACACTAGTGATAATTTTTGTAATTTTCTAAGTCACAACGGTGTAAAATTTATTTCGTCTCCACCAGTACATCCGTCTACCAATGGGTTTGCGGAAAATTCGGTTAAATCAGTGAAAAACGGATTAAAAAAAGCTTTTTAGATCCTAAGAACAAAAATCAATCTTTGGAAACATTAATGTATAGATATTTTCCTACAGAAATTCTGTCCACGCTACAACAGGTATGACTCCGTCGAGTATGATCTTTAAAAACAAAATTCGTACGCGACTCGATCTATTGTCACCAAAAACAATACAAAGTGCTGAAAAAGCAGAAAAACAAATTTTAAATTACAAAGGAAATCGCGAAGAATCTTTTGTAGAGGGGGATAGAGTTTGGTGTAGAGATTATCGTAATCCAAACAGGAAAACTTGGGTTGAATGCATTATTGACGAAGTTTTGAATAACAGAGTATATTTTTGTAAACTTGTTCATGAAAATTTAGTTTGGAAACGACATCTTGATCAAATAAGACGCAACTTTTCAGACTTAGATGATTCTTTTTCAAATTTACACCAAAATTTTAATAAAGATTTACCAAATAATCTACCTTTAATTTTACCAAAACACTCTGAGTCAAATGTTGTTCAATTTAAAGAAAATGAGCTAATAGTTGATTCAAACAAGTCAAATAATGAAGGTAACTCTAACTTTCCAAATGATGATTTAGCTGATAAGGCAAGTGCTAAAGCTAGTGATTCGGTTAATGCAAAATCGAGTGAAAAATTTACTAATGCAATGCCTACGACTAATGTAAAAAATGATCCGGTAAAACTAAATATCAATGAAAGACCTAAACGTGACAGAAAACCGGTGGTACGTCTAAATTTATGAGGGGAGGTATTGTAGTGTCGTAAAGTATCTGTGAACGGTCCCCATAAAAAGGTGTCCAATTGGCCAGGGTAAATGCGCCTTGGTATATAAATGTTACATGTGTTATTATGAGGTTAAGGGAGTTCTGATTTTGAAGTAACACTGTATTTTTGCGGGCTTTTCTAATTTTTATTAAAAAACTTAAAAACTTACTTACCTAGTTCAAAAGTTGTAGGTATTTTCTTATTGTTTTAATTTTTGTTTAACAAAAAAATAGCTACTGCTCGAGTGACGCAGAATTAAACATTATCAAACACTTCATTCAGGTTTATTTGTAACTTTTATGTAGATACATTTTTAAGAGGGTTTTTGATAAAGAAATAATGACAATGAAATGCTATTTTCATTCTTAACTTGATCAATGAGTTTACTTACTACTTGAACCAAATGAAATGCTATTTAAAACAAAACTTCATAAAAAATAAATAAATAAATATTTTTGTTTGTTTGGTACCGTCGAACGGGGTGGATCGGGACAGCGGGTCAATCGGTACAAAACCTGTTTTTTACTATTTAAATGGCCCCTGTATTTCAAGGTCAATGTTTTTTAGGTTCAATAATATTCAAAACTCATAGGCGATATAAAAAAAACGCATTTCTGCAATTCGCCGGCCTGTTCGCTTTAGCTTTTTGTATGGAGCAGCACGCAAAAAAACCCACAAAATTCTCGCAGTTTTTTTTTAAGTGTTAAGAATAATCCTCGATTTCTGGCTTATTTTTGTTTTTTTTCCGTTTTTTTTGCAAACTAATTTTTTTAACCTTCTCTGTCCAAATTGACTCCATTACAGGGACTCACCTATTAAAGTGACAGATATGTGTGGTATGTCATTTTAAAGCTCCAACGGTAAGCTATCATTTGGCGGTGGTTTGAAGTCTAAAGCTTTTTTAGAAAAAAAAGTTATTTTGAAAAATATCTGAAAGTCGTCCCGATCCACCCCGTTTGACGGTATCCTACAATATTTAGAAGGATTCTGAAAGGAGGAGGCATTAAATACATTGTTTACCGGGATGCGTCAGATGACCTGAATTTGAGATATGTTGAAGGCCAAACCTTCTTGATATGTTTACCGAAAAATATTGTGGGTTATAAGATTCGTTTTCGAGCTATACTTATTTAAATGCGCGCCACTGAAATATGGAACAATATGACCTTTTCTAGTTTTTTGTAATAACCATCGCCAAATAAAAATATAAAACTGATATTAGTCTAATTTTATTGACAAAAGAGTCCTTTTAGGAATTTTATCTATTTTCGACATATAGTTTGCGTCACATACCTACAGAGTGGCTCAAAATAATTTTAAAAAAATACAGGAAATATACCTGAGATTAATTAAATATAAAGAAAGGAAACTAAAAATGCATACTCAAAATGAACTTCACTGGCTTTCATGTGAGTCGTTTTAACTATTCTAGAGTGATGTTTGCATAATAGGTTATGTAATAAGCTTACAGGATATTTAAAAAAAATTAATTACCGGAATGCGTTAAATGAGGTGAATTTATGATATATTATTATATTTAATAAATCTCAGGTATTTTTCCTGTATTTCTTTTAAAATTATTTTGAGCCACTCTGTAGGTATGTGACGCAAACTATATGTCAAATATTGATAAAATTCCTAAAAGGACTCTTTTGTCAATAAAATAAGACTAATATCAGTTTTTTATTTTTATTTGGTAAAAAGTTATTACAAAAAAACTAAAAAAGGTCATATTTTTCCATATTTCAGTGGCGCGCATTTAAGTAAGTATAGCTCGAAAACGAATCCTACGACCCCCCCAATTTTCTTTGGTAAAAATATCAGGAAGGTTTGGCATTCAACATATCTCAAATTCAGCTCATCTGACGCGGCTGATATATCATGGCTTCACTTGAGGTTTGCCAATAGGCTAGCTAGGAAGGTATCAGATCCATCATGGATCCATTTATTTTTATTTGAGCTCTATTCGAATCTCAAAGGACCAGGCACTAAATACATTGTTTACCATCCCGGTAAACAATGTATTTAGTGCCTGGTCCTTTGAGATTCGAATAGAGCTCAAATAAAACCGGTAAACAATGTATTTAGTGCCTGGTCCTTTGAGATTCGAATAGAGCTCAAATAAAAATAAATGGATCCATGATGGATCTGATACCTTCCTAGCTAGCCTATTGGCAAACCTCAAGTGAAGCCATGATATATCAGCCTTGAAAACAGTTGTTTCTAAATATCTCAGAAACTAAAGCTCGTACGAAGTTTCTGGTTATAACACAAATTATTGAGCAAAATGTAGTTTACTATATTCCGCAAACCGTATATTGATTCGATGCTCCATTAGCATTAATGGATAATTGACCAAAATCTCATCAGCTGCTCGTTAGAGTGTCGAACAATATTTTACATGAAAATTTTATGAAAATCAGTTAAGCAGTTTAGGAGCTATCGTGTTACGGACAGAAAAAAAATACACACACACAGACAGACATCTGGACAACATTGCTAAAATATGTCAAAATACACCCAAACAAGTTTCGACGTTATCTAAAAAAAAGGTAAAAATTAGCTTTTGACATCTACCATTTAATGATTTTCTAAACATTTCTACAATATGTTTTAAAATCAAAAAATCTATCACCTATATATACAGAATTACCCAAAAGTAAAGCAATGCCCTTAAATTGTAAATCTGAGCCTCTAGCAACTATAAAACACAAGTGATGCCTTTTAAAACTTCAATTTTGATCTAATTTCACGTGTTTCGGTCATTTCCCCATAACATAAATTTTAATATTATTTCTGTGTAATTTTTGGGCAAAAATAGCAAGTTGTACCCTTTGAAACAGAATTTAAAGTTATATGTCTTGATAGTGGCACAATAATTGTTGAACAAAGGATAGTCTAGCTATGAAGTTTTAAAATTGCTACAAATAGTTACTAATATTGTAACACTTTTGCCAATATTAATCATTCAATAATTTTACAACAATAAGGCGCTGACTGTGACGTAGCACGGCACCCCGACACAAAATATGATTCTGGAACGTACCACCAACTAATCTAATCGTATCATTGACTGAACTTACACATTATTATCCGATTATTCACCATCTCTTTTTAAACTAATGTACTAGTAAGGGCGCTTAATAATATTAAACAAACACGAGTTTAATAACAAAACAGTGGTCTACTCGTTTTATTTACTAAACTCACACATTGTCATTCAGCTACTTACTCTCTCTTTTTAACTCAAAGTAGTGGGACGGGCGCACTCAATCTAAAACAGTTATGTCATTTTGACAATCAACGTCAATCGATTTTCTGATGCACACAGTGGGCTCGCGGATCCAATTTTTGGCCAAAAAGGGTTAAATTAAAAACATACTAAAACTTTTTAACACCTTTACTGAAAAGAGTAGATAGTCCAGCAGGCCTTGAAAAAGCTATGATTTAATTGACGTAACTCAGTTATTTTTTAGAAGTGTCATTTTTCCTTTCAAAGGAACGCGTTAAAGTACCATGTTTGTATGGCGATTTGATCCAGATTTTAAGCCATTTTACGACAATATTTTATAAAATTCGCAAAAAATAAAACTTGTAAGAAGAGGTAGGGGAAAGGGGGGCAAAATGGGTTTTGCGGGTAAAATGGGATATCGCAGTTTTAAGTAAATTGCGCAAAAATAAAACCTTCTAATATTAGATGTTTTATCCTTATGACTGGTTCAACTCTCTGGAATATGATTGGTGCCGGTCGGTTGAGCTTAAGTTCGTTTTCGCTCAACATGTGATGTTCTGCGCTGTTTATTGTTAAAATAGCTTGCGCATTTTGTGATGGTAAGTACATTTTTTACAGACTTTTTAAAATTTTGTTTACATTGAACAATTAGTGGGTCTATGTATTATTATTCATAATTAAACGCATCGCCCGTAAAATAAGTCTTTTACTCGGTGGTTTGGTCCAAAACGGGGGTTTTCCATGGGGGCAAAATGGGGTACCTTGTTATACCTAAAAACCCATACCCCATTTTGCCCAAAAAAAAAATTGTTTTTTGATAGCATCACTGAAAGTCGTATTTTATGTTGTCTTTGCAAAAAATTGACGCAAAATTCGTGTAAGAGAGTCGACAGCGATGACCTGATCGCTGTTTATTTATAAATTTTGTAGTTACTAAATTTAATTATTATAAATGTATTTACATTATATTACAACTTTTTATTTTGTAAATAAGTATTTTTAACTTGTTTAGTATTTTAACAAATAAAACTAGTAAATAAAAATATTGATTCTAAATTACACAACCGCCCGCCCGTTTCGCCACCCCATTTTACCAAAGACAACTTTTTACAAAAATAAAAATAAAATTATGATAGAGTTCTAAATAGTTTAAACTGAAAACTAAAACATAAAGATAACGTATCGCCAACTTAATTCCAAATGACGAACGCAATGGTGACAATTTAATTGGAGAAAAAAGCCTATAAAATGAAGTATCCCATTTTACCCCCCTTTCCCCTAATTAGACTAAAAACTGTACATTTTGATTTCAATTTTGATGTGCACAAATGTCAGACAATGGTTTTTGCGTGGAATTTCTAAAATTATATAAAAAAATTTCTTATAAATGTTGGAAAAATATTTTGCTTCCCTCAACCATGTTTTTAAAATTTTTATTTTTATAAAGAGTATATATACATATTTTTCAAAAATTGTACTTCAAAATCTACAAGTTGCTTGTATGAAAGATATTATTAGTTTACTAAAAATGGATTTCTTCGAGAAAAACTCAAACTCAAAAAAAGCATGTTAGTTTTTGTCTATTATTTTTAAAGCACTTTAGGCTAAATAGAACGAATAAACATAGAAAAATATATATTAATAAAAGATATAAATAATGTATTAAAAAGTTAAAAATAAAAAAAAAATGTTGTTCTGTTTCAAAAATCAAATAAAAGGATGGTCACTCCATAATAAAAACCAACTGCAATATCTTAAAAATAGGTGGATTGTTTATGAAAGAAAAAATAGGTCAAAACTTTTAAGGTAAACGGTTCTATTTCAAATCATCAGCAGTTTACCAAACCTGACTTTTAACAAACTAGTATAAAATAGTGGACGCTTTAAAAATATTTATTTGGTTGGACTTAAAAAATTTTTCTAGAAAAATCAATCTTATGTGATTATGCAGTGGTTAAACTTGCAGGTTCTTATCCGTTGCAAAGTCAGGGTTACGTTCGTATTATTTTCTAGTTTCACAAATCGGTTTATAAATATAGGATAGTCTATAGGATTAAGATTTTGGGTTCGCCGTGCAAGTTTTTGTTTGAGTAAAAAATAATAACAAGCGACGTTAAACACAAACACCGCAGAGTTCCAGATGTTTAATACATATCGGTTCATAAATGTAGAAGTTCTGCATTTCGGATTCGCTATGATATTTTTTCTACGTTTAACTCATAAATCTTAATTATCGGCTTTATACACCCCAAAGTTCCAATTTTGATATATATATCGGTTCATAAATAGAAAATTCTGCCCTTTCTGTCATGTAATTTTTAAGTTTGATTTTATAATGATACTTTAGACACGCCAGAGTTACAAATTGGAAACCTATTGGTAAATAAGTTTTTTAAATTTAAGTCAAAAATCATATTTAGCGACTATTAACACTAAATTTCATACTACCGGTTCATAAATAGGAAACTTCGCCATTTTGGATTCGCCATTTTGATTGATAATTACTTCTTTCTCATTTCAAAACAAAATATTGTTACAAAACCTATTTTTCTAATTTTGGTCAAAAATCAGATCCGGGAGCCCACTGTGCAGCGCTATGAGTTGGACAGCAATAAAAAATAAGCTGTGCATTAAAAAGAGATGCAAATGAGTATGTTCCAAAATTACAATTTATGTCGGGGTGCAAATGTCAACCTACGTCATGAGTCAGCGCCTAATTGAACAAAGTATAGTCGAGATATTAAATTTTAAATTTGCTACAAATAACCAATATTTCAAGAACCATTCTTGCCAAATTTAAAAATTTATGTACAATTGTTAATAAAGTATGTCGCCAAACTTCAAAAGATTATTCTTTGAGGTTATTTTAAGAAAAAAACTTTGAATAAACATGGGTCTGCAAATGCTAACTTTTCGAGATACATGTTGTTAAAGTTTTAAATTTTGTTTGTTTCTTCTAAACTACAGGGTGAGGTTATGCCCCTTTTTTCCCCCAGAACTTTTTTGCAGGAAGCCACTGGCAGAATCAAAAATATAAAATAAATTCCTTGTTTTATTCAGAAACTTTTTCATCTCTTGCATTTTTTTAAACTTATTTTTGAGGAAAAAGACAAAAAAGATCATTTGTATCTTTGATTGCTCTTCAAAAATTACATAAAACTCGCATAATATTAAAATAATGTAATGTAGTGACTATTTAAAATTTTAATGTCATTAGGCAGGGTCCACATTTTTCTCTTTTGTCGTTTTTCTTGAAAACGGTTGGATATAGAAAAAATTGAAACAGATTAAAAGGTTTCTAAATAAAAGAAAGAATCCACTTTATTATTTTTGAATCTGCCATTTGCTTACTGCAAAAAATTTCTGGGGGAAAAACGGGGGCATGACCTCTGAAAAAATATCACCCTTTAGTTTTTTCCTGATATTTACAGTAGCTAAGTACATGTTCCAAATTTGATCCAAACATGTCACAAACTGCACGAGCGAAAAAGAAAAAAACAAACAAAAAAATTGAAACTTTGACACCCATGCTTATTTGAAGTTTTTTTCTTAAAATTACTTAAAAAATCATTCTTTGAAGTTTGGCGACATACTTTATTATGGTCTTTGCAAAGTCAATTGAAATACCTCCCAATACGGGGTTCTATCGATTTCATGGAATTTTGCCTGATTCTGCCCTTCAAAAGTTATCAAAATTCATACAAAATGTTCCTGGTATAATTTCAACCCTACCGACAGAGAAGAGTCGCAGCATCGGGTCAGATATTTTTGAGATGCACTTTTAATTGCTTTCGGGTGTGCCTTTCGGAAACTCTTTTGTCGGCATTATGCATAGTTAAAAAATCAATCAGTGTCGTTCCTGTAGGTGTACGAATGGTTTACGCCATAATTAAATGAAATAATTTTCATGAGTATATCTACCTCCGCTCATGTCCTTATTTAGAAAGAATATGACGACGGTTAGTTTTTACTCCATTTCAATTGACTTTGCAAAAACTATACCACCTTGTATATAATCAATTGCCCAATTGTTGCGAAATTTTTGGGACGTACATAGTTTTTACGTATCTTTCTAATGCTACTTGCCATTTTTAACTAAAATTTCACAAGAAAAACTGTTTTTAGTTTCTTTTAAACGTGACAAAAAGCAAACATTATTTTGTGGGAAAAATTAACACTTTGATAAGCACTTCGTAAAAAATAAGATTTATGTACAATTTTAGGCAGTTGCTCTATTTATAGCTGATACTATATAAACTACAGTCGAACCTCTCTAACTCGAACCTCTATAACTCGAACGTCTCTATAACTCGAACCTTTTAAGCGGTAGCTGCACTTTTCACATGTATTTTAACTCATGTAACTCGAGTTTCTATAACTCGAACTCTCCATAACTCGAACTGTTTTGGTTGTCCCTTCAGGTTCGAGTTATAGAGGTTCGACTGTACAATAAAATGATAATTATTATTATTATTATACGTTAGAACACTTATAAAATAATAATTAGAGATATTCGGCAATCATGTTTCCTTCACTTAGCTAATTACAGTACAATCCCGATTATCCGAATCGCGATTTTCCGAAATCCGGTTTATCAGAAAGAAACTTTAAATACAAAAATCCCGATTAATCGGAAAAAATCGTATTATACGAAACGCGTCTGGGACTCACCTATACTGCTAGGTGGTTCCCATAGGGGTTTCACGGCAATACGACGGTCTAAAATGCAAATTGGTTTAGTTAGCCGACAGAGTGTTACAAATGTTTTTAAGTCGATCTAATGATATACGCATCCTAAACTCCTATTTTCCAAAAAAAAATCGGATTAACCGAAATTTCGATTATCTGAAATCACTTTGGTCCACATTATTTCGGATAATAGGGACTGTACTATATGTGATTTTGTCTGCGTTATTGAGATATCCTGCCAGTTTTGTATTCCTATTCTTAAAAACATTTCCTTTCAACTTGTTGATAAACATCTGCCCAGTAAAAATTAGATAAAAAAAAGTATACGGAAGCTGTATGTCAATTTGTTCGTTATAAATAAAATTTCGTAAATTGCTAGAAATTTAACAATTGGCAGAGTTGCACTTTAAAGAAAGTATATCTGTGATAAGGTTTGTATTCTTAATAAAAGCATGTTCAATTTTATGCATGTGACGCTGATCGTACATCATCGCATTGTACCTAATCAAAAACTATATTTCATCATTTTAAAGCTTCACGAATTTGAAAAATTTTCAATTTCACCCAAAACTCACAAACTTCCTAAAAATAAATAATTATTTTTTAAAGGTGAGTTACAAACTGTAAGAGCTTGTGTATAATTTTAAGCTTTAATATTGTTCACAATTTGACCAACTGAGCAAAGCCTTAAAATCGTGGTATTGCAACTCTTTTTTAATTCAAAGTATTTCTGGTAAAATTGACAATAATATTAAACACCCATTCGGACTGATCTGCTGCAGTAAAATGTCCTGCGTTTCTAAGCAAAACCTCAGTAATATTTGCTGCGTTTTTGTAATATCCTGCTAGTTGTCCTTCCGGTCCATTAAAAAAATGTCTGTTCGCTTTTTTATAAGCATCTACACCAGAAAAATTTAAATTTTCTAAAAAATTCTGCAAAAGAGTATATGGAGTTTCTGTGTCGAGTTGTCCGTTATAAAATAAAATTTTGAAGTTTTCTAAAAGTTCAGCGATTGGCAAAGCTGCGCTTTGAAGTATATCTGCCATAAGATTTTGCATAACGTTTGCGTTCTCGATAAAAAATATCTGGTTTCCCACATGTAACGCCGCCCTTACATCATCTCTTTGTACATAATCGTAAATTAATTCTTTTTCATAACTGTAAAGGCTCAATGGATTTAAAAAATTGTCAAAATCCTCAAACCCAGTAACATTTTGTAAAAACGAATCATTATTTTTGAAAATCGAGTTAAAAACTGTGAATGCCTGTTGATAATTTTGAGTTTTTATATTGTTTATAACTTGATTTTCTAAGTCTTTTTGTTGAGATAAAGAATTGTTATCGACTAATCCAATTTGATACAAAAAATTGCCATAACCAACTTGATTAATGGGATCGCAAAAGCCATTTTGTATGGTCAACCCTTTAAGGCTAATATGTTTGGCATACTTATCAATTTTATTTGCCAAATATGCCACAGTTTTGCAGGAAATTCCTTCGCCGCTGAAGAAAACGTTTTTATTGTTATTTAATTCGGGAAAAACCCTGTAAAATTGACCCAAAGCATTAAAAAGATGATCTACGATTATTGATTGATTTTTTGCGTATCCCCCTTCAGTAAAACTATATCCACTGTTTACAGGAGAGTCTATGTATAAAACCGAATGATTTTTGGTCCATGAAAATTCTCGTATTTTAAGACCATGTTGAGACTTAACAGAGAAAGGGCCATTCTCCAAAAACAATCCCACCAAACTGGAAGTGCCCAAATCTCCTTGCAACCACACTATTAACGGATCATTTCCATAATCATTTTCTGAAGGAAAAAACCAAAAGAATAGATTTGAATTATATATTTTATCCACAGTTAGATAACCGGAGAAACTTTTTTGTTTTTTGAATCCGTTGAAGTAAACTGCTGACGCTATTCGGGCATCTTCCGTTCGGTTAGCCTCAATAAGTGGAGTTAAGAATAATGGAGGTCCTGGGTCATCACCAAAAGTCGTTTCAGGCAAACCAAAGAAGAGTATGGCTAGTACCATTGCTACTGATATATAGAGCAGAGAAAAGTATAAAATGGGTAATTTCCATGCATTCTCTACCGATGGATAGTGGAAGGTTTTGGTAAGAACCTAAAAAAAAAAATTAGGTATCTTAACTTTTATAATAGGGCAACAGTAGTTCTTTAATTTTCGAAGGTCAAGTTCTGCCATCGAAAACGAAATGGTTGTAGCTGCATTTTACTCAAAACTGATATAATCCCCTTTAAAGTAAGAATTCCATAGTTGCACGGAACTGTTACAGTTCCGTGCATAGTTGCGTGTAAATGTAATACTGTCATTTTGACAGTTACAACCAATGTAGAGTAGAGTGGGGCAATAGTCCGCGTGGGGCAAAAGTATCAAAAGTAGTTTTCTCAGAACTAGATAGACAATTTGGCAACGCAGTCATATCATAGCGTTCGATCCTAGAGGTGAAGCTGTCCAATGTTTTAAAAAAAAATGTAAAGTGGTGTTTTAAATATGAGGTATTTATTAATTTTTTATACTTGCATGTTATTTTTACTTACTACTTAATAGTATATTGTACAACAACATGTGGTTATATTTTTAAAACAAAATTTCTACAAAATATGTACAATATTTGAGGTTATAATAAATGCATGAAAATCACATGGATCATTTGACAGGAGAAGCAGCGGCAAATTTGAATGTTAAATGTCGAAATGGGGCATAAGTCACATTTTCGTATGGGGCATTAGTACGTGCGTACTTTTGCCCCATACGCCCAAGCACGCCCTTTAAAGATAAACTCGCTCAAGAAAAAGAAGAAAAGCTTCGAAAAGAAAAAGCCTACAAATCTAAAAAGAGCGTATTTAACGGCAATGAGAAAAATAAGGTTATCAAAAAGCCAAAACTTTTTTTTCTGAAAGTTTTTCATGTCCTGGGTGCTCGGAAAAATATATCGATTCACCCACAGAACACTGGATTCAATCCGGAATTTGTCAAAGGTGGTGGCACGAAACTTGCACAGCCTACGAAAACCTAGGAACATTCGTTGGTGACCTCTGTGTGTAAGAAAACTAATGCCCCACATATTTCTGACTTTTGCGTCACATCACATTTTTGTATTTTTTGAATTTTCTTTTGCGTTGTTGTTTTTATCAGAACCGAATATTCATATTTTTGTACACAAATTAACTCCATATCATAATTTTTGAGATAACTTTTTGACAATGATCAGTTGTTTACCCAAGGCCAACACAAAAATACAGGCCACGACCCTAAAAAAATCAGCTGTTCTCCGGGGGCTGACTTTTACATTGGGTCTTATGGGAGGTCAGACGTTTTTTTATGATATTTTCAAAATGGCACTACAGATTTCCGCGAAATTTCAGTCAAATATTCTCAGACACTATCCTCATATTCCACCAAACTTTTATAAGGATGCAAGGTGATTAAAAGGTTAAAATCTTCAACATTTAGCATTTTTTATTTTGAATTCAAATTACCCGCCATGTACCGCATGCCAACTGTTATATTTGACAAGTATTTGACTTTGTCATCCGTGTGTGTCACAATCGCTTCTGTTTTAAATTTAATTTTTGTGTGAGCTAATGAAGCGGCTCTGAGAAATTAAGGATTACTATACATTTAAACAAAATTGTTCTGCAAGAATATAGTAAAAACAATCTCAAAACCGGCTTTATTTTTTTAAAAATCAAATATTCATGAACCGTCACTCCAACTTCAAAATTTTAAAGACAATCAGCTGTGTCGTGACGTGACCATCAAAAAAAAAATCAGCCCCGGATGTGACGTCAACAAAGTGGAGGATCGTGGCCCGTCCGTTTTGATAGCCCTGGTTTACCATAACAAATAGCATAGGCCAAGGAAAAAAAGTTGTAAAAAGTTGTCTCAAAAATAATGATATGAAGTGTATTAACAATCCAAAAATTAAAATATTTGTTTCCTTTACATTTGCATTTTTTATAATTATTTAAACCTTAGATGCGTCCTTTTGCCCCATCTTACTCTATATAGTTTTTTAACTTTTGAGAAGACAAATTGATCAACTAGAAATCCAAAATGCCAATAACTCATTTTTCAATTTTGTGCAGTTACCTACTTCCATTTCACTTTGAACGGTAAAGTTGGTGGCCGGCCTTCGATCCGTAACTTTTACATCTTTGCTTTTTATTGGAATTTATTCGGATAATGATAATGATAAGTGTGCAAAAGTGTAGTGCTGCTTCTTTGACCCAATATAAATTTTTCTCATGGATAAACAAAACATGAAAGAAATGACGGTACTTTTGCCCGAAAAAATCATTGTCAGCTCGTTAGTCAGAAAAATACAATAAAATTGAACTACCAAAATGTGTTTTGAAAGACAAGGCCACTAAATCCAAAATTAATTCAAATACATAAGCTAAAAATTTTTCAGAATTGTTTTATTTCCTTTATTTTAAGTCTTTTGGAAATTCCTTCAATATTTTATTTTCTAGAACTTAAAGTAGATAATTTTGTTGTCTATAATGTTTAGCCCCTTTAACTTTCGATAAATGTTTACTTTTCGAACCGATAAGGCATGCAATAAACTTCTAAACCGATTTTTCGAAAATTTAAAGCAATACGTTAAAAAAAAATTTATACGACTGTCTTGTAAAAGGGGGTTTTATGCACGGAGAACACGATCTGAAAATGGCATTTTGCGCACGCTGTGTGCAAAACGTTTTGCACACGCTTATGTCATTTTTGCGCACGCCTATGTCATTTCTGCATACGGGTCTCCCGTCATTGTGATTTTTGTTGTTGTCACCCATCAATATAAGTTGGCTTAGTTCCGTAGCAACCGTCACTGCTCGTATGTTTTGTTGATTAGATACGTCAAAAAATTGTTGAATTTTTAAAGTTTTGTTGTAAAAATGTCGGAAATAAAAACAAGTTAAATTAAAATTTGATTTTTCTTTCTTTATTAGCAGTCGTATAAAAAATATTGTAAAAAACTCGTTTGAAAACCTCTTTGCACACTCCCTCGACTTGTAGACCTCGCCTTCGGCTCGGTCTACCAAACTGTCTTGATCGTGTGCAAAGAGTCGTTTTCAAACCTTGTTGTTTAAATAACTATTAAATAGTTTGGCCCTGCAATAAGGAATGTTTTATGATGACTATTAAATAACATTATCCAGAACTTGTGAATAAGGAGTCTTTATCAACACGCATCTTTAAAAATAGGATATTTTTTCTTAATAATTTTTGTTAATAGAAAAAAAATTAGTTCTGTTAAGAAAAGAACTAAATTTACAGAGACTGGAGGGCGTTTAATAATTTAAGTAGAACATATTATATTCGACTATATTTGTGTCCTTTTTGCTATACGGAGCACACATCCACGAGCGAGTACTCCTCGAAATTCGGGCGAGGGCCAATAGAGAAGCAGAAATCAAGTGAAATCGCATGTGCTGGTTGACTTTGATCCGATCTTGAGAGATTACTGCTTCTCACACGTTCAGGAATCCATACAGTCAGGTGAGATGATTTAATTCTACGGCAAATGGCTGCTTGACTGTGAAAAAGTTCTTGCATTTTTCGCTCTCTCGAAAGGGTCATTTTAGGGTACTCGAAGTAGCGCCTATCTTCCTGAACTTGACTTTCTTTTGGCCTGCCAGAACATCCTTGTTTCCTTTCACATGAATGTTCTTTTATTTATATATTATTTATAGAATAAGCAGTTGTTCGGCTTACGTTAAAATGTTTGGCTGCCGCTTGGAAGGACCAACCATTTTCCAACTTAGTATCAATGTTGGCTTTTAGTTCTTTGGTCTTATGTTAAGAAGTATAAAAGGTAATGCTTATGTATTTATTATTCTATAACTGATGACAATGTTACTAGTTTTTTACTTGGTATTGACAGTTTTGGTATTGTTAAAATACTCACGTTTGGATAAACGTGACATGGTGACTTACACTGCTAAAATTTTGTAAAAAGTACTTTAAAGAGTCGTATCAGATCTTTTATTTTAAGCAGTATATATTTTATATTATATCGGGTTGACATTTACATTTTACAGTAGACGGTAAAAAATTGTCTTAGATCAAAGCAAATTGCTTTAAAGTAAAATAATTTGTGCTTTCCTATTCACCAAGAGAATATTTTCTTGATATAGCACAAAAAATGTCTTACCTCTTTAATGTGAAACAGAAATTGTTTTATTAAAAATTAGAACTGAATTAATCTAAGGCATCGTTTTCTGTGGAAGCAAAATATTACTTTTATGAAGACAAAATGCTTCGTTACAAAATGGAATATACTGAAACAAAACAATTAAAGACGAAAAATAAAGTCTCATTTCAAGATTAAACGTTGCGTTGAACTATAGACAACATTTTTTACCGTGTAGTGTTATGACGTCCAATAAGAAGACTGTTTATTTACTTTAGCATGTTTATAAAATAAATAAAATAAAACTTGACAAAAGCCAGCTAGAAATATATTTTTGGTCGTGTCTAGAAAATAACGTGCTTGTTTCTGTTAAATTTAATTTAAGTTTGAATGCGAAATAATACATTTAAAAAGTAAGCTGCCTGGAAACTGTCCAAATATTATTGCATTCTTTACACTCTCGAAAGGGAGAGTATTCGAAGTAGCGCCTGATATTTCGGAACTTGACTAACTTTTAGCCTGCCAGATCATTCTTGTTTCCTTTTTTTGGTGATTGTTCTTTTATCCATCTTCTATTTATACAACAAACTGTTCGGCTTTTAATTCAATTTATTTCCCAACAAACTTAATGTCTATTATAGGGAAAACTAACTCATAATAAAATAATAATAATAAAAATAATTTTATAATAAAAATAATAATAAACAACTGACGCCAAATAAAACACGTCTAACTTTCATGTTATTTTAATTTAATTTATGAGAATATTGTTTTGTATATTTTTTAAATAAATGATAAGGTTAATACCTGACTAATTTTCATAAAATAGATGTGTTAAATTTCCTTAATTTGTCACAAAAAAATTATTTTTGAGACTTTAAAACAGTTATCCAGGTTTGTACCCATACAGGATTTTACAGCCTTACTAGAGGAATCAAATACTTAAAAGTAACCCCTAGTCTTATTTTAAAATGAACTATTTTTACTTACCATAATTGATATAGTTATAACCTAACAAATCACTAATAACTGATGACGATAACCAAAAGAAGACCAAAGTTGAAATAAAAGCACACGGCAATTTTAAAATAGATTAGGGTATTCACTGATACTTTATAAGATTGTTTGTTGCTTTACAAAGATGATTCATGCAGCAGAAATAAGCATAAACAAATACAATCATGACGGACTGGCCGACCCGTTCTTACGCGACCCAAAAAATGCATAAGAAAGCTTTTATTAAATGGCCAAAATACGAAATTTCATGTCACTCAATAAAAAAGTTATTTGTTTCAATTTTAGAAGCAAACTTTCTAGCGGATCAACATATAAGCACGATCCATTCAGGCGCGTGCGGTCTATCTAAGCAAGAGAAGCATTGCTTCCCTCATTCCTTCCCTTAAGAAATCAGACATAAAAATAAACTGTTATTAGTTCACTATTAAAACTTGACGCAATTAGCGCCAGTCCTGTAGGAGTTGTGAGACTGTATCAGAAGCAATATATTTTGCGCATACATATTATGTACTAGAAAAGCGGCATTATAAGATCATAACATAAGTTATATACCTGTTTGTATATAATAGACGGGCATATAACAAAAGACAACTATGTAAGCACTTGTCTTTGTCGTACGCTTAGAAAACTAATAAGAATTCCTCATCTGTCGGTCTTCATTTGACCCGAGAGTCCGCTCCACGCGATAAGACGCTAGCGCTACCAAGTCCACTTTCAATCCCTGACTTCGCATGCGCAGATCTACCAATATTATTTACCTCATGTATTAGAATAGATGAATACAGGGTGACTTTCACTTGAATGATTCTAACCACATGAAAATAGAAAGTTTCAAAAACCTAACCTAACAAAACCTAATCAAATCTAACCGAACCGAACCAAAGGAAACTGAACCAATAATTTTTTTCAAAAAAAAAACTTTCCTGACTTCCTGCCCGGGATCCTAGAGGATTTGAAAAAAAAATATTGGTTTAGTTTGCTTTGGTTCGGTTCGGTTAGATCTGATTAGGTTTCGTTAGGTTAGGTTTTTGAAACTTTCTATTTTCATGTGGTTAGAATCTCATTCAAGTGAAAATCACCCTGTACATCTATTCTAATACATGAGGTAAATAATATTGGTAGATCTAAGCATGCGAAGTCAGAGATTGGAAGTGGACTTGGTAGGGCTAGCGTCTTGTCTCCACGCGGTAGATACAATGTCTTCTATCGTTAAGGCCGCTTGACATGGTGCATGATGCGCTGCAAATATTTGCAAGCAAAAAATTTCGGTCAAATTGTTGCCTGCAAAAAATCCTCTTTTCGTTTGACATTGTGCATGGCCATGCATTGATTCCCCAGAATCTAGGTAAAAATTCCCCAGTTTGCATGCAAGTACAGTTTGCATGCAAAAAAATGGCACCGGACCGATAAAAATGGATTGCCTGCAACAATCAGCTGGATTTGTACTGCGCAGGCACCTGGGCAAAATTTCATGCATTTGCCTGCAAATTTTATTGTCATGCACCATGTCAAGCGGCCTTTAGGTAAAACCATGCATGCATGTCATTGCATACAAGCCCAATGCGAGAAATTACGTTCGCGTCATTTAGCCTTGAAATAAGCAGACTGTTCGATTACCTACATACGCCTTTCACAATGACGTGCCAGTAAGAAGCTTCGGTTTCGGAAAACGATTGCAACGGCCGTTAAAATTATACAGTTGGGTGTTTGTATAGTATGTTTTTTGATAAACAAAAAGTTTTCTGCCCAAAGTTTTTACGAAAGTTTAAATATGTTAAAGCCAAAAATTAAAGTTTACCGAAAACTAAAAAGGATAGAAAAATACAAATAAGCAAAATTGCTTCCCTTGTTTCAAATATCACCGCACGCCCCTGGATTCATTCTATCAGAGCGACTGAAAAATTTGGTTGGCGGCACGCATCTTTGTATACAACACCCAGGATCGCATGTCGGCTTTCGCCGGAACATCTCTGGTAAATAGCAGACGATATGGTTAATCGGTTGGGTAACTAACACCCGTGATCGCAAAAATGTTCGTTAAAAATCAGTCTGGATTTCAGAACCACAATCTTTCTTAAGAAAGAATTCGTAAATTTCTAACATACATATATTTTTTAAAAACATACTCTCCTGACCTCTATCCCGGGATCCTAGAGAATGTGAAACCTAACCGTTGCCAACGTAACTGAACCGTGTCAATGTAGAATAGGGCTTCATTGTAACGGTTACGGCAGCGTTCGGGCTACAACCGAATCGCAATTATGGACGTCGTTTACAATGCTGGCGGCACTCATTTAATTACGAAAAAACCTTTAAAATCACCCAATGTAAGCGTATAAAACGGTTCATAGGGTTTATTCATTCAAAGGAAAACACTTAAAGGAAAAACTGGAACAGTAGAAAGAAACGTTGAACTTAAATATTTTATATTTTCAAGGTTAGTTTTTCTTTTTAAGTTACTTCATCATTTTTTAAAAAATTATTTGTCCTTCTAATAAAAAATAAATTTAATATGTAAACAGGACGAACCCCCTCCCCCCGGTATTGGTAACTTTTTTATTATTAAAGATAAAAATAAATTTGGCAAACTAGTAGAATTTTGACACTCTTTAAGATACTTAAATAAAATACACTATCGGTTTTTAGAGATTCCGAGTTTTTTCAAAAAACATTTTTAAAAAGTATTGAACACCTCGTATAGTGTCAGGGGAAAGCACGATGAACGTTAATGGACCATGATTTCGAGAAAACTCACATTTTAGTTTAGAAACCCTTTGGTTCCATATTAAAAAATCATTGCGTAAATAGGTCACTGTCAGATAGTTATTTATAATGTTAAAATTGGCATAATGTTTAACTAGAACAAATTACGTGAAAAACTTCATTACTATGAGCAAAAACTTAAAGCGATGTCAAAAAATACTAGGAATAAACGATGAGAGTCCAGTGACTTTCATCGATATTTCCCCTTATTGTGAATACTTTTGCAGACTTTTATACAAAAAAGTTACAAAAAAGACAAAATTACATGCTGTTTCAGCCTGCACGTGGAAAAATAATAGTATGCTTCCGACAAGTTCTAACGATAACTAAAAAAGGAACAGGAAATAAAAATGGCCGAAGCGCTTCAACGCAGAAGTGGACTTTCAGCATTTTTTCCCCTGACGCGTGGACTTTCATCGTTCTTTCGAAATGTAATGTATTTTCAAGCCACTGTCAGTATTTCCTTCTTTTGGTATGGTATAGTAAAATATACGTATGAATCTACATTTTACACTGATTACTTTATTTTCGACCTATAATGGACCTTCATCGTTTTTTCCCCTGACATTTTTTCAGGTGTTTTAATTCTAAACAAAAATTGTCTTTTGATTTTTTTTCTTTTATGTCGTTTAAAAACACTCGAAAAGTCGAAAACGCTAGAGATCTGAGCCCTGAAGGGGAGAAAAACTAGAGATATCCCAAAAAATAACCCCAAAGTTAAATTCGCCCCGCCTGGGAAAACAGAGTCTATTAAACTAAAAAACAAAGGAAAAAATCGGCAACACGCTAGAAGCTTACCTTCTGTAATTCTGCAGCAGTCCCAAAATTTCACTGGCGCACCGCCCCTTCTGGTGACTGGAATTTCGGACTTCAACCCGAAAACACGTGTAACTTCTTTTAGTTTTTTGGCGGAAGTGAAGTCTTCATTCCCCTGTCACACACAGGGTGGCGCTTCAAACTCCCAGCGTGAGCAAAAAAACGCGAATGATTTTAACAAAATGATCAGGTGATCAAAAAGAAAACAACTTTCAACAAAGAGAGAAATTATCACCTGATCGGAATTTTTCCCAACCAGGACTTTCTTTTTTGAAGGTTTTTGCAGAAAGCCCAAAAATATCAAAACAAACTTTAAGGTTAGGTTTTCCCAAAAATTCAAAATAAAACAATAAAGAAAAAATAACTGACAGCATTAAACATTCCGCCCACCATAAAAATTCCCAATTTTTATAGAAAAACCCAAAAACAAAAAAATCAAAAAAAAAGGTTATTCAATTGCCCAAAGGGTCTAAACAATAAATTAGCATTTTTGCAACAATAATTTTATCGCAATAACTATGGACGTCATACTTAAGTTAATTCAAATAAGCATGATTCACGCTACACAAAGCTTTGAAGGTTGGTTACTGGCTGGGTAACGGACATACCTTCACCAAACTACGGTCAAGTAATCCTTTCGCGGTTTTTACTTGCACGACACGGGGGATTCTATCTGGACTCGAGTAAATTTTTTCAATTCTACCGAGTGACCACTTCAATGGGGGTAGGTTTTCGTCTTTCAACGCTACTAATGTTCCAACTTTTGGAGGGTTATCGGGGGTATTCCATCTTTCGCGTTGTTGCAACGACTGTAAATACTCCATATGCCAGCGGCGCCAAAAATGCTGCTGGATCTGCTGAACAAGCTGCCAGCGATGGAGACGGTTTAACTTAACATTGGTTAGGTCTTCATCGGGAGGGGCTGTCAAGGGTTCCAAAGTGAGGAAATGTCCAGGAGTAAGACTTTGAAAGTCATGAGGATCAGGGCTCATACTACACAATGGTCGACTATTTAAAATAGCCTCAATCTGAACCAATACAGTCATCAACTCTTCAAAGTTTAGGATTTGATCCCCCACAATTCTCTTCAGATGAGTTTTCGTGGACTTTACCCCAGGCTCATGGAGTCCACCAAAATGCGGACTGGCGGGTGGATTAAAACACCACTTAATCGCTAAAGAAGTCTCAGCAGCTTGCTGACAATAGGACACAAGGAGGTTATTTGCCCCAACAAAATTAGTGCCCTGGTCACTGTAGAGGGCAGCACATCTGCCACGTCTACCAACAAATCGGCGGAGGGCAGCCAAAAATGCATCAGTGGACAAATCAGAAACAGCCTCCAGGTGAATGGCCTTTGTTGGGAAACAAACAAAAATACACCCATAAGCCTTTTGACTTTTTACACCACGACGCTTGGTTAACGTGATGGAGAATGGACCCATAAAATCTACATTAACATGGGAAAAGGGCTTCACCTGGGACACTCTAAATTTAGGAAGGTCACCCATGAATGGGTGCAATGGTTTGGGATTTACCCTGGCACAACAAAAACACTTGGAAACAACACTATGAATGGCACTTTTCACTGACAAAATCCAAAACTGTTGATTTAGGAGGTACTCCAATAAGCGAGGACCTGGATGTCCATGCTCATTATGGAATTTTTCTATAATCAAAGTGGTAAGCCTATGACTACGAGGCAAAAACATGGGGTGTTTCACCTCATATGCTAAATCAGTGTGACGTAATCTACCGCCCACCCTGAGAACACCATGGGAATCAAGAAAAGGAGCTAACTTTCGAAGAGGCTTAGCACAACTCTCACCCTTACGTATCCTTTTCAAATCTTCAAAAAAAACTTCTTGCTGTACAACTCGCACAACAACTAAAGTAGCATAATAAAGATTTGCCTCATTGAGGGCTTTAGTAGGAAAAGATAAAGAAGGATCTTTTTTCACTCGAAAAGGTCTCAAACAAAAGGCAACAATGCCCAAGATTTTACGTAAAGAGGAGTACTTAGTGAGTAACAGCTGTACTTCATCAAGGGGTATTTCTGTTGTCACAAAAACAAAACGATTTTCCTCAGGGGGTAGATCAGCATCAAACGCATCAATTTTATGGTTCATAGGCCATGTTTCACTAGACTGGGCCAACCAGGATGGTCCAGTAAACCAAAGAGGATGGTCTATCAATTGACCAGGAAGTAAGCTCCGGGATAAGCAATCAGCTGGGTTCTCCTTACCATTTACATGGTACCAACAGCTTGGGGGAACTTTCTCTTGAATAGTCGTTACACGATTGGCTACAAAAACCTTTCGTTTTGATGGACACGATTTTATCCAAGCAAGGGTAACGCTGGAGTCAGACCAAGCAAAAATCTTATCAATCGGGATGCAATCAAGATGATTGCCAACAAACTCCAATAGCTCTGCCAACAATACAGCAGCACACAATTCTAAGCGTGGAATAGAAATACTTTTCAAAGGGCACACCCTACTTTTCCCACACAAAAGGGAGATAGAAATATTTCCATCCAAATCAATTTGTCGAATATATACTGCACCACCATATGCACACATTGAGGCGTCACAAAAGCCATGCAATTCAGTGGTGACAGCATTTTGCTTCACAACATAACGAGGTATTGATATCGAAGATAATAATGGTAGTTGCGATACATAGAGTTGCCACTGTACAACAATATCACTGGAGGGGGTATCATCCCATGAAAGACCCTGGACCCACAAACGTTGCATTAAACATTTAGCAACCAAAACAACTGGGGCTAGGAACCCGAGTGGATCATATATCCTTGCAATCTCAGAAAGAATGTTTCTCTTGGTACAAGGTCTTTCCATGGGCATCACATCATAACAAAACGAATCCAATTTTGGACACCACTTTAGTCCAAGGATTTTTAAACCAGCAGATTCATCATCAAAGGAAATTGGTTGCTGATGACTAGCTGGAACCGATTCTAGTAACTCAGGAGTGTTGCTAGTCCACTTACGAAGTTCAAAACAACCCAATTTTAACAACGCAATTAGCTGTTTCTGGCTTTCTAAAGCTTCAGCTACAGAATTAGCTAATCCGATGGCATCGTCGACATAAGTAGTATGCATCAACACCTTGCTCGCTAGTGGAAAGCCACTGCCATGATCTTTAACGAGCTAGTGAAGAGTACGAATAGCTAGGTATGGGCTCGAATTCACACCATAAGTTACTGTTTGAAGAGAGTACTCTTGAATCTCCTCGGTTGGGTCAAACCGCCACAATATCTTTTGATAACACACATCAGCCTGATGCATATCAATCTGCCTGAACATTTGACGTGTGTCACTAGAATATACAACACTATAAAGGCGAAAAGTAAGCAATATTGACACAATATCTCTTTGGAGTTTAGGTCCTACCAATAAAACAGAATTTAAGCTACGACTATTTGAGGTCTTGGCAGATGCATCAAAAACAATTCGAATTTTTGACAAGTCACCATCTGCCTTTACAACTGGGTGGTGTGGAATAAAATATGAATGGAAGTCAGGGCTCAGAATTGTCCAATTTCATATGCCCATGGTCTAGGTAATCCTGAACAAAGTCTTTGTACGCACTATACCAAGCAGGATTTTTCAACAATCGGTTTTCCATCATATTAAATCTACGCAATGCTTGACCTTTAGAGTTACCAAGTTCTTGTCGAGGCTCTCTGAAAGGCAAGCGAACAACATATCTGCCGGACTCAGTTCTTGAATGAGTGGTAGCAAATATTTTTTCACACAAATCCTCATCAGAGGAAAGAGGGATTTTTTGAGGGGTCGATTCTAGTTCCCAAAACCTTTGTAAGGTACTATCCAATCGAGATTCTATAGGGGAAGACACTGAGGTCAACAAACTAATGGGTTTTTGAGTTTTACGAGGACCATCAACACCACCAAGGAGTATCCAACCAAATATTGAATTAATGGCACGAGGTCCTCCATTTTCTCCTTTTTTAAAGCCAGGCACAAGCATCTGACCAAACAAATCAACACCAATTAAAAGGTCTACACTACTAGGTTGTCCAAAATTAGGATCAGCAAAATCAAAATTTTTTAGGTATGGCCACTGAATAGAATCATATTCTACAACAGTCACAGGTATGGTTCCACAAATTTTAGGAATAAGAATGGCATCACAGGAAAACAAACTATCAGGAAACTTGGACGAGCTTATTTGCAATGTTACATTGCCATCTGATGTACTAGAAATCATGCCATTTATTCCTTCAATAGGAGTTTTATTCGAAGCTACTTTAAGTCCTAACCTCTCAGCCAAAGAGACGGTTACAAAGGATGCTTCACTAGCGGAATCTAAAATTGCCCGACAAGACACAAACTTGTTGTGGGCATCAACACTAAAACTTGGGCAGCAGTTGCAAAAAGCACAGGTCTCCTCTTACGAGGTTCAAAATGGTTGCTACTGGGTGTAGCGGTACACAATGCCTGTTTGGCACCTTCACTATTAGGTATACGGGGGGTCTCCCCCGGACAATCAACTTGGTGGCTCGGAGAGCTTTTCACAAAGTGCAACAGGGAATGGTGAAGACCCTGGCACTGACGACACGTGCCATTTGTAGGGCATTGAGATACACCATGTTTGCCAAAGCAGTTAAAACACAATCGTTCACGCTTAACAAATTGATGGCGCTGACCTACTTCTAATTCCAGAAATCTGGTACACTTCACAAGGGGATGGTAGGGCTGTTGCTGGCAATAAACACAACCTTTATTACCAGACTGGCCTGTTCCAGTCAATAACACAGGATAGGTTGGTTTGCCACCCTTCCTAGGGGGTAGAGAAGGTGAGACCTCCTTCGGCTTATTCAAAAGAGAACTATTTTCCAAAGCCCGACAATTTTTCTCTAAGAATTTAAACAAATCTTTATAGGACGGGATTTCCTTATCACTATACTCAATCTCAAACTGAGTTTTCAATGGGGTATCAACTTTTTGCAAAAGAAGAATCATTTTAGCAAAATCTAAAAGGTCTACATCATCATTGTTTGACAATGCTTCCAAATTTTCCCGGAAAGTGGACAACAATAACCTTAAATCATGTGGGTTGCTCGATTTTGCAGAAGGGGCTTGACAAATAGACGTCCAATAATTTGTTACCAAAAGTCTTTTATTATTAAAGTGTCTAATCATCGCATCGAAGGCTACTCGATAATTATCTGAGGTTAGCGGTATGTTCCTAATTATAGATGCAGCCTCTCCCGCCAGAGCGGTATTTAAGGCTTGAAATTTAGCTATTTCACTCATGTCAGCTTTATCGTGGACAAGTGACTTAAACATAAAAAGGTGGGCTATTTTTTAAGATTACCGTCAAAATGGGGTACCCCTATTCTTTTAATTTCAAGACCCCTGTCCACATTTACCAGGGAATGGTTCAAAATTGTCTGTGAGGCACCTTGATAATCCTCCGGATAGAGCTCACGACAAATCGATCTAATTGTGTATTTCATTTCATCAAATTCCTGCACTAAAGTTTCCTGACTTTCTTGTATCTGATCACTACTATCCAAGCTTATAATTTCAAAATGCAATGCATCGAATTGACTTACCAGAGAAGGCACATCTTCCCATCTGGGTTTTAACTTTTTTGCCTTCTCTGCATTGCCCTGGGCTTCGACGGCTCTATTAGGTTGTTTTTAATTTACTAAAAACGCTATTTTGTTGTTTTTTCAAAACTTTTATGTCAGACATGACAAAGCGGTTTTTATCAGATACAAAAAAGTAGGTTTTTCCGCGACAAATCCGCTATCAACACCCGGGTACGGTTCGCTAAGAACGCGGCAACAATTGTAACGTGTCATTTTTACGTTTAAGACAACGTTACATATTTGTTTATTTAGGTAAATAATCTAGGCTCTTTGATTCGTCTTTCTGTAAGAGCTTGGTTTGGAGGTTATATAGGGTCTAGGAAGTTACCTTAAAAGGAGGCATTCCATCGAATTACTGTGGACACTACGCACATCGCATTATCTGGACATCGTAATTGGAATTTAAGATCACAGGCTTCGGGAAAATCACATAAAAATTTTGATTGTTTTGTTTTTATCTGTGGAATTTTGTGATTCACTTGACGTTCATAAAGTTAAACAGCTGTTATGCTGGGGAATGGCGGCGTTGCCGCATCACAAATGGTTTTAGTAACAGGAAGGAAACATTTAGATGAACATTTCATTCCCTTACGTTTATTCTCGAGGATATTGGGACAATCCGAACCCCATATTCTTCACGGATTAGCTAGTTCTGATAGCACGAAAACATATTTAGGTTCACGGTTTGACCAGTAACAACCGAGGCTCCGCCACTTTGATATCTTTATTAATTTGATAGGGAAAGGATAAAATAAATACGAGTTATGCACTGTTGTAAATGGGAGATAAACGAGGGATAAAAACCAAGACTGAAAGAATGAACGAAATCGTGTGAGTTAACATCTGAACACTCTTGTGCCTTTAAGCAATGGTTCAGTGTGTATTTTTGGGTTCAGGTTCAGAAACAGCTTTATTACTGTAGAAATGTTTTACAAAAATGGCGTTAAACCATATGAATATTAGAGAAAACATTTATAAAGAGCGACGGAAACTTTTGACGAAGACTGTAACTGGAGTGCAACTAAATTCTGCGCTCAGTATAGCTTTACTCATATGGGAATTGGTTGAGTGTTCGAATATTAATAATGTGTATGGAGGGTGTCTCGACGTCCTTGTTATAAAAATTTCAACCGTGGAAATAGATCCGACAACACCTCAAGGTTTGTTTTACGTACTTCCTATCCCCTTGGTCGGTGCTGCCCCCTATATACCTGTATAGAACTATGCGGTATCTCCTCATTGGTTAGCGGGTTTTTTCTTCCAGTCTGGCCACTGAATGTAGAGATTTATTTTTGGCGGAAAAGTTTTTTATAAATAGGTTTGCATCCTTTATTTGAATTTCACCGGGAAGATTAGGTTGGTACTATTGCGTTTTACCGTCCCCACTCCCCACCAAATTTACAAAACGGTTTCCGGCCAATTCATTATTCTGGTATTCTCGACGAAGTGGTTGGTCTCTCTTGCTAACGAATTTTGGCTGGGTCGACAACAGTTTCTGGGATCGCCTTTGTTTTTGGTGATTGGCACTACAGCGATTGTAGGAGATATCCCAGAAACTGTGGAAGTGAGTCCGTCGTGTCTAGGCAATCTGGAGTGACGCTCGCACCCTGTTTTGAGGGGAATTTAAGTCGGCCTACGCCATTTGCACGGAAAGAGCATCGCCCTGTCAATTCCAGCGACGGGACAGTTGGGCTGGACGCTGGTGGGAAGCCGGACGGGCCAGTTATAACCCTGAGAAAGGTACGTTAGGATTATTTTAGTTCATCTGTTTAAATCTACTTTGTTTTATTGAGTCGACATGGGATTATCGATTTAAGTTACTGTGTAGGGGAACTTCGTGCAAAATTGACGAATTCCAGGAAACTGAAACATTTCATTTTCCACAGGGTTTCTACGCTCGGGCAAGCATCCCACAACCATGTGCTGCCCTAGTACCATGTGCTAGTTAGTCAGCAGGGGAGGCGCGAGCAAACCAGGGCAAACCAGGAGCAGGAGTAGTGGAAGAAGTCTGGAAACAGGTTCACAAAATAAAACAACCTATTGTTCAATTAACCAACAACTTAAAAACTAATCAAGGACCAAGGTAGGAGCAAGCCTTAACTATAATTTTTTTCCTCATATATAAATTTTTAATATAACTTAGACGTAATCTTTTCATATATAAGTTTTCACAGTATAATTTCAACATTTCTTGTAAACGCAAGATAAGGTATGACGTCATAACCCTGGTTTTGCGGCATATTTACTACATGGACTTGTTTCCTTCATTTCATTTATTTAAGATAATTTTACTGTCAAATTTAAAGTGCCTTGCTATTTTGGCCCTGACTTGTTTGGTATTTTTCTCAAGTTTTACAATCTAATTATACAAGATGAACTAAGTATTTGTATTATTTGTACAACCCAATGACCAACTTTGCGGAGACAAAAGAGAGATGAGATTATATTTTTTTTTTGCGGTTTCGTTACACATTTTTACCTCATGGGGTAGATCTCGGACTGGGTTGCTGTCTGTCTCATTCTGCCTAACGTAGAATGATGACAGCAGATATTTGGCCCAGATCTCCCCTATGACAGAATGATTCTGGATGTGTATTTTTTTTTACAATCATTTATGTAAGTGAGTCCTACGCTACTGACCCAGATGTAGGTACAGTATGACCTGTTAAAGGTGTCCATCTACCTGTAAAGTGCTTCTAGTTTTGTCATCTTAATTCAATCTTTCAGAATTTTATTCTGTTTATTTTTTTTTGGTTATTCTTAATTACACAAATACTCTGGAAGCCTCGGAAGTATAGAATTTCATTGTTTGGCTACAACGTTTGGGTTGAACTGTATTTTATTTAAGATCTTCTTTGTAAAACATTGGTATTAAATAATGTGGCGCACTTAAAATTTTCTTATTTCTGAACCCCCCTTCTCCACTGTATAAAAGTTACCGGGCATATCAATGTTTTACCTAGCTGGAAAATACAGTTCTGCTTCCAGATATTTGTTTAATTATTCAGTGGTTTTGTTGTGTCACAAGTTGGCAAATTTCTAATTATAGGGCCACAAAATGGCAGCAACGTCTTTAAGCTGCCACAAATGTCACACAACACATTTTAATAGGCCACAAATTGGCGCCCTACGTGTGTTTTGGCTAGTTTTTTAACATCTGATGTAATTTTTTTTGGTTTTTTTTGAATCTTGAAAAAAAAAGACAAAATTATTTTTAATTTTTTTTTTTAGAAAATTTTTTTTGTGGTACAGCCAAAGCCAGATTAAAGGCTTTCAGTGGCTGTGGGTGGTTTTGACACTCAATCATTTTTTTTTCATAAAAAACAAGATCATTGGTTTTTGGAAATAACACTTTTTAAATATTTTTTTTGGTAATATTGGTTGATTTGGAACTCGGTTTGTTGTTTTAGTAATCCTCTTAGTTTTTTATTAGCTTATCTTCACAAGTTTTTTCTTGGAAAATAAAAGATTCATTTTTATTTATTAAGGAAGAATAAGTGGAAAAAAAAAACATAGGAGTTTTTATTGAACGGAGTCCAATTCATGTTCTTAATTCTTTAAAGTTTTTTGTAGGAAAAACATGTTTTAATTTTTTTTAAAGAAAAATAAATACAACAATGTAAGTTTACTTCAATTTTTTTTGTTGATTTATAGGTGGATGGATTTCCAGACATGGTCTTTTTATGTTTTAAATATATGACATAGGTAGTGTGTTTTTTCTAACAATTTTTTTTTGCAGGTTCATTTATTTATATGTTATTATTTCCTGCTTGTGATAAGATAGAAATTGTTTCACCGATTATTTTTTAGTGCAGTCGATTTATTTAGGTCAACAAGTTTTTTTTTGGTGATTTTAATTTTTGTGGGATATCACCACTTGGTATTTGGAATATTTTTACAGGGTTTCACACAAATTTTTCTTGGCTGAGTTGTTTTAAAGTAAAAATAGCTTAACAGCTGGTAGCTTTGTTTAGTTGAAAGTATTAATTAGTAATGAAAGAAAAGGAAAATGAGTTTATTTTGCTGTCATTTTCTTTTCTTGTTTTTGGTGGTAACTGTTGGATGACAATTAAGATCTTACGTCACTCAGTTACATCGGGTCAGAGGAGGGTACTACTACTAGTGTCGGCTCGGGAGGTTAGGAAACACAAGGCTAAAACCCTAGAGCGACATATTGGCTGAAGATCAACGCCAGAGGTCCAGTTGGCATTTTTTTTTTGGGGTATTTTTTTTGGAGCAGTTTTTTAGGTCTTTGGTTGCCAGTTTAGTTGTCTAGTTGTGTTTTTGTGACTGGTCAATTTTTTTTGGTAGAAAATACAGCGTTGGGCTTTGGAGTGCATTTTTTAAAAATGACCTACGGGTATTTCTATCAATTAAAGTTTTCTGGTACACATTTATTTTTTTTCTGTATTTTTTTCTGCGTTCAGGTCATAGCTTGGTCATGGCCATTGGAGAGCAAACATTTATGTTTGAGCCTTGAGAAGTTTTGCCTGCTCCAGATTGAATACAGAGAAAATGAATTTGAAGCCCAACTAGATATAATACCACAAAAGAAATGTTTAACTGAGACAGATATAGATATAAGTTTTGATTTTTTTTTTTAGTTCATTTGTAGAGTTCAGTAATTTTTTTTTAAGTAATGTCATTTTGAGTCAGTGAATTTAAGAGAGACTTTCAACTAAATATAAATGCTAGTCGGTGGTAATTGGTAAAAATATTTCAAAATTTTACTTTTTTTAAATAATTTAATCTTTCTTAAAAAGATTATTTTTTTTTCTGTAAGCATAACTTCTCGAATTCTTGTTTTGGTCAAAACGGTTTGTATAGGGGACGTAGTTTTAAAGGGTGACCAGACAGGTTATATTTTTTTAGGGGACCAAACGGGAACTTCTTGAGTTACAAAAAGGTGAACTTTTTTTGTCTTAGTTGATCAGGCAGGAATAAATAAATCTTTTACTTCCAAATCATAATTTTAAATAACAAAATTAATTGGTTAAGTGTTTGGGTCTTATATAATGAAAAACGTTTTGTTTTTGAGGATACTGGTATGATATGAAATTATTTTAATTTCATGCCAAATGTTAGTTGACGGCAGATATGCTAGTCTTCAGTTTTTTTGTTAGTTTGCAGTTCAGGACAGTGGCGTGTACTTAAAGGGGCCTTACATCTGCGCCCATTGTAAAGCAACTTCCAACATACTTGCTTAGCTTTTCACTTAATCTTCGTTTTGTTGCTTCTGAAATTAAAGCGTTATGTTGGATAACGATGGATGGTGTTAGACTGAAAAAGTACCTAGGTATTTAGGGATGAAAACTTGGAAGTTGTGGACAATTGGGAAATAATTTTTTTTATTATTTAATTTTTTTTTAATTTTAAAATAGTTTCATACTGGTGACCTCAAATAATGGAGCAAATTTTTAAATTACAATACACTTTTGTGGAATAAATGGGAAAGTGTTCAGGTTAAACAATAAATTTAAGATGATTGATTTTTAAAAAAACGATTTCAATCTAAGAATAAATTTAAAAACAATAGGTTTTCTTTGATGAGACTAAACAATGATGAGGGCATATACTTTTTTTTTTGTTATGCATAATATGATAGTAGTACCTGTTGTATTGCAATAATTAGGGGTTTCCTCCCGCGAGCTGGGTGGAAATGGAAGAAATGTTTGGTTCGGAGTGTAGAAATCGAGGAACGAGGACTTCCTGCAAATCTTTTTAGGATTTCGCAACTTCGGTTTTCGCTAAATTAAAATACATCCAAATTTGGCCTACAGGCTGAATCTCACATCTTCCAGGACCTTGCAGATTTGCGGAGAAAGACAATTTTTGTGATCTGTTTAGTTATGATAGGAATTAATATAATATAATAGTAACATGCATATGAGGGAACTAGATATATTTAGGTTAAAAAGTAGTAAGAACACTGATCTGAACAATTTTCCATAATAGTGTCCTATTTTCACAGGATGCTTCAAAGTAGCTTCACCCTTTCTTTGAAATAAGATATTGTTTCGCCTGTGGGTGTTTGACCGTTTGAGAAATATATAGGGTACAGATGGGATTGGAATGGAAATCACAAGTTTTTGGGTTTTATTGACATTATACTTAGGGAATAGGGGAAATGTCTAATAAAAAGTTTTTTGGTTTTAGGCCGAGTTTTGTTGAGATAACAAAAGTTTAATTGGGGCCGGGAGTTTTATTATGCTCTTTTAAAATTAATGTAATAGTTTTTGGTTCTTGATTTTGTTCTCTGGTTTTTACGCAGGATTATTCCCAACTGTTTCATTTCTAAATATCATTTGTAGGTGATGGGGTCTCATTAGCCCTTGGACATTTGGTAGATTTGCTTTGACTGATAGTTGTGGAGTGGGCCCAACTTAATTTTATATCTCGTAAACACCGGGAATAGGGATCTGAGAATGCATTAAGCAGTAAAATTATTTTTTGATTAGATGTTGTGTGTAACGACACTTGAGTAGGCAGATTTAGTTTTACAACGTTCTTATAGGTGATCCTTGAAATTGTTTCCATATTTGTTTTTTTGAAAGGGCACACGGGATAATTCTTTACGGGGTTGAGTGCAAAGTTTAAGACTTAGGTTCACATTAATATGGGGGTACAGTAAATGAGTACTCACGTTGGTTGTTTCCTTTAGTAATAATTTTAAACAAATATACTAACATCGTTTGTTTTTTTTGTAACATAAACATTTTTTTAAAACTTTTCCTAAACTGATTTTTTATTTTTATACCTTATGATTCTTAAGTAAATTTAATTTTCAACATTTTTTTTATAGTAAATAAATTTTTCTAGCTCATTGACTTTTCACATTGCCACAGTTTTGGGAGAGGAAAGGGAATTGACAACTGGTTTTTTAAGGGAAAAGAACAAAAACTGTTGCATGACAACTTGAATAAGATTTTTCTGGTGCTGGTTCTATTAAATTTTTTTTTAAGGTTCACTAATAGGAGCTGCAACCCCACTTAAACATTTTTAATTTTTTTTTGAAAATATTTTTTAAATATTTTTTTTTTAAATTTTTTTTAAGAAAGGAAACTTGATTTTCTTGTTGCAAAATTTTTTTTTGGTGCATAGTAAGTACCTTGTCCCTACAATGATTCTACCAGTTTATTTAAATATTTTTTTTTTCTGAATTAAAATATAATTTTATTTCGAACCCTCACGTTTTAGCAACCTATCATCATTTGTTTTAATTTTTTTTTCTCCCTACTCCAAACCACCTATTAGGGTAGAGTAATATTTTGAACATTGTAGTGAGCCACTATTTAATTTTTTTTATTATTGTGCTACTGTGGTCGCCACCAAAAAATTTTTAAAAATTTTTTGCGCACCTTTCGGTACGATCCTAGGGTCTTTTTGGACCATGACCATGGTTGATGCATCAATTTAGTTAAAATTTTGGGAATTTCATTTTAACGATTATTAGAGAGTTGCAGTCCTACCAAGACGTTATTTGTGTAAATTTTTTTTACCATCGGTAATTTAAAAAAAAAAAAAAAATTTCTTTAAATTTTTTTTAATTACACACAACATCCTTACTAGTCTAATTCAACGCTATTTCAGCGAGCGGATTTTTTTTTAATTGAGCATATTTTACGATTTCTATAACATGAACATCTGTTCCGATGTTTATTGCGTTCACTTATATATTAAGGGATGATGTGACCTTAAGCAATGCATGTTTCGCGTAAACTCAGAGTAGGTAAGCAGGTTAAAGTGGGTTTTGATTTATTCTTTTTAGAAAAATCATTGTATACGGCGATTTGGGTTTTTTTTGAGGAGTTTATTTGTGGAGCCGTTCTGCAATAGCAGGAGTATACCCTAGCGTTAACTGTGTACAACAGCTTTGGGATTTTTGTTATAGGTAGTCTGTTGTACGTTCCATTTAGGGATAAATTTACCTATTCGGTTGCTGAGGTAAACAAACATCACTTAACTTTAATTTTAATCCAGTTCAGCTAGGATAAGCGCAATTATTTTTTTTTGGTTTTACTCACGCAGGAGTGAAACATAAGACCTAAACACTGCCAAAACTCTATTCTCTCTTTTATTTTTTTTTAAACTTTTTTTTTTATGGCTACTTGTTAATTCTAATTTAGGATTTAAGTGGTTATTTCTCTCTGCAGGGTTGGACGTCATAGTTGGTTGTACAAATACTTAACATAAATTATGATTACATTTTTAAATGCAAATAAATTTTATTTTCTTACTGCTCCGGTGTTTTTCGGTTTTGTTCGCGTCTGCCCGTATTTAAGTTTTATATTTTCTACATTTGTGAGAAAATTTATAGTGATTTTCACTAGTGAATTTAAAGTGAAATTTGTGTTTGTTATTGCGTTGTTTAGTTTTTATAATTGGGAGGTATAATTAAGAGTTTTGAAGTTTAAAGTTTGAATATAAAAGGCACTATGGCTGTTTCTGTGAGTCGGTTGTCTGACATAAGGTACTTAGTCAAGGACGAATTAATCTATGAGTTAACATGGAGAGGCATAGCCATTGGATCGGTGGAAGAAATGAAACAACAGCTTATGCTGATTAAGCAAAGAGAAAAGACTGATACAAGTATGAGATACCCTCCGTATCCCTTTAAATTTGGCCAAGATGCTTTTAGCTGCATGAAGAAGCTTGATAGTCTGGTACCGCTGGTAGAGAAGTTCTCTGGTACGAGCAAAGGGGGAGAGTTTAGGAAAATCGCTGTAAGGTTGGAACATGTGTTAGCCAGGATAAATAACATGAATCCGTCGAACTTTGAAGAAAGTCAAACAAAAGGCATACTGGTTGCGGAAACCTTGAGTTTGATTGGGAGGTTGCAGAGCCAAGCAACAGATTTATTAAGAGTTGGCGTGAACTCAGATGATGATGAAGCATCTGAAACCCAATCAACGAGTCGAAGCTCAGATCACTCGACAAATGTTGGCAACATTCCCAGCCAGTCTCAACTCCCGCAACCACAGCACTCGAGCACACAAAGACCAGCTCAACAGCCCACAAACCAACCGTCGGCCATGGCTCCATTGCAAATGCAAGTGCTTACAAACCCAACTCAAGCACCAATACAGGCACCAGTCCCTATGCCGATTGAGAATTACGGTACATCAGCTTTTCATTATCAACAACCGTCTACCGTTCCTTTGAGTCTAGCTGCCCTCCAAAGTAGCATTGCACCAATTGCTCAGTCACGACCATTTTCTTGTTCGTCGCCAGTACCAATGTCAAGTGATCCTGGTACTTCATATCATGTTGCACCGGTACCTCCGCATAAGTGGAACTTAAAGTTTACAGGCGAGAGGGGTACAATCTCCGTCACCGCATTTTTCGAGAGAGTGGACGAGTTGAGTCAGGCTAGAGGAGTCAGCAAAAAGGTTTTACTGAATTCGGGCATTGATCTTTTTGAAAAGTCAGCTTATACTTTTTACAAAGATGTACGTAGGGAAGTCCATACATGGGAACAGCTGGAACAGAGGTTCATGGCAGAATATCTTCCTTCTTCATATGGCGAGAAGCTATTGAAGGAGATTCAAAAACGTAAACAAGGCCCTGGAGAGTCTATAGGGACCTATATTGCTGTCATGAACACATATTTCCAAAGACTTGGCTGTCCTGTTTCCGAAGAGGCGAAATTAGCTATCGTCTTCAGAAATATCGCGGACATTTATAAGAAAGGGTTGATTGCTACTGAGGTCAATAGCCTATCACATTTAAAAGATTTGTGTCGTAGAATAGACCAGAGATATGGGTTAGAGGAGGAGAACTTTACTCCTAGAAGAAACCAATCTATTGAACCTGACTTGGCCTACGTTGACGTAGAGAGCGATTTTGACGATTTTCCAACAGGGGTTGATGCAATTCAAATATCAGGTGCCGGGACATCAAATCAACAGAATTTGAATATTCCTGATAATAGATTTAACAGAGATAGACAGCAACCAGAAAGCAGTTTCGCTGCTAGAGCTGATAGAGAGAGACAACAATCAGTTAGTGGTCAGGCTAGTGTAAATGACAGAGATAGACAACCACCACAAGGTGCTAGGTCTGGTATGGCGAATAGGGACGTTGTTTGTTACAGATGCAACCAAACAGGGCACATGGCAATCGGGTGCGCATTACCTAGAGGCAAACAGTGCTATTCGTGTGGACAAGCAGGGGTAACAGTAAGAGAATGTCGAAATTGTAATCGTCAGGGAAACGGACCCAGGCGCTCGTAGGTGGTCGACCTTCGAGTCAGCCTGAACAAGCATCGACCGATAGGCTAACGTACGTCTTAGATTATGTGATAAGTCATGCTCGTAAAGATGAGAGGCCTTATTTAGAAGTGGATGTGCTCGGAAATAAGTTATTAGGTTTGTTGGATTCCGGGGCTTCACGTACCTTTTTAGGGAATCATGGTTGGTCAATCATCGAGAGGTTTGGTTTTTCACTTGATACGACGAAGAAGACGAGTTGTATTGTGGCAAATGGTCAAAGCACGAGTAGTATTGGAACAGTGCAGCTTCCTATGCGAGTTCAGGACAAATTTAGGTTAATAGAGGTCGTCGTCGTTCCTGAGTTGCCGCACACTTTGATTTTAGGATTGGATTTTTGGATTTCGATGGGTATAGTACCGAACTTAAGTACTAATGAGTGGCATTTTGCCGATAATAAAGATGTGATTTGTTCTTTAGAAACATCAGACCAACAAACAACTCTTACACCTTATGAATCAGAACGACTAGAGGAATTGGTCGTTAAATATAAGAATATGATGGGTGACTCACTGGGATGTACAGATAGGGTAAAGCATAAGATTACAACAGATGCAGCACCGATAAGACAACGTTCATATAAGGTCTCACCGGTCATTCAGAAACTTATTGATGACGAAATCGACGAAATGCTGAAAATGGATGTGATAGAACGTAGTAGTAGTTCATGGGCTTCACCAGTGGTAATGGTACAAAAGAAAAACACAAAGAAATATCGTTTCTGTGTAGACTACCGCAAATTGAACTCAGTGACGGCGCGTGATAGTTATCCTTTACCACTCGTATCCGAGACTCTTGACAAATTGAAAGATGCTAAGTACTTGTCAACTTTAGATATTAAGAGTGCTTATTGGCAAGTACCAATGGAAGAATCATCGAAGCCACTAACAGCATTCATCTGTAGACGAGGTCTCTTCCAATTTAAGCGGTTACCATTTGGTCTTCATAATGCACCTGCAACTTGGCAGAGACTCATAGATAGCATCATAGGAAACGATTTAGACCCCTACGTGTACGTATATCTCGATGACCTCGTAATTGTCACACAGAGCTTTTCTGAACATCTTAGAATTCTTGAGGAAGTCCTACGAAGATTGCAGAATGCAAAGATAACGGTAAGTTGGGAGAAATGCCAACTGTGTAGGCCAGAAATGACTTATTTAGGTTTCGTAGTGGACCGTCGAGGCATCCGAGTTGACCCTAATAAAATTAGAGCCATGTTAGAGCTCCAGAGGCCAAGAACTGTCAGAGAAGTTCGTAGAGTTGTAGGTACAATATCCTGGTATAGACGTTTCATAGAGAATTTTTCAGCGATAATAGCTCCGATTACAGCTCTAACTAAGAAAAATCAAAAGTTCGATTGGACTCCAGACTGCGAAAAGGCATTTATTAAGATTAAGGAACTTTTAGTGACTGCACCGATTCTTACATGTCCAGATTATACCAAGGAATTTGTCATTCAAACAGACGCATCAGGATATGGAATAGGAGCATGTTTAACGCAGCCTTATCCTGAAGGAGACAAAGTCATATGCTATTTGAGTCGATCTTTGACTAAGCAAGAACGTGTTTACACGACCACCGAGCGAGAATGTTTGGCATTGGTTTGGGCGATAGAGAAGCTCCGGCCATATATTGAGGGGATCTCATTTAAGGTCATTACAGATCATTTTAGCTTAAAATGGCTTCATAGCTTGAAAGAGCCCAGTGGAAGACTTGCTCGTTGGTCTGTAAAACTGCAGCAATATGATTTTGAAGTAATCCATCGGAAAGGGAAAGATTTAGTTGTCCCGGACATGTTGTCTCGTGCAGTACCTATGATTGATACAATTTCGCAGCCCAGAGACGTTTCAACAGCAATTAAAGATCGATGGTACCAAAAGATGGTAAAGAGGGTCGTAGAATCACCGTTAAAATTTATGAACTGGAGATACACTGATAATAAGTTGTATAAATATGTCAAACAAGAATACCCTCAACTGTCACCATCTAACGAATATTGGAAAGAGGTAGTCCCCAAAGATCATAGGCGTAGAATTATTGGAGAAGCTCACGATCCTCCTACCGCAGGACATATGGGTGTGTATAAAACCTTCCACAGACTGGCAGAAAAATATTATTGGCCAAAAATGCGCCAGGACGTGGCAACTTTTGTAAAGAAATGCTTTGTCTGTGCAGCTCATAAAGGTGATACACAAGGTGTATCTGATCAGATGATATCTCACCCAAAACCAACTCGTCCTTGGGAAATTATTTCGACTGATTTATGTGGACCTCTACCTCGTTCAACAAAGGGTAATTGCTGGATTCTCGTCGTTACGGACTATTTGAGTAAGTTTTCCTTAGTTTTTCCAATGCGAACAGCCCCTACTCAAGCTGTTGTCAAACATCTTGAGGAGCAAGTATTTATGGTCTTCGGAGTGCCCCGTTTGGTACTTTGTGATAATGGCCCTCAGTACAAAAGTAATGAGTTTAAGCGTTTTGCTGAGAGTTATCAGGTGAAAATTCAGTATAATCCGTATTATCACCCCAGAGCAAATCCAACAGAAAGGACGAATCGCACGTTAAAAACCATGTTATGTTGTTATGTGAAAGACAACCACAGGAAGTGGGACGAACAAATACATAAACTTGCCTGCGCGATTCGTACTGCAACCCATGAGACAACCAGGATGTCTCCTTTCTTTGTTAATTTTGGTAGAAATATGTGTCTGTCAGGAAAAGATTACTCCAACCCAGTTTTGTTATCTGAAAAGAATGGTGTACAATCTGCAGCTGAAAGTAAGAACGAAGGTTTCCGGAAGCTCTATGCTGATGTTAAGAGAAGGTTAGAGGTGGCTGGAGAGAAAAACATAGTTCAGTATAATTTGCGTACAAGGGTACCCAACTTTGCTGTGGGTCAGCGTGTTTGGAAGAAAAATTATGTTTTGTCAGATGCTGCGAAGTTTTTCTCGAAGAAGTTAGCACCGAAATTCGTTGGTCCTTATGTGATTAGGAATAAAATTTCTCCATGGATATTTGAGCTTCAGGAACCATCGGGTAAAGTACTGCCAGGGAGTTGGCATGCCAAAGACCTTAAGTCGGCAGCGGACCTCTCCGATTAACCTTTTAGGTTAATCGTCTTGAAGTTGGGGGGGGATTATGTAACGTGTCATTTTTACGTTTAAGACAACGTTACATATTTGTTTATTTAGGTAAATAATCTAGGCTCTTTGATTCGTCTTTCTGTAAGAGCTTGGTTTGGAGGTTATATAGGGTCTAGGAAGTTACCTTAAAAGGAGGCATTCCATCGAATTACTGTGGACACTACGCACATCGCATTATCTGGACATCGTAATTGGAATTTAAGATCACAGGCTTCGGGAAAATCACATAAAAATTTTGATTGTTTTGTTTTTATCTGTGGAATTTTGTGATTCACTTGACGTTCATAAAGTTAAACAGCTGTTATGCTGGGGAATGGCGGCGTTGCCGCATCACAAATGGTTTTAGTAACAGGAAGGAAACATTTAGATGAACATTTCATTCCCTTACGTTTATTCTCGAGGATATTGGGACAATCCGAACCCCATATTCTTCACGGATTAGCTAGTTCTGATAGCACGAAAACATATTTAGGTTCACGGTTTGACCAGTAACAACCGAGGCTCCGCCACTTTGATATCTTTATTAATTTGATAGGGAAAGGATAAAATAAATACGAGTTATGCACTGTTGTAAATGGGAGATAAACGAGGGATAAAAACCAAGACTGAAAGAATGAACGAAATCGTGTGAGTTAACATCTGAACACTCTTGTGCCTTTAAGCAATGGTTCAGTGTGTATTTTTGGGTTCAGGTTCAGAAACAGCTTTATTACTGTAGAAATGTTTTACAAAAATGGCGTTAAACCATATGAATATTAGAGAAAACATTTATAAAGAGCGACGGAAACTTTTGACGAAGACTGTAACTGGAGTGCAACTAAATTCTGCGCTCAGTATAGCTTTACTCATATGGGAATTGGTTGAGTGTTCGAATATTAATAATGTGTATGGAGGGTGTCTCGACGTCCTTGTTATAAAAATTTCAACCGTGGAAATAGATCCGACAACACCTCAAGGTTTGTTTTACGTACTTCCTATCCCCTTGGTCGGTGCTGCCCCCTATATACCTGTATAGAACTATGCGGTATCTCCTCATTGGTTAGCGGGTTTTTTCTTCCAGTCTGGCCACTGAATGTAGAGATTTATTTTTGGCGGAAAAGTTTTTTATAAATAGGTTTGCATCCTTTATTTGAATTTCACCGGGAAGATTAGGTTGGTACTATTGCGTTTTACCGTCCCCACTCCCCACCAAATTTACAAAACGGTTTCCGGCCAATTCATTATTCTGGTATTCTCGACGAAGTGGTTGGTCTCTCTTGCTAACGAATTTTGGCTGGGTCGACAACAGTTTCTGGGATCGCCTTTGTTTTTGGTGATTGGCACTACAGCGATTGTAGGAGATATCCCAGAAACTGTGGAAGTGAGTCCGTCGTGTCTAGGCAATCTGGAGTGACGCTCGCACCCTGTTTTGAGGGGAATTTAAGTCGGCCTACGCCATTTGCACGGAAAGAGCATCGCCCTGTCAATTCCAGCGACGGGACAGTTGGGCTGGACGCTGGTGGGAAGCCGGACGGGCCAGTTATAACCCTGAGAAAGGTACGTTAGGATTATTTTAGTTCATCTGTTTAAATCTACTTTGTTTTATTGAGTCGACATGGGATTATCGATTTAAGTTACTGTGTAGGGGAACTTCGTGCAAAATTGACGAATTCCAGGAAACTGAAACATTTCATTTTCCACAGGGTTTCTACGCTCGGGCAAGCATCCCACAACCATGTGCTGCCCTAGTACCATGTGCTAGTTAGTCAGCAGGGGAGGCGCGAGCAAACCAGGGCAAACCAGGAGCAGGAGTAGTGGAAGAAGTCTGGAAACAGGTTCACAAAATAAAACAACCTATTGTTCAATTAACCAACAACTTAAAAACTAATCAAGGACCAAGGTAGGAGCAAGCCTTAACTATAATTTTTTTCCTCATATATAAATTTTTAATATAACTTAGACGTAATCTTTTCATATATAAGTTTTCACAGTATAATTTCAACATTTCTTGTAAACGCAAGATAAGGTATGACGTCATAACCCTGGTTTTGCGGCATATTTACTACATGGACTTGTTTCCTTCATTTCATTTATTTAAGATAATTTTACTGTCAAATTTAAAGTGCCTTGCTATTTTGGCCCTGACTTGTTTGGTATTTTTCTCAAGTTTTACAATCTAATTATACAAGATGAACTAAGTATTTGTATTATTTGTACAACCCAATGACCAACTTTGCGGAGACAAAAGAGAGATGAGATTATATTTTTTTTTTGCGGTTTCGTTACACATTTTTACCTCATGGGGTAGATCTCGGACTGGGTTGCTGTCTGTCTCATTCTGCCTAACGTAGAATGATGACAGCAGATATTTGGCCCAGATCTCCCCTATGACAGAATGATTCTGGATGTGTATTTTTTTTTACAATCATTTATGTAAGTGAGTCCTACGCTACTGACCCAGATGTAGGTACAGTATGACCTGTTAAAGGTGTCCATCTACCTGTAAAGTGCTTCTAGTTTTGTCATCTTAATTCAATCTTTCAGAATTTTATTCTGTTTATTTTTTTTTGGTTATTCTTAATTACACAAATACTCTGGAAGCCTCGGAAGTATAGAATTTCATTGTTTGGCTACAACGTTTGGGTTGAACTGTATTTTATTTAAGATCTTCTTTGTAAAACATTGGTATTAAATAATGTGGCGCACTTAAAATTTTCTTATTTCTGAACCCCCCTTCTCCACTGTATAAAAGTTACCGGGCATATCAATGTTTTACCTAGCTGGAAAATACAGTTCTGCTTCCAGATATTTGTTTAATTATTCAGTGGTTTTGTTGTGTCACAAGTTGGCAAATTTCTAATTATAGGGCCACAAAATGGCAGCAACGTCTTTAAGCTGCCACAAATGTCACACAACACATTTTAATAGGCCACACAATCTCGCGCTTAACGATAGGTAAATTTCGACGGACGGATTTCACACAAACAAATTCGAAACCCGACGAATTAGTCATTCCAGGTCACGTGATTTTGAACTGTCGGCCATATTGCGTGTGGGGCACACAAAAATTTGAAGGCCATTTAGTTTACATCTGTGCTTGCGGTCGGTTATGCTACTTTAGTGATTTTAACGATTTACCTGTAGAAGTATTTAGTTTTTTGTGGAATATCAGTGAAAATGAATCCCAGTGTCTATTTTTTGAGTCTTGAAATGGACGTTAAACTGCGTTATGAACAGAAAATCGGACTAATAAACAATGTTGACCCCTATAGATTAGATAGTAGAGACATGTTGAAAGATTTAAGTTTTCTGCCTCAAGTTGGACAAATAGACTTATTTAATTCTTAGCCATAGTTTTTATAGTGGAGAGCAGATGAAGGCTTACAAATCCCTACAAGCCTACAAATACTATGAGGCTGGTTTTGTTTTGGATGTGATGGCAAAGAAAATTGGACATTATGTTGTTGTTGGCAAGGTAAGCACTTAAAAAATGTTTAATTAATGCTGGGTTCAGACAGCAAAATAAAATAAAAGTTAAAAATTATTAATTTCGCTTTTTTTATGTTAAGGTGTATTTATAAACACCATCACTGATCCTCATAAAATCAACAATTATTTTTATTGTATTTCTCTGTATGAACCCAGTATTAATCTATAAACACTCCATTAGTGTACTGATAACTATTGAAACTTTTTATGAGCTATACTTATATACCGAGTTATATACTTTTGATTTTGAAATAAAACGGAGGATTTTGGAACAAAATGTTTTGAAGTTACTTCTTATAGATAATCTATTTTATATTTATAGTTTTCCAGAAGCTAATATAGTTATACCTGTAGATATAATATAAAATAAAAAAATTAACACAGTTTTTCATTCAACAAGTTACTTCAAAAACCTTTTATCCAACAATGTCATAAAGTCATAATTTGTTTACAAAGTTTTTATTCTGGAATTTTTAAAAATATTTGCCATTTTGGGAAGGTTTGAAGATGTTTTGGACCTATTTTTTCTTAACCACATGAAAAATTTTTTTATTCCTTTTTGTTTATACTAACATTTTGTTTCAGGTCAAACATTCTCAAAAGACGAGAGAAAAACCCCTGGATGTTTGGTTGATTTTGCTACATGATGGTGGTGTTTCCTGTGCTCATTGTAAGTGCATGGCAGGGCTTAGTGAGGTGTGTAGCCATGTAGCTGCAGTCCTATTTTACTTAAATGCTTGGCCAGATATATCATGCACCGAGCAACTATTACAGTGGCCAGTACCAGCTACAAAATCAGTAGAAATTTTGTATTCATATTAAATAAAAATTTTCATGAGAAAAGGCAACATATTTTTTTATATTTGAGAGTTACCCAACTGTGTAATTTATTTTGTGTATCAAATTTGAAATTTTTAATAAAAAAAAATGGATTTGATTTTACTGATGCCCAAAGGTGGCCATAAAAATCATGTGAGTTTTATAATATACATATATTCTAAAAATATTAATATAAAATAAAAAAATATAAATTGTAAAATTTAAATAAAAAAATATAAATTGTAAAATTTAAATAAAAAAATACTGATACAAATTCATCTTAAAGTGATAAAAAGTGTACATAAAGTAAATACATACTTTTTTTATTTTGCCAAAAATAATCTTGTTTACTCCAGTGGTACTATGCTATTACATAAATTTATTAAAGCACTACAAACAATTAAAATTTTATCCAGTGCACTTTTTTCTCCACTATAAGCAGATAACATGCTTATAGGTAGTATACCTTGACAAACCTTAAATTTTCTTTTAAGCATACCAATAAGTCTTTCAACATGTATTCTAACATTTGCTATCTTTCGAGTAGTTTCTACATCTAATGGTTTCTACATGGTAATGGAATTAGTAATTGTGCTCCTAATATTTTAACTGAATCTCTTATTAACAAGCCTCTATCAGCTAAAATTACGTCTCCTGGCATAATCAGGTCGAGCATTCCACAGTTTTCTGTCAAATGTTTGTCGCTGGTTCGACCACCCCAAGCCTCTGAAATATATGAGATTGTGCCTTGAGGTGTAATTCCTATCAGAAATTTTACAGTCTCATGATGTTTATAATTTGACCACATTTGAGCTGTTTTTAATAGGCCTGATGGAGTTTCTTTGAAGATTTCAAAACAGTCTATTATTATGGAAATACGATTTCCAAAGTTTTTTTAAAACAAAATGGCATAGTCTTGTCTAAAACTTCTCGGTCTGGCCAATAGACAAGTTTTTTGAACCTTTCATAAAATATATCAATTCCTTTGTAAAATGTGTCAGATGCTGTTGTTGGTGAGATAGCAAAAATATAAGCCAAATATCTAAATGGTAAATCAAGTCTTAGTTTTATTAAAGTTAAAACAAACTGTTTAAATGGGGATAAAACACTTTTAGTTGAGAAATAAGGAGATACAGAATCAAATGTTCTGAACATCATTTTGGAGCATGGAATTCCAGTCAAATATAGTGTTTTTGTATCATTGTCAGTAAAGGCCTCTTCAGATAAATCTGTTGCCTTAACTTTCTTTTGCAATTCCAAAATTCTTTCATTGCTAAAGGTTAAATCTTCAAATAACTTTGCAAGATGTTCCATATCTAGATCTGTTTGAACCGATACATCACATTTCCCTATTTCTTCACTCATTGAGGGAGTTATTAAATGATTGTCACTTGATATTTCAGGATTGACAGTGCTACTTGTGCTAGCTTCGTCCTATAAGAATAAACAAGAAAAATTGGTTGTTTTGCAAAATAAAGGATGAACATGCTTTTATTGCTCTATAAATAAAAAAATGACCTCACCATTTTAAGTCGCTTTGTATGACGTTGAGCTGCTCTACTATGTCGTTTAACAGAATCCTCATCATGGCTTTTAGTAGTTGTATACCCCATATTCACTGATGGTATCCAATCAGGATTATTCTTATCCTCAAATTGAGCTGGTTCCCCTAAAAAAAGTAACATTATTGGTATGACAGTGTGGTTTGTCCATTCTAAAAATTTTAGATAAATGCATAACTTGCAACTTTAAACCTTCTCGCTAGCCCATGAGGATGGTATTTAAAATTAATGCCCAATTTTCCAAAAACTTTATTGTTAAGTAATTCTCAATACTTAATAGAGAGAAAAAGCTAATTCCTAACTTATCGACTCGCTTATCATTTAATTGGTTGAAAGATACAAACCTGTCAAGCTTGACATATTTGTGTCTTGCACCAATGGAATGATGAGTTTATTGATACTGAGAAGAAGCTGATAAGTGTTAAATTGGCTTTTTCTCTCTTGCCTATTTTTGATATCTGTATTTTTTCAGTTTGCTTAGTTTTGTAAGATGGAGTTACAAAACAAAGCATTAAGAATTGAGAATTAGCTATTAAATTTTCGGTAAACTAGCCATAAAACTATGTCTTGGGACTATAGCAACTATGAACAAAGCATTATTTACACATTAAAACCTTAATATTATTTGATTGATATGAACAACTGAACAAAAAACTGGAGAAATTAAACTTTTTGCAAATTATATTAATAACATAATTGACTACATACCTTTTACAAAGTGGTTTTCACAAATTCGAGCATTATTTAAAAATGTTTCACTCAAGTTTCCACGTTTTAATGCGCGAATCCAACCCTCACGACGTTTTTGGGATAGAGCATCTAACGTCTCTCCACGCCCTTTATATGACCTAGGAATTCTAAAAAAACATAGTTTATCCCTTTCTCCCCTTTTGGAGCACCCAAGAACCGCACAAAACGATGGCATTTTCAAAAAACACAAAAAAAGAAACAACTCTTTCCTATGTTTACATATGGTGGTATTGATTTGTCTGCCCCACAAGCAACATGGCGGACTGTCAATGACGTCATCCTGGATTGTCTAATAATCAACAATTTTCTAACCTCGGAGGTAAACAAAACAACACGTGAAGTTGTGAGGTTAGAACACACAAACGTCAATGAAATGTCAGCCAGCAAGAAAAAAGAACGGGGGCCCGGGCCGAAGCCAAATGTCAAACGGGGGTTTTTTTTATCGCCGCACGAGGTCATAAACCAAACTCAGGTCAACCAACCTTCAAAACCATGCGGACTCAAAAAAAAACCGGTACAAAAGCAACAATGTCCGAATCTGGCAAAAAAAACGATAAAATATGGTTGCTGCAAAAAAACTATAAAATTACCAATTTTTTAACAAAAAAAACTATAAAATCCAAAGGGCTTTTTCAAAACATAAGGGTCTGAAGGACCAAATAGAGATCTGAGCCCTGAAGGGGAGAAAAACTAGAGATATTCCAAAAAATAACCCCAAAGTTAAATTCGCCCCGCCTGGGAAAACAGAGTCTATTAAACTAAAAAACAAAGGAAAAAATCGGCAACACGCTAGAAGCTTACCTTCTGTAATTCTGCAGCAGTCCCAAAATTTCACTGGCGGCAACCGCACTTCTTACGACTGGAATTTCGGTCTTCAACCCGAAAACACGTGTGACTTCTTTTAGTTTTTTGGCGGAAGTGAAGTCTTCATTCCCCTGTCACACACAGGGTGGCGCTTCAAACTCCCAGCGTGAGCAAAAAAACGCGAATGATTTTAACAAAATGATCAGGTGATCAAAAAGAAAACAACTTTCAACAAAGAGAGAAATTATCACCTGATCGAAATTTTTCCCAAACAGGACTTTCTTTTTTGAAGGTTTTTGCAGAAAGTCCAAAAATATCAAAACAAACTTTAAGGATAGGTTTTTCCAAAAATTCAAAATAAAACAATAAAGAAAAAATAACTGGCAGCATTAAACAAACGCGATGTTTGTTTTCTCTATCTTTAATAATAACATAAGTTAGCAATGCTGCATGGAAATCTTTGAAAAGTGCTTTTTTAATTAGTAAACTTTTAATTTCCAGCAATATTGTACATGGCACTTTTTAATATAGATAATTTATTATTTCTATTATAACTTAACTTGGATAGGAAGATACGGCACATTAATTAATATAGCAAATAGGCCCGATTTCTCTCCCCTTGATTATTTTGTGGAACTACGTAAAAAATAAGGTGTATTACAACAGGCCGGAAACACTTCAAATTCTACAAGAGAAAATAGAACACACAATCGTCGATCTTAATAGAAATTCTGCCCACTCTGTCTATCAAGCTATTCACAGAAAATTTGTAAGAATTACTTAAAATGGTAGTAATAATTAGGAGGCTATGTAGAAGATAACATCAAAGTATTAAATTTTAATTTTTTTCTAAAAAAATTGAATTATTTTTTGTTTTTACTGGCTTATTGCGGCGCCACACATTACTGCGCAGAATCACCGCGGATGGAAATATTAATAAATTGTATACCTTGCAAAAGCAACAGAATCACTTTTTGTGTCATGTGATTCTCTCTTTCATGCTGCTTTGAAGTTTTGAAGAGTATCAATTTAGGTTTTTAAATCTTTTAAACGCATATATCTACAAAATTAATAAACGAAATAAACCCAACATATATATTTTTGAAATCAGGTAGAAAAGATCTATAAAAATTTAAAATAATATACAGGGTGTCCTATTAAAAAAAACCATCAACCCGTCAAATTTTGACATTTAGAATATTTTTTTTACACTCTTACCCAAAGATTTTAAACTTTGTAAAAAATTAGAAAAGAAAATATATACGTAAAAAGTACGTACTTATAGTGTACGTACTATGTACTTACACATTTTTACGTAAATAGTATGTACCTTATTATTACCGGGAAGTACCGACGTAAAATATACGTAGCTAAACTCCATATCATAATTTTTGAGATAACTTTTTGACAGTTATCAGCTGTTTACCATAACAAATAGCATAGGCCAACGAAAAAAAGTAGTAAAAAGTTGTCTCCAAAATAATGATATGGAGATTATGTACGTACACATTTGTACATATCGTCGTCAATACCACGAAGTGGCGCACAGAGGGGCCAAATGGAGCTAATGTCGGAAATAATTATTTAAACACCCAACATATTAGAAACAAAAATAATGTGTATTGGTTATTGTGATATAGGTTAAAATGCACCTGTTTATAAAGCTTTAATATTTGTTTTTTTTTACAGGGTGATTTAAAAATAGATTTTTTTTAAATAAATTTAAGTACTTTTACACAAAAAAGTAATTAAGACTTAAACATTTATTAAAAATGAGTTTAAAAATTCTACATTTTATAATATTTCTGTTTAAGTTATTTAACTTGGCTCATAATATACAGTATGTCCCAAAATTCTGGAATCACCTTTTCTTTTTTTAAACTTGGAGAGAAAATCATGGACACGTCAATTTTGAAATAGGAAGAGGAGTCACCTAAAAATACTATATTGTACAGAGTGTCCTCAGTAAGACATATGCATACATATGCACAATTTTACCATTTTCTAAAAAAAAGGTATTTACCATAAAAATGACCACGTAAAGGTCTAAAGACAAATTCACTTATACTGTCATTCTTTTCAGTTCAATAGATAATATACCGGGGTACCTACCGAATTTTAAAACTATCAAAATGTATTTTGGCATGAATTAATAGTTTTATACCATATTGGAGGAAAGTTCTTTTGGGTTTTTTTGTCATACTAGGAAAGAAAATATATTCGTTTCTGTGTTTAGCTGGTTATAGTTAAAAATATTAATTTTTATATTTTTAACTATTTTTGGATTTACCGAACGGCACCATAAGAAAGGGTATTTTACTTCCAATTTTTACTACACATACTAAAACTATAAAAAAATATGAGCTATAAATAGAAAAAAATATATATACAGGGTGTCTTAAGAAAAAAGCTTGCTGATTGCATTAGTGTTTTTAGTACTAATGCAGAACTTATTAAAAAGTTCTCATAAGTACTTATTAATAAGTTCTTCGTTGGTACTTGAGGGTGCAAACGTAAGTTGGGTTGAGTTTAGGTTGGCTGGTTCACCACTTACCCCACTCATTCGAGAAATACCCAAATTTTTCCATTGGCCATTTCAAAGGTGACTGAATGTGATCACTTGTTATGATAACCAAATCATTTATTTTGATATTTGGGGACGAATCACCCCACTTGTGTCGCTGCTGTAGCGTATGCAAATACTCTATAGAATGCCGTTTCCAAAAATCATTATGTAGTTTTTGGATTAGTTGCCATCTCGAGAGCCGATTTAGGGGAACCTCGGACAAATCTGACTCCGGAATTTCTAAATTAAGGGGTTCAAGTGTCAAAAAATGCCCAGGGGTAAGAGGTTGAAGATCGTGTGGGTCTGAAGAGGCCGGAGATAACGGGCGACTATTAAGTACGGCTTCTATGCGACAGGTAAGGGTGGACATCTCCATGATAGACAACTTCTAGTCGCCGACAACACGAACAAAGTGAGTTTTAAAACTTTTGACGCCAGCTTCTGCCAGGCCATTGAAATGTGGACTGAGAGGAGGTCCCAGATGCCAACGAATAGAAAGTCTGGTGGCAGCACTTCTTGCGTAATCAAGTAATTGGTTACGAAACCCTATAAAATTACTGCCTTGATCTGACCAGCATTGCGTCACGCTTCCGCGTCTGGAAATGAATCGATGGAATGCACCTACGAACCCTTCGGTGGACAGTTCCATGGTTAATTCCAAATGCACGCAATGTGTGGCCGTACAGACAAACACACAGACATACGATTTGAAAGCTTTACAACCACGGTAACGATGAGGAATCACAAAGAAAGGTCCACAAAAGTTGATAGCTACACTCGAAAAAGGTTTAAGTTGATTGATTCGATGAGCGGGAAGTGAACTCATTATGGGCGGTCTATAGGGTTTAGGGTTGATTCTAAAACATTGCAAGCACTTGGATATGGTTCTTTGAATTGCCCGTCTGGCAGATAATATCCAAAATTGCTGTAAAAGCAGATTATGTAATGTTTTAAACCCAGGATGAAGATATTGTCGATGAGCGGACTCGATAAGAAGAGTAGTTAAACGATGGTTACTCGAAAGTAAGACGGGGTATATACACACACAACTCGATAAGAAGAGTAGTTAAACGATGGTTACTCGAAAGTAAGACGGGGTGTTTTGCAGAATAAGACAAAAGGTCAGATTTTTGTAATCTGCCACCGACTCTAATGATATTATTTTCATCAAGAAAAGGTGAAAGTTTTCGCAAATGTTTCGGTATTGGTTTATCCTTAGATAACGCGGAAAAAAGCTCAGAAAAACAAGAACCTTGAACGCGTTTGATAAGAAGGTATAACGCACTTTGCATCTCACCGGTGGTAGGAAAAACAATATTCTCAAAAATAACTTTTTGGTCCGGCGGCTTAGTGGGTTTTTGATAGGAATGGTTTTGAAAAAGATTAACTATTCGAAGGACATAACAAATGATACGTTGAATTTTTGATATAGATGAATATTTGATAAGAAGCTGATCTAAGAAGTTGACATCAATTATTGCATTGCAACAGACCTTTGGCTTTTCCTCCAGATTAATATCTCCGAAATCAATCGGCATTTTTGATTTATGAAAATCGGGCCATTCGTTTTCGGGAGACCACAAAAACGACGGTGCGTTCCACCACATGTCATGTGACATGAGCTGTGAAGGGGTGGCCCCTCGTGACGCAACATCGGCTGCATTTAAAGCAGAAGGAATGTAGCGCCATGAGTTTGAGGGAATGATTTCTTGGATTCTACTGACTCGATTTCCAACAAAGGTTTGCCAGCGATTAGGAGGGGATGAAAGCCAGTGCAATACGATTTGCGAATCGCAGAAAGTAACGATATTTGTAAAAGTTATTTTTCCTTCATAGGTAGATAAAACGAAGTCAATTAATTCGCTTAAAAGAAATGCGCCTAGGAGTTCTAGCCTAGCCAAAGTTTGTGACTTTATGGGCGCGACCCTAGATTTTGCAGATATGAGAGAAACAGATATATTATTTTCCTCTTCTACACGAAAATATACGACGCCGGCGTAGCCTCGAATTGAAGCGTCACAGAAGCCGATGATTTGACAGGTATTGGTTTTTGACAGTTTGATTTGTCGGGGTAATCGAAAATTGGAAAGAAGCGGGAATTCAGAACGAAGTTTGTTCCAAGAGTCGATGATAGAAGAATCTGGTTCTTCGTCCCAGCCTATTTTTGATATCCACAACTGTTGCAAAATAAATTTTGCTTGTAGCAACAAGGGACAAAGAAAACCTAAGGGATCGAAGATTGTTCCTATGATAGATAAAATAGCACGTTTGGTTGGGGGTTTGTCCTTCATTCGGCATTGATAAGAAAAAATGTCATTTTTTGGATGCCATTGAAGTCCTAAAACTTTGATAAAGTGGGGTTCCTCCTTGTCGAAAGAGAGAGGCATTTGACGATCGGACTCTGGCAATGTTGCCAATAACTCAGGACAATTGCTTGCCCATTTTTTAAGTTCAAATCCTCCCGACTTCAACAAATCATTGAGTTCTGTTTGAAGGGAGAGAGCTTCAGAAAGCGAAGGGCTAGTTCCCAAGATATCGTCGATATAGATTGACGTTTTTAGAACAGTACTCGCCATAGGAAAATGTTCCTTTTCTCTCTCTGCCAGCTCATTTAAGGTACGCATGGCTAGAAAAGGTGAGCATGTCATGCCAAAAGTGACAGTAGAAAGTTCCCACACTGAAAGTGGGTCCTATGGAGAAAACCTCCACAATATCCTTTGATAAGGACGGTGATAAGGATTGATAAGGACTTGACGGAACATCTGTTTAATATCAGCAATGTAGGCAATAGGATTAAGACGAAACGTAAGGAGTAAAGAAGCAATATCCTTTTGAAGTTTCGGTCCAGATAACAATGTGTCATTGAGACTAATATTTTTTGGGGTGACTGCCGAACAATCCCAGACTACCCTTAATTTTGTACTTAAGCTTTCCGGCTTTAGTACGCAATGATGTGCTAAAAAACACGATACGTCGACCTTTGGTTGACTAGATAAAACTAAACTCATATGATTAGAATCGATATAGTCTTGCATGAAACTGGGATAGGCAGTGTACAGATCAGGATTTTTGATTAATCTATTTTCTAGAAGTAAAAATCTACGATAAGCTTGCGGATAAGTATTTCCTAGGTCAGGGTTTATTTTATCTTTAAACGGAAGATCTACCATGAATCTACCGCTCGGTTGCCGTACTACACTCGCAGTAAAGATTGATTCTGCTTGTTTTTCTTCCTTTGATAAGATTTGTTTTTTAGGCAAATGTTCGATTTCCCAAAACCAAGGGAGAATGACCTCTAACAACTGGTTCGTTCCATAAGACTACCTACTTCGTCAACCTTTCCCATGACGACCCAGCCAAAGATAGTTTCAAGGGCTGAAGGCTGCCCTACCTGTCCAAGAACCCTGCCCTCCTTGAATATCTGTGCGAATAGCTCGCAACAAATAACCAGGTCCACAGGTCTAGATTTGAAATAAGATGGGTCGGCAGTTTAAGGTTTTCCAAGTGTTTCCACTGATTATCGTTCAAAGTGAATGTAGGCATATTGGAACATAGTTGTGGAACAACAATTGCTTCGAAATTAAGTAAAGGAGTGACTTGTCCTTGTGGCTTAATGTGACATTGAACGAGCCCTTTGGAAGTAAAAGAAGACATCTGATTTAATCCGAATATTTCAGTGGTGTAACTTCGCCTAGGAAGATTAAGACGCTGAATACACTTTTCACTGACGAATCCTGTCTGTGATCCAGAATCAAGCAGTGCCCTTACAGGTTGAAAATTTCCGCAACCGTCCATAACATCTATTATGGCGGTGCATAAAAGAAAGGTACCTGAAGGTCCTGAGGTATTTAATGACACATGAAGATTATTGACAGGTGGTGTGTGAATGACAGGACTAGTATCTTGGCTTCCAGACTCTGGATTAGTTTCTAAGATATGAGTTAAAGTGTGGTGCCTTTTACTATTGCAAGTCCTGCATGAATATTTTGATTTGCACGTATCAACCCCATGCAGGGGAAGAAAACACGCTAGACATAATTTTTTCTGCTTGACGAAAGATAGGCGATCGATAGGAGAGAGATCAAGAAATGTTTGACATTTCGAAAGCACGTGACCTTGATTACACCGGAAACATTTTATTCCCGTACTTGAATTAGTTGAGGTGCCAGCCAGTCCTATAAAAGGCGAATTGGATGATTTATAGGTAGGCTTTTGCCCAAACTGACTTCGCATAGAATTTGAATTTTGATAGGTAGGCTTTTGCCCCGACTGATTTTGCATAGAATTTGATTTTTGATAGATAGGCACCTTTTTGGGTGCTGTTGATTGAGGAAGTGATTCCAAAACTTTACATCTTTTTTCTAGAAATTGAAAAAGTGACTGAAAAGTGGGAATTTCGGTATTAGTATTGGCGTGACTTATTTCGAAATTTGAACGCGTCGGAATATCCAATTTTTCTAACAAAATGAAAAAAAAAATAAGTCCCAACTGTCAACGTCAAAGCTAAGTGATTTTAAAATTTCTAGGGATTCAGAAAAGGTGTCAATTAAATTACGCAATTCTTTAGCTGACTCGTTTTTTAAGGTGGAGTTCATAATTGAGCTTAAAGCATCATTTGCGAGGTCTCGCTTGTTTTGATATCTATTGACTAATTTGTCGTAAGCAATTTTATAATTTTGATCAGATTAAGCTAATCCCTGATATCAATTTTAAAGGCTCATCCTCGAGATATGAAAATAAATATTGAAGTTTTCGAACGTTACCTAGACTTTGATTTTGATCTATAATGTTATTAAAAAGATCAAAAAAGCTTGGCCATAATTTTTATCACCTCGAAATATGGGAATACCTAACTCTTTGAGTTTTGGAGTTTCGTTTTGTCGAACATATGATCCCGAAAAGGATGGGGCCTCAACCGGAAATATTTTAGAGTGAACCCCCTTACACGCATAAAAATATTTACGAGCTTCTGAAAGGATCGCATCTTGCGTTTTAAACTCCTCGTCGTCCGAGTCGTCTATCAACATAATGACATCATTATGTGCCAGCATGCATTTATCGAAGGTTTCATCCAAATCGGAATACCTCACTTGAAACTCGTTTCTCGCTTTTGCGTCCGTTGCCGCGGTCTGTGAAAACACATAACACTCGGTAATCGCAGATAAAAAACCCTTGCGTTTTTGCACGGCTTTTTTGATAGACATGATTTTACCTTTGAAATGACGAAACTGTCGGTAAATATACAATTAACGCTAAATTAATGCTTCTGAAATAGAAAAATGACGAATTGTCGAAAATATGCACTAATTTATCGCAATTGATGAAAATTGTTTTAAATATCGAAATGATATGGAACACATCTAATCACAGAAATGTCGGTAAATATACAATTAACGCTAAATTATTGCTTCTGAAATAGAAAAATGACGAATTGTCGAAAATATGCACTAATTTATCGCAATTGATGAAAATTGTTTTAAATATCGAAATGATATGAAACACCCTAACACATAAATGAGAAATGTTGTTGTTTGTTTTGTTTTGATTCCTTCACTTTGTTTATACCACGCGGTACGCGAAAACAGGTACTGCGCCGACAACTTTCTCTCGTTTCAATACGATGCGAAACAAGGCCGCCTTGTATTCGGCGTGAAAATAGTGGCCGACCTATTAATACCCGCGTTATGCCCGCAGTAAGAAAAACGATAACTGCAATGGACTGTCAATATTTTAATTAAATGAAGCGCGAGCAAACATAAATAATCATTATATGAATTACGAAATAATTAATAAGGTCCATAGGTTAATTGTTGGAACCACACAACGGCAATCAGATACAAATGCACTCACTAGTTTGCAGCCACTTTCTCCACGTTCTAAAGGGCAACTGATTGGATCTAATGATGTCACCACGTAGCTGAAGGGCTGAAGTTTCTTTTCTATGCTTCAGTACACCAAAATCGAGCACTCTCAGGTGTACATATTTGAAAATAGTTGGAGAACGAAATTAACACGCCATTTCTCGAGGCGCTTGACAAAGGATCTCCCTGGTTGTTGGTGCGCATGTCCAAAATGCGCAAATGCACTCTGTCCTTCATACAATTGTGTGGTTTTAAAAATATATAAACAACCGCGAAATTTAGCGGGAGCTAACAACAAATTGAAAAACGTAATTGTAAAGTTCATTGAAAGGAAATCAGAAAAAACAATGCATATAAAATATCTAAAGTGCACCTCCCAAGTAACATTTCTTTATTTATAGGAAAAGCTAAAAGGTTGCCAGAGCCTTTCCTTAAAACCATTAGTTTCAATGTTTGGTCGCTAGCACGTTCTCATTACCCTTATATACCCCTTAGACCTCCTAAATGGGACTCCCCAATTGGTGGTGGCAACCTGTGTGTTAAACTCACTATAAAACCATAAGAAATAAACTCTAGCTTCGCCCTCTAGCGGTTCCACCAGTATAGAACCTTTTAGAGCCTAAAGCTATTATGCCAGGTTTTAAAAGCAACTCCGAAACGTCCTCTACCCTATTATAAAACTTGATTTGGTATCCTGGCGATTCTGTTGAATACCATAATACCTTTAGAGTAAAGAATTTTTCCTATAAAAGCTTTAGCGATATTTTAGATTCACAATGGCTATATAAAATAATTTAGGTCACAAAATTGCCAAAAATGTCAGAGTCTCAAAATTATTTTATCACATAAAAATATACCTATATATGAGAAGTTTGTCGTTTTGTTGATCATCAAATTGCCTGCCAGACTTATTTTTATGATAAAATCGTATCTGAAAAGCTTTCAAAACAAGCGCGCCCTCTCAAAAATGCTTTTTAATCGTTTTTTGATAACAAAATAACAAATATTTAAAATTAAAAAAATAATGATTTACACTATTCACCATTAAAAAAGTCTGTTTGGTTTACATAAATCAAAATTAAAGTAAAATTATTGTTAAAAAACACTGCTAAAACGACTAGATAAATATTTTCTGTTTACAATATTTTTGAAATAATTTTATATACGCCATTATCGTTTTATAGTGGTCACTTGGTTTTATTTGTTACTCTATCGCAACAAAGATTTTTGAGTGCCCTTATGATACCAATAGATAAGAGAAGGTAAACATAGTCAACATAACCTCACTTAATTTTTGTGTATTTGTTTTTTAAAGTGTTAAAAGCGTATAATTCAACACTTTTAAATGTTTTTTATCGTGCAATTTGCACACAATCAAGAGGGCCAGTGCAATGATATCCGTTGTGCCTGCAGGTTGGAGGGAAACCTTTTATATTGGCCGTTTAAACCGGCCTTATCTGTGCCCTACCAGGAGGACGGATGCTCAACAATTATTTATTATTGTGCTTTAAATAATCAATCTTGCAATAGGTAGGTACCAATCTGTACCTAGGTATATCTATTATTTTTACCAGAAGTACCTAAATAAACTAAAACACGAAAGTATTTATTTACTTCTGTTAGAACCCTTAAGGAAACAAGGTTTTATATGGCCGCCTATTTAAATAATATTTAATATGCAGCTATGGGTAACTATAAATACAAAAGAAATAAGTTTACCTTTAAGCCTTCCTATAAAACCTTTTTAAAATGCCTAAAAGTATTGGCAAAAACCAAAAGTCTAAAGTTTATATTTACCACTCTTAAAAACCTTAAGGAAACTAGGTTCTATATGGCTGCCTATATAATCATATTTACTATTAAACTACTGGTAACTATAAAAACAAAAGGATATAAGGTAACCTTTAAGCTCTAGTATAAAACACTTTTGTTATGACCTAAAGTAATGAAAAAAACTAAATGAACAAAGTTTATATTTATTTCTTTTTTAAAACTTTAGGTAAAAGGGTTTTATAAGACCATCTTTATAAATCAGAAATCAATAAAACCAAAAGTATCTAAAAGCAACAGAAGGAATATCAGTTTTATTATACTCCCTTTATAAATCACTTTTTGGTTGTATAAGACCTCTTTAGGTAATTGGCAATATAAATTACCTTTATGTAGCCAAATTGATATTAAAACCCACAACAGCACCCTCTAAATAACCTAGGAACCAAACTAATAAAACCTTGAGTGGTAATAATGTTACTTGGGCTACCTTAGTTTTCATCTATTTGCTGTCGTTTGGAAAATAGGAAAAACGGGAAAATTGTAGCACACACGGCGTTTCTTGTGCTTCTTGTCGGTTTCCCGATTGTGACTCCTCGCGCAGACTTGCGCTTGTCTCGGTGCGGGGATAAATCATATGCAAATACCCTGCGAAATTTGAAATGAAAAATAATATTAAAATACAAAGGTAGCCAAAAGCTGGCAAATAATTCTTGCACCAACAGTACTGAAAAACTAATGCAATAAACAAGCTTTTTTCCTGGGACACCCTGTATATATATATTTTCTACTGTTTTGGCCCATATTTGTTTATAGTTTTGGTCTGTCCAGCAAAAATTTGAGGTGAAATACCTTTTTTTTATGTTGCCGTCCGGTAAATCTAAGAATAGTTAAAATTATAAAAACTAATAACTTTAAAACTTAACACGAAAAGTGGTTTAATAAATCTGCAATAAAACAATTAACAACTATAAAAGTAGAGCCAATCAAAAAACAAAAGTAACTTTTTTCTTGCAATATGGTATAAAACTATTAATTCATGTTAAAATACATTATGCTAGTTTTAAAATTCGGTAGTAGTGCTGATATAAAAAAGTTGATTTTTTGACTAACCCCCATATATTATCTAACAAATTAAAAAAAAATTGCATTACAAGTGACTTTGTCTTTAGGCGTTTACTAAGCCATTTTTATCGTAAATTAATTTTTATCGGTCAAGATGTAAGAGTTAATATTATTAAAACATACAAAAAAACGACAATTTCACGAATTTTGACCGTTTATATCTCAAAAACTGTACATAGAAAAACTTAACTTACATTTTTTTTTGTTACATACCCCACTATAACATACTAAAATTATAGTCAGTTCAACCGAGACAAAAATTCCCCATAAGGCCTGTGTAAACTAGTGCGTGGTCCTTTGATAACCACTTAATCCTTTCGAAAACAAAGATCTGTCAAAGTGATATTTTTGAAATATTTTCGGGCACCTTTCCTAAGTTAAAAATACGAAAACGGCAAGTTTGTAAAAGTTTTGGTTCAAAATTTGACTTTCGAAGAATTACGCTCCCCCCACTCCTTTTAACTAAAGTAGCTGTAACCGCTACCATAAATCACTTGGCTTTTTACAGGCCTAAAAAGTTGTTTATATCAATTTGATTAAAATCCTTTATTTTAAAATTTTTTCAAACGAATCTTTTCCTAATTTTTCCGCGTCCGCCATCTTTAAATTTAACGAGTTAATCAAATTTATGTTAAACTATCAATCAAATTTTCAGTCAATTAAACACTTTTTATTTAATAAAAATTCGTTAATAAACAAACAAGTTTTATATTTAAGATGTATAGTTTAATTTATTTTTTTATTTAAAGGCGCAAGAAAGCGCAGGCATTTTTTTTCATTTTGTTAAGAAACATTCAATTAACAAAAAAGTGACAATAGTTTTGCTTAACAAAATTTTATCACACACTAAATTATATTTTTTATATTTCTTTAAGGTAAATTCTAATAATAATTGACTTCTAAGTTTAAAAAATATGATTACTCTATGACAACCTACAGCTAGATATTGGTATTTAGTGTTTTTTGGTTAAATTACCTGTGTTGGATATCTCCATCGTAAAAGAAAATAGTTTTAAATATAACACTTCATATAATTAGAGAAAGTAATACATAATTATTCAATAATTTGTATGTAATTATCATAAAAATTAAACAGACGCTTTTTAATGTGTCAAACTCACGTAACACTAAAAAACAAGTGAAAATACTCTGTTGCATTTTCAGCGCCCACTAGTTTGCTACATAATTGTGTTTTTTTAGTTTCTTCCACTTTTACACCCGATTGGCCCCTTTGTGTGGCGTAACTGATTTTTTACTATTTTACAGGCGAGCGTTCAAATTTTTATTTTTATTTTTACATTCCAGCAAATAAATTTCGATATGGTAAAAGGCTTCTATACTACTTGGAATATGGTTGCACCCCTTGTGGATTTGCAGAGCGACTTTTTTATGTATCTTACTGGGCTTATCTAAAAATCGCATTTTGGTGGGTTACGCCACTTCGTGGTTTTGGCGACGATATATAGTACAAACATTATTGATTTCCGGGACGTACAGACATAACATGGACATTAAATGTAGGTTAAATTGACCTCTTTCCCGCACCTTGTATATAGTAAGATACCCAAAAAAAACTGTTACAGCTGTTGAAGTGGCCATAATTTACCAAATCAACCAGTTTTTGTCGGAATAACCGAGTCATTTCAATTCTAGCAAATCACCGTGCATAAATTACATTTTATATTAATATAATATTAGAGGCATATATCTCAAAAATAAATCAAAAGATTTTTGGAATTTTAACGCGGTTGAAAAGACATTCAGGAAACCTTTAAAATTAGGTGTCAAATAAAATCTACTCAAAAATATAGGGAAAAAGTCTACCAATCGACGGGAGTGGGTAAAGTATCCCCCTTGCAAATAAAATCGACTTGTAGATATTAGGGGCGCGGCGATGGAACACGATTAGACATTTACCTTAACAATACTCAAATAAATTATTATCGGTTTTTGGTTTTTACAGATACTGAATGTTCTGGTATTTTTTAACAGATCATATTAGTTCAGCAACGATCCTGAGATTTTTTCCGAAAAAATTATGATTACGGTATTTTAAGTCCCAACAATACTTTATTTTGCACACTCAAGGGCTTTTACACCCGGTTTCCACCTATGCATGCCCACCCCGATTAAAAAAATGCATCAGGTGATGCTGCATTTAAAACCGGTGCAAATCCATGGCCCATCACGTGAGGCGATTTTTGGGCCATTTAACCGACTAACTAGATACTATTTCCAGCAGCACAAGTTTTTTAAAGCGGCTTTAGGAGCTTTTAAGTATCTATATATAAATAAGGGGGACCTCGGGGCCCGTGCCCTTTTGAATTCTAAGATTTTTTAAAGATATTATATAGGTATATATTTCATGTATAACTCCCTACACTACCATTTTTGCCGCCTAAAAATCTTTTAAATCTCGTCCGAACCAAAAAACAAAATGTTCCGACACTGTACCTCGACCCATGACACGAATCACGAAACAAATTGGTGATCCATGTCCATTATATGGAATTACAAACGATCGTTTTTTAAAGTGAACGCTCTTTTGCGTCTTGCGTTGGTCTTAAATATATACACAGAACGCATCTATATTATAACTTATGACGTACGTGGTTCAGCCTTAGAAAAAGAAAGGTCCCTTCAATTTCATCGGGTTCAGCAGTGGCGTCTATTGGGGAGGGAGGCCCCCCCGCCGAAACCAAGATTTTTGAGAAATTTGCCACATATTTCATGAATATAAACATTAGGGACTTATTGCAATAGAGCCAGGCAGTAATTGTGCCGGGCACATTAACGTATTAACCGGAGGAGACTAGGAAATAAACAAAAAAATCGGCCGCCTAGATAAACAATTTGTTTTAAAAAACGTACTTTTGCAGTAAAGAAGCCCTCGACTATTTTTGTTTGGTACATAGAAAACTCTATTTCCTGTCTCTTTAAGAATCACCAAAACCATCCAATCTTTCCTTTACTTTTATTTCTTTTTTAAACCAATGCGAGGGAAAAAGACGAAACTGTTCTTCTTATAAACCCTTACCATAATAATGATACACCACCATATATGGACATAACAAGCAGTGTTCACTTTAAGACGTGCTTCGAGCATTTTATTTTGCTACTCCTTCGTTTTCCTTTATTAAACCAGTGCGAGAGAAAAAATAAAACTATTCTCAATTACAGTGCCTCACTAAAACAAAGGAATTAGAAACATGCCGCAATGGTCTAGGCCCGCGTAAAGTATCTTATTTTGTTACTCTTTTGTTAAACCGATGCGAGAGAAAGAGACAAAAATATTCTTGATTGGGAAAGTCTCAATAAAGCGAACTAAAAAACATCTCGAAGTCGTTTACGAGTGCTTATTATTTTGTAAAGGGTCAACTGCGGCGTTGCTGACCTCTCTTTTGAATGTTCGGAATTGTTTTAGTGTTTTTTTTTTAAGTTATGTTTTCGATCTGGACTCAAAATTAATCTTAAAAGACTTTAAAATGCTGCGGGAGTATATTTTGTGCAAAAAACTCGACCATCTTAACCCATAACTTTTGGTTCAAAAGTAAGTTAAATAACCTGTTTGACCTTCAAAACAAAACAAAGACCAGTGCCGTAGAAATCAATATAAAATCAGAAAAAAATATTAAGCTATTATATCAATAATTATTTATTTGTTATAAGTGTTTAAACATAAGTTTAGTTAAAAAATGTACAGGGTGTCCCAAGTTTTGGGGTTTTGACTTTTAACTGAACTACGAGCCTTGATTTTCAACAGATAAGGTAGAAAAGGTATTTTATTAATATGGCAAGTAATTTTTTTACGAATACCTTTTTAATTTATTCGCTTTTTTGGTGTAAATAGTTTTTTTTTGTTTTTTTGTGAAGATTTACCATTTTTGTTTGTACGGTTGGATCGAAGCAATTATGTTGGGTTAGTCATTTTTACCTACGCTGAATTTTTAAGGTTGTCTAACCTAAAATAAAATATAAAATACATCAACCTAAAGGCATCCTAACCAAACATCTAAAACGTGTACTACTCTACACGCAGATTGGTTTTTAACCCTATAAAATGTCAGCAAATTTTTTTATTTAAAAAATTTAAAAACAATAAACTCTAGTTACCTACTTATTAACTTTTTCATTGTTAAATGAAATCCATTTCTAAGGATGAATGTTAAAATCCAAAAATTGATTGCAATTTATTTAAAAACAAAAAGTAATTGCGGCCCTGAATGATATAAATATAATATGTTTTTTTATTTAACTCATTTTAAATGTTCAATAAAACAAGTTATTTTACAAAATAGTATCCGCATTAAGTTACATATGTGTCAAAAAATAAAAGTGGCAAATAAAATTAATTTTATATACTAAAATGATATTTTGTACAAATGGCATTGTTTTCATTACATTTTCATAATATTATATTCAAATGATTTTTTTTTTCGAAAATATTCTCTTTGAATGACAATTTGATTTGACATTTTGTTCAAAATGCCTTTTGGTTGAAAACAGTTTGTTTTAAAGCATCTTTTTCAAAAACATTTTGTTCAAACATCCATCTGATAAAAAACTTTTGGTTTGTTGAAAATTAGTCTTCGAATGACATTTTGTTGAATGGTGTTTTATTTATTTATTTATTATTACACTGCTTAACACGAAAAAAACCCAATTACAAAGCAGGAAAATTTTTAAAATTACACAACCTAAATACTCAAGCAATAAACTAAGTTAAAAAATATTAAATGTAAAATAATTATAAAAATACACACAGGACATGGTTATAAAATTAAATTTAAAATAAATAAAAACTACATTAAAAATTATGGACAACAGAATGTTTACTATATCAGAGAGTGGGGAATGACGTTGTAAAATAACCACGAATTTTTGAGATTGTGGTGTTAAATATGTCAAGGTCTCTGTTACATTTATTATAAGTTCTGCACATAACATGAAGTGGAGAAAACTGTAATTTATTTGTTCGAACTCTTGGTAAAAAGAATGTCAGATTTTGACGTGAAGACAAACGAGAAACTAGAAAATTAATTTTACTTAATATATCAGGACAGTCGATTTGGTTCAGGACCTTAAACAGAAATACCTGAGAGAAATAGCTCCTCCTGTTAGATAAGGATTGCATATCGAACATTTCAAGTAAATTTTCTTCTGCAAAACCTTGAGGAGGATATATTCCATAAGTTTTAAAGTAAAGTAACTTAAGAAATCTTCGCTGAACCCTTTCTAGATCTTCAATGTGAATGTTTTATTCAGGTGACCACACTAGAGAAGCATACTCTAATTTTGACCTGACAAAGGAGAAGAACAATGTTTTCAGAGTTTTTGTATTTTGAAATTCGCGGCTTAGTCGGATAATAAAACCCAAAATCTTAGTTGTTTCTGATGTTATAGTTTCAATATGCTTTGTGAAGGATAATTTCTTGTCAAAAATTATTCCTAGGTCGCGAAAAGAGTCAGGTATAGAAAAAAATGTTTGGTTTATTGAGTAGTTATATAGAATTGGATTTGCTTTTAATGTAAATGATAGTACTTGACATTTGTCTATGTTCATGGATAGTTTATTTATGGTATACCAAGCGATAAGTGTATCCAAGTCTTTTTGGAGACTTTGGCAATCCTCCAGTGAGTCAATACGAAGGAGAAGCTTGAGATCATTAGCATACAGTAGCGTCATTGACTTAAGTTCAGCACACACATCATTAATAAAGATGTCGAATAATAATGGCCCTAACACCGACCCTTGAGGCACTCCCGAAGATAAGATGTATTCGGGAGAGTCAATTCCATTTATTGAGACAAATTGCATTTGATCTGAAAGCCATGAATTCAGAAACTGTAAGAGATTATCTGAAAAGCCAAAAAGTTGATCTAACTTGTCAAATGCTTTGGATAGGTTAGTGTATATGACGTCCAATTGGGAAGAGCTATCTAGTGTTTCAGCAATAGTTTGTGTGGTGATCACCAGGTTGGTTGTTGTAGAACGCCCTTTCAAAAAACCATGCTGTAAAGGGGAAATTCTGTTATTTACTAGATGAAAAAGTTTGTTATGTACAAGAATTTCAAGGCATTTTAAGAAGTAGTTTATTATTGTAATGGGCCTGTAGTTAGTAATATCTGTTTTATCTGATTTTTTGTGGATAGGGCTAACCTTGGAGCGTTTCCAAACACTGGGAATGGATTGAGTATAGATACAGAGATTATAGACATATGTGAGAGGTTTAGCAAGTAAGTTGGAACAATCCCTAATAAGGAAAGATGGTAAAATATCTGGACCGCATGTCATTTTATTATTTGATGATTTTAAGGTTTGGAGCACTTCTTCCTCAGAAAAGGACCGGATGTCGATGACTGGAAATATAATTTTTGATTTATCTGTCGACATGTTTGCCAAATCGCTCTGCGGATTGAATGATTTATGAAAGAAATCAGCAAACGCAGAGGCAATTTGAGATGTATTGTCTATTTGTGTGTCACTATAAACCATGGAATCAGGTATCCGAGACCCAGATGAACGTTTGGAATTAAGCCCACAACTTATTGGGATCCTCGTTAATCAGTTGCTCTGTATGATTAATGTATTGTTGATATGCAGTATTTATATCGTTCTTAATTTTAGCCCGAAGAGTAGTAAAACTTTGGTAAGTTGCAGAATCCTTGTTTCTTTTATATTTTATGTGAAGTTTGTTTTTTAGACGTATATTCTTTTTGATTTCATAGGTGTACCAGGGTGGATATTTAACTTTAGCTTTAGGAGTATATTTGGGGACCCATTTGTTGATGGTTGAATAAAGTGAATCATAAAAATCAGTGCACGCAATATTTATATCTGTCAAATTAAACAGCGCTGACTAGTCAGTATGTAATAGGTCATGATAAAAAGCATTAAAATTTGCCTATTTAAAATTATAGATCGGGGATTTATTAGTTTTGTTATTGTTTGGCCAAGAATTATTTCTTTTGAATTGTATATTAACAAGGAGGGGAGGGTGGTGAGGAACCTCATTGCTAATAAGGTCGATAGCTCTGTGAACATCACACTGAGATCCATTGTATAGGACAAGATCCAGTATACGATTGTTCTGGTTTTTTACTTTGTTAAATTGACTAAGCTCGAATGAATTAAAGATATTAGTAAGGATGCTTGTTTTGCTGGTAAGCATAGAGTTATCATTAAGAAAGTTTGAATATTCAACTACATTAAAATCTCCGAGTACCAAAATATCCTTACCATAAAGGGATTCTTGAGAGATAAAGAAATAATACACTGACTCTAAATCGTCTACAGTGGAGGGTGATGGAATGTAGACTACGAATATATAGAGATAGTTATTCAAGAATGAAAGTTTGGCTCCCACGATATCAATATGGTAAGGTACTAATGGGCGCAAGTTATTTAAGTTTAAAGAAAAAGAAGTTATGTTACGATTAATGGCTAAGAGTACCGCCCCTTACCAGGCCAGTGGCAACTTGATCTCGGTCACATCTATAGACTTCAAAAAAATCAGCAGAGATAAACTCATTCGAGGATATGGAGGAATCCAGCCAACTTTCAGTAAAGGCTAAAACTTCATAGTCGCATTGAGTTGAAGAGTGGAGAATATTTGTTAGCTTGGAACGAATGCCTCCAGTATTCTGGTAGTAGATGTCCAGCTTGTGGTGCTTGGAAAGAGCAGAAGAATCGTTAGTGTTGAGCTGGGAATGAGTATTTCTTATACAATATGTGTTAATGTGTGAAGGGGTAGTTATAAAGGATAAGTCTACAATATTTGTGATGACATTCTGATTACTACTACTAACAGTATTTAAGTTGCATTCTGGGAGTGAGTGCGATTCCGAAAAATTCTTGAGTTTGCTTCAGAAGGCGCTTGAGATGCTATTCTGGAGATAAATTCCGCGATGTAGCAGCCCTGTGGCCAAAAATCTTTGTCCAGGTACACTGACAACAATCTTGAAGGGACCCCTAGTTTAAATGTTGCACTTCTTGGTCTTTGAAACTTGGATTTAAGTTTGGTGCATACGCAGAGATGTTTATCTTTGGGATCCAGTTCATCCGAGATGCATTCGGGTGTAGTGTTACAATCCAGGTTGGCCAGATACATGTAAGACAGCTCATCAGCAGAAACATAGTAAGGGTTTGTAACGTGCAGGTTTTGCTTGGGTGGACCGGCAGCAGTTATACCATTTCTTCCTTGTCTATTGTTGAGATTTGAAAAGTTATTGCTGATGTGAGGGTTTGCCACTTGAAGGTTATGTCTAAGTAGACCATTGCAAATTAATCCTTGTCTTCTGGCTCTATTATTGAAATTGTTATTCCTTTGTTGTTGGGAATTATTAAAGTGATTACTAGCTTGTTTAGGCCTACTGGGATTATCATTGTTGTAGTGATTATACTTGTCATTGTATCTGTTATTATAATGTTGTTTGGTGTTACGATTGTAGCTCTGTCTCACTCCATCACCAGGGAGCTGAGAGCTGCTTGTAGTCGAAGAGCTGCTTAAAGCAGAGAGATGTGTGGGTATGCTTTCAGTATGCAGTTGTTGAGAATTTCGAGACACGCAGTTACTGGGAGCGAAAGAAGCATTGTTTGAATCGATGACTGAGGAAGACGTTTTTTCAGGTTCTGTGCTCACAATGCGTGATTAATATCCAGGAACCAATCCGGTAGTAAGCATATGGATTAATTCAATATTGGAGTCTTTCAAAGTTTTAATCAGCAACGATTTTATCATTTTGAGTTTGAGCAGAGTTTATGCTATCAAGAATACATATCTTGAGGACTTCAACAACATTTTTTGTCTGGGATTCTAGAGTCTTGGTGATAGGGTTACTCATGGTGATAAGTTGCGAAGAGATGGATTCCTTAATCATGTCAGTGGAGACAGACGAGCACACTGTTGCTCTTTTGACTGCAGTGATTCAAGGGTTGTAAGGCAGTTATCATTTTCCTCCCTTAATGATTTTATTGTTGATGTCATAGTTTTAGAGTCATTAAGTTGCGTGATTTCATGTATATATTGTTGAATCATTTGTTGATTAGAGTTGATGGTTTTTTCAAGAGTGGCTGTGTTGCCAGTAAGTATATCGATTTTCCTTTTTAGATCTAATACTGTCTTCTCGATTTTTTTTATTTTGTCTTCATATTGCTGTTGAGCCTCCTGGGCATCAGTACAAAAGTCAGAGGAGAGCCTTTTTTGGTGTTTAAGCTGACAGTCTTTACCTTTTAACTGTTCTTCTAAATTGCTTATTTTCTGTAAGTATTCAGAGGACTGGTGTTCGACGTTCTCAGCGTGCTCTGCGCAAGCAGTGGAGCAATGAATTTTGTATCCACTAATTGCCGTGTAACTCATTCTCTCCAAGCAGCTAGGATGAAAGACTACTAGACAAACAGCGCAGACGAGATTACTAAATTCTTTCTTCTTACAGCACTTAAATGTTGCAGCCATATTTAAGAGTAAGTTATATCAATCCACTATCGATAAGGCTACACACTTTTCTAACATTTGAACATTAAAACATTTCTTAAAAACATATTATTTTCGAATTAGATTTTTTTCAAACATCTTGTTTGAATGTCAATCTGATTAAAAATATTTTGTTAAAAAATATCTTTTCCAAATGACATTTTGTTCGAAAGCAGTGTGTTTGTATGACATTTTGTTAAAATGGCAGAAATCAATGATCAAATGATATAATGTTCAAATTTTTTAGTTTCAAAAATATTTTGTTCCAATGACGATCTGATGGCATATTTTATATGAAAACATCTTTTTTATATTATATTTTTTTGAAAAATATTTTGTTTATCTTTTTCAAGTGACATTTTGTTCGAGTTGCATTTTTTTTCGAAAACATTTTGTTTGATATTTTCGAAGGAGAGTCTGACCAAAAACATTATCAACTGATTTAAAAAGAAATATTTTGTTCAAATGACAATCTGCTCGAAAACATTTGGTTTGAAGACATTTTTTTCAAAAACATTTCTTTTAAACGAGAATCTGATATAAAACTTTTTGTTCAAAAATTACAAAATTCATAAGACATTTTGTCAAATTGTTTGGTTCAAAAACATCTTTTTTTTTTTGAATTTTGTTTGAAAGCAGTGTGATTGAAATGGACAGTTTAGGATACGTTTGCGATCAATTGATTAGGATTCAGTGTGGTGAGGTTAAGAGGTCAGGATCAATTGATAAAGGTAACACCGATTTTGACCTCCCAAAAAGTGACACACAGGAGCTAGGGTTTTGAAGAGTTTTCTGTTTGAAGAAGTTTTCGAACCAACCGTTATTCAAACAAAATGTTATTAAAAAAAGATGTTTTTGAACAAATTGTTTAAAAAAAATGTGAATTGAATTGAATCATTCGAAAAAGATCGTTTCGAAAAAACTACAATAAAACAACTGCTACAGAACAGAAATTGATATGTTACACTTTTTTCCAGTTTCTTTTCTAATGAAACTGCTGATGAAAACCGAGATAGTAGTAGATCGGAATAAGTGTCGCATTAACTTTTCTCAAAATAACTCGCTATATAAAACAGTTATTTTTAGGTACATATTTTTGTAGGTTTTCGTAGACACGCCTTTAATCTTACTAAAAGGGACAAAACCACCGTTGTAGGAGGCAGTAAATACAAATATATTTTGAAAGAAATTTGAAATTCAGGGAAAATTTAAAAATCTAGAGTAGCATAACCAAAAATACTAGTTTAGTTCGGGCCATGGTTACTATCCTAATTAAAACAAATGGGTAAAATTAACCCCTCGTATGAGGTGCATCTTAATAAATCCACAAAGTAAGCAAATTGTGTCCCCATTAAAGCAATAAATCGAGGGCTTTTTCAAAAAAAGTCGGACATATCCTTATCCAAATAGAACTCTGTTAATTTTTTACATTATCACTGCCAATTTTTCATAAAAAAAAGGAACTAAAAATATATTTTTTTTTATATACAAAAGAAAAGTGTCACTACAAATATCTAGCTTTAAAATTGTAATAATGGGGGTTTACTAGGAAAAAGCCTGACTGATTTTTAATGTGCGACTTCTATATTTGAGAACATAACCTCAACAATGCCATTATTGTTAATTTTTATTGTCAATAGGTATCTATTCAGCTGTAAACTAAATTAAATTGCTTGTTTTAATAAGTTAGGTATTTACTGTTAATAAATAAATAAATATTTTGCCTCCGTTACTATATAAAGAATAAACATACATCTGCTGTGTGTCACACAGGGTTGCCATCGTCTTTCCAAAAAATATTTCTCTTCTTTTCCAACTTATTGAAGCAAGTAGGGGTCAAATTGAATTGTTTTGATGAATGAATTTTTGTCGCGGTTCCTGGTCTCCTCCGGTTAATACGTTAATGGCCGGGCACTATTCTGACGATTTCGCATTATAAGAACAGCTGTCTTCTTTCAAAATTCGGCCTTTGTGCATTATAAGAGCCGGAATTATTAGTGCCGCCATTATTAATGGAAAATAAACGGCTGAATTTATAAATTCGACTTTGGTATGTCAATTTTGAAAGATCAACCTTCAGTTTTCCATGGAAAAGTGTTCAGAATAGTGCTAGGCACTATTACTGCCTGGCTTTATTATTATTAGGGACTTACAACCGGTTTCCCACCTATGCATGCCCACCCTGATTCAAAAAACGCATCAGGTGACGCTGCATTTTAAACCGGTGCAAATCTATGGGCCATCACGTGAGGTGTTTTTTGAATCGGGGTGGGCATGCATTGGTGGAAACGGGGTATTATAATTAGCATTAAATACGGCCACAGGAAGTCTTGACCCCCCTCCCCCCAAACTGACTCCGGCCCCCAAGGCAAAACTTTTTTTTCAATATGCCACTGCGTGGTTGAACTGCTCACGGTGCATTGAACACTGGGTTCCACAGAACACCAAAGGCTGGGTTCTGTGACTGGGCTGTGTGATTCACGGTGGATAGAATAGACCGGTGTTCGGATCTTATATTATAAATATATGTCGAATTTTGACGACATTGGTGGTCCAGCTGATTTTTGTAAACAAAAGTTAGATATGATAGGTATGAACAACTAATATTTTTGGAATTTTTTAAAAACTAAGGTAATTTTCCCACTATTTTTTAGTATATTCTTATAAAATAATAATTTTCAGACATACCAGTCGTTATTTTTTTTAGCCCGCTTCATTTCTCTTTACACAATAGTTAAAATTCGAAGAAAATAATGTATTCGTTTCAGTTTCAGAAATAATCGGCTGACCTAGGGTACGTTCAGATAGCACGTCGGATGTAGTCGGGCGCGCTCAAATCCGTTCAGATTACATACTGGGTGAAAGTTACTCTCATTCATATTGGCCGAAAATAACGTCGGGCGAATCGCCTTTTACACCCTTCTCTATGAGGTGGGTGACAAACGCTCGACTTGCGCAGTAGGTATATAAACCAACCCCCCCAATTTTTTTATTTTTTGTTTTATATTTTCGAAAACATATTACATAAAAGTGGAATTTTCCATAAATAAATAATCAAATTTTACTTTTTCTTGAAGACAAAAAACACTTGTTTGACTTTTGACAGGTGAGTTCTAAGTTTCTTTAGAAGGGTTAAGTCCCATTTATAAACTCGAGACCATTCAACATGGTTACCTCTGACAAGAAACCCACATAAAAACATCACAAAAGTTCCTATTTTCAAAAGATTGTAGAAGCCAAATTTGTTATGGTTGGGTTTGTTTCATACCCCGTATAGAAAACATTAAATTTAGTTACCTATTAGCTCACACTACTATAGCTACTATACTATAGTAGTAAGAGCTATGGTAATCCTAATTTTTTCTAGAAAAAAAATTGCTCTGACTGAAATTTTTTTTATATATCTTTGCGTTTCAGATGATTTTGAAACTTTTTTGTCGCGCCGTGTGTCTGTCTGTCTGTATATCTGTCTGTATGTCTGTCTGTATGTCTGTCTGTCTGTATGTCTGTCTGTATGTATGTCTGTCTGTCTGTATGTCTGTCTGTATGTCTGTCTGTGTATGTCTGTATGTCTGTCTGTATGTCTGTATGTCTGTATGTCTGTATGTCTGTATGTCTGTATGTCTGTATGTCTGTATGTCTGTATGTCTGTATGTCTGTATGTCTGTATGTCTGTATGTCTGTATGTCTGTATGTCTGTATGTCTGTATGTCTGTATGTCTGTATGTCTGTATGTCTGTATGTCTGTAAGTCTGTATGTCTGTATGTCTGTATGTCTGTATGTCTGTATGTCTGTATGTCTGTATGTCTGTATGTCTGTATGTCTGTATGTCTGTATGTCTGTATGTCTGTATGTCTGTATGTCTGTATGTCTGTATGTCTGTATGTCTGTATGTCTGTATGTCTGTATGTCTGTATGTCTGTATGTCTGTCTGTCTGTCTGTATGTCTGTCTTTATGTCTGTCTGTCTGTATGTCTGTCTGTATGTCTGTCTGTATGTCTGTCTGTATGTCTGTATGTATGTCTGTCTGTATGTCTGTCTGTATGTCTGTCTGTCTGTATGTCTGTCTGTATGTCTGTCTGTATGTCTGTCTGTATGTCTGTCTGTATGTCTGTCTGTATGTCTGTCTGTATGTCTGTCTGTATGTCTGTCTGTATGTCTGTCTGTATGTCTGTCTGTATGTCTGTCTGTATGTCTGTCTGTATGTCTGTCTGTATGTCTGTCTGTATGTCTGTCTGTCTGTCTGTATGTCTGTCTGTATGTCTGTCTGTATGTCTGTCTGTATGTCTGTCTGTATGTCTGTCTGTATGTCTGTCTGTATGTCTGTCTGTATGTCTGTCTGTATGTCTGTCTGTATGTCTGTCTGTATGTCTGTCTGTATGTCTGTCTGTATGTCTGTCTGTATGTCTGTCTGTATGTCTGTCTGTATGTCTGTCTGTCTGTCTGTATGTCTGTCTGTATGTCTGTCTGTATGTCTGTATGTCTGTATGTCTGTATGTCTGTATGTCTGTATGTCTGTATGTCTGTATGTCTGTATGTCTGTATGTCTGTATGTCTGTATGTCTGTATGTCTGTATGTCTGTATGTCTGTATGTCTGTATGTCTGTATGTCTGTCTGTATGTCTGTCTGTGTATCTGTCTGTCTGTATGTCTGTATGTCTGTCTGCTGTCTGTCTGTGTGTCTGTCTGTATGTCTGTCTGTATGTCTGTCTGTATGTCTGTCTGTATGTCTGTCTGTATGTCTGTCTGTCTGTATGTCTGTCTGTATGTCTGTCTGTATGTCTGTCTGTATGTCTGTCTGTATGTCTGTCTGTATGTCTGTCTGTATGTCTGTCTGTATGTCTGTCTGTATGTCTGTCTGTATGTCTGTCTGTATGTCTGTCTCTCTGTATGTCTGTCTGTATGTCTGTCTGTATGTCTGTCTGTATGTCTGTCTGTATGTCTGTCTGTATGTCTGTCTGTATGTCTGTCTGTATGTCTGTCTGTATGTCTGTCTGTCTGTATGTCTGTCTGTATGTCTGTCTGTATGTCTGTCTGTATGTCTGTCTGTATGTCTGTCTGTATGTCTGTCTGTATGTCTGTCTGTATGTCTGTCTGTATGTCTGTCTGTATGTCTGTCTGTATGTCTGTCTGTCTGTATGTCTGTATGTCTGTATGTCTGTATGTCTGTATGTCTGTATGTCTGTATGTCTGTATGTCTGTATGTCTGTATGTCTGTATGTCTGTATGTCTGTATGTCTGTATGTCTGTCTGTATGTCTGTATGTCTGTATGTCTGTCTGTCTGTATGTCTGTCTGTATGTCTGTCTGTATATCTGTCTGTATGTCTGTCTGTATGTCTGTCTGTCTGTATGTCTGTCTGTATGTCTGTCTGTATGTCTGTCTGTATGTCTGTCTGTATGTCTGTCTGTATGTCTGTCTGTATGTCTGTCTGTATGTCTGTCTGTATGTCTGTCTGTATGTCTGTCTGTATGTCTGTCTGTATGTCTGTCTGTCTGTATGTCTGTCTGTATGTCTGTCTGTATGTCTGTATGTCTGTCTGTATGTCTGTCTGTATGTCTGTCTGTATGTCTGTCTGTATGTCTGTCTGTATGTCTGTCTGTATGTCTGTCTGTATGTCTGTCTGTATGTCTGTCTGTATGTCTGTCTGTATGTCTGTCTGTATGTCTGTATGTCTGTCTGTATGTCTGTCTGTATGTCTGTCTGTATGTCTGTCTGTATGTCTGTCTGTATGTCTGTCTGTATGTCTGTCTGTATGTCTGTCTGTATGTCTGTCTGTATGTCTGTCTGTATGTCTGTCTGTATGTCTGTCTGTATGTCTGTCTGTATGTCTGTCTGTATGTCTGTCTGTATGTCTGTCTGTATGTCTGTCTGTATGTCTGTCTGTATGTCTGTCTGTATGTCTGTCTGTATGTCTGTCTGTATGTCTGTCTGTATGTCTGTCTGTATGTCTGTCTGTATGTCTGTCTGTATGTCTGTCTGTATGTCTGTCTGTATGTCTGTCTGTATGTCTGTCTGTATGTCTGTCTGTATGTCTGTCTGTATGTCTGTCTGTATGTCTGTCTGTATGTCTGTCTGTATGTCTGTCTGTATGTCTGTCTGTATGTCTGTCTGTATGTCTGTCTGTATGTCTGTCTGTATGTCTGTCTGTATGTCTGTCTGTATGTCTGTCTGTATGTCTGTCTGTATGTCTGTCTGTATGTCTGTCTGTATGTCTGTCTGTATGTCTGTCTGTATGTCTGTCTGTATGTCTGTCTGTATGTCTGTCTGTATGTCTGTCTGTATGTCTGTCTGTATGTCTGTCTGTATGTCTGTCTGTATGTCTGTCTGTATGTCTGTCTGTATGTCTGTCTGTATGTCTGTCTGTATGTCTGTCTGTATGTCTGTCTGTATGTCTGTCTGTATGTCTGTCTGTATGTCTGTCTGTATGTCTGTCTGTATGTCTGTCTGTATGTCTGTCTGTATGTCTGTCTGTCTGTATGTCTGTATGTCTGTATGTCTGTATGTCTGTCTGTATGTCTGTCTGTATGTCTGTCTGTATGTCTGTCTGTATGTCTGTCTGTATGTCTGTCTGTATGTCTGTCTGTATGTCTGTCTGTATGTCTGTCTGTATGTCTGTCTGTATGTCTGTCTGTATGTCTGTCTGTATGTCTGTCTGTATGTCTGTCTGTATGTCTGTCTGTATGTCTGTCTGTATGTCTGTCTGTATGTCTGTCTGTATGTCTGTCTGTATGTCTGTCTGTATGTCTGTCTGTATGTCTGTCTGTATGTCTGTCTGTATGTCTGTCTGTATGTCTGTCTGTATGTCTGTCTGTATGTCTGTCTGTATGTCTGTCTGTATGTCTGTCTGTATGTCTGTCTGTATGTCTGTCTGTATGTCTGTCTGTATGTCTGTCTGTATGTCTGTCTGTATGTCTGTCTGTATGTCTGTCTGTATGTCTGTCTATGTCTGTCTGTATGTCTGTCTGTATGTCTGTCTGTATGTCTGTCTGTATGTCTGTCTGTATGTCTGTCTGTATGTCTGTCTGTATGTCTGTCTGTATGTCTGTCTGTATGTCTGTCTGTATGTCTGTCTGTATGTCTGTCTGTATGTCTGTCTGTATGTCTGTCTGTATGTCTGTCTGTATGTCTGTCTGTATGTCTGTCTGTATGTCTGTCTGTATGTCTGTCTGTATGTCTGTCTGTATGTCTGTCTGTATGTCTGTCTGTATGTCTGTCTGTATGTCTGTCTGTATGTCTGTCTGTATGTCTGTCTGTATGTCTGTCTGTATGTCTGTCTGTATGTCTGTCTGTATGTCTGTCTGTATGTCTGTCTGTATGTCTGTCTGTATGTCTGTCTGTATGTCTGTCTGTATGTCTGTCTGTATGTCTGTCTGTATGTCTGTCTGTATGTCTGTCTGTATGTCTGTCTGTATGTCTGTCTGTATGTCTGTCTGTATGTCTGTCTGTATGTCTGTCTGTATGTCTGTCTGTATGTCTGTCTGTATGTCTGTCTGTATGTCTGTCTGTATGTCTGTCTGTATGTCTGTCTGTATGTCTGTCTGTATGTCTGTCTGTATGTCTGTCTGTATGTCTGTCTGTATGTCTGTCTGTATGTCTGTCTGTATGTCTGTCTGTATGTCTGTCTGTATGTCTGTCTGTATGTCTGTATGTCTGTCTGTATGTCTGTCTGTATGTCTGTCTGTATGTCTGTCTGTATGTCTGTCTGTATGTCTGTCTGTATGTCTGTCTGTATGTCTGTCTGTATGTCTGTCTGTATGTCTGTCTGTATGTCTGTCTGTATGTCTGTCTGTATGTCTGTCTATATGTCTGTCTGTATGTCTGTCTGTATGTCTGTCTGTATGTCTGTCTGTATGTCTGTCTGTATGTCTGTCTGTATGTCTGTCTGTATGTCTGTCTGTATGTCTGTCTGTATGTCTGTCTGTATGTCTGTCTGTATGTCTGTCTGTATGTCTGTCTGTATGTCTGTCTGTATGTCTGTCTGTATGTCTGTATGTATGTCTGTATGTCTGTCTGTATGTCTGTCTGTATGTCTGTCTGTATGTCTGTCTGTATGTCTGTCTGTATGTCTGTCTGTATGTCTGTCTGTATGTCTGTCTGTATGTCTGTCTGTATGTCTGTCTGTATGTCTGTCTGTATGTCTGTCTGTATGTCTGTCTGTATGTCTGTCTGTATGTCTGTCTGTATGTCTGTCTGTATGTCTGTCTGTATGTCTCTCTGTATGTCTGTCTGTATGTCTGTCTGTATGTCTGTCTGTATGTCTGTCTGTATGTCTGTCTGTATGTCTGTCTGTATGTCTGTCTGTATGTCTGTCTGTATGTCTGTCTGTATGTCTGTCTGTATGTCTGTCTGTATGTCTGTCTGTATGTCTGTCTGTATGTCTGTCTGTATGTCTGTCTGTATGTCTGTCTGTATGTCTGTATGTCTGTATGTCTGTCTGTCTGTATGTCTGTCTGTATGTCTGTCTGTATGTCTGTCTGTATGTCTGTCTGTATGTCTGTCTGTATGTCTGTCTGTATGTCTGTCTGTATGTCTGTCTGTATGTCTGTCTGTCTGTATGTCTGTCTGTCTGTATGTCTGTCTGTATGTCTGTCTATATGTCTGTCTGTATGTCTGTATGTCTGTCTGTATGTCTGTCTGTATGTCTGGGCGTAGCGCTTGAAGCGAGCAGACGTGTTTATCAAGCGCTGTGCTGAAAATTAGTACAAGTGTATTAATTCGGTCGATTAATAGTTAAAAATAGTGCAAAATAGTTGTTTAATAAAGGCCCATAGTGAACCTAATAGTTTATAAGGGATAAGTATAGTGTGCATAGTGCAATCCTATTTATTTATTTATAAACAATATAAATTATTCATATTATAATAGTGTATCGAACTTCATTGAACGCATTGCTGTGTGCTGTATCAGCGAAGGTGGGGTACCCACACGGTGCCGCGGTCGCTGTTATCAACAGGTCGCGGTACCTACTTGCGTAGGCACAGTAGAGTTAAAATAACAGTTACAACTCTTAAGAAGTAGTACCATGAAGAAAGAAGGAAATGAACTGGTTGATAAAACTGGTAAATTTTTGAGAAGGGCATCGATTGCTAGAACACCGCCTGGAAATAAAAATGAACTGAGCAGCAAGGACCAACATTTCTTTAATTCGAATCCAAACAGTGACGCGTTTGATTCGGATCAAGGTAAAAAAGGGGCCTCGAAAGTCCATTGGACATTGAAACCAGAAAAAAAGGGAAAAAAGGAACTAATGGACATATTGGACAAAATGGAGGAGACGCGGATGACGAATTGGGAGAAGATGAACTGGAGGACATGGCAAATCAAATCAACATAGAGAACAACCTAATCGGAGAGTTGCAAAATAAAGAACGCCAAGCAAGAGACAACCTCAAAAAAGCTCATATAAGGCAGATGGTCGATATGATTGAAAATTCAAAAAGCAAAATTTTAAATGTGACAAACAAAAGGGGTGCTTCGGGAAAATTATCATTTAATTTGGAAGACAGTTTAATAGTTAGGGACAATATCGAAGTGATGACAAAAACTCTAATTCAATTGTTAAACAGGGAAATAGATGAAAGTTTATCATTAAAAGTAGAAGAATGTAAAAATGAAATAAAAAATTTAAAAACTGAAACAAATAGATTAGAGGGGATTATAATTAAGTTGTTAGATACTGTTAAAGAAGAAAATCAAAGAAAGCTCATGCTAGCTAGTGCGACCTCCGATCATAATTCCATGAGAAATAGTTCCTTAACTTCACAACATGTTTTAGAGCAGGTTGCACGGGCTCATACTCACATCGCTAACACAGTTACAAATACAGACAATGACAGCCAAAACGAAGACAATTTTATTCATCAGAGACGTAGACGAAGAAGAAATGAAAAAACATTCGCAGAAGCACTGATGGATAAAACGGGAGAAGGAACTGAAAACGGCAAAAATCTAGTATGGAAAACGCCAGAAAAATTCCCTGAAAAATTACAGACAATACTTACTCTGCCAAATGAGGGCAACAATACCATAGAACCAAAAAAGGTAATGGAAACCATAAAAACAGTTGCACAAAACGAGATACAAGATCAAGGTGGCTTAAAAAATATAATTCCTTTAAGAGGCGGGAAAGTTATTATACAATATAAGGACGAAAAACAAAAAGAGACGGTAACAAAAGCATTAAAAACAGCACAGGATAACAACATAATTAAATTAGTTGGTGAAAAAATAGCACCAAAATTTAGAATAAGCGGAGTAACAAAAGGTTACACTGACAAAGAAATACTAGACACCATATCAGAAGAAAACGAGGATATTAAAATCACATATGGAGAAAATTTAGAAAATAAAATTAGAATAATTGCAAGGAGAACTTGCAGAAATCCATACAAAGAAAATATTATCTTGGAAGCAAATGACACGGACACTTTTAAATATTTTGTAAAAAAACAAAAAATTTACATAGACATGACAACTGCATATATTGAAGAGGAAATTAATGTGACACTATGCTTTAAATGTCACAGATTTGGACACGTTTCAAAATACTGCACAGACAAAGCAAGGTGTTATGTATGTGGAGGGCCGCATGAGGGTAGAGATTGTATAAAAGACGTTGCCGACTCTCCCAATTGCGCAAGTATTGGCGTAAAAATGGAGGAAAGGCGACACACTGCACGAGACTGGAACTGTCCTGTCTACAAGAGAAAGCAAAGACAAGCACAACAGACCATAGACTACGGAAAAGCAGACTAAAACACAAAAAAAAAACCAAAAAGACTACAAAACTACATAATATGTTAAAGGTTCTACAAATAAACGTAGATAGGGGAAAACAAGCGGCGGAACTATTTATAAAAAAACTTATAGATGAAGAGATAGATATCGGTATTGTCAACGAACCCTACCATAGACATATAGATATCCCACAGTACGAGATACATACAGGCGGTACGAACTCAAAAACGCAGCTCTGGGTAAAAAAGAATATACCTAACGTAACAACTAGACAGGACCTAACAGACAACAACAGCACCACAATACAGATAGAATTTAAAACAACCATTATTCTTATAACTATGACGAACCTGGAGGATTACACAACAGACGCTTACAAGAGTTTTCACAAAAGTTTCAAAAACAGAACGTTGGGCACTTACTAGCAGGGGACATAAATGCACACAACACGGCCTGGGGAGGAAGTACAACAGATACTAGAGGAAGAGAGCTTGTGGATTGGGCCATAGCTAATGAATATGACATTATCAATGATCGCCTTCAACCACCAACTTATGTAGGACCAATGGGCAATAGTTACATAGATATGACCCTTAGCAAAACACTAATTATAGAGAAGTGGACAGTTTCTGAGGAAGAAAGCTTGAGTCAACACAAATACATACAATACACAATTAAGACGCAAGACCACAAGCGCAAGACAAGAAGGAAAATATATGACTTTGAGACTACGAACTGGACCGCATTTAGAAACTACCTGAAACGTAACGTGGCCTCTAACTGGTTAATTGAAGACATCTACCAGCTGGAATTGGCAGCAGAAAAATTTAACACAATTTGCAGCAAAACATGTAAAAAGAAAATAAATATTAAATTCGAAAACGAAACTGAAAATAATGCAACACAGTGGTGGAATGAACAACTTAATGAGCAAAAACGAATCTGCAATAGACTAAGAAGGGAGGCACAACGAGAACAAAATAGAAATGAAAGAAGAAGAAAATTTGGAATCTATGGGCTGGAAAAAGAGCGCTATAAAAAAGACATAAAATCTGCAAAAGAAAAGTATATTCAAGAAAAACTAGTTTCATTAAGCGAGGACCAACCATGGGACCAGGTGTGGAGAGTTCTTAATTTACCAAAACAACTAAAACCAGCACAAAACATACAGAAAGAAGACGGAACATTTACAAAAAATGAGAAAGAAAGAGACGAATACTTACTTAACAAATATTTTCCAGATGACAACCAAGAAGAAGACACACCAGAAATGAATTACATCAGACAACGGCAAAAAACTTTTCAACAAACTAATGAGCCAGAAATAAATATGCTTGAGCTACAAGACATAGTGACCTCTCTAAAAAAGAAAAAAGCAACGGGACAGGACAAAATACCAAATGAGGCACTGATTCATATATTGGAAGAAACACATAACATTATATTGTATATATTTAGTAAATGCTTAACATTTGGAGTGTTCCCAAAAGTATGGAAAACAGCAAAAGTCATTTTCATACCCAAAAAAGACAAAACAGTAAGACCAATAAGTCTCCTTCCCGCAATTGGAAAGGTTTTGGACAAACTTATTAACAACAGGTTACAATTAGTCCTCGAAAGAACAGAAAAAATAGATAACCGACAATTTGGATTCAGGGCAGGTATGGGAACCATAAAAGCACTAAGTCGACTGACAGAACAAATACAACAACACAAGTACCAGGGTAAACATCAAATAGTGGCAGCTTTAGATTTAAAGAATGCCTTCAATAGCGCATGTATGTCTGTCTGTATGTCTGTCTGTATGTCTGTCTGTATGTCTGTCTGTATGTCTGTCTGTATGTCTGTCTGTATGTCTGTCTGTATGTCTGTCTGTATGTCTATCTGTATGTCTGTCTGTATGTCTGTCTGTATGTCTGTCTGTATGTCTGTCTGTATGTCTGTCTGTATGTCTGTCTGTATGTCTGTCTGTATGTCTGTCTGTATGTCTGTCTGTATGTCTGTCTGTATGTCTGTCTGTATGTCTGTCTGTATGTCTGTCTGTATGTCTGTCTGTATGTCTGTCTGTATGTCTGTCTGTATGTCTGTCTGTATGTCTGTCTGTATGTCTGTCTGTATGTCTGTCTGTATGTCTGTCTGTATGTCTGTCTGTATGTCTGTCTGTATGTCTGTCTGTATGTCTGTCTGTATGTCTGTCTGTATGTCTGTCTGTATGTCTGTCTGTATGTCTGTCTGTATGTCTGTCTGTATGTCTGTCTGTATGTCTGTCTGTATGTCTGTCTGTATGTCTGTCTGTATGTCTGTCTGTATGTCTGTCTGTATGTCTGTCTGTATGTCTGTCTGTATGTCTGTCTGTATGTCTGTCTGTATGTCTGTCTGTATGTCTGTCTGTATGTCTGTCTGTATGTCTGTCTGTATGTCTGTCTGTATGTCTGTCTGTATGTCTGTCTGTATGTCTGTCTGTATGTCTGTCTGTATGTCTGTCTGTATGTCTGTCTGTATGTCTGTCTGTATGTCTGTCTGTATGTCTGTCTGTATGTTTGTCTGTATGTCTGTCTGTATGTCTGTCTGTATGTCTGTCTGTATGTCTGTCTGTATGTCTGTCTGTATGTCTGTCTGTATGTCTGTCTGTATGTCTGTCTGTATGTCTGTCTGTATGTCTGTCTGTCTGTATGTCTGTCTGTATGTCTGTCTGTATGTCTGTCTGTATGTCTGTCTGTATGTCTGTCTGTATGTCAGTCTGTATGTCTGCCTGTATGTCTGTCTGTATGTCTGTCTGTATGTCTGTCTGTCTGTATGTCTGTCTGTATGTCTGTCTGTATGTCTGTCTGTATGTCTGTATGTCTGTATGTCTGTATGTCTGTCTGTATGTCTGTCTGTATGTCTGTCTGTATGTCTGTCTGTATGTCTGTCTGTATGTCTGTCTGTATGTCTGTCTGTCTGTATGTCTGTCTGTATGTCTGTCTGTATGTCTGTCTGTATGTCTGTCTGTATGTCTGTCTGTATGTCTGTATGTCTGTCTGTATGTCTGTCTGTATGTCTGTCTGTATGTCTGTCTGTATGTCTGTCTGTATGTCTGTCTGTATGTCTGTCTGTATGTCTGTCTGTATGTCTGTCTGTATGTCTGTCTGTATGTCTGTCTGTATGTCTGTCTGTATGTCTGTCTGTATGTCTGTCTGTATGTCTGTCTGTATGTCTGTCTGTATGTCTGTCTGTATGTCTGTCTGTATGTCTGTCTGTATGTCTGTCTGTATGTCTGTCTGTATGTCTGTCTGTATGTCTGTCTGTATGTCTGTCTGTATGTCTGTCTGTATGTCTGTCTGTATGTCTGTCTGTATGTCTGTCTGTATGTCTGTCTGTATGTCTGTCTGTATGTCTGTCTGTATGTCTGTCTGTATGTCTGTCTGTATGTCTGTCTGTATGTCTGTCTGTATGTCTGTCTGTATGTCTGTCTGTATGTCTGTCTGTATGTCTGTCTGTATGTCTGTCTGTATGTCTGTCTGTATGTCTGTCTGTATGTCTGTCTGTATGTCTGTATGTCTGTCTGTATGTCTGTCTGTATGTCTGTCTGTATGTCTGTCTGTATGTCTGTCTGTATGTCTGTCTGTATGTCTGTCTGTATGTCTGTCTGTATGTCTGTCTGTATGTCTGTCTGTATGTCTGTCTGTATGTCTGTCTGTATGTCTGTCTGTATGTCTGTCTGTATGTCTGTCTGTATGTCTGTCTGTATGGCTGTCTGTATGTCTGTCTGTATGTCTGTCTGTATGTCTGTCTGTATGTCTGTCTGTATGTCTGTCTGTATGTCTGTCTGTATGTCTGTCTGTATGTCTGTCTGTATGTCTGTCTGTATGTCTGTCTGTATGTCTGTCTGTATGTCTGTCTGTATGTCTGTCTGTATGTCTGTCTGTATGTCTGTCTGTATGTCTGTCTGTATGTCTGTCTGTATGTCTGTCTGTATGTCTGTCTGTATGTCTGTCTGTATGTCTGTCTGTATGTCTGTCTGTATGTCTGTCTGTATGTCTGTCTGTATGTATGTCTGTCTGTATGTCTGTCTGTATGTCTGTCTGTATGTCTGTCTGTATGTCTGTCTGTATGTCTGTCTGTATGTCTGTCTGTATGTCTGTCTGTATGTCTGTCTGTATGTCTGTCTGTATGTCTGTCTGTATGTCTGTCTGTATGTCTGTCTGTATGTCTGTCTGTATGTCTGTCTGTATGTCTGTCTGTCTGTATGTCTGTCTGTATGTCTGTCTGTATGTCTGTCTGTATGTCTGTCTGTATGTCTGTCTGTATGTCTGTCTGTATGTCTGTCTGTATGTCTGTCTGTATGTCTGTCTGTATGTCTGTCTGTATGTCTGTCTGTATGTCTGTCTGTATGTCTGTCTGTATGTCTGTCTGTATGTCTGTCTGTATGTCTGTCTGTATGTCTGTCTGTATGTCTGTCTGTATGTCTGTCTGTATGTCTGTCTGTATGTCTGTCTGTATGTCTGTCTGTATGTCTGTCTGTATGTCTGTCTGTATGTCTGTCTGTATGTCTGTCTGTATGTCTGTCTGTATGTCTGTCTGTATGTCTGTCTGTATGTCTGTCTGTATGTCTGTCTGTATGTCTGTCTGTATGTCTGTCTGTATGTCTGTCTGTATGTCTGTCTGTATGTCTGTCTGTATGTCTGTCTGTATGTCTGTCTGTATGTCTGTCTGTATGTCTGTCTGTATGTCTGTCTGTATGTCTGTCTGTATGTCTGTCTGTATGTCTGTCTGTATGTCTGTCTGTATGTCTGTCTGTATGTCTGTCTGTATGTCTGTCTGTATGTCTGTCTGTATGTCTGTCTGTATGTCTGTCTGTATGTCTGTCTGTATGTCTGTCTGTATGTCTGTCTGTATGTCTGTCTGTATGTCTGTCTGTATGTCTGTCTGTATGTCTGTCTGTATGTCTGTCTGTATGTCTGTCTGTATGTCTGTCTGTATGTCTGTCTGTATGTCTGTCTGTATGTCTGTCTGTATGTCTGTCTGTATGTCTGTCTGTATGTCTGTCTGTATGTCTGTCTGTATGTCTGTCTGTATGTCTGTCTGTATGTCTGTCTGTATGTCTGTCTGTATGTCTGTCTGTATGTCTGTCTGTATGTCTGTCTGTATGTCTGTCTGTATGTCTGTCTGTATGTCTGTCTGTATGTCTGTCTGTATGTCTGTCTGTATGTCTGTCTGTATGTCTGTCTGTATGTCTGTCTGTATGTCTGTCTGTATGTCTGTCTGTATGTCTGTCTGTATGTCTGTCTGTATGTCTGTCTGTATGTCTGTCTGTATGTCTGTCTGTATGTCTGTCTGTATGTCTGTCTGTATGTCTGTCTGTATGTCTGTCTGTATGTCTGTCTGTCTGTATGTCTGTATGTCTGTATGTCTGTATGTCTGTATGTCTGTATGTCTGTATGTCTGTCTGTATGTCTGTCTGTATGTCTGTCTGTATGTCTGTCTGTATGTCTGTCTGTATGTCTGTCTGTATGTCTGTCTGTATGTCTGTCTGTATGTCTGTCTGTATGTCTGTCTGTATGTCTGTCTGTATGTCTGTCTGTATGTCTGTCTGTATGTCTGTCTGTATGTCTGTCTGTATGTCTGTCTGTATGTCTGTCTGTATGTCTGTCTGTATGTCTGTCTGTATGTCTGTCTGTATGTCTGTCTGTATGTCTGTCTGTATGTCTGTCTGTATGTCTGTCTGTATGTCTGTCTGTATGTTCGAAGGAGAGTCTGACCAAAAACATTATCAACTGATTTAAAAAAAATATTTTGTTTAAATGACAATCTGCTCGAAAACATTTGGTTTGAAGACATTTTTTTCAAAAACATTTCTTTTAAACGAGAATCTGATATAAAACTTTTTGTTCAAAAATTACAAAATTCATAAGACATTTTGTCAAATTGTTTGGTTCAAAAACATCTTTTTTTTTTAATTTTGTTTGAAAGCAGTGTGATTGATTGGCATTTTCTTCCTAAACTTTTCCATAAAAAGATTTCTTGAAATGGACAGTTTAGGATACGTTTGCGATCAATTGATTAGGATTCAGTGTGGTGAGGTTAACAGGTCAGGATCAATTGATAAAGGTAACACCGATTTTGACCTCCCAAAAAGTGACACACAGGAGCTAGGGTTTTCAAGAGTTTTCTGTTTGAAGAAGTTTTCGAACCAACCGTTATTCAAACAAAATGTCATTAAAAAAAGATGTTTTTGAACAAATTGTTTTAAAAAAATGTGAATTGAATTGAATCATTCGAAAAAGATGATTTCGAAAAAACTACAATAAAACAACTGCTACAGAACAGAAATTGATATGTTACACTTTTTTCCAGTTTCTTTTCTAATGAAACTGCTGAAGAAAACCGAGATAGTAGTAGAACGGAATAAGTGTCGCATTAACTTTTCTCAAAATAACTCGCTATATAAAACAGTTATTTTTAGGTACATATTTTTTGTAGGTTTTCGTAGACACGCCTTTAATCTTACTAAAAGGGACAAAACCACCGTCGTAGGAGGCAGTAAATACAAATATATTTTGCAAGAAATTTGAAATTCAGGGAAAATTTAAAAATCTAGAGTAGCATAACCAAAAATACTAGTTTAGTTCGGGCCATGGTTACTATCCTAATTAAAACAAATGGGTAAAATTAACCCCTCGTATGAGGTGCATCTTAATAAATCCACAAAGTAAGCAAATTGTGTCCCCATTAAAGCAATAAATCGAGGGCTTTTTCAAAAAAAGTCGGACATATCCTTATCCAAATAGAACTCTGTTAATTTTTTACATTATCACTGCCAATTTTTCATAAAAAAAAGGAAGTAAAAATATATTTTTTTTTATATACAAAAGAAAAGTGTCACTACAAATATCTAGCTTTAAAATTGTAATAATGGGGGTTTAGTAGGAAAAAGCCTGACTGATTTTTAATGTGCGACTTCTATATTTGAGAACATAACCTCAACAATGCCATTATTGTTAATTTTTATTGTCAATAGGTATCTATTCAGCTGTAAACTAAATTAAATTGCTTGTTTTAATAAGTTAGGTATTTACTGTTAATAAATAAATAAATATTTTGCCTCCGTTACTATATAAAGAATAAACATACATCTGCTGTGTGTCACACAGGGTTGCCATCGTCTTTCCAAAAAATATTTCTCTTCTTTTCCAACTTATTGAAGCAAGTAGGGGTCAAATTGAATTGTTTTGATGAATGAATTTTTGTCGCGGTTCCTGGTCTCCTCCGGTTAATACGTTAATGGCCGGGCACTATTCTGACGATTTCGCATTATAAGAACAGCTGTCTTCTTTCAAAATTCGGCCTTTGTGCATTATAAGAGCCGGAATTATTAGTGCCGCCATTATTAATGGAAAATAAACGGCTGAATTTATAAATTCGACTTTGGTATGTCAATTTTGAAAGATCAACCTTCAGTTTTCCATGGAAAAGTGTTCAGAATAGTGCTAGGCACTATTACTGCCTGGCTTTATTATTATTAGGGACTTACACCCGGTTTCCCACCTATGCATGCCCACCATGATTCAAAAAACGCATCAGGTGACGCTGCATTTTAAACCGGTGCAAATCTATGGGCCATCACGTGAGGTGTTTTTTGAATCGGGGTGGGCATGCATTGGTGGAAACGGGGTATTATAATTAGCATTAAATACGGCCACAGGAAGTCTTGACCCCCCTCCCCCCCAAACTGACTCCGGCCCCCAAGGCAAAACTTTTTTTTCAATATGCCACTGCGTGGTTGAACTGCTCACGGTGCATTGAACACTGGGTTCCACAGAACACCAAAGGCTGGGATCTGTGACTGGGCTGTGTGATTCACGGTGGATAGAATAGACCGGTGTTCGGATCTTATATTATAAATATATGTCGAATTTTGACGACATTGGTGGTCCAGCTGATTTTTGTAAACAAAAGTTAGATATGATAGGTATGAACAACTAATATTTTTGGAATTTTTTAAAAACTAAGGTAATTTTCCCACTATTTTTTAGTATATTCTTATAAAATAATAATTTTCAGACATACCAGTCGTTATTTTTTTTAGCCCGCTTTATTTCTCTTTACACAAAAGTTAAAATTCGAAGAAAATAATGTATTTGTTTCAGTTTCAGAAATAATCGGCTGACCTAGGGTACGTTCAGATAGCACGTCGGATGTAGTCGGGCGCGCTCAAATCCGTTCAGATTACATACTGGGTGAAAGTTACTCTCGTTCATATTGGCCGAAAATAACGTCGGGCGAATCGCCTTTTACACCCTTCTCTATGAGGTGGGTGACAAACGCTCGACTTGCGCAGTAGGTATATAAACCAACCCCCCCAATTTTTTTATTTTTTGTTTTATATTTTCGAAAACATATTACATAAAAGTGGAATTTTCCATAAATAAATAATCAAATTTTACTTTTTCTTGAAGACAAAAAACACTTGTTTGACTTTTGACAGGTGAGTTCTAAGTTTCTTTAGAAGGGTTAAGTCCCATGTATAAACTCGAGACCATTCAACATGGTTACCTCTGACAAGAAACCCACATAAAAACATCACAAAAGTTCCTATTTTCAAAAGATTGTAGAAGCCAAATTTGTTATGGTTGGGTTTGTTTCATACCCCGTATAGAAAACATTAAATTTAGTTACCTATTAGCTCACACTACTACTATACTATAGTAGTAAGAGCTATGGTAATCCTAATTTTTTCTAGAAAAAAAATTGCTCTGACTTAAAAATTTTTTATATATCTTTGCGTTTCAGATGATTTTGAAACTTTTTTGTCGCGCCGTGTGTCTGTCTGTCTGTATATCTGTCTGTATGTCTGTCTGTCTGTCTGTATGTCTGTATGTCTGTATGTCTGTCTGTATGTATGTCTGTCTGTCTGTATGTCTGTCTGTATGTCTGTCTGTGTATGTCTGTATGTCTGTATGTCTGTATGTCTGTCTGTCTGTCTGTATGTCTGTCTGTATGTCTGTCTGTCTGTCTGTCTGTATGTCTGTCTGTCTGTCTGTATGTCTGTCTGTATGTCTGTCTGTATGTCTGTCTGTATGTCTGTCTGTATGTCTGTCTGTATGTCTGTCTGTATGTCTGTCTGTATGTCTGTCTGTATGTCTGTCTGTATGTCTGTCTGTATGTCTGTCTGTATGTCTGTCTGTATGTCTGTCTGTATGTCTGTCTGTATGTCTGTCTGTATGTCTGTCTGTATGTCTGTCTGTATGTCTGTCTGTATGTCTGTCTGTATGTCTGTCTGTATGTCTGTCTGTATGTCTGTCTGTATGTCTGTCTGTCTGTATGTCTGTCTGTATGTCTGTATGTCTGTATGTCTGTATGTCTGTATGTCTGTATGTCTGTATGTCTGTATGTCTGTATGTCTGTATGTCTGTATGTCTGTATGTCTGTATGTCTGTATGTCTGTATGTCTGTATGTCTGTATGTCTGTATGTCTGTATGTCTGTATGTCTGTATGTCTGTATGTCTGTATGTCTGTATGTCTGTATGTCTGTATGTCTGTCTGTATGTCTGTCTGTATGTCTGTCTGTATGTCTGTCTGTATGTCTGTCTGTATGTCTGTCTGTATGTCTGTCTGTATGTCTGTCTGTATGTCTGTCTGTGTGTCTGTCTGTCTGTCTGTATGTCTGTCTGTATGTATGTCTGTCTGTATGTCTGTCTGTATGTCTGTCTGTCTGTATGTCTGTCTGTATGTCTGTCTGTATGTCTGTCTGTATGTCTGTCTGTATGTCTGTCTGTTTGTCTGTCTGTATGTCTGTCTGTATGTCTGTCTGTATGTCTGTCTGTATGTCTGTCTGTATGTCTGTCTGTATGTCTGTCTGTATGTCTGTCTGTATGTCTGTCTGTATGTCTGTCTGTATGTCTGTCTGTATGTCTGTCTGTATGTCTGTCTGTATGTCTGTCTGTATGTCTGTCTGTATGTCTGTCTGTATGTCTGTCTGTATGTCTGTCTGTATGTCTGTCTGTATGTCTGTCTGTATGTCTGTCTGTATGTCTGTCTGTATGTCTGTCTGTATGTCTGTCTGTATGTCTGTCTGTCTGTATGTCTGTCTGTATGTCTGTCTGTATGTCTGTCTGTATGTCTGTCTGTATGTCTGTCTGTATGTCTGTCTGTATGTCTGTCTGTATGTCTGTCTGTATGTCTGTCTGTATGTCTGTCTGTATGTCTGTCTGTATGTCTGTCTGTATGTCTGTCTGTATGTCTGTCTGTATGTCTGTCTGTATGTCTGTCTGTATGTCTGTCTGTATGTCTGTCTGTATGTCTGTCTGTATGTCTGTCTGTATGTCTGTCTGTATGTCTGTCTGTATGTCTGTCTGTATGTCTGTCTGTATGTCTGTCTGTATGTCTGTCTGTATGTCTGTCTGTATGTCTGTCTGTATGTCTGTCTGTATGTCTGTCTGTATGTCTGTCTGTATGTCTGTCTGTATGTCTGTCTGTATGTCTGTCTGTATGTCTGTCTGTATGTCTGTCTGTATGTCTTCAGTTAAAATTCGAAGAAAATAATGTATTTGTTTCAGTTTCAGAAATAATCGGCTGACCTAGGGTACGTTCAGATAGCACGTCGGATGTAGTCGGGCGCGCTCAAATCCGTTCAGATTACATACTGGGTGAAAGTTACTCTCGTTCATATTGGCCGAAAATAACGTCGGGCGAATCGCCTTTTACACCCTTCTCTATGAGGTGGGTGACAAACGCTCGACTTGCGCAGTAGGTATATAAACCAACCCCCCTAATTTTTTTATTTTTTGTTTTATATTTTCGAAAACATATTACATAAAAGTGGAATTTTCCATAAATAAATAATCAAATTTTACTTTTTCTTGAAGACAAAAAACACTTGTTTGACTTTTGACAGGTGAGTTCTAAGTTTCTTTAGAAGGGTTAAGTCCCATTTATAAACTCGAGACCATTCAACATGGTTACCTCTGACAAGAAACCCACATAAAAACATCACAAAAGTTCCTATTTTCAAAAGATTGTAGAAGCCAAATTTGTTATGGTTGGGTTTGTTTCATACCCCGTATAGAAAACATTAAATTTAGTTACCTATTAGCTCACACTACTACTATACTATAGTAGTAAGAGCTATGGTAATCCTAATTTTTTCTAGAAAAAAAATTGCTCTGACTTAAAAATTTTTTATATATCTTTGCGTTTCAGATGATTTTGAAACTTTTTTGTCGCGCCGTGTGTCTGTCTGTCTGTATATCTGTCTGTATGTCTGTCTGTCTGTCTGTATGTCTGTATGTCTGTCTGTATGTATGTCTGTCTGTCTGTATGTCTGTCTGTATGTCTGTCTGTGTATGTCTGTATGTCTGTATGTCTGTATGTCTGTATGTCTGTATGTCTGTATGTCTGTATGTCTGTATGTCTGTCTGTCTGTCTGTATGTCTGTCTGTATGTCTGTCTGTCTGTCTGTCTGTATGTCTGTCTGTATGTCTGTCTGTATGTCTGTCTGTATGTCTGTATGTCTGTCTGTATGTCTGTCTGTATGTCTGTCTGTATGTCTGTCTGTATGTCTGTCTGTATGTCTGTCTGTATGTCTGTCTGTATGTCTGTCTGTATGTCTGTCTGTATGTCTGTCTGTATGTCTGTCTGTATGTCTGTCTGTATGTCTGTCTGTATGTCTGTCTGTATGTCTGTCTGTATGTCTGTCTGTATGTCTGTCTGTATGTCTGTCTGTATGTCTGTCTGTATGTCTGTCTGTATGTCTGTCTGTATGTCTGTCTGTATGTCTGTCTGTATGTCTGTCTGTATGTCTGTCTGTATGTCTGTCTGTATGTCTGTCTGTATGTCTGTCTGTATGTCTGTCTGTATGTCTGTCTGTATGTCTGTCTGTATGTCTGTCTGTATGTCTGTCTGTATGTCTGTCTGTATGTCTGTCTGTATGTCTGTCTGTATGTCTGTCTGTATGTCTGTCTGTATGTCTGTCTGTATGTCTGTCTGTATGTCTGTCTGTATGTCTGTCTGTATGTCTGTCTGTATGTCTGTCTGTATGTCTGTCTGTATGTCTGTCTGTATGTCTGTCTGTATGTCTGTCTGTATGTCTGTCTGTATGTCTGTCTGTATGTCTGTCTGTCTGTATGTCTGTCTGTATGTCTGTATGTCTGTATGTCTGTATGTCTGTATGTCTGTATGTCTGTATGTCTGTATGTCTGTATGTCTGTATGTCTGTATGTCTGTATGTCTGTATGTCTGTATGTCTGTATGTCTGTATGTCTGTATGTCTGTATGTCTGTATGTCTGTATGTCTGTATGTCTGTATGTCTGTATGTCTGTATGTCTGTATGTCTGTATGTCTGTATGTCTGTATGTCTGTATGTCTGTATGTCTGTATGTCTGTATGTCTGTATGTCTGTATGTCTGTATGTCTGTATGTCTGTATGTCTGTATGTCTGTATGTCTGTATGTCTGTATGTCTGTATGTCTGTATGTCTGTATGTCTGTATGTCTGTATCTCTGTATGTCTGTCTGTATGTCTGTCTGTATGTCTGTCTGTATGTCTGTCTGTATGTCTGTCTGTATGTCTGTCTGTATGTCTGTCTGTGTGTCTGTCTGTCTGTATGTCTGTCTGTATGTATGTCTGTCTGTATGTCTGTCTGTATGTCTGTCTGTCTGTATGTCTGTCTGTATGTCTGTCTGTATGTCTGTCTGTATGTCTGTATGTCTGTCTGTATGTCTGTCTGTATGTCTGTCTGTATGTCTGTCTGTATGTCTGTCTGTATGTCTGTCTGTATGTCTGTCTGTATGTCTGTCTGTATGTCTGTCTGTATGTCTGTCTGTATGTCTGTCTGTATGTCTGTCTGTATGTCTGTCTGTATGTCTGTCTGTATGTCTGTCTGTATGTCTGTCTGTATGTCTGTCTGTATGTCTGTCTGTATGTCTGTCTGTATGTCTGTCTGTATGTCTGTCTGTATGTCTGTCTGTATGTCTGTCTGTATGTCTGTCTGTATGTCTGTCTGTATGTCTGTCTGTATGTCTGTCTGTATGTCTGTCTGTATGTCTGTCTGTATGTCTGTCTGTATGTCTGTCTGTATGTCTGTCTGTATGTCTGTCTGTATGTCTGTCTGTATGTCTGTCTGTATGTCTGTCTGTATGTCTGTCTGTATGTCTGTCTGTATGTCTGTCTGTATGTCTGTCTGTATGTCTGTCTGTATGTCTGTCTGTATGTCTGTCTGTATGTCTGTCTGTATGTCTGTCTGTATGTCTGTCTGTATGTCTGTCTGTATGTCTGTCTGTATGTATGTCTGTCTGTATGTCTGTCTGTATGTCTGTCTGTATGTCTGTCTGTATGTCTGTCTGTATGTCTGTCTGTATGTCTGTCTGTATGTCTGTCTGTATGTCTGTCTGTATGTCTGTCTGTATGTCTGTCTGTATGTCTGTCTGTATGTCTGTCTGTATGTCTGTCTGTATGTCTGTCTGTATGTCTGTCTGTATGTCTGTCTGTATGTCTGTCTGTATGTCTGTCTGTATGTCTGTCTGTATGTCTGTCTGTATGTCTGTCTGTATGTCTGTCTGTATGTCTGTCTGTATGTCTGTCTGTATGTCTGTCTGTATGTCTGTCTGTATGTCTGTCTGTATGTCTGTCTGTATGTCTGTCTGTATGTCTGTCTGTATGTCTGTCTGTATGTCTGTCTGTATGTCTGTCTGTATGTCTGTCTGTATGTCTGTCTGTATGTCTGTCTGTATGTCTGTCTGTATGTCTGTCTGTATGTCTGTCTGTATGTCTGTCTGTATGTCTGTCTGTATGTCTGTCTGTATGTCTGTCTGTATGTCTGTCTGTATGTCTGTCTGTATGTCTGTCTGTATGTCTGTCTGTATGTCTGTCTGTATGTCTGTCTGTATGTCTGTCTGTATGTCTGTCTGTATGTCTGTCTGTATGTCTGTCTGTATGTCTGTCTGTATGTCTGTCTGTATGTCTGTCTGTATGTCTGTCTGTATGTCTGTCTGTATGTCTGTCTGTCTGTATGTCTGTCTGTATGTCTGTCTGTATGTCTGTCTGTATGTCTGTCTGTATGTCTGTCTGTATGTCTGTCTGTATGTCTGTCTGTCTGTATGTCTGTCTGTATGTCTGTCTGTATGTCTGTCTGTATGTCTGTCTGTATGTCTGTCTGTATGTCTGTCTGTATGTCTGTCTGTATGTCTGTCTGTATGTCTGTCTGTATGTCTGTCTGTATGTCTGTCTGTATGTCTGTCTGTATGTCTGTCTGTATGTCTGTCTGTATGTCTGTCTGTATGTCTGTCTGTATGTCTGTCTGTATGTCTGTCTGTATGTCTGTCTGTATGTCTGTCTGTATGTCTGTCTGTATGTCTGTCTGTATGTCTGTCTGTATGTCTGTCTGTATGTCTGTCTGTATGTCTGTCTGTATGTCTGTCTGTATGTCTGTCTGTATGTCTGTCTGTATGTCTGTCTGTATGTCTGTCTGTATGTCTGTCTGTATGTCTGTCTGTATGTCTGTCTGTCTGTATGTCTGTCTGTATGTCTGTCTGTATGTCTGTCTGTATGTCTGTCTGTATGTCTGTCTGTATGTCTGTCTGTATGTCTGTCTGTATGTCTGTCTGTATGTCTGTCTGTATGTCTGTCTGTATGTCTGTCTGTATGTCTGTCTGTATGTCTGTCTGTATGTCTGTCTGTATGTCTGTCTGTATGTCTGTCTGTATGTCTGTCTGTATGTCTGTCTGTATGTCTGTCTGTATGTCTGTCTGTATGTCTGTCTGTATGTCTGTCTGTATGTCTGTCTGTATGTCTGTCTGTATGTCTGTCTGTATGTCTGTCTGTATGTCTGTCTGTATGTCTGTCTGTATGTCTGTCTGTATGTCTGTCTGTATGTCTGTCTGTCTGTATGTCTGTCTGTATGTCTGTCTGTCTGTATGTCTGTCTGTATGTCTGTATGTCTGTATGTCTGTATGTCTGTATGTCTGTCTGTATGTCTGTATGTCTGTCTGTATGTCTGTCTGTATGTCTGTCTGTATGTCTGTCTGTATGTCTGTCTGTATGTCTGTCTGTATGTCTGTCTGTCTGTATGTCTGTCTGTATGTCTGTCTGTATGTCTGTCTGTCTGTATGTATGTCTGTCTGTATGTCTGTCTGTATGTCTGTCTGTATGTCTGTCTGTATGTCTGTCTGTATGTCTGTCTGTATGTCTGTCTGTCTGTATGTCTGTCTGTATGTCTGTCTGTATGTCTGTCTGTCTGTATGTCTGTCTGTATGTCTGTCTGTATGTCTGTCTGTATGTCTGTCTGTATGTCTGTCTGTATGTCTGTCTGTATGTCTGTCTGTATGTCTGTCTGTATGTCTGTCTGTATGTCTGTCTGTATGTCTGTCTGTATGTCTGTCTGTATGTCTGTCTGTATGTCTGTCTGTATGTCTGTCTGTATGTCTGTCTGTATGTCTGTCTGTATGTCTGTCTGTATGTCTGTCTGTATGTCTGTCTGTATGTCTGTCTGTATGTCTGTCTGTATGTCTGTCTGTATGTCTGTCTGTATGTCTGTCTGTATGTCTGTCTGTATGTCTGTCTGTATGTCTGTCTGTATGTCTGTCTGTATGTCTGTCTGTATGTCTGTCTGTATGTCTGTCTGTATGTCTGTCTGTATGTCTGTCTGTATGTCTGTCTGTATGTCTGTCTGTATGTCTGTCTGTACGTCTGTCTGTATGTCTGTCTGTATGTCTGTCTGTATGTCTGTCTGTATGTCTGTCTGTATGTCTGTCTGTATGTCTGTCTGTATGTCTGTATGTCTGTCTGTATGTCTGTCTGTATGTCTGTCTGTATGTCTGTCTGTATGTCTGTCTGTATGTCTGTCTGTATGTCTGTCTGTATGTCTGTCTGTATGTCTGTCTGTATGTCTGTCTGTATGTCTGTCTGTATGTCTGTCTGTATGTCTGTCTGTATGTCTGTCTGTATGTCTGTCTGTATGTCTGTCTGTATGTCTGTCTGTATGTCTGTCTGTATGTCTGTCTGTATGTCTGTCTGTATGTCTGTCTGTATGTCTGTCTGTATGTCTGTCTGTATGTCTGTCTGTATGTCTGTCTGTATGTCTGTCTGTATGTCTGTCTGTATGTCTGTCTGTATGTCTGTCTGTATGTCTGTCTGTATGTCTGTCTGTATGTCTGTCTGTATGTCTGTCTGTATGTCTGTCTGTATGTCTGTCTGTATGTCTGTCTGTATGTCTGTCTGTATGTCTGTCTGTATGTCTGTCTGTATGTCTGTCTGTATGTCTGTCTGTATGTCTGTCTGTATGTCTGTCTGTATGTCTGTCTGTCTGTATGTCTGTCTGTATGTCTGTCTGTATGTCTGTCTGTATGTCTGTCTGTATGTCTGTCTGTATGTCTGTCTGTATGTCTGTCTGTATGTCTGTCTGTATGTCTGTCTGTATGTCTGTCTGTATGTCTGTCTGTATGTCTGTCTGTATGTCTGTCTGTATGTCTGTCTGTATGTCTGTCTGTATGTCTGTCTGTATGTCTGTCTGTATGTCTGTCTGTATGTCTGTCTGTATGTCTGTCTGTATGTCTGTCTGTATGTCTGTCTGTATGTCTGTCTGTATGTCTGTCTGTATGTCTGTCTGTATGTCTGTCTGTATGTCTGTCTGTATGTCTGTCTGTATGTCTGTCTGTATGTCTGTCTGTATGTCTGTATGTCTGTCTGTATGTCTGTCTGTATGTCTGTCTGTATGTCTGTATGTCTGTCTGTATGTCTGTCTGTATGTCTGTCTGTATGTCTGTCTGTATGTCTGTCTGTATGTCTGTCTGTATGTCTGTCTGTATGTCTGTCTGTATGTCTGTCTGTATGTCTGTCTGTATGTCTGTCTGTATGTCTGTCTGTATGTCTGTCTGTATGTCTGTCTGTATGTCTGTCTGTATGTCTGTCTGTATGTCTGTCTGTATGTCTGTCTGTATGTCTGTCTGTATGTCTGTCTGTATGTCTGTCTGTATGTCTGTCTGTATGTCTGTCTGTATGTCTGTCTGTATGTCTGTCTGTATGTCTGTCTGTATGTCTGTCTGTATGTCTGTCTGTATGTCTGTCTGTATGTCTGTCTGTATGTCTGTCTGTATGTCTGTCTGTATGTCTGTCTGTATGTCTGTCTGTATGTCTGTCTGTATGTCTGTCTGTATGTCTGTCTGTATGTCTGTCTGTATGTCTGTCTGTATGTCTGTCTGTATGTCTGTCTGTATGTCTGTCTGTATGTCTGTCTGTATGTCTGTCTGTATGTCTGTCTGTATGTCTGTCTGTATGTCTGTCTGTATGTCTGTCTGTATGTCTGTCTGTATGTCTGTCTGTATGTCTGTCTGTATGTCTGTCTGTATGTCTGTCTGTATGTCTGTCTGTATGTCTGTCTGTATGTCTGTCTGTATGTCTGTCTGTATGTCTGTCTGTATGTCTGTCTGTATGTCTGTCTGTATGTCTGTCTGTATGTCTGTCTGTATGTCTGTCTGTATGTCTGTCTGTCTGTATGTCTGTCTGTATGTCTGTCTGTATGTCTGTCTGTATGTCTGTCTGTATGTCTGTCTGTATGTCTGTCTGTATGTCTGTCTGTATGTCTGTCTGTATGTCTGTCTGTATGTCTGTCTGTATGTCTGTCTGTATGTCTGTCTGTATGTCTGTCTGTATGTCTGTCTGTATGTCTGTCTGTACGTCTGTCTGTATGTCTGTCTGTATGTCTGTCTGTATGTCTGTCTGTATGTCTGTCTGTATGTCTGTCTATATGTCTGTCTGTATGTCTGTCTGTATGTCTGTCTGTATGTATGTCTGTCTGTATGTCTGTCTGTATGTCTGTCTGTCTGTATGTCTGTCTGTATGTCTGTTTTTATGTCTGTCTGTATGTCTGTCTGTATGTCTGTCTGTATGTCTGTCTGTATGTCTGTCTGTCTGTATGTCTGTCTGTATGTCTGTCTGTATGTCTGTCTGTATGTCTGTGTGTCTGTATGTCTGTCTGTATGTCTGTCTGTATGTCTGTCTGTATGTCTGTCTGTATGTCTGTCTGTATGTCTGTCTGTATGTCTGTCTGTATGTCTGTCTGTATGTCTGTCTGTATGTCTGTCTGTATGTCTGTCTGTATGTCTGTCTGTATGTCTGTCTGTATGTCTGTCTGTATGTCTGTCTGTATGTCTGTCTGTATGTCTGTCTGTATGTCTGTCTGTATGTCTGTCTGTATGTCTCTCTGTATGTCTGTCTGTATGTCTGTCTGTATGTCTGTCTGTATGTCTGTCTGTATGTCTGTCTGTATGTCTGTCTGTATGTCTGTCTGTATGTCTGTCTGTATGTCTGTATGTCTGTCTGTATGTCTGTCTGTATGTCTGTCTGTATGTCTGTCTGTATGTCTGTCTGTATGTCTGTCTGTATGTCTGTCTGTATGTCTGTCTGTATGTCTGTCTGTATGTCTGTCTGTATGTCTGTCTGTATGTCTGTCTGTATGTCTGTCTGTATGTCTGTCTGTATGTCTGTCTGTATGTCTGTCTGTATGTCTGTCTGTATGTCTGTCTGTATGTCTGTCTATATGTCTGTCTGTATGTCTGTCTGTATGTCTGTCTGTATGTCTGTCTGTATGTCTGTCTGTATGTCTGTCTGTATGTCTGTCTGTATGTCTGTCTGTATGTCTGTCTGTATGTCTGTCTGTCTGTATGTCTGTCTGTATGTCTGTCTGTCTGTCTGTATGTCTGTCTGTATGTCTGTCTGTATGTCTGTCTGTATGTCTGTATGTCTGTCTGTATGTCTGTCTGTATGTCTGTCTGTATGTCTGTCTGTATGTCTGTCTGTATGTCTGTCTGTATGTCTGTCTGTATGTCTGTCTGTATGTCTGTCTGTATGTCTGTCTGTATGTCTGTCTGTATGTCTGTCTGTATGTCTGTCTGTATGTCTGTCTGTATGTCTGTCTGTATGTCTGTCTGTATGTCTGTCTGTATGTCTGTCTGTATGTCTGTCTGTATGTCTGTCTGTATGTCTGTCTGTATGTCTGTCTGTATGTCTGTCTGTATGTCTGTCTGTATGTCTGTCTGTATGTCTGTCTGTATGTCTGTCTGTATGTCTGTCTGTATGTCTGTCTGTATGTCTGTCTGTATGTCTGTCTGTATGTCTGTCTGTATGTCTGTCTGTATGTCTGTCTGTATGTCTGTCTGTATGTCTGTCTGTATGTCTGTCTGTATGTCTGTCTGTATGTCTGTATGTCTGTCTGTATGTCTGTATGTCTGTCTGTATGTCTGTCTGTATGTCTGTCTGTATGTCTGTCTGTATGTCTGTCTGTATGTCTGTCTGTATGTCTGTCTGTATGTCTGTCTGTATGTCTGTCTGTATGTCTGTCTGTATGTCTGTCTGTATGTCTGTCTGTATGTCTGTCTGTATGTCTGTCTGTATGTCTGTCTGTATGTCTGTCTGTATGTCTGTCTGTATGTCTGTCTGTATGTCTGTCTGTATGTCTGTCTGTATGTCTGTCTGTATGTCTATCTGTATGTCTGTCTGTCTGTATGTCTGTCTGTATGTCTGTCTGTATGTCTGTCTGTATGTCTGTCTGTATGTCTGTCTGTATGTCTGTCTGTATGTCTGTCTGTATGTCTGTCTGTATGTCTGTCTGTATGTCTGTCTGTATGTCTGTCTGTATGTCTGTCTGTATGTCTGTCTGTATGTCTGTCTGTATGTCTGTCTGTATGTCTGTATGTCTGTCTGTATGTCTGTCTGTATGTCTGTCTGTATGTCTGTCTGTATGTCTGTCTGTATGTCTGTCTGTATGTCTGTCTGTATGTCTGTCTGTATGTCTGTCTGTATGTCTGTCTGTATGTCTGTCTGTATGTCTGTCTGTCTGTATGTCTGTCTGTATGTCTGTCTGTATGTCTGTCTGTATGTCTGTCTGTATGTCTGTCTGTATGTCTGTCTGTATGTCTGTCTGTATGTCTGTCTGTATGTCTGTCTGTATGTCTGTCTGTATGTCTGTCTGTATGTCTGTCTGTATGTCTGTCTGTATGTCTGTCTATATGTCTGTCTGTATGTCTGTCTGTATGTCTGTCTGTATGTATGTCTGTCTGTATGTCTGTCTGTATGTCTGTCTGTCTGTATGTCTGTCTGTATGTCTGTCTGTATGTCTGTCTGTATGTCTGTCTGTATGTCTGTCTGTATGTCTGTCTGTATGTCTGTCTGTATGTCTGTCTGTATGTCTGTCTGTATGTCTGTCTGTATGTCTGTCTGTATGTCTGTCTGTATGTCTGTGTGTCTGTATGTCTGTCTGTATGTCTGTCTGTATGTCTGTCTGTATGTCTGTCTGTATGTCTGTCTGTATGTCTGTCTGTATGTCTGTCTGTATGTCTGTCTGTATGTCTGTCTGTATGTCTGTCTGTATGTCTGTCTGTATGTCTGTCTGTATGTCTGTCTGTATGTCTGTCTGTATGTCTGTCTGTATGTCTGTCTGTATGTCTGTCTGTATGTCTGTCTGTATGACTGTCTGTATGACTGTCTGTATGTCTGTCTGTATGTCTGTCTGTATGTCTGTCTGTATGTCTGTCTGTATGTCTGTCTGTATGTCTGTATGTCTGTCTGTATGTCTGTCTGTATGTCTGTCTGTATGTTTGTCTGTATGTCTGTCTGTATGTCTGTCTGTATGTCTGTCTGTATGTCTGTCTGTATGTCTGTCTGTATGTCTGTCTGTATGTCTGTCTGTATGTCTGTCTGTATGTCTGTCTGTATGTCTGTCTGTATGTCTGTCTGTATGTCTGTCTGTATGTCTGTCTGTATGTCTGTCTGTATGTCTGTCTGTATGTCTGTCTGTATGTCTGTCTGTATGTCTGTCTGTATGTCTGTCTGTATGTCTGTCTGTATGTCTGTCTGTATGTCTGTCTGTATGTCTGTCTGTATGTCTGTCTGTATGTCTGTCTGTATGTCTGTCTGTATGTCTGTCTGTATGTCTGTCTGTATGTCTGTCTGTATGTCTGTCTGTATGTCTGTCTGTATGTCTGTGTGTCTGTATGTCTGTCTGTATGTCTGTCTGTATGTCTGTCTGTATGTCTGTCTGTATGTCTGTCTGTATGTCTGTCTGTATGTCTGTCTGTATGTCTGTCTGTATGTCTGTCTGTATGTCTGTCTGTATGTCTGTCTGTATGTCTGTCTGTATGTCTGTCTGTATGTCTGTCTGTATGTCTGTCTGTATGTCTGTCTGTATGTCTGTCTGTATGTCTGTCTGTATGTCTGTCTGTATGACTGTCTGTATGACTGTCTGTATGTCTGTCTGTATGTCTGTCTGTATGTCTGTCTGTATGTCTGTCTGTATGTCTGTCTGTATGTCTGTATGTCTGTCTGTATGTCTGTCTGTATGTCTGTCTGTATGTTTGTCTGTATGTCTGTCTGTATGTCTGTCTGTATGTCTGTCTGTATGTCTGTCTGTATGTCTGTCTGTATGTCTGTCTGTATGTCTGTCTGTATGTCTGTCTGTATGTCTGTCTGTATGTCTGTCTGTATGTCTGTCTGTATGTCTGTCTGTATGTCTGTCTGTATGTCTGTCTGTATGTCTGTCTGTATGTCTGTCTGTATGTCTGTCTGTATGTCTGTCTGTATGTCTGTCTGTATGTCTGTCTGTATGTCTGTCTGTATGTCTGTCTGTATGTCTGTCTGTATGTCTGTCTGTATGTCTGTCTGTATGTCTGTCTGTATGTCTGTCTGTATGTCTGGGCGTAGCGCTTGAAGCGAGCAGACGTGTTTATCAAGCGCTGTGCTGAAAATTAGTACAAGTGTATTAATTCGGTCGATTAATAGTTAAAAATAGTGCAAAATAGTTGTTTAATAAAGGCCCATAGTGAACCTAATAGTTTATAAGGGATAAGTATAGTGTGCATAGTGCAATCCTATTTATTTATTTATAAACAATATAAATTATTCATATTATAATAGTGTATCGAAATTCATTGAACGCATTGCTTTGCGCTGTATCAGCGAAGGTGGGGTACCCACACGGTGCCGCGGTCGCTGTTATCAACAGGTCGCGGTACCTACTTGCGTAGGCACAGTAGAGTTAAAATAACAGTTACAACTCTTAAGAAGTAGTACCATGGAGAAAGAAGGAAATGAACTGGTTGATAAAACTGGTAAATTTTTGAGAAGGGCATCGATTGCTAGAACACCGCCTGGAAATAAAAATGAACTGAGCAGCAAGGACCAACATTTCTTTAATTCGAATCCAAACAGTGACGCGTTTGATTCGGATCAAGGTAAAAAAAGGGGCCTCGAAAGTCCATTGGACATTGAAACCAGAAAAAAAGGGAAAAAAGGAACTAATGGACATATTGGACAAAATGGAGGAGACGCGGATGACGAATTGGGAGAAGATGAAATGGAGGACATGGCAAATCAAATCAACATAGAGGACAACCTAATCGGAGAGTTGCAAAATAAAGAACGCCAAGCAAGAGACAACCTCAAAAAAGCTCATATAAGGCAGACGGTCGATATGATTGAAAATTGAAAAAGCAAAATTTTAAATGTGACAAACAAAAGGGGTGCTTCGGGAAAATTATCATTTAATTTGGAAGACAGTTTAATAGTTAGGGACAATATCGAAGTGATGACAAAAACTCTAATTCAATTGTTAAACAGGGAAATAGACGAAAGTTTATCATTAAAAGTAGAAGAATGTAAAAATGAAATAAAAAATTTAAAAACTGAAACAAATAGATTAGAGGGGATTATAATTAAGTTGTTAGATACTGTTAAAGAAGAAAATCAAAGAAAGCTCATGCTAGCTAGTGCGACCTCCGATCATAATTCCATGAGAAATAGTTCCTTAACTTCACAACATGTTTTAGAGCAGGTTGCACGGGCTCATACTCACATCGCTAACACAGTTACAAATACAGACAATGACAGCCAAAACGAAGACAATTTTATTCATCAGAGACGTAGACGAAGAAGAAATGAAAAAACATTCGCAGAAGCACTGATGGATAAAACGGGAGAAGAAACTGAAAACGGCAAAAATCTAGTATGGAAAACGCCAGAAAAATACCCTGAAAAATTACAGACAATACTTACTCTACCAAATGAGGGCAACAATACCATAGAACCAAAAAAGGGAATGGAAACCATAAAAACAGTTGCACAAAACGAGATACAAGAACAAGGTGGCTTAAAAAATATAATTCCTTTAAGAGGCGGGAAAGTTATTATACAATATAAGGACGAAAAACAAAAAGAGACGGTAACAAAAGCATTAAAAACAGCACAGGATAACAACATAATTAAATTAGTTGGTGAAAAAATAGCACCAAAATTTAGAATAAGCGGAGTAACAAAAGGTTACACTGACAAAGAAATACTAGACACCATATCAGAAGAAAACGAGGATATTAAAATCACATATGGAGAAAATTTAGAAAATAAAATTAGAATAATTGCAAGGAGAACTTGCAGAAATCCATACAAAGAAAATATTATCTTGGAAGCAAATGACACGGACACTTTTAAATATTTTGTAAAAAAACAAAAAATTTACATAGACATGACAACTGCATATATTGAAGAGGAAATTAATGTGACACTATGCTTTAAATGTCACAGATTTGGACACGTTTCAAAATACTGCACAGACAAAGCAAGGTGTTATGTATGTGGAGGGCCGCATGAGGGTAGAGATTGTATAAAAGACGTTGCCGACTGTCCCAATTGCGCAAGTATTGGCGTAAAAATGGAGGAAAGGCGACACACTGCACGAGACTGGAACTGTCCTGTCTACAAGAAAAAGCAAAGACAAGCACAACAGACCATAGACTACGGAAAAGCAGACTAAAACACAAAAAAAAACCAAAAAGACTACAAAACTACATAATATGTTAAAGGTTCTACAAATAAACGTAGATAGGGGAAAACAAGCGGCGGAACTATTTATAAAAAAACTTATAGATGAAGAGATAGATATCGGTATTGTCAACGAACCCTACCATAGACATATAGATATCCCACAGTACGAGATACATACAGGCGGTACGAACTCAAAAACGCAGCTCTGGGTAAAAAAGAATATACCTAACGTAACAACTAGACAGGACCTAACAGACAACAACAGCACCACAATACAGATAGAATTAAAAACAACCATTATTCTTATAACCACAATATATGACGAACCTGGAGGATTACACAACAGACGCTTACAAGAGTTTTCACAAAAGTTTCAAAAACAGAACGTTAAGCACTTACTAGCAGGGGACATAAATGCACACAACACGGCCTGGGGAGGAAGTACAACAGATAATAGAGGAAGAGAGCTTGTGGATTGGGCCATAGCTAATGAATATGACATTATCAATGATCGCCTTCAACCTCCAACTTATGTAGGACCAATGGGCAATAGTTACATAGATATGACCCTTAGCAAAACACTAATTATAGAGAAGTGGACAGTTTCTGAGGAAGAAAGCTTGAGTCAACACAAATACATAGAATACACAATTAAGACGCAAGACCACAAGCGCAAGACAAGAAGGAAAATATATGACTTTGAGACTACGAACTGGACCGCATTTAGAAACTACCTGAAACGTAACGTGGCCTCTAACTGGTTAATTGAAGACATCTACCAGCTGGAATTGGCAGCAGAAAAATTTAACACAATTTGCAGCAAAACATGTAAAAAGAAAATAAATATTAAATTCGAAAACGAAACTGAAAATAATGCAACACAGTGGTGGAATGAACAACTTAATGAGCAAAAACGAATCTGCAATAGACTAAGAAGGGAGGCACAACGAGAACAAAATAGAAATGAAAGTAGAAGAAAATTTGGAATCTATGGGCTGGAAAAAGAGCGCTATAAAAAAGACATAAAATCTGCAAAAGAAAAGTATATTCAAGAAAAACTAGTTTCATTAGGCGAGGACCAACCATGGGACCAGGTGTGGAGAGTTCTTAATTTACCAAAACAACTAAAACCAGCACAAAACATACAGAAAGAAGACGGAACATTTACAAAAAATGAGAAAGAAAGAGACGAATACTTACTTAACAAATATTTTCCAGATGACAACCAAGAAGAAGACACACCAGAAATGAACTACATCAGACAACGGCAAAAAACTTTTCAACAAACTAATGAGCCAGAAATAAATATGCTTGAGCTACAAGACATAGTGACCTCTCTAAAAAAGAAAAAAGCAACGGGACAGGACAAAATACCAAATGAGGCACTGATTCATATATTGGAAGAAACACATAACATTATATTGTATATATTTAGTAAATGCTTAACATTTGGAGTGTTCCCAAAAGTATGGAAAACAGCAAAAGTCATTTTCATACCCAAAAAAAGACGAAACAGCAAGACCAATAAGTCTCCTTCCCGCAATTGGAAAGGTTTTGGACAAACTTATTAACAACAGGTTACAATTAGTCCTCGAAAGAACAGAAAAAATAGATAACCGACAATTTGGATTCAGGGCAGGTATGGGAACCATAAATGCACTAAGTCGACTGACAGAACAAATACAACAACACAAGTACCAGGGTAAACATCAAATAGTGGCAGCTTTAGATTTAAAGAATGCCTTCAATAGCGCATGGCCTCCTTACGTCGACTTGCAGCTTGAAAAAGCAGGAGTGGGACGAGTTCTACGACAAATTTGCTACAGTTTCCTCACAGATAGAAAAGTAGCAACAAGTAAATCGTGCAAAGATATTCACACAGGATGCCCTCAAGGCTCCAGTCTTGGCCCAACACTATGGCTCCTAGTACTGCAGGGGTGGTTTCAAACAATGGACGAGGCGAATGAAATTTACGCAGAAACCCATACAGATACATTGACAAAAATACAAGCTTCAGCAGATGATCAAATATGCACTGTAACAGGAAAATCACGAACAGAGATAGAAAGAAAATGGACAATAGTATGAAGCGCGTGCCAAAAATGGGAGAAGCAAAGCGCAGTAAAGTATAACCAGCAGAAAACTGAAATACTATTTATACCCAAAGGGACATTAACAAGAGCACCAACTATACGTACCGACGCACAAACAATTATAAAAGTTTCTGACAAAATTAAGTATCTGGGAGTCATCATTGACAAAAATTTAACATACCTGCCACACGTACACTACGTAAGAGACAAAATAGGACAAAACGCGACAAAACTAATAGGAAAAATATCAAGAAAATATGGCCACAATAAAGCTACCTTCAAGAAAATTGTCGAGAAGGTGTTTAGACCTGCAGCTCTCTATGGCAGTGAGATTTGGGGCGTAAAAGCAAGCAATGTACATATGAAACGACAAATGGATGCAGCTTTAAGACCACTTTTGTTACTGATAAATAGAGCCTACAATACTACTCCAAACGCAGCGTTGCAAGTTATGGCGGGAATTGCCCCATGGTGGCTTGAAGCCCAAAGAAGACACTATGAATGGACCAGACAACTAACAGACATAGAAAATGCAAGACTTAAGACAATCGACAAACCACATCCAACTATACGACAAATATTGGACCAGAATAATCCAGATGAAAATGTGTATATCATCCATACAAATGCTGCAGTTGGGCAGGACAAGAAAACTGGGATTAGAATACATTTATGGAATCAAGACAATATCCAAACTAGAGTTAAAAATACAGACACTCAAACTGCACAAATGATTGCTATTTTAGTGGGAATTAGAGTAGCAACAGAACAAGGAAGAACAAACATAGATATAAGAACAAATTGTTTAGAAGCGCTCAAAACCATTAAAGATGTATGTCTGTCTGTATGTCTGTCTGTATGTCTGTCTGTATGTCTGTCTGTATGTCTGTCTGTATGTCTGTCTGTATGTCTGTCTGTATGTCTGTCTGTATGTCTGTCTGTATGTCTGTCTGTATGTCTGTCTGTATGTCTGTCTGTATGTCTGTCTGTCTGTATGTCTGTCTGTATGTCTGTCTGTATGTCTGTCTGTATGTCTGTCTGTATGTCTGTCTGTATGTCTGTCTGTATGTCTGTCTGTATGTCTGTCTGTATGTCTGTCTGTATGTCTGTCTGTATGTCTGTCTGTATGTCTGTCTGTATGTCTGTCTGTATGTCTGTCTGTATGTCTGTCTGTATGTCTGTCTGTATGTCTGTCTGTATGTCTGTCTGTATGTCTGTCTGTATGTCTGTCTGTATGTCTGTCTGTATGTCTGTCTGTATGTCTGTCTGTATGTCTGTCTGTATGTCTGTCTGTATGTCTGTCTGTATGTCTGTCTGTCTGTATGTCTGTCTGTATGTCTGTCTGTATGTCTGTCTGTATGTCTGTCTGTCTGTATGTCTGTCTGTATGTCTGTCTGTATGTCTGTCTGTATATCTGTCTGTATGTCTGTCTGTATGTCTGTCTGTATGTCTGTCTGAATGTCTGTCTGTATGTCTGTCTGTATGTCTGTCTGTATGTCTGTCTGTATGTCTGTCTGTATGTCTGTCTGTATGTCTGTCTGTATGTCTGTCTGTATGTCTGTCTGTATGTCTGTCTGTATGTCTGTCTGTATGTCTGTCTGTATGTCAGTCTGTATGTCTGTCTGTATGTCTGTCTGTATGTCTGTCTGTATGTCTGTCTGTATGTCTGTCTGTATGTCTGTCTGTATGTCTGTCTGTATGTCTGTCTGTATGTCTGTCTGTATGTCTGTCTGTATGTCTGTCTGTATGTCTGTCTGTATGTCTGTCTGTATGTCTGTCTGTATGTCTGTCTGTATGTCTGTCTGTATGTCTGTCTGTATGTCTGTCTGTATGTCTGTCTGTATGTCTGTCTGTATGTCTGTCTGTATGTCTGTCTGTATGTCTGTCTGTATGTCTGTCTGTATGTCTGTCTGTATGTCTGTCTGTATGTCTGTCTGTATGTCTGTCTGTATGTCTGTCTGTATGTCTGTCTGTATGTCTGTCTGTATGTCTGTCTGTATGTCTGTCTGTATGTCTGTCTGTATGTCTGTCTGTATGTCTGTCTGTATGTCTGTCTGTATGTCTGTCTGTATGTCTGTCTGTATGTCTGTCTGTATGTCTGTCTGTATGTCTGTCTGTATGTCTGTCTGTATGTCTGTCTGTATGTCTGTCTGTATGTCTGTCTGTATGTCTGTCTGTCTGTATGTCTGTCTGTCTGTATGTCTGTCTGTCTATCTGTATGTCTGTCTGTATGTCTGTCTATATGTCTGTCTGTATGTCTGTCTGTATGTCTGTCTGTATGTCTGTCTGTATGTCTGTCTGTATGTCTGTCTGTATGTCTGTCTGTCTGTATGTCTGTCTGTATGTCTGTCTGTATGTCTGTCTGTATGTCTGTATGTCTGTCTGTATGTCTGTCTGTATGTCTGTCTGTATGTCTGTCTGTATGTCTGTCTGTATGTCTGTCTGTATGTCTGTCTGTATGTCTGTCTGTATGTCTGTCTGTATGTCTGTCTGTATGTCTGTCTGTCTGTCTGTATGTCTGTCTGTATGTCTGTCTGTATGTCTGTCTGTATGTCTGTCTGTATGTCTGTCTGTATGTCTGTCTGTATGTCTGTATGTCTGTCTGTATGTCTGTCTGTATGTCTGTCTGTATGTCTGTCTGTATGTCTGTCTGTATGTCTGTCTGTATGTCTGTCTGTATGTCTGTCTGTATGTCTGTCTGTATGTCTGTCTGTATGTCTGTCTGTATGTCTGTCTGTATGTCTGTCTGTATGTCTGTCTGTATGTCTGTCTGTATGTCTGGGCGTAGCGCTTGAAGCGAGCAGACGTGTTTATCAAGCGCTGTGCTGAAAATTAGTACAAGTGTATTAATTCGATCGATTAATAGTTAAAAATAGTGCAAAATAGTTGTTTAATAAAGGCCCATAGTGAACCTAATAGTTTATAAGGGATAAGTATAGTGTGCATAGTGCAATCCTATTTATTTATTTATAAACAATATAAATTATTCATATTATAATAGTGTATCGAAATTCATTGAACGCATTGCTTTGTGCTGTATCAGCGAAGGTGGGGTACCCACACGGTGCCGCGGTCGCTGTTATCAACAGGTCGCGGTACCTACTTGCGTAGGCACAGTAGAGTTAAAATAACAGTTACAACTCTTAAGAAGTAGTACCATGGAGAAAGAAGGAAATGAACTGGTTGATAAAACTGGTAAATTTTTGAGAAGGGCATCGATTGCTAGAACACCGCCTGGAAATAAAAATGAACTGAGCAGCAAGGACCAACATTTCTTTAATTCGAATCCAAACAGTGACGCGTTTGATTCGGATCAAGGTAAAAAAAGGGGCCTCGAAAGTCCATTGGACATTGAAACCAGAAAAAAAAGGGAAACAAGGAACTAATGGACATATTGGACAAAATGGAGGAGACGCGGATGACGAATTGGGAGAAGATGAAATGGAGGACATGGCAAATCAAATCAACATAGAGGACAACCTAATCGGAGAGTTGCAAAATAAAGAACGCCAAGCAAGAGACAACCTCAAAAAAGCTCATATAAGGCAGACGGTCGATATGATTGAAAATTCAAAAAGCAAAATTTTAAATGTGACAAACAAAAGGGGTGCTTCGGGAAAATTATCATTTAATTTGGAAGACAGTTTAATAGTTAGGGACAATATCGAAGTGATGACAAAAACTCTAATTCAATTGTTAAACAGGGAAATAGACGAAAGTTTACCATTAAAAGTAGAAGAATGTAAAAATGAAATAAAAAATTTAAAAACTGAAACAAATAGATTAGAGGGGATTATAATTAAGTTGTTAAATACTGTTAAAGAAGAAAATCAAAGAAAGCTCATGCTAGCTAGTGCGACCTCCGATCATAATTCCATGAGAAATAGTTCCTTAACTTCACAACATGTTTTAGAGCAGGTTGCACGGGCTCATACTCACATCGCTAACACAGTTACAAATACAGACAATGACAGCCAAAACGAAGACAATTTTATTCATCAGAGACGTAGACGAAGAAGAAATGAAAAAACATTCGCAGAAGCACTGATGGATAAAACGGGAGAAGAAACTGAAAACGGCAAAAATCTAGTATGGAAAACGCCAGAAAAATACCCTGAAAAATTACAGACAATACATACTCTACCAAATGAGGGCAACAATACCATAGAACCAAAAAAGGGAATGGAAACCATAAAAACAGTTGCACAAAACGAGATACAAGAACAAGGTGGCTTAAAAAATATAATTCCTTTAAGAGGCGGGAAAGTTATTATACAATATAAGGACGAAAAACAAAAAGAGACGGTAACAAAAGCATTAAAAACAGCACAGGATAACAACATAATTAAATTAGTTGGTGAAAAAATAGCACCAAAATTTAGAATAAGCGGAGTAACAAAAGGTTACACTGACAAAGAAATACTAGACACCATATCAGAAGAAAACGAGGATATTAAAATCACATATGGAGAAAATTTAGAAAATAAAATTAGAATAATTGCAAGGAGAACTTGCAGAAATCCATACAAAGAAAATATTATCTTGGAAGCAAATGACACGGACACTTTTAAATATTTTGTAAAAAAACAAAAAATTTACATAGACATGACAACTGCATATATTGAAGAGGAAATTAATGTGACACTATGCTTTAAATGTCACAGATTTGGACACGTTTCAAAATACTGCACAGACAAAGCAAGGTGTTATGTATGTGGAGGGCCGCATGAGGGTAGAGATTGTATAAAAGACGTTGCCGACTGTCCCAATTGCGCAAGTATTGGCGTAAAAATGGAGGAAAGGCGACACACTGCACGAGACTGGAACTGTCCTGTCTACAAGAAAAAGCAAAGACAAGCACAACAGACCATAGACTACGGAAAAGCAGACTAAAACACAAAAAAAAAAACCAAAAAGACTACAAAACTACATAATATGTTAAAGGTTCTACAAATAAACGTAGATAGGGGAAAACAAGCGGCGGAACTATTTATAAAAAAACTTATAGATGAAGAGATAGATATCGGTATTGTCAACGAACCCTACCATAGACATATAGATATCCCACAGTACGAGATACATACAGGCGGTACGAACTCAAAAACGCAGCTCTGGGTAAAAAAGAATATACCTAACGTAACAACTAGACAGGACCTAACAGACAACAACAGCACCACAATACAGATAGAATTAAAAACAACCATTATTCTTATAACCACAATATATGACGAACCTGGAGGATTACACAACAGACGCTTACAAGAGTTTTCACAAAAGTTTCAAAAACAGAACGTTAAGCACTTACTAGCAGGGGACATAAATGCACACAACACGGCCTGGGGAGGAAGTACAACAGATAATAGAGGAAGAGAGCTTGTGGATTGGGCCATAGCTAATGAATATGACATTATCAATGATCGCCTTCAACCTCCAACTTATGTAGGACCAATGGGCAATAGTTACATAGATATGACCCTTAGCAAAACACTAATTATAGAGAAGTGGACAGTTTCTGAGGAAGAAAGCTTGAGTCAACACAAATACATAGAATACACAATTAAGACGCAAGACCACAAGCGCAAGACAAGAAGGAAAATATATGACTTTGAGACTACGAACTGGACCGCATTTAGAAACTACCTGAAACGTAACGTGGCCTCTAACTGGTTAATTGAAGACATCTACCAGCTGGAATTGGCAGCAGAAAAATTTAACACAATTTGCAGCAAAACATGTAAAAAGAAAATAAATATTAAATTCGAAAACGAAACTGAAAATAATGCAACACAGTGGTGGAATGAACAACTTAATGAGCAAAAACGAATCTGCAATAGACTAAGAAGGGAGGCACAACGAGAACAAAATAGAAATGAAAGAAGAAGAAAATTTGGAATCTATGGGCTGGAAAAAGAGCGCTATAAAAAAGACATAAAATCTGCAAAAGAAAAGTATATTCAAGAAAAACTAGTTTCATTAGGCGAGGACCAACCATGGGACCAGGTGTGGAGAGTTCTTAATTTACCAAAACAACTAAAACCAGCACAAAACATACAGAAAGAAGACGGAACATTTACAAAAAATGAGAAAGAAAGAGACGAATACTTACTTAACAAATATTTTCCAGATGACAACCAAGAAGAAGACACACCAGAAATGAACTACATCAGACAACGGCAAAAAACTTTTCAACAAACTAATGAGCCAGAAATAAATATGCTTGAGCTACAAGACATAGTGACCTCTCTAAAAAAGAAAAAAGCAACGGGACAGGACAAAATACCAAATGAGGCACTGATTCATATATTGGAAGAAACACATAACATTATATTGTATATATTTAGTAAATGCTTAACATTTGGAGTGTTCCCAAAAGTATGGAAAACAGCAAAAGTCATTTTCATACCCAAAAAAGACGAAACAGCAAGACCAATAAGTCTCCTTCCCGCAATTGGAAAGGTTTTGGACAAACTTATTAACAACAGGTTACAATTAGTCCTCGAATGAACAGAAAAAATAGATAACCGACAATTTGGATTCAGGGCAGGTATGGGAACCATAAATGCACTAAGTCGACTGACAGAACAAATACAACAACACAAGTACCAGGGTAAACATCAAATAGTGGCAGCTTTAGATTTAAAGAATGCCTTCAATAGCGCATGGCCTCCTTACGTCGACTTGCAGCTTGAAAAAGCAGGAGTGGGACGAGTTCTACGACAAATTTGCTACAGTTTCCTCACAGATAGAAAAGTAGCAACAAGTAAATCGTGCAAAGATATTCACAGAGGATGCCCTCAAGGCTCCAGTCTTGGCCCAACACTATGGCTCCTAGTACTGCAGGGGTGGTTTCAAACAATGGACGAGGCGAATGAAATTTACGCAGAAACCCATACAGATACATTGACAAAAATACAAGCTTCAGCAGATGATCAAATATGCACTGTAACAGGAAAATCACGAACAGAGATAGAAAGAAAATGGACAATAGTATGAAGCGCGTGCCAAAAATGGGAGAAGCAAAGCGCAGTAAAGTATAACCAGCAGAAAACTGAAATACTATTTATACCCAAAGAGACATTAACAAGAGCACCAACTATACGTACCGACGCACAAACAATTATAAAAGTTTCTGACAAAATTAAGTATCTGGGATTCATCATTGACAAAAATTTAACATACCTGCCACACGTACACTACGTAAGAGACAAAATAGGACAAAACGCGACAAAACTAATAGGAAAAATATCAAGAAAATATGGCCACAATAAAGCTACCTTCAAGAAAATTGTCGAGAAGGTGTTTAGACCTGCAGCTCTCTATGGCAGTGAGATTTGGGGCGTAAAAGCAAGCAATGTACATATGAAACGACAAATGGATGCAGCTTTAAGACCACTTTTGTTACTGATAAATAGAGCCTACAATACTACTCCAAACGCAGCGTTGCAAGTTATGGCGGGAATTGCCCCATGGTGGCTTGAAGCCCAAAGAAGACACTATGAATGGACCAGACAACTAACAGACATAGAAAATGCAAGACTTAAGACAATCGACAAACCACATCCAACTATACGACAAATATTGGACCAGAATAATCCAGATGAAAATGTGTATATCATCCATACAAATGCTGCAGTTGGGCAGGACAAGAAAACTGGGATTAGAATACATTTATGGAATCAAGACAATATCCAAACTAGAGTTAAAAATACAGACACTCAAACTGCACAAATGATTGCTATTTTAGTGGGAATTAGAGTAGCAACAGAACAAGGAAGAACAAACATAGATATAAGAACAAATTGTTTAGAAGCGCTCAAAACCATTAAAGATGTATGTCTGTCTGTATGTCTGTCTGTATGTCTGTCTGTATGTCTGTCTGTATGTCTGTCTGTATGTCTGTCTGTATGTCTGTCTGTATGTCTGTCTGTATGTCTGTCTGTATGTCTGTCTGTATGTCTATCTGTATGTCTGTCTGTATGTCTGTCTGTATGTCTGTCTGTATGTCTGTCTGTATGTCTGTCTGTATGTCTGTCTGTATGTCTGTCTGTATGTCTGTCTGTATGTCTGTCTGTATGTCTGTCTGTATGTCTGTCTGTATGTCTGTCTGTATGTCTGTCTGTATGTCTGTCTGTATGTCTGTCTGTATGTCTGTCTGTATGTCTGTCTGTATGTCTGTCTGTATGTCTGTCTGTATGTCTGTCTGTATGTCTGTCTGTATGTCTGTCTGTATGTCTGTCTGTATGTCTGTCTGTATGTCTGTCTGTATGTCTGTCTGTATGTCTGTCTGTATGTCTGTCTGTATGTCTGTCTGTATGTCTGTGTGTATGTCTGTCTGTATGTCTGTCTGTATGTCTGTCTGTATGTCTGTCTGTATGTCTGTCTGTATGTCTGTCTGTATGTCTGTCTGTATGTCTGTCTGTATGTCTGTCTGTATGTCTGTCTGTATGTCTGTCTGTATGTCTGTCTGTATGTCTGTCTGTATGTCTGTCTGTATGTCTGTCTGTATGTCTGTCTGTATGTCTGTCTGTATGTCTGTCTGTATGTCTGTCTGTATGTCTGTCTGTATGTCTGTCTGTATGTCTGTCTGTATGTCTGTCTGTATGTCTGTCTGTATGTCTGTCTGTATGTCTGTCTGTATGTCTGTCTGTATGTCTGTCTGTATGTCTGTCTGTATGTCTGTCTGTATGTCTGTCTGTATGTCTGTCTGTATGTCTGTCTGTATGTCTGTCTGTATGTCTGTCTGTATGTCTGTCTGTATGTCTGTCTGTATGTCTGTCTGTATGTCTGTCTGTATGTCTGTCTGTATGTCTGTCTGTATATCTGTCTGTATGTCTGTCTGTATGTCTGTCTGTATGTCTGTCTGTATGTCTGTCTGTATGTCTGTCTGTATGTCTGTCTGTATGTCTGTCTGTCTGTATGTCTGTATGTCTGTCTGTATGTCTGTCTGTATGTCTGTCTGTATGTCTGTCTGTATGTCTGTCTGTATGTCTGTCTGTATGTCTGTCTGTATGTCTGTCTGTATGTCTGTCTGTATGTCTGTCTGTATGTCTGTCTGTATGTCTGTCTGTATGTCTGTCTGTATGTCTGTCTGTATGTCTGTCTGTATGTCTGTCTGTATGTCTGTCTGTATGTCTGTCTGTATGTCTGTCTGTATGTCTGTCTGTATGTCTGTCTGTATGTCTGTCTGTATGTCTGTCTGTATGTCTGTCTGTATGTCTGTCTGTATGTCTGTCTGTATGTCTGTCTGTATGTCTGTCTGTATGTCTGTCTGTATGTATGTCTGTATGTCTGTCTGTATGTCTGTCTGTATGTCTGTCTGTATGTCTGTCTGTATGTCTGTCTGTATGTCTGTCTGTATGTCTGTCTGTATGTCTGTCTGTATGTCTGTCTGTATGTCTGTCTGTATGTCTGTCTGTATGTCTGTCTGTATGTCTGTCTGTATGTCTGTCTGTATGTCTGTCTGTATGTCTGTCTGTATGTCTGTCTGTATGTCTGTCTGTCTGTATGTCTGTCTGTATGTCTGTCTGTATGTCTGTCTGTATGTCTGTCTGTATGTCTGTCTGTATGTCTGTCTGTATGTCTGTCTGTATGTCTGTCTGTATGTCTGTCTGTATGTCTGTCTGTATGTCTGTCTGTATGTCTGTCTGTATGTCTGTCTGTATGTCTGTCTGTATGTCTGTCTGTATGTCTGTCTGTCTGTATGTCTGTCTGTATGTCTGTCTGTATGTCTGTCTGTATGTCTGTCTGTATGTCTGTCTGTATGTCTGTCTGTATGTCTGTCTGTATGTCTGTCTGTATGTCTGTCTGTATGTCTGTCTGTATGTCTGTCTGTATGTCTGTCTGTATGTCTGTCTGTATGTCTGTCTGTATGTCTGTCTGTATGTCTGTCTGTATGTCTGTCTGTATGTCTGTCTGTATGTCTGTCTGTATGTCTGTCTGTATGTCTGTCTGTATGTCTGTCTGTATGTCTGTCTGTATGTCTGTCTGTATGTCTGTCTGTATGTCTGTCTGTATGTCTGTCTGTATGTCTGTCTGTATGTCTGTCTGTATGTCTGTCTGTATGTCTGTCTGTATGTCTGTCTGTATGTCTGTCTGTATGTCTGTCTGTATGTCTGTCTGTATGTCTGTCTGTATGTCTGTCTGTATGTCTGTCTGTATGTCTGTCTGTATGTCTGTCTGTATGTCTGTCTGTATGTCTGTCTGTATGTCTGTCTGTATGTCTGTCTGTATGTCTGTCTGTATGTCTGTCTGTATGTCTGTCTGTCTGTATGTCTGTCTGTATGTCTGTCTGTATGTCTGTCTGTATGTCTGTCTGTCTGTATGTCTGTCTGTATGTCTGTATGTCTGTCTGTATGTCTGTCTGTATGTCTGTCTGTATGTCTGTCTGTATGTCTGTCTGTATGTCTGTCTGTATGTCTGTCTGTATGTCTGTCTGTATGTCTGTCTGTATGTCTGTCTGTATGTCTGTCTGTATGTCTGTCTGTATGTCTGTCTGTATGTCTGTCTGTATGTCTGTCTGTATGTCTGTCTGTATGTCTGTCTGTATGTCTGTCTGTATGTCTGTCTGTATGTCTGTCTGTATGTCTGTCTGTATGTCTGTCTGTATGTCTGTCTGTATGTCTGTCCTGTATGTCTGTCTGTATGTCTGTCTGTATGTCTGTCTGTATGTCTGTCTGTATGTCTGTCTGTATGTCTGTCTGTATGTCTGTCTGTATGTCTGTCTGTATGTCTGTCTGTATGTCTGTCTGTATGTCTGTCTGTATGTCTGTCTGTATGTCTGTCTGTATGTCTGTCTGTATGTCTGTCTGTATGTCTGTCTGTATGTCTGTCTGTCTGTATGTCTGTCTGTATGTCTGTCTGTATGTCTGTCTGTATGTCTGTCTGTATGTCTGTCTGTATGTCTGTCTGTATGTCTGTCTGTATGTCTGTCTGTATGTCTGTCTGTATGTCTGTCTGTATGTCTGTCTGTATGTCTGTCTGTATGTCTGTCTGTATGTCTGTCTGTATGTCTGTCTGTATGTCTGTCTGTATGTCTGTCTGTATGTCTGTCTGTATGTCTGTCTGTATGTCTGTCTGTATGTCTGTCTGTATGTCTGTCTGTATGTCTGTCTGTATGTCTGTCTGTATGTCTGTCTGTATGTCTGTCTGTATGTCTGTCTGTATGTCTGTCTGTATGTCTGTCTGTATGTCTGTCTGTATGTCTGTCTGTATGTCTGTCTGTATGTCTGTCTGTATGTCTGTCTGTATGTCTGTCTGTATGTCTGTCTGTATGTCTGTCTGTATGTCTGTCTGTATGTCTGTCTGTATGTCTGTCTGTATGTCTGTCTGTATGTCTGTCTGTATGTCTGTCTGTATGTCTGTCTGTATGTCTGTCTGTATGTCTGTCTGTATGTCTGTCTGTATGTCTGTCTGTATGTCTGTCTGTATGTCTGTCTGTATGTCTGTCTGTATGTCTGTCTGTATGTCTGTCTGTATGTCTGTCTGTATGTCTGTCTGTATGTCTGTCTGTATGTCTGTCTGTATGTCTGTCTGTATGTCTGTCTGTATGTCTGTCTGTATGTCTGTCTGTATGTCTGTCTGTATTGTCTGTCTGTATGTCTGTCTGTATGTCTGTCTGTATGTCT